>JALPQD010000103.1:5196474-5796474 GCA_023101885.1 Typhlomys cinereus
ATTGCACGTGCACTTCTTAGTAGTAAGTATCCTACGGAAGTTCCTATACTGTAACTCTTTGTGTTCAGGAGAAAATAACAGTTGAGCCACATTTCCATGGAACATGTTGAAGCAGGCCATGATTTTCCAAAATAGTTAACCAAGAGAAGACTCAGAACAAATGTTGCAAGTGCTCTTCTTAGGGTAAGTATCCCACAAAGTTTCTATACTGTCATTCTGATCAGGAGAGTATCACACTTGTTTTGCAATCCCGGAACATTTCAGCACGCAGGCTATGATTTCCAAAATAGTGAACCAAAGAAGACTCAGAGTCAAATGTTGGAAGTGCACTTCTTAGTGGTAAGATCCTACAAAGTTTCGATACTGTATCTTTGTGTTCAGTAGAAATCACACTTGTTTTGCACGTTTTCATGGAACATTCATGCAGGAGATTTTCCAAAATAGAGAACCAAGTGCAGAGGATTCAGAATCAAATGTAGGAAGTGCACTTCTTGGGATAAGTATCCTAGAGAAGTTTCTACACTGTAACCTTGCGTTCAGGAGAAATCACCTTGTTTTGTGACATTTGCATGGAACATTCACGCAGGCCATGATTTCCAAAATAGAACCAAGTGAGGAGGATTCAGAGTCAAATGCTGGAAGTGCACTCTTGGGATAAGTATCCTACAGAAGTTTGTACTGTAACATTTGTTCAGGAGAAAATCATACTTGTTTTGTGACATTTGCATGGCACATGTTCACACAGGCCATGATTTTCCAAAATAGTGAACCAAGTGAGGAGGACCCTGAGTCAAATGTTACAAGTGCACCTCTTTAGGATAAGAGTCGTACAGAAGTTTCTATACTGTAACTCTTTGTGTTCAGGAGGAAATCACACTTGTTGTACGACGTTTCCATGAAACATGTTCGTGCATGTCATTCCCTTCCAAAATCGTGAACCAAGTGAAGAGGACTCACAGTCATATGTAGCATCTGCACTTCTTTGGGACAAGTATCCTACACAGGTTTGTAGACGGTAAAACTTTGTGTTCTGGACAAAACAACATTCGTTTTGTGCTGATTCTACCAACTATGTTCAGGCCTGTAATGGGCTTGAAAATAGTCACCAAGTGAGGAAGCGTCAAATTCACATCTTTCACTTTCACGTCTCAGTGATAGGAATCCTGTAGATGGAGTGAGAGAGAGAGAGAGAGAGCACAGCCCAGCCCCCTACCAACGTTGGGCCCCACGCGTCCCAGTGGCAGAGACGACCTAGGCCGACTGTGGCTTGGCTTGCGTCCCCTGGCCCGGACCGATCCCAGCCCCCGCGCCCGCCCCCTCCGCCCATGAGGAGTGAGTGAGTGAGAGAGAGAGAAAGAGAGAGAGAAGCCCCCAACCAACCGGAGCCCCACGTGTCCTGGCGGCGGCGAGCACCCAGGCCGACTGTGGCTTGGCCTTGCCCCCTGGCCCGAACCGACCCCAGTCCCCTATGCCGCCCCGCCCCCTACCAACGTGAGTGAGTGAGAGAGGGAGAGAGAGCACAGCCCAGCCCCCAACCAACCCAGAGCCCCATGCGTCCCAATGACGGCGAGCACCCAGGCTGACTGCGGCTTAGCCTGGGCCCTGCCCAGGACCCAAGCCCCTAGCATCCTGCCCCCTGTGCGCCTAGCCACCCCCCTGGATCCCAGGTGAAGAATTCTGCCATTGAGCCAGGGAGCGAAAGAGCCCAGCCCAGCCCCGGCCCCCACCCAGGAGACGCCCGGCCAGCAGCACCATGCTGTGCAGCCACAGGCTTTGCCTCTGGGGCCCCGCCCCTCTCCATGCCTACCTTCCCAGGTCGCAGGTGAAGAATTCTGCCATCAACATCAGACCCTTTGCCTCTCTGGCCCACCGGGGACCTACACACGTGGTCCACGGAAGACACACTGCTACTCAGAATTCAATAGAGCCCAAAGGAAACTCAAGCAAAATTCCAAGGAACAAAGGGAGCACAGGCCATACATCTGGACTCCACTACAATCATTATATCACGTGGGCGAGTTTCTTCTCATCCAGCCCAAAGATAAGTAAACTTTTTCTTTTCACCTTACTGATCCTTTAAAGTATCAATGCTGTAGATCAACTTTCTCATACAGCCACCCCACAACATACAACTCCAGGGAGTACACCACTCACCCCCACATTTCACCAAGAAACTAAATTGTAAAAGTACACTACCAAACTATTATTCACCCCCTGGTAACATAATCTGACTTATCTGATATACTAACAGCCTAGTAGCCTCATCTAGGATATAATAATAACAATACACAAAAATACCCAATCCAAGGTCAGCACTAGTAATAATTGGCAAGCGTAACAATACTAACTGAAACACAGAAACTGAAAGGTCCTAAAAAACAAAACAACAATGTACAAGTCAAAGTGCAGATCCACGAGAAACAAACCCCAAGAAGACCAATCTCCTGCCGAAAGAATCAATCCCATAATTAGGGATTCCAACCAGAACAAATCCACAGAAAATAGCCATGGAAGTCAGACCCAACATAACGACTTTCAGAGAATGATCCTTACCATGATTAATACTATGAAAGAGGACATCTGAGAAGAGTTAAACAACCGTATGAACCACTTTGAACAGGAACACAACAGGCACTTGGAGGGGTTGAGAAAAACAGTTCAAGAAACAAAAATAGGTATGGAGCAATTAAAACAGTCTCAGGCAGAGTTTAAAATTGAACTAAAAGACAAGTTATCTTCAACCCAAAACTCAACAGAGAATCTTATCAGCAGAACAATGAGGCAGAAAATAGAATTTCAGACCTTGAAGACAAAGTGGGAGAATTAACCAGCTCAATGGAAGAGATTGTTAAAGCAAAAAAGATACTGGAGAGGAACATTCAAGAGATATGGGACACCCTGAAGAAGCCTAACATGCGCATTCATGGAATACCAGAACAAGAATCCCAAAATACCACACCTGAGGAAATATTTCAATTCATCATAAATGAAAACTTCCCACAATTAAAGAATGAGAGGCCTATCCAAATACAAGAGGCATTTCGCACTCTGAACAGATACGACCAAAGTAGAAAATCGCCACGGCAAATAATAGTCAAAACACTCCACATTCAAGACAAAGAAAAGGTGCTGAGAGCTTCAAGAGAAAAAAAGCAACTCACTTTTAAAGGAAAACCTATTAGAATAACAAATGACTATTCAATGGCAACAGTAAAAGCAAGAAGAGCTTGCTTTTAAATGAGCAAAAATGCCAACCCAGACTGATATACCCGGCAAAAATATCTGTCATGATTGAGGGAGAAAGAAAAGTTTTTCAGCACAAAGACAACTTGAAGGGATACATGTCTACCAAACCAGGCCTTCAAAAAATCCTAGAACTGATACTCAAGCTTGAAGAAAAGAACAAGCGTACCCAGGACAGAAGGGAAGTATAATACCACCAAAACATAAATATCAAACAACATGCTTACAAAATCTACTAAACATAAAAAATGTCCAGAATTAAAAATAATTTCTCCATTATAACATTAAATGTCAATGGTATTAACTCACCGATTAAGAGACACAGATTACAAACTTGGATTAAAAACCACAATCCACCAATCTGCTGCCTTCAGGAAACTCATCTCACCACAAAAGATAGGCACGCTCTAAAAATAAAAGGCTGGTCCAAAATCTTACAAGCTAATAGAACCAGGAAACAGGCGGGGGTAGCAATTATGCTTTCAGACAAAGTGGACTTCACACCAAAGAAAATCATAAGAGACACAGATGGATACTACATTTTAGTCACAGGTACAATTCACCAGGAAGACTTCACAATCCTGAACATTTATGCACCCAATACGGGCCCCTCCACATAAATTAAGAAAACTCTACAGCGTCTAAAGCAAGAAATCAACCCCCAAACGATAATTCTTGGGGATTTCAACACCGCCCTCTCAAAATGGGATAGATCAACAGGTCAAAAGCTTAACAGAGACACTTTGGAACTTAATCAAACCCTGAAAGAAATGGACCTTACAGATCTCTATCGAACTTTTCACCCACGCACCAAAGAATACACATTTTTCTCAGCAGCACACGGAACTTTCTCCAAAATAGGTCACATGTTGGACCACAAAATGAATCTACACATATACAAAAAAGTTGAAATTCTAACCTGTGCCCTATCAGACCACCACAGCCTAAAGCTGGACATCCACAACAACACAACAAACAAGAGAAAATACACTAACACCTGGAAACTTAACAATATGATTCTGAATGACAACTGGATTCAGGAAGAAATTAAACAGGATATTCAAGATTTCCTGAAAGTGAACAATAACGAAAATACAACTTACCAAAATCTCTGGGACACAATGAAAGCTGTTCTAAGAGGTAAGTTCATAGCTCTTACTGCCTACATCAAAAAAATGGAAACATCAGAAATAAATAACTTAACGATGCAGCTTAAGGCTTTAGAGAAACTTGAGCAATCTGATCCCAAAAGTAGTAGAAGAGAGGAAATTAGCAAAATAAGGGGAGAAATATCTGATATCGAGACTAAGAAAATGATAGAAAAAATCAACCAGTCAAAAAGCTGGCTCTTTGAAAAAATCAATAAGATTGATACACCCCTAGCTAAATTAACCAAAAGCAAGAGAGAGAAAACTCAAATTAACAAAATTAGAAATGAACATGGAGTAATCACTACTGATACCCAAGAAATGCAGAGAATTATAACATCATATTTCAAAAACTTATACTCAGTGAAGTTTGACAACACAGAAGAGATGGATGAATTTCTAAGTAAACGCATCTTACCTAAATTGGATCAGGAAGTTGTGAATTACTTAAATGGCCCTATAACATATAAGGAAATTGAAGAAGTAATCTCGAATCTTCCCACCAAAAAATGTCCTGGACCAGATGGATTCAGCACAAAGTTCTACCAGACATTTAAGGAGTCAATAACACCAATACTCCTTAAACTGTTCCATCAAATAGCAAAGGAAGGAACACTACCAATTCTTTCTATGAAGCTAATATCGTCTTAATCCCAAAACCTAATAAAGATTCACTTAAAAAAGAAATCTATAGGCTGATCTCCCTGATGAACACAGACGCAAAGATTCTCAACAAAGTCTTAGCAAATCGGATTCAAAAACATATCAAAAAGATCATTCACAGGGACCAAGTAGGCTTCATCCCAGGCATGCAAGGTTGGTTCAACATACAAAAATCAATAAATGTAATTCATCATATAAACCAGTCCAAAGTCCAAGACCACATGATACTCTCGATAGACGCAGAAAAAGCCTTTGATAAGATCCAACAGGCTTTTATGATCAAAACGTTAGAGACACTAGGAATGGAAGGAACCTTTATCAATATAATAAAAGCTGTATACAACAAGCCCACAGCAAGGATTATGCTCAATGGGGAACAATTGGAAGCATTCCCACTTCGATCAGGAACAAGACAAGGCTGTCCACTCTCACCACTTCTATTCAATATTGTACTTGAAGTCTTAGCCGAAGCCATAAGACAAGAAAGGGACATAAGAGGGATTCAAATTGGCAAGGAAGAAGTCAAGCTATCCCTATTTGCAGATGACATGATCTTATACCTGAGTGATCCCAAAAACTCCACCAGGAAGCTCCTGGAACTAATTGAGAAGTTCAGCAGGGGTAGCAGGATACAAAACAAATGTGAAAAAATCAGAGGCCTTCCTACATGCCCAGAATGAACGAAGTGAAAAAGCCCTGAGAAAAACAATCCCATTTACTATAGCCCCTAAAAAAATGAAATACCTTGGTATAAACCTAACCAAGAAGGTAAAAGACCTTTACAATGAAAGCTTTAAAACCCTAAAGAAAGAAATTGCTGAAGACATCAGAAGGTGGAAAGACCTCCCATGCTCCTGGATTGGCAGAATCAACATCGTAAAAATGACCATCCTACCAAAGGCAATATACACATTCAATGCTATACCAATAAAATCCCAAAGCAATTCTTTAAAGAAGTTGACCAATAAATCTCAAAGTTCATATGGAGGCACAAAAGACCCAGGATAGCAAAGACAATCCTGAGTAACAAAAACCCTGCTGGAGGTATTACCATACCAAACCTTAGTCTATATTCCAAATCCATAGTTATAAATACAGCCAGGTACTGGCTCCAAAATAGACACAGAGATCAATGGATAAGGGTTGAAGACCCAGATATAAGCCCACAAAAATACAGCCATTTGATCTTCAACAACGGGGCCCAAAGAATCCAATGGAAAAAGAACAGCATCTTCAACAAATGGTGCTGGCAAAACTGGATCTCCACATGCAGAAGATTAAAGCTAGACCCGTACTTGTCACCACGTACATGACTTAATTCCAAATGGATCAAGGACCTTGATATCAGGCCAGAGACTATAAAAATCATAACTGAATGGATAGGGAACTCCCTCGAGCTGATTGGGCTAGGCCAACAGTTCCTAAACAGACATCCAATGGCACAGTCACTGCTACCAACTCTCAACGAGTTGGGATCTTCTGAAATTAAAGAGCTTCTGTTCAGATAAAGAGATTGTCACACGAGCTCAAAGGCAACCTACAGAATGGGAGAAAATCTCACTAACCACACATCTGATAGAGATCTACTGTCCAGAGTGCACAAAGAACTTAGAAAACTAAACACCAAGGAAACCAATGGCCCAATTAAAAAATGGGCCCTGGAACTTTAAAGAAATTTTACCAGAGATGAAATTAAAATGTCTAACAAATATCTTAAAAAATGTTCCACTTCTTTAGCCATCAGGGAAATGCAAATCAAAACCTCCCTGAGGTATCATCTCACCACAGCCAGGATGGCAAAAATCCACAATACAAACAACAACAAGTGCTGTAGAGGATGTGGAGAGAGGGGGAACTCTGCTACATTGCTGGTGGGAATGCAGGCTCATACAGCCATTCTGGCGAGCTGTCTGGAGATTCTTAAAGAAATTAAAGATTGAAATGCCATATGACCCTGCTATTCCACTTTTTGAATAACCCCCATGCAGCAGAGGTTTGCCTCGATAGCACAAGCACGACTATGTACATAGCAGCACTGTTTACAATAGCAAAGTCATGGAATCAACCTAAATGTCCAACAGTTGACGAGTGGCATAAGGAAACTGTGGTACATCTATACAATGGAGTACTACTCAGCCATCAAAAATGATGAATTACTGGAATTTGGTGGGAAATGGATGTCATTAGAAACAATTATATTAAGTGAAGTATCCCAGACCCAGAAAATTAAGCGCCATATGTATTCCCTAATAGGTGGCTCCTAGTACCAAACTCACCCAGCCCACATTGAGAAACTCAAGGGTAAACCTATGTAATACGGTAATTGCAAGGATTGTGAACAAGAGGGATGGGGTTGGAGAGCCACACCAGACACAAGAAGAGAGGGTACCATGTTACAGCAGAGAAAATCGACCTCCAAGGAATGCAAGTAAGTAATGTGACACCTGGTTAAGTTCACAGACGTTCGTTCCTGATCATGTACAACTGAGGGGGTATGATCTCACCAGAAGGGGAGGGCCTATAGTCTGGCAGATGAAAAGAGATCATTTTGCAAATGGGTGACTGATCCCTCCCTCACCGAGGTTTCCTGCTTTTATTACATGTACCCTTGAATGTGCTATTATAACAAGACTCCAGTTTAACAGTTTTTTGTCTCTGACCAGGGGGTGACATACAGTGCCCATCAGAATGGAGTGAAGGGCATTGCAGGAGTAGCAAAACTGCAAAAGAAAATCAACAAACCACAATCCAGAACTTCAGAGACTCTATATCATCCACATAGAACTAAGCCAGCCTAATCTCCCCCCATCCTGAAACTCAGGGAAATCTGCGGAAGAGGGGGCGGTGAGATTGCAAGAGGAAAAGGATGGGCGGAGCAATGATTTGAAGAGTCTCCACACTAGATAGAGCTGAAGCAATCATAATAGGACTTTGCATGCCCTGTGCCATGTCCATCACACTATTGACCTCACAAAGTCTAACATCGGCTAAAGGCACCAAGATCCTGGGAGGCAAGGGATTGATGGCGACAGAAGTGTACCTATGCTTAAGGGGAACCCGAAGAAGGATTCAGGGAAATGCCACTGGGTCCTTTTATGTCATCGGAAAGGAGGACCAAGAGGAGAGTTAGGCATACACAAAAAAGGACTCTCTGGGAATTGGGGCTGAGGCAATGGGTGATGGGGAGGGAGGGAGGGGGAGGGGGGTTCGGGGGCAGGAAGACGGGGGGAGGGAACTGGTCTACCTATTAAGTATATATGAGTAGAAATAATAATAAAAATGCTAAAAAAAAAGAATCCTGTAGATGTTCATACGTTGTAACATTTTATGTTCAGGAGAAAATCACACTGGTTTTGTGATGTTTTCATGGAATATGTTCACGCAGGCCTTGATTTTTCAAAAGAGTGAACCAAGTGAGGAAGACTGAGAGTCAAATGTTGGAAGTGAACTTCTTAGGGATAAGTATCCTACAGAAGATTCTATACTGTAACACTTGGTGTTCAGGAGAAGATGACACTTGTTTTACAACATTTGCATATAATATGTTCACACAGGCCATGATATCCCAAAATAGTGAACCAAGTGAGGAGGTCTGTGAGTCAAATGTTGGAAGTGCACTTCTTTAGGATAACGGTCATTACAGAAGTTTCTATACTGTAACTCTTTGTGTTCAGGAGGAAATCACACTTGTTGTACGATGTTTCCATGAAACATGTTCATGCGTGTCACTCCCTTCCCAAATCGTGAACCAAGTGCAGAGGACTCACAGTCATATGTAGCATGTGCACTTCTTTGGAATAAGTTTCCCCCAAAGGTTTCTATACTGTGTTCTAGAGAAAACAATATTCGTTTTGTGCTGATTCTACCAAATATGTTCAGGCCTGTAATGAGCTTGAAAATAGTGACCAAGTGAGGAAGCATCAAATTCGCATGTCTCACTCTCTCTTCTAAGTGATAAGAATCCTGTAGATGTTCATACTTTGTAACTTTTTATGTTCAGGAAAAAATCACACTGGTTTTGTGAGGTTTTCAGGCAGCCCAAGATTTCCAAAAGAGTGAACGAAGTGAAGAAAACTGAGAGTCAAATGTTGGAAGTGTGCTTCTTAGGGATAAGTATCCTACAGAAGATTCTATACTGTAACACTTTGTGTTCAGGAGAAGATCACACATGTTTTGCGACATTTGCATATAACATGTTCACGCAGGTCATGATTTTCCAAAATAGTGAACTAAGTGAGGAGGGTTCAGAGTCAAAGATTGCACGTGCGCTTCTTACCGATAAGCATTATATGGAAGTTCTTATACTGTAAATCTTTTTGTTCAGGAGAAAATATCAGTTGTTTTGCCACATTTCCATGGAACATGTTGAAGCAGGCCATGATTTTTCCAAAATAGTTAACCAAATGAGGATGACACAGAGTCAAATGTTGCAAGTGCACTTCCTTGGGATACGTATCCTACAGAAGTTTCTATACTGTAACTCTTTGTGATCAGGAGAACGTCACACTTGTTGTGCGACAGTCAATGGTACATTTACACGCAACTCATGATATTCCAAAATAGTGAACCAAGAGAGAAGGACTCAGAGTCAAATGTTGCAAGTGCTCTTCTTAGCGGTAAGTATCCCACAAAAGTTTCTATACTGTAATTCTTTGTGTTCAGTAGAGTATCACACTTGTTTTGCATTGTTTCCATGAAACATGTTCACGCAGGCTATGATTTTCCAAAATAGTGAAGCAAGTGAGGACGACTCAGAGTCAAATGTTGGAAGTGCACTTCTTATTGGTAAGTATCATACAGAAGTTTCGATACTGTACCTCTTTGTGTTCTGCAGAAAATCACACTTGTTTTGCGACAGTTCCATGGAACCTATTCATACAGGAGATGATTTCCAAAATAGTGAACCAAGTGCGGAGGATTCAGAATCAAATGTAGGAAGTGCACTTTTTGGGGATAGGTATCCTAGAGACGTTTCTACACTGTAACATTTGCGTTCAGGAGAAAATCATCCTTGTTTTGTGACATTTGCATGGAACATGTTCACGCAGGCTATGATTTTCCAAAATAGTGAACCAACTGAGGAGAAATCTGAGTCAAATGTTGAAAGTGCACTTCTTAAGGATAAGTGTGGTACAGAAGTTTCTATGCTGTAACTCTTTGTGTTCAGGAGGAAATCACACTTGTTGTACGACGTTTCCATGAAACATGTTCATGCATGTCATTCCCTTCCAAAATCGTGAACCAAGTGAAGAGGATTCACAGTCATGTGTAGCATGTGCAGTTCTTTGGGATAAGTATCCTACGCAGGTTTCTAGACTGTAAAACTTTGTGTTCTGGAGAAAACAACATTCGTTAAGCGTTGATTATACCAACTATGTTCAGGCCTGTAATGAGCTTGAAAATAGTGACCAAGTGATGAAGCGTCAAATTCACATGTTTCACTTTCACTTCTCAGTGATAAGAATCCTGTAGATGTTCAAACGTTGAAACTTTTTATGTTCAGGAGAAAGTCACACTGGTTTTGCGACGTTTTCATGGAATATGTTCAGGCAGGCCTTGATTTCCCAAAAGAGTGAACCTAGTGAGGAAGACTGAGAGTCAAATATTGGAAGTGCACTTCTTAGGGATAAGTATTCTCCAGAAGATTCTATACTGTAAGACTTTGTGTTCTGGAGAAGATCACACTTGTTTTGTGACATTTGCATGTAACATGTTCACGCAGGCCATGATTTTCCAAAATAGTGAACCAAATGAGGAGGGTTCAGAGTCACATATTGCACGTGCACTTCTTACCGGTAAGTATCCTATCGAAGTTCCTATACTGTAACTCTTTGTGTACAGGAGAAAATAACAGTTGTTGTGCCACATTTCCATGGAACACGTTGAAGCAGGCCATGATTTTTCCAACATAGTTAACAAAGTGAAGATGACTCAGAGTCAAATGTTGCAAGTGCACTTTGTTGGGTAACGTATGCTACAGAGGTTTCTATACAGTAACTCTTTGTGATCAGGAGAAAGTCACACATGTTGTGCTACAGTCAATGGTACATTTACACACAAGCCATGATAATCCAAAATAGTGAACCGAGAGAAAAGGACTCAGAGTCAAATGTTGCAAGTGCTATTCTCACCGGTAAATATCACACAAAAGTTTCTATACTGTAATTCTTTGTGTTCAGGAGAGTATCACATTTGATTTGCAATGTTTCCATGGAACATGTTCATGCAGGCTATGATTTTCCAAAATAGTGAACCAAGTGAGGAGGACTCAGACTCAAATGTTGGAAGTACACTTCTTAGTGGTAAGTATCCTACAGAAGTTTCGATACTGTACCTCTTTGTGTTCTGCAGAAAAGCACACTTGTTTTGCGACAGTTCCATGAAACCTATTCATGCAGGAGATGATTTCCAAAATAGTGAACCAAGTGCAGAGGATTCAGAATCAAATGTAGGAAGTGCACTTTGTAGGGATAAGTATCCTAGAGACGTTTCTACACTGTAACATTTGCGTTCAGGAGAAAATCATCCTTGTTTCCTGACATTTGCATGGAATATGTTCACGCAGGCCATGAATTTCCAAAATAGTGAACAAAGTGAGGAGGATTCAGAGTCAAACGGTGGAAGTGCACCTCTTAGGAGAAGTATCCTACAGAAGTTTGTGTACTGTAACATTTGCGTTCAGGAGGAAATCATACTTGATTTATGACATTTCCATGGCACATGTTCACACAGTCCATGATTTTCCAAAATAGTGAACCAAGTGAGGAGGTCTCTGAGTCAAATGTTGGAAGTGCACTTCTTTAGGATGCGTCGTACAGAAGTTTCTATACTGTAACTCTTTGTGTTCAGGAGGAAATCACACTTGTTGTACGACGTTTCCATGAAACATGTTCATGCCTGTCATTCCCTTCCAAAATTGTGAACCAAGTGAAGAGGACTCACAGTCACACGTAGCATGTGCACTTCTTTGGGATAAGTATCCTACACTAGTTTCTAGACTGTAAAACTTTGCGTTCTGGAGAAGACAACATTCGTTTGTGCTGATTCTACCCACTATGTTCAGGCCTGTAATGAGCTTGAAAATAGTGACCAAGTGAGGAAGTGTCAAATTCACATGTTTCACTTTCACTTCTCAGTGATAAGAATCCTGTAGATGTTCATATGTTTTAACTTTTTAGGTTCAGGAGAAAATCACACTGGTTTTGTGACGTTTTCATGGAATATGCTCACGCAGGTCTAGATTTTCCAAAAGAGTGAACCAAGTGAGGAAGACTGAGAGTCAAATGTTGGAAGTGCACTTCTTTGGGATAAGTATATTATAGAAGATTCTATACTGTAACACATTGTGTTCTGGAGAAGATCACACTTGTTTTGCGACATTTGCATATAATATATTCAAGCAAGCCATGATTTTCCAAAATAGTGAACCAAGTGAGGAGGGTTCAGAGTCAAATATTCCACGTGCACTTCTTACCAGTAAGTGTCCTTCGGAAGTTCCTATACTGTAACTCTTTATGTTCAGGAGAAAATAACAGTTGTTGTGCCACATTTCCATGGAACACGTTGAACAGGCCATGATTTTTCCAAAATAGTTAACAAAGTAAGGATGACTCAGAGTTGAATGTTGCAAGTGTACTTCTTTGGGATACGTATCCTACAGAAGTTTCTATACTGTAACCCTTTGTGATCAGGAGAAAGTCACACTTGTTGTGCAACTGTCACTGGAAAATTTACACGCAAGCTATGATATTCCAAAATAGTGAACCAAGAGAGAAGGACTCAGAGTCAAATGTTACAAGTGCTCTTCATAGCGGTAAGTGTCACACAAAAGTTTCTATACAGTAATTCTTTGAGTTTAGGAGAGTATCACATTTGATTTGCAATGTTTCCATGGGACATGTTCACGCAGGCTATGATTTTCCAAAAATGAACCAAGTGAGGAGGACTCAGAGTCAAATGTTGGAAGTACACTTCTTAGTGGTAAGTATCCTACAGAAGTTTCGATATTGTACCTCTTTGCGTTCTGCAGAAAAGCACACTTGTTTTGCGACAGTTCCATGGAACCTATTCATACAGGAGATGATTTCCAAAATAGTGAACCAACTGCGGAGGATTCAGAATCAAATGTAGGAAGTGCACTTTGTAGGGATAAGTATCCTAGAGACATTTCTACACTGTAACACTTGCATTCAGGAGAAAATCATCCTTGTTTCATCACATTTGCATGGAATATGTTCACGCAGGCCATGAATTTCCAAAATAGTGAACCAAGTGAGGAGGATTCAAAGTCAAATGCTGGAAGTGCATCTCTTAGGGAGAAGTATCCTACAGAAGTTTGTATACTGTAACATTTGCGTTCAGGAGAAAATCATACTTGATTTGTGATATTTGCATGGAACATGTTCACACAGGCCATGATTTTCCAAAATAGTGAAACAAGTGAGGAGGTCTCTGAGTCAAATGTTGGAAGTGCACTTCTTTAGGATGTGTCATACAGAAGTTTCTATACTGTAAATCTTTGTGATCAGGAGGAAATCACACTTGTTGTACGACGTTTCCATGAAACATGTTCATGCATGTCATTCCCTTCAAAAATCGTGAACCAAGTGAAGAGGACTCACAGTCATATGTAGCATGTGCAGTTCTTTGGGATAAGTATCCTACACTTGTTTCTAGACGGTAAAACTTTATGTTCTGGAGAAAACAACATTCGTTTTGTGCTGATTCTACCCACTATGTTCAGGCCTGTAATGAGCTTGAAAAGAGTGACTAAGTGAGGAAGTGTCAAATTCACATGTTTCACTTTCACTTCTCAGTGATAAGAATCCTGTAGATGTTCATACGTTGTAACTTTTTAGTTTCAGGAGAAAATCACACTGGTTTTGTGACGTTTTCATGGAATATGCTCACGCAGGCCTTGATTTTCCAAAAGAGTAAACCAAGTGAGGAAGACTGAGAGTCAAATGTTGGAAGTGCACTCCTTATTGATAAGTATCTTATAGAAGATTCTATACTGTAACACTTTGTGTTCTGGAGAAGATCACACTTGTTTTGCGACATTTGCATATAACATGTTCAAGCAAGCCATGATTTTCCAAAATAGTGAACCAAGTGAGGAGGGTTCAGAGTCAAATATTCCACGTGCACTTCTTACCGGTAAGTATCCTATCGAAGTTGCTATACTGTAACTCTTTGTGTTCAGGAGAAAATGACAGTTGTTGTGCCACATTTCCATGGAACATGTTGAAGCAGGCCATGATTTTTTCAAAATAGTTAACAATGTGAGGATGACTCAGAGTCGAATGTTGCAAGTGCACTTCGTTGGGATGCGTATCCTACAGAAGTTTCTATACTGTAACTCTTTGTGATCAGGAGAAAGTCACACTTGTTGAGCAACAGTCACTGGAACATTTACACGCAAGCCATGATATTCCAAAATAGTGAACCAAGAGAAAAGGACTCAGAGTCAAATGTTGCAAGTGCTCTTCTTAGCGGTAAGTATCCCACAAAAGTTTTAATACTGTAATTCTTTGTGTTCAGGAGGATATCACACTTGTTTTGCAACGTTTCCATGGAACCTATTCATGCAGGAGATGATTTCCAAAAATGTGAACCAAGTGTTGAGGATTCAGAATCAAATGTAAGAAGTGCATTTCGTAGGGATATGTATCCTACAGAAGTTTGTACACTGTAACATTTGCGTTCAGGAGAAAATCATCCTTGTTTCGTGACATTTGAATTGAACATGTTGACGCAGGCCATGAATTTCCAAATTAGTGAACCAAGGGCCGAGGATTCACAGTCAAATGCTGGAAGTTCACCTCTTAGGGAGAAGTATCCTACAGAAGTTTGTATACTGTAACATTTGTGTTCAGGAGAAAATCATCCTTGTTTTGTGACATTTGCATGGCACATGTTCACGCAGGCCATGATATTCCAAAATAGTGAACCAAGTGCGGAGAAATCTGAGTCAAATATTGAAAGTGCACTTCTTTAGGATAAGTGTCGTACAGAAGTTTCTATGCTGCAACTCTTTGTGTTCAGGAGGAAATTACACATGTTCTACGACGTTTCCATGAAACATGTTCATGCATGTCATTCCCTTCCAAAATATTGAACCAAGTGAGGAGGATTCAGAGTCAAATGGTGGAAGTGCAACACTTAGCAAGAAGTATCCTCCAGAAGTTTGTATACTGTAACATTTGCGTTC
The DNA here is from genome assembly GCA_023101885.1 of Typhlomys cinereus. Classification (NCBI taxonomy): domain Eukaryota; kingdom Metazoa; phylum Chordata; class Mammalia; order Rodentia; family Platacanthomyidae; genus Typhlomys; species Typhlomys cinereus. The sequence goes on from JALPQD010000103.1 coordinate 5,211,739, forward strand.
AGGAGAAAATCATTCTTAATTGTGACATTTGCATGGCACGTGTTCACACAGGACATGATTTTCCACAATAGTGAACCAAGTGAGGAGGTCTCTGAGTCAAATGTTGGAAGTGCACTTCTTTAGGATGTGTCGTACAGAAGTTTCTGTACTGTAACTCTTTGTGTTCAGGAGGAAATCACACTTGTTTTACGACGTTTCCATGACACATATTCATGCATGTCATTCCCTTCCAAAATAGTGAACCAAGTGAAGAGGACTCACAGTCATGTGTAGCATGTGCACTTCTTTGGGATAAGTATCCTACACAGGTTTCTAGACTGTAAAAATTTGTGTTCTGGAGATAACAACTTTCGTTTTGTGCTGATTCTACCCACTATGTTCAGGCCTGTAATGAGCTTGAAAATAGTGACCAAGTGAGGAAGCGTCAAATTCACATCTTTTACTTTCACGTCTCAGTGATAAGAATCCTGTAGATGTTCATAAGTTGTTACTTTTTAGGTTCAGGAGAAAATCACACTGGTTTTGTGTCTTTTTCATGGAATATGTTCACGCAGGCCTTGATGTTCCAAAAGAGTGAACCAAGTGAGGAAGACTGAGAGTCAAATTTTGGAAGTGCACTTCTTAGGGATAAGTATCCTATAGAAGATTCTGTACTGTAATACTTGGTGTTCAGGAGAAAATCATACTTGTTTTGTGACATTTGCATGGCAAATGTTCACACAGGCCATGATTTTCCAATATAGTGAACCAAGTGAGGAGGACTCTGAGTCAAATATTGCAAGTGCACTTCTTTAGGATAAGTGTCGTACAGAAGTTTCTATACTGTTACTCTTTGTGTTCATGAGGAAATCACACTTGTTGTAAGATGTTTCCATGAAACATGTTCACGCATGTCATTCCCTTTCAAAATCGTGAACAAAGTGAAGAGGACTCACAGTCATATGTAGCATGTGCAGTTCTTTGGGATAAGTATCCTACACAGGTTTCTAGTCTGTAAAACTTTGTGTTCTGGAGAAAACAACATTCGTTTTGTGCTGATTCTACCCACTATGTTCAGGCCTGTAATGAGCTTGAAAATAGTGACCAAGAGAGGAAGCGTCAAATTCACATGTTTCACTTTCACTTCTCAGTGATAAGAATCCTGTAGATGTTCATACGTTGTAACTTTTTATGTTGAGGAGAAAATCACACTGGTTTTGTGACCTTTTCATGGAATATGTTCACGCAGGCCATGATTTTCCAAGACAGTGAACCAAGTGAAGAGGACTCACAGTCATATGTAACATGTGCACTTCTTTGGGATAAGTATCCTACACAGGTTTCTAGACTGTAAAAATTTGTGTTCTGGAGATAACAACTTTCGTTTTGTGCTGATTCTACCCACTCTGTTCAGGCCTCTAATAAACTTGATAATAGTGACCAAGTGAGGAAGCGTCAAATTCACATCTTTCACTTTCACGTCTCAGTGATAAGAATCCTGTAGATGTTCATACGTTGTTACTTTTTAGGTTCAGGAGAAAATCACACTGGTTTTGTGACTTTTTCATGGAATATGTTCACGCAGGCCTTGATTTTCCAAAACAGTGAACCAAGTGAGGAAGACTGAGAGTCAAATGTTGGAATTGCACTTCTCAGGGATAAGTATCCTACAGAAGATTCTGCAGTGTAACACTTGGTGTTCAGGAGAAGATCACACTTGCTTTGCGACATTTGCATATAACATGTTCACACAGGCCACGATTTTCCAAAATAGTGAACTGAGTGAGGAGGGTTCAGAGTCAAATATTCCACGTGCACTTCTTACCGGTAAGTATCCTACGTTAGTTCTTATACTGTAACTCTTTGTGTTCAGGAGAAAATAACAGTTGCTCCACATTTCCATGGAACATGTTGAAGCAGGCCATGATTTTTCCAAAAGAGTTAACCAAGTAAGGATGACTCAGAGTCAAATGTTGCAAGTGTACCTCGTTGGGATACGTATCCTACAGAAGTTTCTATACTGTAAATCTTTGTGATCAGGAGAACGTCACACTTGTTGTGCGACAGTCAATGGAACATTTACACGCAACTCATGATATTCCAAAATAGTGAACCAAGAGAGAAGGACTCAGAGTCAAATGTTGCAAGTACTCTTCTTAGCGGTAAATATCCCACAAAAGTTTCTACACTGAAATTCTTTATGTTCAGGTGAGTATCACACTTGTTTTGTAACGTTTCCATGGAACATGTTCATGCTGGCTACGATTTTCCAAAATAGTGAACCAAGTGAGGAGGACTCAGAGTCAAATGTTGGAAGTGCACTTCTTAGTGGTAAGTATCTTACAGAAGTTTCGATACTGTACCTCTTTGTGTTCTGCAGAAAATCACACTTGTTTTTGGACAATTCCATGGAACCTATTCATGCAGGAGATGATTTCCAAACAGTGAACCAAGTGCCGAGGATTCAGAATCAAATGTAGGAAGTGCACCTTTTGGGGATAAGTATCCTAGAGATATTTCTACACTGTAACATTTCTATTCAGGAGAAAATCATCCTCATTTTCTAACATTTGCATGGGACATGTTCACGCAGGCCATGAATTTCCAAAATAGTGAACCAAGTGAGGAGATTCAGAGTCAAACGGTGGAAGTGCACCTCTTAGGAGAAGTATCCTACAGAAGTTTGTGTACTGTAACATTTGCGTTCAGGAGGAAATCATACTTGATTTGTGACATTTCCATGGCACATGTTCACACAGTCCATGATTTTCCAAAATAGTGAACCAAGTGAGGAGGTCTCTGAGTCAAATGTTGGAAGTGCACTTCTTTAGGATGTGTCGTACAGAAGTTTCTATACTGTAACTCTTTGTGTTCAGGAGGAAATCACACTTGTTGTACGACGTTTCCATGAAACATGTTCATGCCTGTCATTCCCTTCCAAAATTGTGAACCAAGTGAAGAGGACTCACAGTCACACGTAGCATGTGCACTTCTTTGGGATAAGTATCCTACACTAGTTTCTAGACTGTAAAACTTTGTGTTCTGGAGAAGACAACATTCGTTTGTGCTGATTCTACCCACTATGTTCAGGCCTGTAATGAGCTTGAAAATAGTGACCAAGTGAGGAAGCGTCAAATTCACATGTTTCACTTTCACTTCTCAGTGATAAGAATCCTGTAGATGTTCATACGTTGTAACTTTTTATGTTCAGGAGAAAATCACACTGGTTTTGTGACCTTTTCATGGAATATGTTCACGCAGGCCATGATTTTCCAAGACAGTGAACCAAGTGAAGTGGACTCACAGTCATATGTAACATGTGCACTTCTTTGGGATAAGTATCCTACACAGGTTTCTAGACTGTAAAAATTTGTGTTCTGGAGATAAAAACTTTCGTTTTGTGCTGATTCTACCCACTCTGTTCAGGCCTCTAATAAACTTGATAATAGTGACCAAGTGAGGAAGCGTCAAATTCACATCTTTCACTTTCACGTCTCAGTGATAAGAATCCTGTAGATGTTCATACGTTGTTACTTTTTAGGTTCAGGAGAAAATCACACTGGTTTTGTGACTTTTTCATGGAATATGTTCACGCAGGCCTTGATTTTCCAAGAGAGTGAACCAAGTGAGGAAGACTGAGAGTCAAATGTTGGAAGTGCACTTCTTAGGGATAAGTATCCTACAGAAGATTCTATACTGTAACCCTTTGTTTTCAGGAGAAGATCACACTTGTTTTGGGACATTTGCATATAACATGTTCACGCAGGCCATGATTTTCCAAAATAGTGAACCAAGTGAGGAGGGTTCAGGGTCACATATTGCACGTGCACTTCTTACTGGTAAGTATCCTATGGAAGTTCCTATATTATAACTCTTTGTGTTCAGGAGAAAATAACAGTTGTTGTGCCACATTTCCATGGAACATGTTGAAGCAGGCCATGATTTCTCCAAAATAGTTAATCAAGTGAGGATTACTTAGAGTCAATAATGCAAGTACACTTCGTTGGGACACGTATCCTATAGAAGTTTCTATACTGTAACTCTTTGTGATCAGGAAAATGTCACACTTGTTGTGCGACAGTCAATGGTACATTTACACACAAGTCATGATATTCCAAAATAGTGAACCACGAGAGAAGGACTCAGAGTCAAATGTTAGAAGTGCTCTTCATAGCGGTAAATATCCCACAAATGTTTTGATAATGTAATTCTTTGTGTTCAGGTGAGTATCACACTTATTTTGCATCGTTTCCATGGAACATGTTCTCACAGGATACGATTTCCCAAAATAATGAACCAAGTGAGGAGGACTCAGAGTCAAATGTTGGAAGTGCACTTCTTAGAGGTAAGTATCCTACAGAAGTTTTGATACTGTACCTCTTTGTGTTCTGCAGTAAATTACATTTGTTTTGTGACAGTTGCATAGAACCTATTCATGCAGGATATGACTTCCAATATAGTGAACCAAGTGCGGAGGATTCAGAATCAAATGTAGGAAGTGCACTTTTTGGGGATAGGTATCCTAGAGACGTTTCTACACTGTAACATTTGCGTTCAGGAGAAAATCATCCTTGTTTTGTGACATTTGCATGGAACATGTTCACGCAGGCCATGATTTTCCAAAATAGTGCACCAACTGAGTAGAAATCTGAGTCAAATATTGAAAGTGCACTTCTTTAGGATAAGTGTCATACAGAAGTTTCTATGCTGTAACTCTTTGTGTTCAGGAGGAAATTACACATGTTGTACGACGTTTCCATTAAACATGTTCATGCATGTCATTCCCTTCCAAAATATTGAACCAAGTGAGGAGGATTCAGAATCAAATGGTGGAAGTACAACACTTAGCGAGAAGTATCCTACAGAAGTTTGTATACTGTAACATTTGCGATCAGGAGAAAATCATTCTTAATTGTGACATTTGCATGGCACGTGTTCACACAGGACACGATTTTCCAAAATAGTGAACCAAGTGAGGAGCTCTCTGAGTCAAATGTTGGAAGTGCACTTCTTTAGGATGTGTCGTACAGAAGTTTCTGTACTGTAACTCTTTGTGTTCAGGAGGAAATCACACTTGTTGTACGACGTTTCCATGAAACATGTTCATGCATGTCATTCCCTTCCAAAATCGTGAACCAAGTGAAGAGGACTCACAGTCATATGAGCATGTGCACTTCTTTGGGATAAGTATCCTACACCGGTTTCTAGACTGTAAAAATTTGTGTTCTGGAGATAACAACTTTCGTTTTGTGCTGATTCTACCCAATCTGTTCAGGCCTGTAATGAGCTTGAAAATAGTGACCAAGTGAGGAAGGGTCAAATTCTCATCTTTCACTTTCACGTCTCAGTGATAAGAATCCTCTAGATGTTCATACGTTGTTACTTTTTAGGTTCAGGAGAAAATCACACTGGTTTTGTGACTTTTTCATGGAATATGTTCACGCAGGCCTTGATTTTCCAAAAGAGTGAACCAAGTGAGGAAGACTGAGAGTCAAATGTTGGAAGTGCACTTCTTAGGGATAAGTATCCTACAGAAGATTCTGTACTGTAACACTTGGTGTTCAGGAGAAGATCACACTTGTTTTGCGACATTTGCATGTAACATGTTCACACAGGCCACGATTTTCCAAAATAGTGAACCGAGTGAGGAGGGTTCAGAGTCAAATATTGCATGTGCACTTCTTACCAGTAAGTATCCTATGGTAGTTATTATACTGTAACTCTTTGTGTTCAGGACAAAATAACAGTTGTTGTTCCACATTTCCATGGAACATGTTGAAGCAGGCCATGATTTTTCCAAAAGAGATGACCAAGTAAGGATGATTCAGAGTCAAATGTTGCAAGTGCACTTCGTTGGGATACGTATCCTACAGAAATTTCTATACTGTAACTCTTTGTGATCAGGAGAACGTCACACTTATTGTGCGACAGTCAATGGTACATTTACACGCAACTCATGATATTCCAAAATAGTGAACCAAGAGAGAAGGACTCAGAGTCAATGTTGCAAGTTGCTCTTCTTAGCGGTAAATATCCCACAAAAGTTTCTACACTGTAATTCTTTATGTTCAGGTGAGTATCACACTTGTTTTGCAACGTTTCCATGGAACATGTTCACGCTGGCTACGATTTTCCAAAATAGTGAACCAAGTGAAGAGGACTCAGAGTCAAATGTAGGAAGTGCACTTCTTGGGGATACGAATCCTAGAGATGTTTCTACACTGTAATATTTGCGTTCAGGAGAAAAATCATCCTTGTTTGTGCCATTTGCATGGAACATGTTCACGCAGGCCATGATTTTCCAAAACAGTGAACCAAGTGAGGAGGACTCTGAGTCAAATATTGCAAGTGCACTTCTTTAGGATAAGTATTTTACAGAAGTTTCTATACTCTAACTCTTTGTGTTCAGGAGGAAATCACACTTGTTTTACGAAGTTTCCATGAAACATGTTCACGCATGTGAACCAAGAGAAGAGGACTCACAGTCATATGTAGCATGTGCACTTCTTTGGGATAAGTATACTAAACATGTTTCTAGACTGTAAAACTTTGTGTTCTGGAGAAAACAATATTCGTTTTATGCTGATTCTACCAGCTATGTTCAGGCCTGTAATGAGCGTGAAAATAGTGATCAAGTGAAGAAGCGGCAAATTCACATCTTTCACTTTCACTTTTCAGTGATAAGAATCCTGTAGTTGTTCATACGTTGTAAATTTTTATGTTCAGGAGAAAATCACACTGGTTTTTGTGACGTTTTCATGGAATATGTTCACTCAGGCCTGATTTCCCAAAAGAGTGAACCAAGTGAGGAAGACTAAGAGTCAAATGTTGGAAGTGCACTTCTTATGGATAAGTATCCTACAGAAGATTCTATACTGTAACACTTTGTGTTCAGGAGAAGATCACACTTGTTTTGCGACATTTGCATATAACATGTTCACGCAGGCCATGATTTCCAAATTAGTGATCCAAGTGAAGATTTTTCAGAGTCAAATATTGCACATGCAATTCTTACCGGAAGTATCCTACAGAAGTTCCTATATTGTACCTCTGTTTTCATAACTGTTGTTGTGCCACATTTCCATGGAACATGTTAAAGCAGGCCATGATTTTTTCCAAATAGTTAACCAAATGAGGGTGACTCATAGTCACATGTTGCAAGTGCACTTCAATGGGATACGTATCCTATAGAGCTTTCTATACTGTAACTCTGTGATCAGTACAAAGTCACACTTGTTGTGAGACAGTCAATGGTACATTTACATGCAAGCCATGATATTCAAAAATAGTGAACCAAGAGAGAAGGACTTAGAGTCAAATGTTGCAAGTGCTCTTCTTAGCGGTAAGTATCCCACAAATTTTCTATCCTGTCATTCTTTGTGTTCAGGAGAGTATCACACTTGTTTTGCAACAGTTCTATGGAACCTATTCATGCAGGAAATTATTTCCCAAATAGTGAACCAAGTGCGGAGGATTCAGAATCAAATGTAGGAAGTGCACTTCGTAGGGATAAATATCCTACAGAAGTTTCTACACTGTAACATTTGCGTTTAGGAGAAAATCATCCTTGTTTTGTGACATTTGCATGCACATGTTCACGCAGGCCAAGAATTTGAATAGTGATCCAACTGAGGAGGATTCATAGTCAAATGCTGGAAGTGCACCTCTTAGGGATAAGTATCCTACAGAAGTTTGTGTACTGTAACATTTAGGTTCAGGAGAAAATAATACTTGTTTTGTGATATTTGCATGGCATATGTTCACGCAGGCCATGATTTTCCAAAATAGTGAACCAAATGAGGAGGACTCTGACTCAAATGTTGCAAGTGCACTTCTTTAGGATAAGTGTCGTACAGAAGTTTCTATACTGTAACTCTTTGTGTTAAGGAGGAAATCACACTTGTTGTGGGACAGTCAATGGTACATTTACACGCAAGCCATGATATTCCAAAATAGTGAACCAAGAGAGAAGGACTCAGAGTCAAATGTTGCAGGTGCTCTTCTTAAAGGTAAGTATCCCACAAAAGTTTGTACACTGTAACATTTGCATTCAGGAGAAAATCATCCTTGTTTTGTAACATTTGCATGAAACATTTTCACACAGGCCATGAATTTCGAATATAGTGAACCAAGTTATGAGGACTCTGAGGCAAATTTTGGAAGTGCATTTCTTAGTGGTAAGTATCCTATAGAAATTTCGATACTGTACCTCTTTGTGTTCTGCAGAAAATCACACTTGTTTTGCGACATTTCCATGGAACCTATACATGCAGGAGATGATTTCCAAAATAGTGAACCAAGTGCGGAGGATTCAGAATCAAATGTAGGAAGTGCACTTCTTGGGGAAATGTATCCTAGAGACGTTTCTACACTGTAACATTTGCGTTCAGGAGAAATCATCCTTGTTTTGTGACATTTGCATGGAACTGTTCACGCAGGCCATGAATTTCAAAATAGTGAACCAAGTGAGGAGGATTCAGAGTCAAATGCTGGAAGTGCACCTCTTAGGGATAAGTATCCTACAGAAAATTGTATACTGTAACATTTGCGTTGAGGAGAAAATCATACTTGTTTTGTGACATTTGCATGGCACATGTTCACGCAGGCCATGAATTTCCTTAATAGTGAACCAAGTGAGCAGAACTCTGAGTCAAATGCTGGAAGTGCACTTCTTTAGGATAAGTTGTACAGAAGTTTCTATACTGTAACTCTTTGTGTTCAGGAGAGTATCACACTTGTTTGCAATGTTTCTATGGAACATGTTCATCCAGGCTATGATTTTCCAAAATAGTGAACCAAGTGAGGAGGACTCTGAGTCAAATGTTGCAAGTGCACTTCTTTAGGATAAGTGTCATACAGAAGTTTCTATACAGTAACTTTTTGTGTTCAGGAGGAAATCACACTTGTTGTACGACATTTCCATGAAACATGTTCACGCATGTCATTCCCTTCCAAAATCGTGAACCAAGTGAAGAGGACTCACAGTCATATGTAGCATGTGCACTTCTTTGGGATAAGTACCCTACACAAGTTTCTAGGCTGTAAAACTTTGTGTTCTGGAAAAAACAACGTTCGTTTTGTGCTGATTCTACCAACTATGTTCAGGCCTGTAATGAGCTTGAAAATAGTGACCAAGGGAGGAATTGTCAAATTCACATGTTTCACTTGCACTTCTCAGTGATTAGAATCCTGTAGATGTTCATAAGTTGTAACCTTTTATGTTCAGGAGAAAAGCACACTTGTTTTGTGATGATGTCATAGAATATGTTCACGCATGCCTTGATTTTCCAAAAGAGTGAACAAGTGAAGAAGACTGAGAATCATGTTACAAACATCTACTAAACATAAAAATGTCCAGAATAAAAAATAATTTCCATTATCAACATTAAATGTCAATGGTATTAAACTCACCGATAAGAGACACAGCTTACAAACTTTGGATTAAAAACCACAATCACCAATCTGCTGCCTTCAGGAAAACTCATCTCACCACAAAAAAGAGAGGCACGCTCTAAAAATCAAAGGTGGTCCAAATCTTACAAAAGCTAATGGAACCAGGAAAACAGGCGGGGGGGGTAGCCAATTTATGCGTTCAGACAAAGTGGAACTTTCACCAAAGAAATCCATAAGAGACACAGATGATATACATTTTAGCACAGGTACAATTCACCAGGAAAGACTTCACAATCTGAACATACGCACCCCAATACGGGCCCCTCCACATAAAATTAGGAAAACTCTTTTACAGCGGTCGTCTAAAGCAAGAAATCAAACCCCCAACATTAATTCTTGGGGATTTCAACCCACCGCCCCTATCAACATGATAGATCAACAGGTCAAAAGGCTTAACAGCGAAACTGGAACGTAATCAACCATGAAAGACAATGGACCTTACAGATCTCTATCGAACTTTTCACCCCCGCACCAAAGAATACCATTTTCTCAGCAGCACACGGAACTTTCTCCAAATAGGGCCACATTGTGGACACAAAATGAATCTACACAATACAAAAAAGTGAATTCTAACTGTGCCCTATCAGGACCACCACAGACTAAAGTGGACACCCATCCACACACACACAACCAACAAGAGAGAAATACACTAACACTGGAAACGGAAAATATATTAAAAATATGATTCTGAATGAAACTGGTTCAGAAGAAATAAAAGGATATTAAGATTTCCTGTGAAAGTGAACAATAACGAAAATTACAACTTACCCAAAATCTCTGGGACACAATGAAGCTGTTCTAAGAGTAAGTCATAGCTCTTACTGGCCTTACAATCAAAAAAAAAATGGAAACAAATCAGAAATAATAACTTAACGATGCAGCTTAAGGCTTAGAGAAATTGAAGCAATCTCGAGCCCCAAAAGTAGTAGAAGAGAGGAAATTAGCCAAAATAGGGGAGAAACATCGATATCGCGACTAAGAAAATGATAGAAAAAAATCAACAGTCAAAAAGCTGCTCTTTTGAAAAAATCAATAAGGCTTGATTACACCCTAGCCTAAATTAACCAAAAGCAAAGAGAGAGGAAAAATCAAATTAACAAAATTAGAAATGAACATGGAGTAATCACTACTGTACCCCCAAAGAACTGCAGAGGAGAATAAACATCCTCTTTCAAAAACTTACTCAGTGAAGTTTGACAACACAGAAGAGATGATAAATTTTAAGAACGCATCTTACCGACAAATTGGATCAGGACAAGTTGTGAATTACGTACATGCCCTATAACATATAAGGAAATTGAAGAAGAAAGAAGTATTCGAATCTTCCACCAAAAAGTCCTGACCAGATGGATCAGACAAAGACAAAGTTCTACCAGACTTTAAGGAGGCAATAACACAAATACTCCGTAACTGTTCCATCACATTAGCAAAGGATAGGAAAATTACCAATTTCTTCTATGAAGCTAATATTCGGCTTAATCCCAAAACGAATAAAGATCACTTTAAAAAAAGAAATCTATAGCTGATCTCCATTGATGAACACAGGGGACGCAAAGATTCTCAACAAAGTCTGCAAATCGGATTCAAAACATATCAAAAAGATCATCACAGGGACCAAGTAGGCGTCATCCAGGCAGCTAAGGTTGGTTCAACATACAAAAATCCACGAAATGTAATTACATCATATACCAGGTCAAGTCCAGAGGACCACATGACTCTCGATAGACAGCAGAAAAAGCCTTTGATAAGATAAACAGGCTTTATGATCAAAACGTTAGAGGACACTAGGAATGAAGGACCTTTATCAATATAATAAAGCTGTATACAACAAGCCCACAGCCAACCGGGATTATGCTCATGGGGAACAATTGGAAGCATCCCACTTCGATGCAGGAACAAGACAAGGCTGTCCCACTCCACCACTTCTATTCCAATCTGTACTGAAGTCTTAGCGAAGCCTAAAACAAGAAAGGGACTAAGAGGGATTCAAATTGGCAGGAGGAAGCAGTAAGCTATCTCTAATTTGAGATGACATGATCTTATACTGAGTGATCCAAAAAAATCCCCAGGAAGCTCCTGGAACTAATTTGATAAGTTAGCAGGGTAAGCAGGATACAAAACAAATGTGAACAATCAGAGGCTCCTACCCTGCCCAGGAAGAAGAAGGTGAAAAAGCCTGAGAAAAAATTCGACCTTTTACTATTAGCCCCAAAAAAAAAAAAAAAAGTTTTTTGAAACCTGGGATAAACCTACAAGAAGGGTTACAAGACTTTACAAGAAAGCTTAAAACCTAACGAAAGAAAATTTGCTGAAGGACATCAGAAGGTGGATGGAAAGACCTCCATGCTCTGGATTGGCCGAATACCACATTTAAAAATGACCATCCTACAAAGGCATCTACACATTCATTCATACCACCAATTAAAATCCAAGCCATTCTTTAAAGAAGTTGACCAAATAAATCTAAAATTCTATGGGGCACAAACGACCCAGGATAGCAAAAGAATCTGAGAACAAAACTGTGGAGGATTACCATACTTTAACATAGTCTAATTCCAAATCCATCAGTTATAAATAAGGCCAGGTGACTGGCTCCAAATAGACACAGAGATCAATGTTAAAGGCGTGAAAAGACCAGCTATAAGCCCACAAAACTACAGCCATTTGATCTTCAAAAACGGGGCCAAAGAATCAAAATGGAAAAAAAAGAACAGCATCTTAACAAATGGTGCTTTGGGGCAAAAAACGGATCTCCATTGCAGAAGACTTAAAGCTTAGACACTTACTTGCACCACGGTACTCGACTTAATTCCAATGGATCAAGGACCTTTGATATCAGGCAGAGGAATAAAAACTAACTGAAGGATGGGAACTCCCCCCTCGAGTGATTGGCTAGGCCCAACAGTCCTAACAGACATCCATGGCACATCACTGTACACCTCTCAAGAGTTGGATCTTCTGCAAATTAAAAGGAGCTTTCTGTTTATTTTTTCCAGATAAAGAGATTGTCACACGAGCTCAAAGGCCAACATACAGAATGGGAGGAAAATATCACTAACCACAATCTGATAGAGATCTACTGTCCAGAGTGCACAAAGAACGTAGAAAACTAAAACACAAGGAAACCAAGGCCCAATGTAACAAATGGGCCCTGGAAACTTTAAAGAAATTTTTACCAGAGATGAATTAAAATGTCTAACAAAATATCTTAAAAAATGTCCACTTCTTTAGCCATCAGGGAAATGCAAATCAAAACCTCCCTGAGGTATCATATCACACCAGCCAGGGATGGCAAAAATCCACAATACAAACAACAACAAGGCTTGTTGAGGATGTGCGAGAGAGGGGGAACTATGCTACTTGCTGGTGGACTGCAGGCTCATACAGCCATTCTGGCGAAGCTGTCTGGCGGATTCTTAAAGAAATTAAAGATTGATGTTGACAGCCATATGACCCTGCTATTCACTTTTTTGAATAACCCCCATGCAGCAGGGTTTGCTCGATAGCACAGACGACTAGGTACTAGCAGCATGTCTTACAATAGGCAAAGTCCTGGACTAACATAAATGTCCAACAGTTGACGAGTGCATAAGGAAACGGTGGTAAATCTCTAAAATGAGTACTAACTCAGCATCAAAAAATGATGACTTATGAATGTGGGGGAAATGGAGGTCATTGAAAACAATTATATTAAGTGAGTATCCCAGACCCAGAAAATTAAGCGCCCAATGTATTCCCTAATAGGTGGCTCTAGTACCAAACTCACCCGCCCACATTGAGAAACTCAAGTGATAACCTATGTAAACGGTAATGCAAGGATTGCGAACAAGAGGGAGGGGGTTGGAGAGCCCACACCAGACACAAAGAAGCGAGGGTACATGTTACAGCAGAAGGAAAATCGGGACTCAGGGATGCAATAAGTATGGGACCATGGAAGTTCACAGATACGTTCGTTCTGATCATGAAACTGAGGGAGGTATGATCTCACCAGAAGGGAGGGCCTATCGCTGGCAGATGAAAAGAGATCATTTTGCAAAGGGGGACTGATCCTCCCTCACCGGGTTTCCCCCATGCTTTTACATGTACCCCTTTACGTGTGATTATAACAAGACTCCAGGTTAACTGGTTGTTGTCTCTGACCAGGGGGGGGGGTGCATACAGTGCCCATTCAGAAGGGAGTGAAAGGGCATTGCAGGAGTAGCAAAACTGCAAAAGAAATCAACAAACCACAATACAGAAAGTCAGAGAATTTATATCATCCACATAGAACTAAGGCCAGCTCATCCCCCCATCCTGACACTCAGGGACTGCGTAGAGGGGGCGGTGAGATGCAAGAGGAAAAGGGAATGGGCGGAAGCAATGATTTGAAGAGTCCCACAAGGATAGAGTAAGCAATCATAATAGGACTTTTGCATGCCTGTGCCATGTCCATCACACTATTGACCTCACAAAGTCTAAATCGGCTCTAGGCACCAAGGATCCGGGAGCAAGGGATGATTGATGGCGACAGAAGTGTACCTATTGCTTAAGGGAACCCGAAGAAGGATTAGGGAGGAAATGCCATGGGTCTTTGATGTCATAGGCCAGGCGGACCAAGAGGAGGTTCGGCATACACCAAAAAAAAGGCATTCTCTGGAATTGGGCTTGAGGCACTGGGTGATGGGGAGGGAGGGAGGGGGGAAGGGGGGTTCGGGGGCCCAGGAGACGGGGGAGGGAACTGGTCTACCCTATTAAGTATGTATGCGTAGAAATAATTAATAAAATGCTAAAAAAAAAAAATCCTGTAGTGTTCATACGTTGTAACATTTATGTTCAGGAGAAAATCACAATGGTTGTGTGATGTTTTCATTGATAGTTCACGCGGCCTTGATTTTTCAAAAGAGGGACATAGTGAGGAAGATGAGAGTTCAAAGGTTGGAGTTGCACTGCTTAGGGATAGTATCCTACAGAAGATTCTCTATGTAACACTTGGTTTCAGGAGAAGAGGACACTTGTTTTACAACATTTGCATATAATATGTTCACACAGGCCATTGATATCCAAACTAGTGAACCAAGTGAGGAGGTCTCTGGTTAATGTTGGAAGTGCACTTCGGTAGGATAACGGTCGTTACAGAAGTTTCTATATGTAAACTCTTTGTGTTAGGAGGAAGGGAGGAAGGAAATCACCGTGTGGTACGATGTTCCATGAAAACATTTCATGCGTGGCACTCCCTTCCCCAATCGTGAACCAAGTGCAGAGGACTAACAGTCTATGTAGCATTGCACTTCTGGTTAAGTTTCCCCAATGTTTCTAGGACTGTGTTTAGAGAAAACAATATCCGTTTGTGCGGATTATACCAATATGTTCAGCCTGTAATGAGCTTATGAAATAGTGCCCCAAGTGAGGAAGAATCACAAATTCGCAGTCGCACTCTCTCTCTAAGTGATAAGAATCTGTAGATGTTAATCACTTGGTAATTTTTTAGTCAGGAAAAAATCCATGTTTTGTGAGGTTTTCGGGCAGCCCAAGATTTCCAAAAGAGTGAACGAAGCTGAAGAAAACGAGAGTCAATGGTGGAAGTGTGCTTTAGGGATAAGATCCTACAGGAGATTCTATACTGTAACATTCTTTGCTGTTCAGGAGAAGATCAACATGTTTGCGACATTGCATATAACATGTTCACGCAGGTCATGAGTTTCCAAAATAGTGAACTAAGTGAGGAGGGGTTTGGGTTCAAGAGTAAAAAGATTTTTTGACGTGCGTTTTACCGAAAGAATTATATGGAAGTTTCTGATACTGTAATCTTTGTTAGGGAAAATATCAGTTGTTTTGCCAAATTTCCATGGAACATGTTGACGGCAGGCATGATTTTTCCAAATAGTTAACCCCAAATGAGGATGACACAGAGTCAAATGTTGCATGCAAGTGCAATTCCTTGGGATACGGATCCTACAGAAGTTTTTTATACGGTAACTCTGTGATCAGGAGACGTCAAATGTTGTGACGTGACAGTCAATGGTACATTACACGCCAATCATGCTATTACAAAATAGTGAAAACAGAGGAGGACTCAGAGTCAAATTTGCAAGTGAATCTTCTTAGCGGTAGTATCCACAAAGTTTCTTATACTGTAAGTCTGTGTGTCGTAGGGTATCAACTTGTTTGCATTGTTTCCATGACACATGTTCCGCAGGCTAGATTTTCCAAAATCGTGAAGCAAGTGAGGATAAGGACGACTCCAGAGTCAAATGTTCTGAAGTGCACTTCTGATGGTGAAGTATCAACAGAAGTTTCGATATGTACCTCTTTGTGTTCTGCGTAATCCACACTGTTTGCGACAGTTCCTGGAACCTATTCCTACAGGAGATGATTTCCAAAATAGGAAACACGTGGGAGGATTCAGACGAATCCAATGTTAGGAAGTGCACTTCTTTTTGGGGAAGTATCCTAGAGCCGTTTCTACACTGAACTTGCGTTTCAGGAGAAAATCTCTTGTTGTGACATTTGGCATGGACATGTTCCACGAAGGCTATGATTTTCCAAATAGTGAACCAAATGAGGAAATTGAGTCAAATGTTGAAGTGCACTCTTAAGGAAAGGTGGGTACAGAAGTTTCTATGCTGTAACTCTTGAGCCTTCCAGAGGAAATACACGTGTTGTACGACGTATTCCATGAAAACATGTTAATTGCATGTCATTCCCTTCCAAAATCGTGAACCAAGTTGAAAGAGGTTTCCCCAGTCATGTGTAGCATGTGCAGTTCTTGGGATAAGTATCTACGCAGCGTTTAACTGTAAAACTTGTGTCTGGAGAAAACACATTCGTTAAGCGGTTGATGATACCAACATGTTCAGGCCTTGTAATGAGCTTGAAAATATGACCAATGATGAAGCGTCAAATTCACATTTGTGTCCACTTCACTTTCAGTGATAAGAATCATGTAGTGTTCAACTTGAAAACTTTTAGTTAAGAGAGAAAGTCACCACTGGTTTTGCGAAGTTTTAATGGAATTAGTTCAGGCAGGCATTGATTTCCCAAAAGAGTGAACCTAGTGAGGAAAGACTGAGAGTCAAATATTGGAAGTGCACTTCTAGGGATAAGTATTCACCCAGAGATTCTATACTGTAAGATTGTGTTCTGGAGAAGATCACAATTTGTTTTTGTGCATTGTGATGTAACGTTCACGCAGCCATGATTTTCCACAATAGTGACCAAATGGGAGGGTTCAGGTCACTATGTCACGTGCAACTTCTTACGGTAAGTAGCCTATCGAAAGTTCCTATACTGTAACTCTTTGTGTACAGGAGGAAAATAACAGTTGTTGATGCCACATTCCAGGGAACACGTTGAAGCAGGCACAATGATTTTTCCAACCATAGTTAACAAAGGGAAGATGACTAAGAGTCAACTGTTTGGAAGGCACTTTTGTGGGGTAAGTATGCTTACAGAGGTTTCTATTACAGTAACTCTTTGTGATCAGAGAAAAGTCACACATGTTGTGTACAGTCAAATGGTACATTTTACCACAAGACATGATAAATCCAAAATAGTGAACCGAGAGGGGAAAAGGACTCAGAGTCAAAGTTGCAAGTGCTATCTCCACCGGTAAATATCACACAACAGTTCGATACTGTTAATCTTTTGTGTTAGGAGAAGAGTAGCACACTTGGATTTGGCAAGGTTTTCATGGAAACATGTTCATGCAGGCTATGGATTTTCAAAATAGTGAACCAACGTGAGGGGACTCAGGACTCAAATGTTGGAACGTTAAATCTAGTGGTAAGGATTACAGAAGTTCGCTACTTACCTCCTTTGTGTTCTGCAGAAAAGCACACTTGTTGGGCGACAGTCCATGAAGACCTATTCATGCAGGAGATGATTCCAAAATAGTGACCAAAGTGCAGAGGGATTCAGATCAAATGTAGGAAGTGCACCTTTGTAGGGATAAGTATCCTAGAGACGTTTCTCACTTGTAACATTTGCGTTCAGGAGAAAAATTCATCCTTGTTTCCTGACCTTTGCATGAAGATTGTTCACGCAGGCCATGAATTTCAAAATAGTGAACAACGTGAGGAGGATTCAGAGTTCAAACGGTGGAAGTGCACCTCTTAGGAAGTAGCCTACAGAAGTTTGTGTACTGTAACATTTGAGTTCGGAGGAAATCAACTTGATTTTATGACATCCATGGCACATGTTCACACAGTCCCTGATTTTCCAAAATAGTGAACCAAAGATGAGGGAAGGGATGGTCCTCTGAGTCAAATGTTGGAAGTGCACGTCTTTAGGATGCGTTCGTACAGAAGTTTCTCTTACGGTAACTCTTTTGGTCAGGAGGAAGGAAGGAACTCCCACTGTTGTACGACGTTCCATGGAAAACATGTTCATGCATGTCATTTCCCTCCAACAAATTGTGAACCGTTGAGAGAAAGAGGCTCACAGGCAACGTAGCATGTGACTTTTTGGGATAAAGTATCCTACATAGTTTCTAGACTGTAAAACTGCGTTCTGGAGGGAAGACAACTTCGTTTGTGACTGATTCTACCCCACTATGTTCAAGGCCGTAATAGAGCTTTTGAAAATAGTGACCAAGTGAGGAAGAGTGTCAAAATTCACAGTTTCACTTCACTTCTCAGTGATACGAATCCTGTAGATGTTCATTGGTTTTTAACTTTTTAGGTTCAGGAGAAAAAATCACACTGGTTTGTGAGTTTTCATGGAATTGCTCACGCCGGTCTAGATTTCCAAACGAGGTGAACAAGTGAGGAGACTGAGAGTCACATGTGGAAGTGCACTTTTTGGCGATAAGTATATATAGAAGAGTCTATCTGTAACACATGATGTCTCTGGAGAAGATAACACTTTTGCGCTTTGCCATATAATATATTCAAGCAAGCATGATTTTCCAAATAGTGAACCAGTGAGGAGGTTCAGCTCAAATATTCCACGTGCACTCTTACCAGTAGGGATCCTCGGAAGTTCCTAACTGTAAACTCTTTATGTTCAGGAGAGGAGAAAATAACAGTTGGGTTGTGGCCCCATCCATGGAACAAGTTGAACGGCCCTGATTTTTCCAAATAGTTAACAAAGTAAGGATGACTCAGAGTGAATGTTGCAAGGTACTGCTTTTGGATACGTATCCTACAGAAGTTTTATACTGTAACCCTTTGTGATCAGGAGAAAGTCACACTTGTTGTGCAACTGTCACTGGAAAAGGTACAGCAAGCTATGATATTCCAAAATAGGAACCAAAGAGAATGACTCAGAGTCAAATGTGACAAGTGCATCTCATAGCGAAGTGTCACACAAAAGTTTCTAGACCAGTAAATTCTTTGAGTTTAGGAGAGATCACATTTTGATTTGCAATGTTTCCATGGGAATGTTCACGCAGGCTATGATTTTCCAAAAATGAACCAAGTGAGGGAGGACGCAGAGTCAAATGTTGGTGGAAAGTACATTATTAGTGGTACGTATCCTACAGAAGTTTCGCTATTGTACTCTTTGCGTTCTGCAGAAAAGCACATTTTTTGGAAAGTTCATGGAACCTAGCATCAGGAGATGATTTCCAAAATAGTAGTGAACACACTGCGGATGGATAGAATCAAATGTAGGGAAGTGGCACTTGTAGGGATAAGTATCTAGAGAAACATTTCTACACTGTAAACACTTGCAGTCAGGAGAAAATCATCTTGTTCATCACAAGTTGCATGGAATATGTTCAGCAGCCATGAGTTTCAAAATAGGGAACCAAATGTGAGGAGGATTCAAAGTCAAATGCTGGAGGGGAATATCTTAGGGAGAAAAGTATCCTACAGAAGTTCTGTATTACGTAACATTTGCAGTTCAGCGAGAAAATCATACTTGATTTGTGATATTGCATGGAACGTTCACACAAGGCCATGATTTCCAAAATTAGTGAAAAAGTGAGGAGGTCTCTGAGTCAAATGTTGGAGGAAGTGCACTTCTTGAGGATGTGTCATACAGAAGTTTCTATACTGTATCTTGTGATCAGGAGGGGAAAATCACACTTGTTGTACGACGTTTCCATGAACATGTTAGGCTTCATTCCCTCAAAAATGTGTGGTGCCCGTGAACCAAGTGACGAGACTGCACAGTCATCTGGAGAGTGCAGTTCTTTGGATAACGTTATCTTTACACTTGTTTCTAGACGGTAAAACTTATGTTCTGGAGGAAACCAACATTCGTGTTGTGCTATTCTACCACTATGTTCGGCGTAATGAGCTGGAAAGAGTGATAAGTGCGGAAGTGTCAATTCACATGTTCACTTCATTCTCAGTGATACGAATCCTGTAGATGTTAATACGTGTAACTTTAGTTCAGGAGGAAAATCACACTGGTTTTGTGACGTTTTCATGGCATATGCTCACGCAGGCCTTGATTTTCCAAAGAGTAAACAAGTGAGAGGAAGATGAGAGTCAAATGTTGGAAGTGCACTCCTTATTGAAGTATCTTTATAGAAGATTCTATACTGTACACTTTGTGTTCTGGAGAAGATACACTGGTTTGGCGACATTTGCATATAAATGTTCAAGCAAGCCATGATTTCAAAATAGTCGTGAACCAAGTGAGGAGGGTTCAGAGTCAAATATGCACGTGCACTTCTTACCGGTAAGTTATCCTATAAGTGCTATACTGTAAACTCTTTGTGGTTCAGGGAGACAAGAAAATGGACGTTGTTGTGCCACAGTTCCCTTGAACATGTTGAAGCAGGCCATGAGTTTTTCACAAGAGTTACACAGTCGAGGAGGACTCAGAGTCGAATGTTGCAAAGTGCACTTCGTTTGGGTGCGATCCTACAGAACGTTTCTATACTGTTAACTCGTTGTGGATCAGAGAAAAAGTCACACTTGTTGGAAACAGTCACTGGAACATTTACGCAAGCCAGGATATTCCAAATAGTGAACCAAGAGAAAAGGACTCAGAGTCAACAAGTTGAAAGTGCTCTCTGAGCGGTGGTAAGTATCCCACAAAAGTTTTACTACTGTAATTCTTGGTTTTCAGGAGGATATACACTGTTTTTGCAACGTCATGGAAAACTTATTCATGAGGAGGATGTTACAAAATGGTTGTGAACCAAGTTTGAGGAGGGAGTCAGAATCAAATGTAAGAATGCATTTCGTCGGGATAGTATCCTACAGAGTTGACTGTAACATGTTGAGTTAGGAGAAAATCATCCTTGTTTCGTGACATTTTGAATTGAACCATGTTGACGCAGGCCATGAATTTCCAAAAAAATTAGTGAAAAGGGCGAGGATTCAACAGCAAATGCGGAAGTGCACTTTAGGGAGAAAGTCTACAGAAGTTTGTATACTGTTGTAACATTGTGTTCAGGAGAAAATCCTCCTCGTTTGTGACATGGATGGCACATGTCAATGCAGGCAATGGATATTCCAAAATGAGTGAACCAAGTGCGGAGAACTCTGAGTCAAATATTGAAAGTGCCCACTTCTGTAGGATAAGTGTCGATACAGAGTTTCAGCTGCAACCTCTTTGGTTCAGGAGGAAATACAAATGTCTACGACGTTCCATGAAACAGGTCATGCATGTCTATTTCCCTTCCAACATAATGACCAAGTGAGGAGGATTTCAGAGTCAAATGGTGGGATTGGATGGAAGTGCAACACTTAGCAAGAAGATCCTCCAGAAGTTTGTATCCTGTAACATTTGCCGTTCAAGGAGAATCATTCTTAATTGTGACATTTGCATGGCACGTGTTCACACAGGACAGGATTTTCACAATAGTGAACCAAGTGAGGAGGTCCATGAGTCAAATGTTGGAGTGCACTTCTTAGGATGGTCGTACAGAAGTTTCTGTACTGAACTCTTTGGGTTCAGGAGTGGAGAAATAC
Source organism: Typhlomys cinereus (assembly GCA_023101885.1). Lineage (NCBI taxonomy): Eukaryota > Metazoa > Chordata > Mammalia > Rodentia > Platacanthomyidae > Typhlomys > Typhlomys cinereus. Next base: position 5,233,020 of record JALPQD010000103.1, read on the forward strand.
ACTTGTTACGACGTTTCCATGCACATATTCAGACTGTCATTCCATTCAAAAATAGGAAACCAAGTGAAGAGGACTCACAGTCATGTGTGCTTGCACTCTTTGGGATAAGTAGTCCTACACAGGTTTCTAGACTGTAAAAATTTGGTTTTGGACGATAACAACTTTCGTTTTGGGTGAGTCTACCACTATGTTAAGGCTGTAATGAGTTGAAAATAGGGACCAAGTGAGACAAGCGTCAAATTACATCTTTACTTTCACGTCTCCAGTGATAAGAATCCTGTAGATGTTCATAAGTTGGTACTTTTAGGTTCAGGAGGAAAATCACACTGGTTTGTGTCTTTGTCATGGAATATGTTTTCACGCAGGCCCTTGAGTTCCAAAAGAGAGTGAACAAGGTGAGGAAGACTGAGAGTAACTTTTGGAATGACTTCTTAGGGATAAGTATCCTATAAAGATTCTGTACTTGTAATACTTGGTTGTAGGAGAAATCATCACTTGGTTTTGTGAAATTTGCTGGCAAATGTTCACCCAAAGGGCCATGATTTTCCAATATAGTGAACAAAGTGAGGAGGACTCTGCGTCAAATATTGCAGGACTTCTTTAGATTAGGGTCGTACAGAAGTTCTATACTGGTACTCTTGTGTTCATGAGGAAATCACCACTTGTTGTAAGAGGTTCATGAAACATGTCACGCATGTCATTCCCTTTCAAAAATCGTGAACAAAGTGCAGCGGACGACCAGTCAAGTAGCCTGTGCAGTTCTTTGGGGCTAAAGTATCTACCACAGGTTTCTAGTCTGTAAAAACTTTTGTTTCTGGGAGAAACACAACATTCGTTTTGTGTGATTCTACACACGATGTTCAGGGCTGTAAGGAGCTGAAAAATCGGACCAGAGAGGAAGAAGCGTCAAATTCACATGTTTACTTTCAACTTCTCAGTGCAGATCTGTTGTAGATGTTCCCTACGTTGTAATTTTTATGTTGAGTAGAAAATCACACTGGTTTTGGACCTTTCATGGAAATGTTCACGCCGAGGCCATGATTGTCCAAGCAGTGAACCAAGTGAAGAGGATCGCAGTCATATGTAACATGTGCCCTTCTTTGGATAAAGTATCCTACAAGGTTTTCTAGACTGTAAAATTGGTGTTCTGGAGATAACAACTTTGTTTTGTGCTGATGATTCTACCCACTCGTTCAGGCCTTCTAAAACTGATAATAGTGACCAGTGAGGAAGCGTCAATTCAGCATCTTGCCACTTTCAGTCTCAAGTGATAAGGAATCCTGTAGATGGTTCATCCGTTGTACTGTTTAGGTTCAGGAGAAAACATTCACACTGGTTTTGTGACTTTTTCATGCGAATATGTTCACGCAGGCCTTGATTTTCCAAAACAGGTGAACCAAGTGGTGAGGAAAAGATGAGAGTCAAATGTGAATTTGACAATTCTAGGATAGTTATCCTACAGAAGTTCTGCAGTGTAACATTGGTGTGCAGGAAGATCACATTGCTTTGCGACATTTGATAGCTTATAAATGTTCCCACAGGCCACGATTTCCAAATAGTGAACTGAGTGAGGGAGGGTTCAGCGTCAAATATTCCACGTGCATTTTACGGTACGTATCCTACGTAGGTCTTATCTGGAACTCTTTGTGTTCAGGAGAAATAGAACAGGTGCTCCACATTTCCATGGACAACTGTTGAAGAGGCCATGATTTTTCCAAAAGAGTTAACCAAGTAAGGTGACTCCGGAGGTCAAATGTTTGCAAGTGTACCTCGTGGGGATACGTATCCTACCAGAAGTTTTCTATATGTACTATCTTTGTGATCAGGAGAACGTCAACTTGGTGTGCGACCGTCAAGACCATTTACACGCAAATCATGAAATCCAAATAGTGAACCAAGAGGCGAAGGACTCAGAGCAAAGTTTGCAAGTACTTTCTTAGCGGTAAATATCCCACAAAAGTTCTACACTGAAATTCTTTATGTTAAGGTGGGAGTATCACACTTGTTTGTATTGTAACGTTTTCCATGGAACGTTCATGCTGGCTACGATTTTCCAAAATAGGAACCAAGTGAGGCGGACTCAGAAGTTCACCTGTTGGCAGTGCACTTCTAGTGGTAAGTATCTACAGAGTTTCGATACTGACCCCATTGGGTTCTTGAAGAAAGGAAAATAACACTTGTTTTTGGACAATTCAATGGAACCGATTCATGCAGGCGATGATTTTCCCAAAACGTGAACCAAGGCCGGGATGTCAGAATCAATGTAGAAGATGCACCTTTTGGGGATAAAGTATCCTAGATGATATTTCTACCAATGTAAACATTTCTAATTCAGGAGAAATCATCCTCATTTTCTAAAATTTGCATGGGGACATGTTCACGCAGGCAGGAATTTCCAAAATAGTGAACAAGTGAGGGGATTCAGAGTTCCAAAAACGGGTGGATGGACGCTGCACCTCTTAGGAGGAAGGGGGGATCCTACAGAAGTTTTGTGTACGGTACATTTGCGTTCAGGAGGAAATATACTGGATTTGTGACATTTCCAGGGCACATTGTTCACCAGTCCATGATTTTCCAAAATCGTGAACCAAGTGAGGAGGGTCTCGAGTACAAAATGTTGGAAGTGAACGCTTTGGATTGTGCATTACAGAAGTCCTAATTTAACTCTTTGTGTTCGGAAGGAAGGAAATCACATTGTTGTACGAGTTACAGGATGAAACATGTTCATGCCGGTCCTTCCCTTCCAAAAATGTGAACCAAGTGAAAGGATCACAGTCACACGTAGGAATGTGCACTTCTTTGGGAAAGTATACTACAATAGGTTCAGACTGTAAAACTTGTTTATGGAGAAGACAACATTGTTTGTGCGATTTCTACCACTATGTCAGGCCTGTAATGAGCGTGAAATAGTGACAAGTGAGGGAAGGTCAAATTCACATGTTTCACTTATTCTAAGGGATAAGAATCCTGTGATGTTATTACGTTGTAAACTTTTTATGTTCAGGAGAAATCCACACTGGTTTTGTGACCTTTTCATGAAATATGGTTCTTTTACGCCGGCTATGATTTTCCAAGGACAGTGAAACCAAGTGAGGAGGCTTCAGGGTCACTAATGCACGGTGTACTTCTTACAGGTAAGTATCCTCAGGAAAGTTCCTCTACTGCAACTCTCTTTTTTCAGGAGAAAAGAACAGTTTTTGTGCATATTTCTGGAACAGATTGAAGCAGGCCATGATTTTACAAAATAGTTAAACAAGTGAGGATTGAATAAGAGCAAAATGTTGCCGTACACTTGGTGTGTAACGACCTACAGAAGTTTCTATACTGTAACTTTTTGGGATAGGACAAAGTCACATTGTGTGCGACAGTCATGGTAAATTACAGCAAAGCAAGGTAATCCAAAATAGTGATCCAAGAGGAGAAGGACTCAGAGTCAAATGTGCAGTCACTTCTTTTGGATACGTGTCATACAGAGTTTTTTATACTGTATCTTGGTTCAGGAGGAAATCAACTTGTTGTTGGATTATTGCCATGAAAACATGTTCATGCATGTCAGGTCCCTTCCAAAATAGTGAATCAAGAGCCGAGACGCACAGGTAATATGTAGAATGTGCACGTCTTTGGGATAAGTATCTCAACAGGGTTTCTGACTGTAAAACTTTGTGTTCTGGAGAAAACAACATTTGTTTTGGCTTGATTATAGGTTAAGCTGGAATGAACTGAAAATAGACCAATGAGGAGGTCAAATTCAACATGTTTTCTCTTTCACTTCTCAGTTCGATAAAAAATTCCTCTAGGATGTTCAGACATGTAACTTTTCGAGTCAGGAGAAAATCACATTGGTTTTGGACGTTCCATGGAATATGCTCACGCGACCTTGATTTCCAAAAGAGTGAACCCCAAGAGGAAGAATGAGAGTACGAAATGTTGGAAGTGCACTCTAGGCTAAGTATCCTACAGAGATTCTATACTTAACCCTTGTTTTCAGGAGACGATCACACTGTTTGGGACATTTGCAGAAAACTGTTCCGCAGGCCATGATTTCCAAAATAGTAACCAAGTGAGGAGGGTTCAGGGTCAATCTTGCACGTGCACTTCTACGGTAAGTTATCCTATGCGAGAAACTTCCTATATTATAAACTTTTGTGGTCAGGAAGAAAAATAAACAGTGTGTTGGGCCACATTTCCATGAAGATGTGGAAGCAGGCATGCTTCCCAATAGTTAATACAAGTGAGATTCTTCGAGGCAGAATAATGCAAGTACACTTCGTTGGGACACGTATCCTGAACAGAGTTTCTATACTGTAACTTTGTGACAGGAAAAATGTCACACTGTTGTGCGACAGTACATGGTACATTACCCCCAAGTCATGATATTCCCAAAATAGTAACCACGAGAGAAGGATCAGAGTCAAATGTTAGAAGTGCTTTCATAGCGGGTAAATATCCCACAAAGTTTTTGATAATGTAATGCTGGTGTTCAGGTGAGTCTACACGTTATTTTGCATCGTTTCCATGAACACTGATTCTCACAGGATACGATTTCCCAAAATAATGAACCAAGTGAGGAGGATCAGGAGTCACATGTGGAAGTGGCACTTTTAGAGGTACGTATCCTACAGAAGTTTTGCTATGTAACTCTTGTGTTTGCAGTGTAAATTACATTTGTTTTGTGACAGTTGCATAGAAATCTATTCATTGCAGGATATGCTCCCAAGATAGGTGAACAACCAAGTGCGGAGGATTCGAATCAAATGTAGGAAGTGCACTTTGGGGGATAGGTATCCTAGCGACGTTCCTTACCACTTGTAAACATTTGCGTTAGGAGAAAATCTTCTTGTTTGTGGGACATTTTGGCAGGGCACATGTTCAAGCAGGCCATGATTTCCAAAAGAGTGCACCAATAGTAGAAATCTGAGTCAACTATGAAAGTGCATTCTTTAGGATAAGTGATCATACAGAAGTTCGATGCTGAACTCTTGTGTGCAGGAGGAAATTACACATGTTGTACGACGTTTCCATTAAAACATGTTTTCATGAATGCCTTCCTTCAAAAATATTGACCAAGTGAGGATGGATTCGAATCCAAATGTGTGGAAGTACAAACACTTAGAGCAGAAAGTATCCTACAGGAAGTTGTATACTGTGAAAATTTGCGATAGGGAAAATCATTCTTAATTGTGACATTTGCATGGCACGTGGTTCACACAGGACACGCTTTCCAAAATATGCAACCAAGTGAGGCGCTCCTGAGGTCAATGTTGGAAGGTGAACTTCTTTAAGGATGTGTCCGTACAGACGGTTCTGTTACTGTAACTCTCTGGTGTTCAGAGGACATCACACTGGTTGTACGACGTTCCATGACCATGTTTCAGGGCATGTCATTCCCTTCCAAAATAGCCGGAACCAAGTGAAGAAAGAGGACTCACAGTCATATGGATGTGCACTTCTTTGGGATAAGATCCTACCCGGTTTCTGACTGTAAAAAATTTGTGTTCTGGAGATAACAACTGGCGTTGTGCTGATTTCTCCCAATTGTTAAGGCTGGTAAGAGCTTGAAAATAGTGACCAAGGAAGCGAGGAAGGGTCTTCTCAAATTCTCATTGTCACTTCAGTCTCAGTGATAAGAATTCCTATAGATGTTATACGTTGTTTACTGTTTAGGTCAGGAGGAGAAAATCACACTGTTTTGTGACCTTTTCATGGAATTAGTTCACCAGGCCTTGATTTTCCCCAAAGAGTGCAACAAAGTGAGGAAGATGAGAGTCAAATGTTGGGAAGTGCACTTCTTCGGGATAAGTATCCTACAGAAGATTCTGTACTTGTTAAACACTTGGTGTTTTCAGGAGAAGCATCCACTGTTGTTTTGCGACATTTGCATGTAACTGTTACACAGGCACTCCCGATTTTCCAAAAAATAGCTGGAACGAGTGAGGAGGGTTCAGGTCAAATATGCCATGTGCCACTTCTTACAGTACGATCCGTATGGTATTATTATACTGGTAATCTTGTGTCAGGACAAAATACACAGTTGTTGTTCCACATTTCCATGGAACATGTTGGAGCAGGCCATGATTTTTCCAAAAGAGATGACCAAGTAAGGCTTGATTCGAGTCAAAGTGTTGGCAGGCACTCGGTGGGATACGTATCCTACAGAAATTTCTATACGTAAAACTCTTTGTGATCAGGAGAATCGTCACCTTATGTGCCGACAGATCAATGGTACATTACACGCAAACTCATGATATTCCAAATAGTGACCACGAGAGAAGGACCAGAGTAAATGTTGCAAGTGCTTCTTATTAGCGGTAAGATCCCACAAAAGTTTCTCCACTGTAATTCTTTATGTCAGGGTGGTAGCACACTGGTTTTGAAAGTTTCCATGGAACTGTTCACGCTTGGCTACGATTTTCAAAATAGTGAACCCAGTGAAGAGGACTCAGAGGCAAATGTAGGAAGTGCACTTTATGGGGAGGGGATACGAATCTAGAGATTTTATACACTGTAATATTTGCGTTTTCAGGAGGAAAAATCATCCATGTTTGTGCCATTTGCCATGGAAACATGTTCACGCGGCCCTGATTTTCCAAAACAGTGAAACCAAGTTGAGGAGGACTTGAGTCAAATATGCAAGTGCACTTCTTTGGATAAGTATTGTTACAACGTTTCTATCTCTAACTCTTTGTGTTAAGGAAGGAAATTCAAACTGTTTTACGAAGTTTCAATGAAACATGGTCACGAATGTCGAAACCAAGAGAGAGGATACAGTCATGATGTAGCATGTGCACTTTTTGGGATAAGTATACTAACATGTTTCTAGCTGTAAAACTTGTGTTATGGAGGAAGAAAACAATATTCGTTTTATGCTATTCTACAAGCTGATGTTCAGGCCCTGTAATGAGCGTGAAAATAGTGATAAAGTGAAGAAGCGGCAAATTTCACATCTTTCACTTTCCACTTTCAGTGATCAAGATCCGTAGTTGTTATACCGTTGTAAATTTATGTTCAGGAGAAAATCACACTGCGTTTTGTGACCGTATTCATGGATAGTTCACTCAGGCCGGATTCCAAAAGAGTGGAACCAAGTGAGCGAAGACTAGAGTCTCTTTGGGACAAGTATCCTACACAGGTTTGTAGACGGTAAAACTTTGTGTTCTGGACAAAACAACATTCGTTTTGTGCTGATTCTACCAACTATGTTCAGGCCTGTAATGGGCTTGAAAATAGTCACCAAGTGAGGAAGCGTCAAATTCACATCTTTCACTTTCACGTCTCAGTGATAGGAATCCTGTAGATGGAGTGAGAGAGAGAGAGAGAGAGAGCACAGCCCAGCCCCCTACCAACGTTGGGCCCCACGCGTCCCAGTGGCAGAGACGACCTAGGCCGACTGTGGCTTGGCTTGCGTCCCCTGGCCCGGACCGATCCCAGCCCCCTCTGCACCGCCCCTCCTCCGCCCATGAGGAGTGAGTGAGTGAGAGAGAGAGAAAGAGAGAGAGAGAACAGCCCCCAACCAATCCGGAGCCCCACGTGTCCTGGCGGCGGCGAGCACCCAGGCCGACTGTGGCTTGGCCTTTTGCCCCCTGGCCCGAACCGACCCCAGTCCCCTATGCCGCCCCGCCCCCTACCAACTTGAGTGAGTGAGAGAGGGAGAGAGAGCACAGCCCAGCCCCCAACCAACCCAGAGCCCCATGCGTCCCAATGACGGCGAGCACCCAGGCTGACTGCGGCTTAGCCTGGGCCCTGCCCAGGACCCAAGCCCCTAGCATCCTGCCCCCTGTGCGCCTAGCCACTTCCCCTGGATCCCAGGTGAAGAATTCTGCCATTGAGCCAGGGAGCGAAAGAGCCCAGCCCAGCCCCGTCCCCCACCCAGGAGACGCCCGGCCAGCAGCACCATGCTGTGCAGCCACAGGCTTTGCCTCTGGGGCCCCGCCCCTCTCCATGCCTACCTTCCCAGGTCGCAGGTGAAGAATTCTGCCATCAACATCAGACCCTTTGCCTCTCTGGCCCACCGGGGACCTACACGTGGTCCACGGAAGACACACTGCTACTCAGAATTCAATAGAGCCCAAAGGAAACTCAAGCAAAATTCAAGGAACAAAGGGAGCACAGGCCATACATCTGGACTCCACTACAATCATTATATCACGTGGGCGAGTTTCTTCTCATCCAGCCCAAAGATAAGTAAACTTTTTCTTTTCACCTTACTGATCCTTTAAAGTATCAATGCTGTAGATCAACTTTCTCATACAGCCACCCCACAACATACAACTCCAGGGAGTACACCACTCACCCCCACATTTCACCAAGAACTAAATTGTAAAAGTACACTACCAAACTATTATTCACCCCTTAACACATAATCTGACTTTATCTGATATACTAACAAGCCTAGTAGCCTCATCTAGGATATAATATAACAATACACAAAAATAACGAATTCCAAGGGTAAGGACTAGTAATAATTGGCACAAGCGTAACAATACTAACTGAAAACACAGAAACTGAAGGTCCTAAAAACAAAACAACAAATGTACAAGTCCAAAGTGAAGATCCACGAGAAACAAAACGACCCAAGAAGACCAATCTCCCTGCCCCCGAAAGGAATAAATCCCATAATTAGGGATTCCAACCAGAACAAATCCACAGAAATAGCCATGAAAGTCAGACCAACATAACGACTTTCAGAGAATGATCCTTACCATGATTAATACTATGAAAGAGGAAATATGAGAAGAGTTAAACAACCGTATGAACCCATTTGAACAGGACACACAACAGGCATTTGGAGGGGTTGAGAAAAACAGTTCAAGAAACAAAAATAGGTATGGAGCAATTAAAACAGTCTCAGGCAGAGTTTAAAATTGAACTAAAGACAAGTTATCTTCAACCCAAAACTCAACAGAGAATCTTATCAGCAGAACAAATGAGGCAGAAAATAGAATTTCAGACCTTGAAGACAAAGTGGGAGAATTAACCAGCTCAATGGAAGAGATTGTTAAAGCAAAAAAGATACTGGAGAGGAACATTCAAGAGATATGGGACACCTGAAGAAGCCTACATGCGCATTCATGGAATACCAGAACAAGAATCCCAAAATACCACACCTGAGGAAATATTCAATTCATCATAAATGAAAACTTCCCACAATTAAAGAATGAGAGGCCTATCCAAATACAAGAGGCATTTCGCACTCTGAACAGATACGACCAAAGTAGAAAATCGCCACGGCAAATAATAGTCAAAACACTCCACATTCAAGACAAAGAAAAGGGTGCTGAGAGCTTCAAGAGAAAAAAAGCAACTCACTTTTAAAGGAAAACCTATTAGAATAACAAATGACTATTCAATGGCAACAGTAAAAAGCAAGAAGAGCCTTGCTTTTAAAATGAGCAAAATAATGCCCAACCCAGACTGATATCCCCGGCAAAATATCTGTCATGAATTGAGGGAGAAAGAAAAAGTTTTTCAAGCACAAAGACAACTTGAAGGGATACATGTCTACCAAACCAGGCCTTCAAAAAATCCTAGAACTGATACTCAAGCTTGAAGAAAAGAACAAGCGTACCCAGGACAGAAGGGAAGTATAATACCACCAAAACATAAATATCAAACAACATGCTTACAAAATCTACTAAACATAAAAAATGTCCAGAATTAAAAATAATTCTTCCATTATAACATTAAATGTCAATGGTATTAACTCACCGATTAAGAGACACAGATTACAAACTTGGATTAAAAACCACAATCCACCAATCTGCTGCCTTCAGGAAACTCATCTCACCACAAAAGATAGGCACGCTCTAAAAATAAAGGCTGGTCCAAAATCTTACAAGCTAATGGAACCAGGAAACAGGCGGGGTAGCAATTATGCTTTCAGACAAAGTGGACTTCACACCAAAGAAAATCATAAGAGACACAGATGGATACTACATTTTAGTCACAGGTACAATTCACCAGGAAGACTTCACAATCCTGAACATTTATGCACCCAATACGGGCCCTCCACATAAATTAGGAAAACCTCTACAGCGTCTAAAGCAAGAAATCAACCCCCAAACGATAATTCTTGGGGATTCAACACCGCCCTCTCAACATGGGATAGATCAACAGGTCAAAAGCTTAACAGAGACACTTTGGAACTAATAAACCCTGAAAGAAATGGACCTTACAGATCTCTATCGAACTTTTCACCCACGCACAAAAGAATACACATTTTCTCAGCAGCACACGGAACTTTCTCCAAAATAGGTCACATGTTGGACCACAAAATGAATCTACACATATACAAAAAAGTTGAAATTCTAACCTGTGCCCTATCAGACCACCACAGCCTAAAGCTGGACATCCACAACAACACAACAAACAGAGAAATACACTAACACCTGGAAACTTAACAATATGATTCTGAATGACAACTGGATTCAGGAAGAAATTAAACGGATATTCAAGATTTCCTGAAAGTGAACAATAACGAAAATACAACTTACCAAAATCTCTGGGACACAATGAAAGCTGTTCTAAGAGGTAAGTTCATAGCTCTTACTGCCTACATCAAAAAATGGAAACATCAGAAATAAATAACTTAACGATGCAGCTTAAGGCTTTAGAGAAACTTGAGCAATCTGATCCCAAAAGTAGTAGAAGAGAGGAAATTAGCAAAATAAGGGAGAAATATCTGATATCGAGACTAAGAAAATGATAGAAAAAATCAACCAGTCAAAAGCTGGCTCTTTGAAAAATCAATAAGATTGATACACCCCTAGCTAAATTAACCAAAAGCAAGAGAGAGAAAACTCAAATTAACAAAATTAGAAATGAACATGGAGTAATCACTACTGATACCCAAGAAATGCAGAGAATTATAACATCATATTTCAAAAACTTATACTCAGTGAAGTTTGACAACACAGAAGAGATGGATGAATTTCTAAGTAAACGCATCTTACCTAAATTGGATCAGGAAGTTGTGAATTACTTAAATGGCCCTATAACATATAAGGAAATTGAAGAAGTAATCTCGAATCTTCCCACCAAAAAATGTCCTGGACCAGATGGATTCAGCACAAAGTTCTACCAGACATTTAAGGAGTCAATAACACCAATACTCCTTAAACTGTTCCATCAAATAGCAAAGGAAGGAACACTACCAATTCTTTCTATGAAGCTAATATCGTCTTAATCCCAAAACCTAATAAAGATTCACTTAAAAAAGAAATCTATAGGCTGATCTCCCTGATGAACACAGACGCAAAGATTCTCAACAAAGTCTTAGCAAATCGGATTCAAAAACATATCAAAAAGATCATTCACAGGGACCAAGTAGGCTTCATCCCAGGCATGCAAGGTTGGTTCAACATACAAAATCAATAAATGTAATTCATCATATAAACCAGTCCAAAGTCCAAGACCACATGATACTCTCGATAGGACGCAGAAAAAGCCTTTGATAAGATCCAACAGGCTTTTATGATCAAACGTTAGAGACACTAGGAATGGAAGGAACCTTTATCAATATAATAAAGCTGTATACAACAAGCCCACAGCAAGGATTATGCTCAATGGGGAACAATTGGAAGCATTCCCACTTCGATCAGGAACAAGACAAGGCTGTCCACTCTCACCACTTCTATTCAATATTGTACTTGAAGTCTTAGCCGAAGCCATAAAACAAGAAAGGGACATAAGAGGGATTCAAATTGGCAAGGAAGAAGTCAAGCTATCCCTATTTGCAGATGACATGATCTTATACCTGAGTGATCCCAAAAACTCCACCAGGAAGCTCCTGGAACTAATTGAGAAGTTCAGCAGGGTAGCAGGATACAAAACAAATGTGAAAAAATCAGAGGCCTTCCTACATGCCCAGAATGAACGAAGTGAAAAAGCCCTGAGAAAAACAATCCCATTTACTATAGCCCCTAAAAAAATGAAATACCTTGGTATAAACCTAACCAAGAAGGTAAAAGACCTTTACAATGAAAGCTTTAAAACCCTAAAGAAAGAAATTGCTGAAGACATCAGAAGGTGGAAAGACCTCCCATGCTCCTGGATTGGCAGAATCAACATCGTAAAAATGACCATCCTACCAAAGGCAATATACACATTCAATTCTATACCAATAAAATCCCAAAGCAATTCTTTAAAGAAGTTGACCAATAAATCTCAAAATTCATATGGAGGCACAAAAGACCCAGGATAGCAAAGACAATCCTGAGTAACAAAAACCCTGCTGGAGGTATTACCATACCAAACCTTAGTCTATATTCCAAATCCATAGTTATAAATACAGCCAGGTACTGGCTCCAAAATAGACACAGAGATCAATGGATAAGGGTTGAAGACCCAGATATAAGCCCACAAAAATACAGCCATTTGATCTTCAACAACGGGGCCCAAAGAATCCAATGGAAAAAGAACAGCATCTTCAACAAATGGTGCTGGCAAAACTGGATCTCCACATGCAGAAGATTAAAGCTAGACCCGTACTTGTCACCACGTACATGACTTAATTCCAAATGGATCAAGGACCTTGATATCAGGCCAGAGACTATAAAAATCATAACTGAATGGATAGGGAACTCCCTCGAGCTGATTGGGCTAGGCCAACAGTTCCTAAACAGACATCCAATGGCACAGTCACTGCTACCAACTCTCAAGAGTTGGGATCTTCTGAAATTAAAGAGCTTCTGTTCAGATAAAGAGATTGTCACACGAGCTCAAAGGCAACCTACAGAATGGGAGAAAATCTCACTAACCACACATCTGATAGAGATCTACTGTCCAGAGTGCACAAAGAACTTAGAAAACTAAACACCAAGGAAACCAATGGCCCAATTAAAAAATGGGCCCTGGAACTTTAAAGAAATTTTACCAGAGATGAAATTAAAATGTCTAACAAATATCTTAAAAAATGTTCCACTTCTTTAGCCATCAGGGAAATGCAAATCAAAACCTCCCTGAGGTATCATCTCACCACAGCCAGGATGGCAAAAATCCACAATACAAACAACAACAAGTGCTGTAGAGGATGTGGAGAGAGGGGGAACTCTGCTACATTGCTGGTGGGAATGCAGGCTCATACAGCCATTCTGGCGAGCTGTCTGGAGATTCTTAAAGAAATTAAAGATTGAAATGCCATATGACCCTGCTATTCCACTTTTTTGAATAACCCCCATGCAGCAGAGGTTTGCCTCGATAGCACAAGCACGACTATGTACATAGCAGCACTGTTTACAATAGCAAAGTCATGGAATCAACCTAAATGTCCAACAGTTGACGAGTGCATAAGGAAACTGTGGTACATCTATACAATGGAGTACTACTCAGCCATCAAAAATGATGAATTACTGGAATTTGGTGGGAAATGGATGTCATTAGAAACAATTATATTAAGTGAAGTATCCCAGACCCAGAAAATTAAGCGCCATATGTATTCCCTAATAGGTGGCTCCTAGTACCAAACTCACCCAGCCCACATTGAGAAACTCAAGGGTAAACCTATGTAATACGGTAATTGCAAGGATTGTGAACAAGAGGGATGGGGTTGGAGAGCCACACCAGACACAAGAAGAGAGGGTACCATGTTACAGCAGAGAAAATCGACCTCCAAGGAATGCAAGTAAGTAATGTGACACCTGGTTAAGTTCACAGACGTTCGTTCCTGATCATGTACAACTGAGGGGGTATGATCTCACCAGAAGGGGAGGGCCTATAGTCTGGCAGATGAAAAGAGATCATTTTGCAAATGGGTGACTGATCCCTCCCTCACCGAGGTTTCCTGCTTTTATTACATGTACCCTTGAATGTGCTATTATAACAAGACTCCAGTTTAACAGTTTTTTGTCTCTGACCAGGGGGTGACATACAGTGCCCATCAGAATGGAGTGAAGGGCATTGCAGGAGTAGCAAAACTGCAAAAGAAAATCAACAAACCACAATCCAGAACTTCAGAGACTCTATATCATCCACATAGAACTAAGCCAGCCTAATCTCCCCCCATCCTGAAACTCAGGGAAATCTGCGGAAGAGGGGGCGGTAAGATTGCAAGAGGAAAAGGATGGGCGGAGCAATGATTTGAAGAGTCTCCACACTAGATAGAGCTGAAGCAATCATAATAGGACTTTGCATGCCCTGCGCCATGTCCATCACACTATTGACCTCACAAAGTCTAACATCGGCTAAAGGCACCAAGATCCTGGGAGGCAAGGGATTGATGGCGACAGAAGTGTACCTATGCTTAAGGGGAACCCGAAGAAGGATTCAGGGAAATGCCACTGGGTCCTTTTATGTCATCGGAAAGGAGGACCAAGAGGAGAGTTAGGCATACACAAAAAAGGACTCTCTGGGAATTGGGGCTGAGGCAATGGGAGATGGGGAGGGAGGGAGGGGGAGGGGGGTTCGGGGGCAGGAAGACGGGGGAGGGAACTGGTCTACCTATTAAGTATATATGAGTAGAAATAATAATAAAAATGCTAAAAAAAATAATCCTGTAGATGTTCATACGTTGTAACATTTTATGTTCAGGAGAAAATCACACTGGTTTTGTGATGTTTTCATGGAATATGTTCACGCAGGCCTTGATTTTTCAAAAGAGTGAACCAAGTGAGGAAGACTGAGAGTCAAATGTTGGAAGTGCACTTCTTAGGGATAAGTATCCTACAGAAGATTCTATACTGTAACACTTGGTGTTCAGGAGAAGATGACACTTGTTTTACAACATTTGCATATAATATGTTCACACAGGCCATGATATCCCAAAATAGTGAACCAAGTGAGGAGGTCTCTGAGTCTAATGTTGGAAGTGCACTTCTGTAGGATAACGGTCGTTACAGAAGTTTCTATACTGTAACTCTTTGTGTTCAGGAGGAAATCACACTTGTTGTACGATGTTTCCATGAAACATGTTCATGCGTGTCACTCCCTTCCCAAATCGTGAACCAAGTGCAGAGGACTCACAGTCATATGTAGCATGTGCACTTCTTTGGAATAAGTTTCCCCCAAAGGTTTCTAGACTGTGTTCTAGAGAAAACAATATTCGTTTTGTGCTGATTCTACCAAATATGTTCAGGCCTGTAATGAGCTTGAAAATAGTGACCAAGTGGGGAAGCATCAAATTCGCATGTCTCACTCTCTCTTCTAAGTGATAAGAATCCTGTAGATGTTCATACTTTGTAACTTTTTATGTTCAGGAAAAAATCACACTGGTTTTGTGAGGTTTTCAGGCAGCCCAAGATTTCCAAAAGAGTGAACGAAGTGAAGAAAACTGAGAGTCAAATGTTGGAAGTGTGCTTCTTAGGGATAAGTATCCTACAGAAGATTCTATACTGTAACACTTTGTGTTCAGGAGAAGATCACACATGTTTTGCGACATTTGCATATAACATGTTCACGCAGGTCATGATTTTCCAAAATAGTGAACCAAGTGAGGAGGGTTCAGAGTCAAAGATTGCACGTGCGCTTCTTACCGATAAGCATTATATGGAAGTTCTTATACTGTAAATCTTTTTGTTCAGGAGAAAATATCAGTTGTTTTGCCACATTTCCATGGAACATGTTGAAGCAGGCCATGATTTTTCCAAAATAGTTAACCAAATGAGGATGACACAGAGTCAAATGTTGCAAGTGCACTTCCTTGGGATACGTATCCTACAGAAGTTTCTATACTGTAACTCTTTGTGATCAGGAGAACGTCACACTTGTTGTGCGACAGTCAATGGTACATTTACACGCAACTCATGATATTCCAAAATAGTGAACCAAGAGAGAAGGACTCAGAGTCAAATGTTGCAAGTGCTCTTCTTAGCGGTAAGTATCCCACAAAAGTTTCTAATCTGTAATTCTTTGTGTTCAGTAGAGTATCACACTTGTTTTGCATTGTTTCCATGAAACATGTTCACGCAGGCTATGATTTTCCAAAATAGTGAAGCAAGTGAGGACGACTCAGAGTCAAATGTTGGAAGTGCACTTCTTATTGGTAAGTATCATACAGAAGTTTCGATACTGTACCTCTTTGTGTTCTGCAGTAAATCACACTTGTTTTGCGACAGTTCCATGGAACCTATTCATACAGGAGATGATTTCCAAAATAGTGAACCAAGTGTGGAGGATTCAGAATCAAATGTAGGAAGTGCACTTTTTGGGGATAGGTATCCTAGAGACGTTTCTACACTGTAACATTTGCGTTCAGGAGAAAATCATCCTTGTTTTGTGACATTTGCATGGAACATGTTCACGCAGGCTATGATTTTCCAAAATAGTGAACCAACTGAGGAGAAATCTGAGTCAAATGTTGAAAGTGCACTTCTTAAGGATAAGTGTGGTACAGAAGTTTCTATGCTGTAACTCTTTGTGTTCAGGAGGAAATCACACTTGTTGTACGACGTTTCCATGAAACATGTTCATGCATGTCATTCCCTTCCAAAATCGTGAACCAAGTGAAGAGGATTCACAGTCATGTGTAGCATGTGCAGTTCTTTGGGATAAGTATCCTACGCAGGTTTCTAGACTGTAAAACTTTGTGTTCTGGAGAAAACAACATTCGTTAAGCGTTGATTATACCAACTATGTTCAGGCCTGTAATGAGCTTGAAAATAGTGACCAAGTGATGAAGCGTCAAATTCACATGTTTCACTTTCACTTCTCAGTGATAAGAATCCTGTAGATGTTCAAACGTTGAAACTTTTATGTTCAGGAGAAAGTCACACTGGTTTTGCGACGTTTTCATGGAATATGTTCAGGCAGGCCTTGATTTCCCAAAAGAGTGAACCTAGTGAGGAAGACTGAGAGTCAAATATTGGAAGTGCACTTCTTAGGGATAAGTATTCTCCAGAAGATTCTATACTGTAAGACTTTGTGTTCTGGAGAAGATCACACTTGTTTTGTGACATTTGCATGTAACATGTTCACGCAGGCCATGATTTTCCAAAATAGTGAACCAAATGAGGAGGGTTCAGAGTCACATATTGCACGTGCACTTCTTACCGGTAAGTATCCTATCGAAGTTCCTATACTGTAACTCTTTGTGTACAGGAGAAAATAACAGTTGTTGTGCCACATTTCCATGGAACACGTTGAAGCAGGCCATGATTTTTCCAACATAGTTAACAAAGTGAAGATGACTCAGAGTCAAATGTTGCAAGTGCACTTTGTTGGGTAACGTATGCTACAGAGGTTTCTATACAGTAACTCTTTGTGATCAGGAGAAAGTCACACATGTTGTGCTACAGTCAATGGTACATTTACACACAAGCCATGATAATCCAAAATAGTGAACCGAGAGAAAAGGACTCAGAGTCAAATGTTGCAAGTGCTATTCTCACCGGTAAGTATCACACAAAAGTTTCTATACTGTAATTCTTTGTGTTCAGGAGAGTATCACATTTGATTTGCAATGTTTCCATGCAACATGTTCATGCAGGCTATGATTTTCCAAAATAGTGAACCAAGTGAGGAGGACTCAGAGTCAAATGTTGGAAGTACACTTCTTAGTGGTAAGTATCCTACAGAAGTTTCGATACTGTACCTCTTTGTGTTCTGCAGAAAAGCACACTTGTTTTGCGACAGTTCCATGAAACCTATTCATGCAGGAGATGATTTCCAAAATAGTGAACCAAGTGCAGAGGATTCAGAATCAAATGTAGGAAGTGCACTTTGTAGGGATAAGTATCCTAGAGACGTTTCTACACTGTAACATTTGCGTTCAGGAGAAAATCATCCTTGTTTCGTGACATTTGCATGGAATATGTTCACGCAGGCCATGAATTTCCAAAATAGTGAACAAAGTGAGGAGGATTCAGAGTCAAACGGTGGAAGTGCACCTCTTAGGAGAAGTATCCTACAGAAGTTTGTGTACTGTAACATTTGCGTTCAGGAGGAAATCATACTTGATTTGTGACATTTCCATGGCACATGTTCACACAGTCCATGATTTTCCAAAATAGTGAACCAAGTGAGGAGGTCTCTGAGTCAAATGTTGGAAGTGCACTTCTTTAGGATGCGTCGTACAGAAGTTTCTATACTGTAACTCTTTGTGTTCAGGAGGAAATCACACTTGTTGTACGACGTTTCCATGAAACATGTTCATGCCTGTCATTCCCTTCCAAAATTGTGAACCAAGTGAAGAGGACTCACAGTCACACGTAGCATGTGCACTTCTTTGGGATAAGTATCCTACACTAGTTTCTAGACTGTAAAACTTTGCGTTCTGGAGAAGACAACATTCGTTTGTGCTGATTCTACCCACTATGTTCAGGCCTGTAATGAGCTTGAAAATAGTGACCAAGTGAGGAAGTGTCAAATTCACATGTTTCACTTTCACTTCTCAGTGATAAGAATCCTGTAGATGTTCATATGTTTTAACTTTTTAGGTTCAGGAGAAAATCACACTGGTTTTGTGACGTTTTCATGGAATATGCTCACGCAGGTCTAGATTTTCCAAAAGAGTGAACCAAGTGAGGAAGACTGAGAGTCAAATGTTGGAAGTGCACTTCTTTGGGATAAGTATATTATAGAAGATTCTATACTGTAACACATTGTGTTCTGGAGAAGATCACACTTGTTTTGCGACATTTGCATATAATATATTCAAGCAAGCCATGATTTTCCAAAATAGTGAACCAAGTGAGGAGGGTTCAGAGTCAAATATTCCACGTGCACTTCTTACCAGTAAGTGTCCTTCGGAAGTTCCTATACTGTAACTCTTTATGTTCAGGAGAAAATAACAGTTGTTGTGCCACATTTCCATGGAACACGTTGAAGCAGGCCATGATTTTTCCAAAATAGTTAACAAAGTAAGGATGACTCAGAGTTGAATGTTGCAAGTGTACTTCTTTGGGATACGTATCCTACAGAAGTTTCTATACTGTAACCCTTTGTGATCAGGAGAAAGTCACACTTGTTGTGCAACTGTCACTGGAAAATTTACACGCAAGCTATGATATTCCAAAATAGTGAACCAAGAGAGAAGGACTCAGAGTCAAATGTTACAAGTGCTCTTCATAGCGGTAAGTGTCACACAAAGTTTCTATACAGTAATTCTTTGAGTTTAGGAGAGTATCACATTTGATTTGCAATGTTTCCATGGGACATGTTCACGCAGGCTATGATTTTCCAAAAATGAACCAAGTGAGGAGGACTCAGAGTCAAATGTTGGAAGTACACTTCTTAGTGGTAAGTATCCTACAGAAGTTTCGATATTGTACCTCTTTGCGTTCTGCAGAAAAGCACACTTGTTTTGCGACAGTTCCATGGAACCTATTCATACAGGAGATGATTTCCAAAATAGTGAACCAACTGCGGAGGATTCAGAATCAAATGTAGGAAGTGCACTTTGTAGGGATAAGTATCCTAGAGACATTTCTACACTGTAACACTTGCATTCAGGAGAAAATCATCCTTGTTTCATCACATTTGCATGGAATATGTTCACGCAGGCCATGAATTTCCAAATAGTGAACCAAGTGAGGAGGATTCAAAGTCAAATGCTGGAAGTGCATCTCTTAGGGAGAAGTATCCTACAGAAGTTTGTATACTGTAACATTTGCGTTCAGGAGAAAATCATACTTGATTTGTGATATTTGCATGGAACATGTTCACACAGGCCATGATTTTCCAAAATAGTGAAACAAGTGAGGAGGTCTCTGAGTCAAATGTTGGAAGTGCACTTCTTTAGGATGTGTCATACAGAAGTTTCTATACTGTAAATCTTTGTGATCAGGAGGAAATCACACTTGTTGTACGACGTTTCCATGAAACATGTTCATGCATGTCATTCCCTTCAAAAATCGTGAACCAAGTGAAGAGGACTCACAGTCATATGTAGCATGTGCAGTTCTTTGGGATAAGTATCCTACACTTGTTTCTAGACGGTAAAACTTTGTGTTCTGGAGAAAACAACATTCGTTTTGTGCTGATTCTACCCACTATGTTCAGGCCTGTAATGAGCTTGAAAAGAGTGACTAAGTGAGGAAGTGTCAAATTCACATGTTTCACTTTCACTTCTCAGTGATAAGAATCCTGTAGATGTTCATACGTTGTAACTTTTTAGTTTCAGGAGAAAATCACACTGGTTTTGTGACGTTTTCATGGAATATGCTCACGCAGGCCTTGATTTTCCAAAAGAGTAAACCAAGTGAGGAAGACTGAGAGTCAAATGTTGGAAGTGCACTCCTTATTGATAAGTATCTTATAGAAGATTCTATACTGTAACACTTTGTGTTCTGGAGAAGATCACACTTGTTTTGCGACATTTGCATATAACATGTTCAAGCAAGCCATGATTTTCCAAAATAGTGAACCAAGTGAGGAGGGTTCAGAGTCAAATATTCCACGTGCACTTCTTACCGGTAAGTATCCTATCGAAGTTGCTATACTGTAACTCTTTGTGTTCAGGAGAAAATGACAGTTGTTGTGCCACATTTCCATGGAACATGTTGAAGCAGGCCATGATTTTTTCAAAATAGTTAACAAAGTGAGGATGACTCAGAGTCGAATGTTGCAAGTGCACTTCGTTGGGATGCGTATCCTACAGAAGTTTCTATACTGTAACTCTTTGTGATCAGGAGAAAGTCACACTTGTTGAGCAACAGTCACTGGAACATTTACACGCAAGCCATGATATTCCAAAATAGTGAACCAAGAGAAAAGGACTCAGAGTCAAATGTTGCAAGTGCTCTTCTTAGCGGTAAGTATCCCACAAAAGTTTTAATACTGTAATTCTTTGTGTTCAGGAGGATATCACACTTGTTTTGCAACGTTTCCATGGAACCTATTCATGCAGGAGATGATTTCCAAAAATTTGAACCAAGTGTTGAGGATTCAGAATCAAATGTAAGAAGTGCATTTCGTAGGGATATGTATCCTACAGAAGTTTGTACACTGTAACATTTGCGTTCAGGAGAAAATCATCCTTGTTTCGTGACATTTGAATTGAACATGTTGACGCAGGCCATGAATTTCCAAATTAGTGAACCAAGGGCCGAGGATTCACAGTCAAATGCTGGAAGTTCACCTCTTAGGGAGAAGTATCCTACAGAAGTTTGTATACTGTAACATTTGTGTTCAGGAGAAAATCATCCTTGTTTTGTGACATTTGCATGGCACATGTTCACGCAGGCCATGATATTCCAAAATAGTGAACCAAGTGCGGAGAAATCTGAGTCAAATATTGAAAGTGCACTTCTTTAGGATAAGTGTCGTACAGAAGTTTCTATGCTGTAACTCTTTGTGTTCAGGAGGAAATTACACATGTTGTACGACGTTTCCATGAAACATGTTCATGCATGTCATTCCCTTCCAAAATATTGAACCAAGTGAGGAGGATTCAGAGTCAAATGGTGGAAGTGCAACACTTAGCAAGAAGTATCCTCCAGAAGTTTGTATACTGTAACATTTGCGTTCAGGAGAAAATCATTCTTAATTGTGACATTTGCATGGCACGTGTTCACACAGGACATGATTTTCCACAATAGTGAACCAAGTGAGGAGGTCTCTGAGTCAAATGTTGGAAGTGCACTTCTTTAGGATGTGTCGTACAGAAGTTTCTGTACTGTAACTCTTTGTGTTCAGGAGGAAATCACACTTGTTTTACGACGTTTCCATGACACATATTCATGCATGTCATTCCCTTCCAAAATAGTGAACCAAGTGAAGAGGACTCACAGTCATGTGTAGCATGTGCACTTCTTTGGGATAAGTATCCTACACAGGTTTCTAGACTGTAAAAATTTGTGTTCTGGAGATAACAACTTTCGTTTTGTGCTGATTCTACCCACTATGTTCAGGCCTGTAATGAGCTTGAAAATAGTGACCAAGTGAGGAAGCGTCAAATTCACATCTTTTACTTTCACGTCTCAGTGATAAGAATCCTGTAGATGTTCATAAGTTGTTACTTTTTAGGTTCAGGAGAAAATCACACTGGTTTTGTGTCTTTTTCATGGAATATGTTCACGCAGGCCTTGATGTTCCAAAAGAGTGAACCAAGTGAGGAAGACTGAGAGTCAAATTTTGGAAGTGCACTTCTTAGGGATAAGTATCCTATAGAAGATTCTGTACTGTAATACTTGGTGTTCAGGAGAAAATCATACTTGTTTTGTGACATTTGCATGGCACATGTTCACACAGGCCATGATTTTCCAATATAGTGAACCAAGTGAGGAGGACTCTGAGTCAAATATTGCAAGTGCACTTCTTTAGGATAAGTGTCGTACAGAAGTTTCTATACTGTTACTCTTTGTGTTCATGAGGAAATCACACTTGTTGTAAGATGTTTCCATGAAACATGTTCACGCATGTCATTCCCTTTCAAAATCGTGAACAAAGTGAAGAGGACTCACAGTCATATGTAGCATGTGCAGTTCTTTGGGATAAGTATCCTACACAGGTTTCTAGTCTGTAAAACTTTGTGTTCTGGAGAAAACAACATTCGTTTTGTGCTGAATCTACCCACTATGTTCAGGCCTGTAATGAGCTTGAAAATAGTGACCAAGAGAGGAAGCGTCAAATTCACATGTTTCACTTTCACTTCTCAGTGATAAGAATCCTGTAGATGTTCATACGTTGTAACTTTTTATGTTGAGTAGAAAATCACACTGGTTTTGTGACCTTTTCATGGAATATGTTCACGCAGGCCATGATTTTCCAAGACAGTGAACCAAGTGAAGAGGACTCACAGTCATATGTAACATGTGCACTTCTTTGGGATAAGTATCCTACACAGGTTTCTAGACTGTAAAAATTTGTGTTCTGGAGATAACAACTTTCGTTTTGTGCTGATTCTACCCACTCTGTTCAGGCCTCTAATAAACTTGATAATAGTGACCAAGTGAGGAAGCGTCAAATTCACATCTTTCACTTTCACGTCTCAGTGATAAGAATCCTGTAGATGTTCATACGTTGTTACTTTTTAGGTTCAGGAGAAAATCACACTGGTTTTGTGACTTTTTCATGGAATATGTTCACGCAGGCCTTGATTTTCCAAAACAGTGAACCAAGTGAGGAAGACTGAGAGTCAAATGTTGGAATTGCACTTCTCAGGGATAAGTATCCTACAGAAGATTCTGCAGTGTAACACTTGGTGTTCAGGAGAAGATCACACTTGCTTTGCGACATTTGCATATAACATGTTCACACAGGCCACGATTTTCCAAAATAGTGAACTGAGTGAGGAGGGTTCAGAGTCAAATATTGCATGTGCACTTCTTACCGGTAAGTATCCTATGTTAGTTCTTATACTGTAACTCTTTGTGTTCAGGAGAAAATAACAGTTGCTCCACATTTCCATGGAACATGTTGAAGCAGGCCATGATTTTTCCAAAAGAGTTAACCAAGTAAGGATGACTCAGAGTCAAATGTTGCAAGTGTACCTCGTTGGGATACGTATCCTACAGAAGTTTCTATACTGTAAATCTTTGTGATCAGGAGAACGTCACACTTGTTGTGCGACAGTCAATGGAACATTTACACGCAACTCATGATATTCCAAAATAGTGAACCAAGAGAGAAGGACTCAGAGTCAAATGTTGCAAGTACTCTTCTTAGCGGTAAATATCCCACAAAAGTTTCTACACTGAAATTCTTTATGTTCAGGTGAGTATCACACTTGTTTTGTAACGTTTCCATGGAACATGTTCATGCTGGCTACGATTTTCCAAAATAGTGAACCAAGTGAGGAGGACTCAGAGTCAAATGTTGGAAGTGCACTTCTTAGTGGTAAGTATCTTACAGAAGTTTCGATACTGTACCTCTTTGTGTTCTGCAGAAAATCACACTTGTTTTTGGACAATTCCATGGAACCTATTCATGCAGGAGATGATTTCCAAACAGTGAACCAAGTGCGGAGGATTCAGAATCAAATGTAGGAAGTGCACCTTTTGGGGATAAGTATCCTAGAGATATTTCTACACTGTAACATTTCTATTCAGGAGAAAATCATCCTCATTTTCTAACATTTGCATGGGACATGTTCACGCAGGCCATGAATTTCCAAAATAGTGAACCAAGTGAGGAGAATTCAGAGTCAAACGGTGGAAGTGCACCTCTTAGGAGAAGTATCCTACAGAAGTTTGTGTACTGTAACATTTGCGTTCAGGAGGAAATCATACTTGATTTGTGACATTTCCATGGCACATGTTCACACAGTCCATGATTTTCCAAAATAGTGAACCAAGTGAGGAGGTCTCTGAGTCAAATGTTGGAAGTGCACTTCTTTAGGATGTGTCGTACAGAAGTTTCTATACTGTAACTCTTTGTGTTCAGGAGGAAATCACACTTGTTGTACGACGTTTCCATGAAACATGTTCATGCCTGTCATTCCCTTCCAAAATTGTGAACCAAGTGAAGAGGACTCACAGTCACACGTAGCATGTGCACTTCTTTGGGATAAGTATCCTACACTAGTTTCTAGACTGTAAAACTTTGTGTTCTGGAGAAGACAACATTCGTTTGTGCTGATTCTACCCACTATGTTCAGGCCTGTAATGAGCTTGAAAATAGTGACCAAGTGAGGAAGCGTCAAATTCACATGTTTCACTTTCACTTCTCAGTGATAAGAATCCTGTAGATGTTCATACGTTGTAACTTTTTATGTTCAGGAGAAAATCACACTGGTTTTGTGACCTTTTCATGGAATATGTTCACGCAGGCCATGATTTTCCAAGACAGTGAACCAAGTGAGGAGGGTTCAGGGTCACATATTGCACGTGTACTTCTTACAGGTAAGTATCCTAAGAAAGTTCCTATACTGCAACTCTCTTTTTTCAGGAGAAAATAACAGTTTTTGTGCCACATTTCCCTGGAACATATTGAAGCAGGCCATGATTTTTACAAAATAGTTAAACAAGTGAGGATGACTCAGAGTCAAATGTTGCAAGTACACTTTGTTGTGTAACGTATCCTACAGAAGTTTCTATACTGTAACTCTTTGTGATCAGGACAAAGTCACACTTGTTTTGCGACAGTCAATGGTACATTTACATGCAAGCCATGGTAATCCAAAATAGTGATCCAAGAGAGAAGGACTCAGAGTCAAATGTTGCAAGTTCACTTCTTTTGGATACGTGTCATACAGAAGTTTCTATACTGTAACTCTTTGTGTTCAGGAGGAAATCACACTTGTTGTAGGATATTGTCATGAAACATGTTCATGCATGTCAGTCCCTTCCAAAATCGTGAATCAAGAGAAGAGGACTCACAGTAATATGTAGCATGTGCACTTCTTTGGGATAAGTATCTCACACAGGTTTCTAGACTGTAAAACTTTGTGTTCTGGAGAAAACAACATTTGTTTTGTGCTGATTCTAGGTTCAGGCCTGTAATGAACCTGAAAATAGTGACCAATTGAGGAGCGTCAAATTCACATGTTTCTCTTTCACTTCTCAGTGATAAAAATCCTCTAGATGTTCAGACAATGTAACTTTTTAGATTCAGGAGAAAATCACAATGGTTTTGTGACGTTCTCATGGAATATGCTCACGCAGACCTTGATTTTCCAAAAGAGTGAACCAAGTGAGGAAGACTGAGAGTCAAATGTTGGAAGTGCACTTCTTAGGGATAAGTATCCTACAGAAGATTCTATACTGTAACCCTTTGTTTTCAGGAGAAGATCACACTTGTTTTGGGACATTTGCATATAACATGTTCATGCAGGCCATGATTTTCCAAAATAGTGAACCAAGTGAGGAGGGTTCAGGGTCACATATTGCACGTGCACTTCTTACTGGTAAGTATCCTATGGAAGTTCCTATATTATAACTCTTTGTGTTCAGGAGAAAATAACAGTTGTTGTGCCACATTTCCATGGAAGATGTTGAAGCAGGCCATGATTTCTCCAAAATAGTTAATCAAGTGAGGATTACTTAGAGTCAAATAATGCAAGTACACTTCGTTGGGACACGTATCCTACAGAAGTTTCTATACTGTAACTCTTTGTGATCAGGAAAATGTCACACTTGTTGTGCGACAGTCAATGGTACATTTACACACAAGTCATGATATTCCAAAATAGTGAACCACGAGAGAAGGACTCAGAGTCAAATGTTAGAAGTGCTCTTCATAGCGGTAAATATCCCACAAATGTTTTGATAATGTAATTCTTTGTGTTCAGGTGAGTATCACACTTATTTTGCATCGTTTCCATGGAACATGTTCTCACAGGATACGATTTCCCAAAATAATGAACCAAGTGAGGAGGACTCAGAGTCAAATGTTGGAAGTGCACTTCTTAGAGGTAAGTATCCTACAGAAGTTTTGATACTGTACCTCTTTGTGTTCTGCAGTAAATTACATTTGTTTTGTGACAGTTGCATAGAACCTATTCATGCAGGATATGATTTCCAATATAGTGAACCAAGTGCGGAGGATTCAGAATCAAATGTAGGAAGTGCACTTTTTGGGGATAGGTATCCTAGAGACGTTTCTACACTGTAACATTTGCGTTCAGGAGAAAATCATCCTTGTTTTGTGACATTTGCATGGAACATGTTCACGCAGGCCATGATTTTCCAAAATAGTGCACCAACTGAGTAGAAATCTGAGTCAAATATTGAAAGTGCACTTCTTTAGGATAAGTGTCATACAGAAGTTTCTATGCTGTAACTCTTTGTGTTCAGGAGGAAATTACACATGTTGTACGACGTTTCCATTAAACATGTTCATGCATGTCATTCCCTTCCAAAATATTGAACCAAGTGAGGAGGATTCAGAATCAAATGGTGGAAGTACAACACTTAGCGAGAAGTATCCTACAGAAGTTTGTATACTGTAACATTTGCGATCAGGAGAAAATCATTCTTAATTGTGACATTTGCATGGCACGTGTTCACACAGGACACGATTTTCCAAAATAGTGAACCAAGTGAGGAGCTCTCTGAGTCAAATGTTGGAAGTGCACTTCTTTAGGATGTGTCGTACAGAAGTTTCTGTACTGTAACTCTTTGTGTTCAGGAGGAAATCACACTTGTTGTACGACGTTTCCATGAAACATGTTCATGCATGTCATTCCCTTCCAAAATCGTGAACCAAGTGAAGAGGACTCACAGTCATATGAGCATGTGCACTTCTTTGGGATAAGTATCCTACACCGGTTTCTAGACTGTAAAAATTTGTGTTCTGGAGATAACAACTTTCGTTTTGTGCTGATTCTACCCAATCTGTTCAGGCCTGTAATGAGCTTGAAAATAGTGACCAAGTGAGGAAGGGTCAAATTCTCATCTTTCACTTTCACGTCTCAGTGATAAGAATCCTCTAGATGTTCATACGTTGTTACTTTTTAGGTTCAGGAGAAAATCACACTGGTTTTGTGACTTTTTCATGGAATATGTTCACGCAGGCCTTGATTTTCCAAAAGAGTGAACCAAGTGAGGAAGACTGAGAGTCAAATGTTGGAAGTGCACTTCTTAGGGATAAGTATCCTACAGAAGATTCTGTACTGTAACACTTGGTGTTCAGGAGAAGATCACACTTGTTTTGCGACATTTGCATGTAACATGTTCACACAGGCCACGATTTTCCAAAATAGTGAACCGAGTGAGGAGGGTTCAGAGTCAAATATTGCATGTGCACTTCTTACCAGTAAGTATCCTATGGTAGTTATTATACTGTAACTCTTTGTGTTCAGGAGAAAATAACAGTTGTTGTTCCACATTTCCATGGAACATGTTGAAGCAGGCCATGATTTTTCCAAAAGAGATGACCAAGTAAGGATGATTCAGAGTCAAATGTTGCAAGTGCACTTCGTTGGGATACGTATCCTACAGAAATTTCTATACTGTAACTCTTTGTGATCAGGAAAATGTCACACTTGTTGTGCGACAGTCAATGGTACATTTACACGCAACTCATGATATTCCAAAATAGTGAACCAAGAGAGAAGGACTCAGAGTCAAATGTTGCAAGTGCTCTTCTTAGCGGTAAATATCCCACAAAAGTTTCTACACTGTAATTCTTTATGTTCAGGTGAGTATCACACTTGTTTTGCAACGTTTCCATGGAACATGTTCACGCTGGCTACGATTTTCCAAAATAGTGAACCAAGTGAAGAGGACTCAGAGTCAAATGTAGGAAGTGCACTTCTTGGGGATACGAATCCTAGAGATGTTTCTACACTGTAATATTTGCGTTCAGGAGAAAAATCATCCTTGTTTGTGCCATTTGCATGGAACATGTTCACGCAGGCCATGATTTTCCAAAACAGTGAACCAAGTGAGGAGGACTCTGAGTCAAATATTGCAAGTGCACTTCTTTAGGATAAGTATTTTACAGAAGTTTCTATACTCTAACTCTTTGTGTTCAGGAGGAAATCACACTTGTTTTACGAAGTTTCCATGAAACATGTTCACGCATGTGAACCAAGAGAAGAGGACTCACAGTCATATGTAGCATGTGCACTTCTTTGGGATAAGTATACTAAACATGTTTCTAGACTGTAAAACTTTGTGTTCTGGAGAAAACAATATTCGTTTTATGCTGATTCTACCAGCTATGTTCAGGCCTGTAATGAGCGTGAAAATAGTGATCAAGTGAAGAAGCGGCAAATTCACATCTTTCACTTTCACTTTTCAGTGATAAGAATCCTGTAGTTGTTCATACGTTGTAAATTTTTATGTTCAGGAGAAAATCACACTGGTTTTGTGACGTTTTCATGGAATATGTTCACTCAGGCCCTGATTTCCCAAAAGAGTGAACCAAGTGAGGAAGACTAAGAGTCAAATGTTGGAAGTGCACTTCTTATGGATAAGTATCCTACAGAAGATTCTATACTGTAACACTTTGTGTTCAGGAGAAGATCACACTTGTTTTGCGACATTTGCATATAACATGTTCACACAGGCCATGATTTTCCAAATTAGTGATCCAAGTGAAGATTTTTCAGAGTCAAATATTGCACATGCAATTCTTACCGGAAAGTATCCTACAGAAGTTCCTATATTGTAACTCTGTTTTCATAACTGTTGTTGTGCCACATTTCCATGGAACATGTTAAAGCAGGCCATGATTTTTCCAAAATAGTTAACCAAATGAGGGTGACTCATAGTCACATGTTGCAAGTGCACTTCAATGGGATACGTATCCTATAGAGCTTTCTATACTGTAACTCTGTGATCAGTACAAAGTCACACTTGTTGTGAGACAGTCAATGGTACATTTACATGCAAGCCATGATATTCAAAAATAGTGAACCAAGAGAGAAGGACTTAGAGTCAAATGTTGCAAGTGCTCTTCTTAGCGGTAAGTATCCCACAAATTTTCTATCCTGTCATTCTTTGTGTTCAGGAGAGTATCACACTTGTTTTGCAACAGTTCTATGGAACCTATTCATGCAGGAAATTATTTCCCAAATAGTGAACCAAGTGCGGAGGATTCAGAATCAAATGTAGGAAGTGCACTTCGTAGGGATAAATATCCTACAGAAGTTTCTACACTGCAACATTTGCGTTTAGGAGAAAATCATCCTTGTTTTGTGACATTTGCATGGCACATGTTCACGCAGGCCAAGAATTTGCAAAATAGTGATCCAACTGAGGAGGATTCATAGTCAAATGCTGGAAGTGCACCTCTTAGGGATAAGTATCCTACAGAAGTTTGTGTACTGTAACATTTAGGTTCAGGAGAAAATAATACTTGTTTTGTGATATTTGCATGGCATATGTTCACGCAGGCCATGATTTTCCAAAATAGTGAACCAAATGAGGAGGACTCTGACTCAAATGTTGCAAGTGCACTTCTTTAGGATAAGTGTCGTACAGAAGTTTCTATACTGTAACTCTTTGTGTTAAGGAGGAAATCACACTTGTTGTGGGACAGTCAATGGTACATTTACACGCAAGCCATGATATTCCAAAATAGTGAACCAAGAGAGAAGGACTCAGAGTCAAATGTTGCAGGTGCTCTTCTTAAAGGTAAGTATCCCACAAAAGTTTGTACACTGTAACATTTGCATTCAGGAGAAAATCATCCTTGTTTTGTAACATTTGCATGAAACATTTTCACACAGGCCATGAATTTCGAATATAGTGAACCAAGTTATGAGGACTCTGAGGCAAATTTTGGAAGTGCATTTCTTAGTGGTAAGTATCCTATAGAAATTTCGATACTGTACCTCTTTGTGTTCTGCAGAAAATCACACTTGTTTTGCGACATTTCCATGGAACCTATACATGCAGGAGATGATTTCCAAAATAGTGAACCAAGTGCGGAGGATTCAGAATCAAATGTAGGAAGTGCACTTCTTGGGGAAATGTATCCTAGAGACGTTTCTACACTGTAACATTTGCGTTCAGGAGAAATCATCCTTGTTTTGTGACATTTGCATGGAACTGTTCACGCAGGCCATGAATTTCAAAAATAGTGAACCAAGTGAGGAGGATTCAGAGTCAAATGCTGGAAGTGCACCTCTTAGGGATAAGTATCCTACAGAAAATTGTATACTGTAACATTTGCGTTGAGGAGAAAATCATACTTGTTTTGTGACATTTGCATGGCACATGTTCACGCAGGCCATGAATTTCCTTAATAGTGAACCAAGTGAGCAGAACTCTGAGTCAAATGCTGGAAGTGCACTTCTTTAGGATAAGTGTTGTACAGAAGTTTCTATACTGTAACTCTTTGTGTTCAGGAGAGTATCACACTTGTTTGCAATGTTTCTATGGAACATGTTCATCCAGGCTATGATTTTCCAAAATAGTGAACCAAGTGAGGAGGACTCTGAGTCAAATGTTGCAAGTGCACTTCTTTAGGATAAGTGTCATACAGAAGTTTCTATACAGTAACTTTTTGTGTTCAGGAGGAAATCACACTTGTTGTACGACGTTTCCATGAAACATGTTCACGCATGTCATTCCCTTCCAAAATCGTGAACCAAGTGAAGAGGACTCACAGTCATATGTAGCATGTGCACTTCTTTGGGATAAGTACCCTACACAAGTTTCTAGGCTGTAAAACTTTGTGTTCTGGAAAAAACAACGATCGTTTTGTGCTGATTCTACCAACTATGTTGAGGCCTGTAATGAGCTTGAAAATAGTGACCAAGGGAGGAATTGTCAAATTCACATGTTTCACTTGCACTTCTCAGTGATTAGAATCCTGTAGATGTTCATAAGTTGTAACCTTTTATGTTCAGGAGAAAAGCACACTTGTTTTGTGATGATGTCATAGAATATGTTCACGCATGCCTTGATTTTCCAAAAGAGTGAACCAAGTGAAGAAGACTGAGAATCAAATGTTGGAAGTGCACTTCTTAGGGATAAGTATCCTACGGAAGTTCCTGTACTGTAACTCTTTGTGTTCAGGAGAAAATAACAGTTGTTTTCCCACATTTCCATGGAACATGTTGAAGCAGGCCATGATTTTTCCAAAATAGTTAACCAAGTGAGGATGACTCAGATTAAAATGTTGCAAGTGCACTTCGTAGGGATACGTATCCTACAGAAGTTTCTATACTGTAACTCTTTGTGATCAGGAGAAAGTCACACTTTTTGTGCAACACTGAATGGTACATTTACACTCAAGCCATGATATTCCAAAATAGTGACCCAAGAGAGAAGGACTCAAAGTCAAATGTTGCAAGTGCTCTTCTTAGCGGTACGTATCCCACAAAAGTTTCGATACTGTACCTCTTTGTGTTCAGCAGAGTATCACACCTGTTTTGCGACATTTCCATTGAACCTATTCATGCAGGAGATGATTTCCAAAATAGTGAACCAAGTGCGGAGGATTCAGAATCAAATGTAGGAAGTGCACTTCATAGGGATAAGTATCCTACAGAAGTTTCTACACTGTAACATTTGCGTTCAGGAGAAAATCATCCTTCTTTTGTGACATTTTCATGGAACATGTTCACGCAGGCCATGAATGTCCAAAATAGTGAACAAAGTGAGGAGGATTCAGAATCAAATGCTGGAAGTGCACCTCTTAGGGATAAGTATCCTACAGAAGTTTGTATACTGTAACATTTGCGTTCAGGAGAAAATCATACTTGTTTTGTGACTTTTGCATGGCACATGTTCACACAGGCCAAGATTTTCCAAAATAGTGAACCAAGTGAGGAGGACTCTGAGTGAAATGTTGCAAGTGCACTTCGTTGGGTTACGTCTCCTACAGAAGTTTCTATATTGTAACTCTTTGTGATCAGGAGAAAATCGTCCTTGTTTTGTGACATTTGCATGGAACATGTTCACGCAGGCCATGAATTTCCAAAATAGTGAACCAAGTGAGGAGGATTCAGAGTCAAATTTTGGAAGTGCACTTCTTGGGGATAAGTATCCTACAGACGTTTCTACACTGTAACATTTGCGTTCAGAAGAAAATCATACTTGTTTTGTGACATTTGAATGGCACATGTTCACACAGGTCATGATTTTCCAAAATAGTGAACCAAGTGAGGAGGACTCTGAGTGAAATGTTGCAAGTGCACCTCGTTGGGATATGTATCCTACAGAAGTTTCTGTCTGTAACTCTTTGTGATCAGGAGAAAGTCATCCTTGTTGTGCGACATTTTCATATAACATGTTCACGCAGGCCATGGTTTTCCAAAATAGTGAACCAAGATAGAAGAACTCAGAGTCAAATCTTGCAAGTGCTCTTCTTAGTGGTAAGTATCTCACAAAAGTTTCTATACTGTAATTCTTTAGGTTCAGCAGAGTATCTCACTTGCTTTGAATGTTTCCATGGAACATGTTCACGCAGGCTAGCATTTTCAAAAATAGTTAACCAAGTGAGGATGACGCAGAGTCAAATGTTGGAAGTGCACTTCTTAGTGGTAAGTATCCTACAGAAGTTTTGATACTGTACCTCTGTGTGTTCTGTAGAAAATCACACTTGTGTTGTGACATTTCCATGGAACCTGTTCATGCAGGAGATGATTTCCAAAATAGTGAACTAACAGCGGAGGATTCAGAATCAAATGTAGGAAGTGCACTTCTTGGGGATAAGTATCCTAGAGACGTTTCTACACTGTAACATTTGCGTTCAGGAGAAAATCATCCTTGATTTGTGACATTTGCATGGCACATGTTCACGCAGGCCATGAATTTCCAAAACAGTGAACCAAGTACAGAGGACTCTGAGTCAAATGTTGCAAGTGCACTTCTTTAGGATAAGTGTCGTACAGAAGTTTCTATGCTGTAACTCTTTGTGTTCGGGAGGAAATCACACTTGTTTTACGACGTTTCCATGAAACATGTTCATGCATGTTGTTCCCTTCCAAAATACTGAACCAAGTTAAGAGGACTCACAGTCATATGTAGCATGGGCACTTATTTGGGAGGTCATGATGTGTAGCATGTGCACTTCTTTGAGATATGTATCCTACACAGGTTTCTAGACTGTAAAACTTTGTATTCTGGAGAAAACAATATTTGTTCTGTGCTGATTCTACCAACTATGTTCAGGCGTGTAATGAGCTTGAAAATAGTGACCAAGTGAGGACGCGTCAAATTCACATTTTTCACTTTCTCTTCTCATTTATAAGAATCCTGTAGATGTTCATACGTTGTAACTTCTTATGTTCAGGAGAAATTCACACTGGTTTTGTGACGTTTTCATGGAATATGTTCACGCAGGCCTTGATTTTCCAAAATAGTGAACCAAGTGAGGAGGACTGAGAGTCAAATGTTGGAGGTGCACTTCTTAGGGATAAGTATCATACAGAAGATTCTAAAGTGTTACACTTTGTGTTCAGGAGAAGATCATACTTCTTTTGCGACATTGGCATAAAAAATGTTCACGCAGACAATGATTTTCCAAAATAGTGAACCAAGTGAGGAGGACTCTGAGTTAAATGTTGCAAGTGCACTTCTTTAGGATAAGTATCGAACAGAAGGTTCTATATTGTAACTCTTTGTGTTCAGGAGGAAATCACACTTGTTTTACGACGTTTCCATGAAACATGTTCATGCATGCCATTTCCTTCCAAAATAGTGAACCAAGTGAAGAGGATTCACAGTCATATGTAACATGTGCTCTTCTTTGGGAAGTCATGTGTAGCATGTGCACTTCTTTGGGAAAAGTATCCTACACAAGTTTCTAGAATGTAAAACTTTGTATTCTGGAGAAAACAACATTTGTTTTGTGCTGATTCTACCAACTATGTTCAGGCTTGTAATGAGCTTGAAAATGGTGACCAAGTGAGGATGCGTGAAATTCACATGTTTCACTTTCTCTACTCCATGATAAGAATCCTGTAGATGTTCCTACGTTGTAACTTTTTATGTTCAGGCAAAATTCACACTGGTTTTGTGACCTTTTCATCGAATATGTTCATGAAGGCCTTGATTTTCCAAAATAGTGAACCAAGTGAGGAGGACTGAGAGTCAAATGTTGGAAGTGCACTTCTTAGGGATAAGTATCCTACAGAAGATTCTATAGTGTTACACTTTGTGTTCAGGAGAAGATCATACTTCTTTTGCGACATTGGCATATAACATGTTTACGCAGGCCATGATTTTCCAAATAGTGAAACAAGTGCGGAGGATTCAGAGTCAAATGTTGGAATTTCACTTCTTAGGGATAAGTATCCTAGAGAAGTTCCTATACTGTAACATTTGTGTTCAGGCGAAAATCATACTTGTTTTGAGACATTTGAATGGCACATCTTCACACAGGCCATGATTTTACGCAATAGTGAACCAAGTGAGGAGGACTCTGAGTTAAATGTTGCAAGTGCACTTCTTCAGGGAAAGGATCGTACAGAAGTTTCTATATTGTAACTCTTTGTGTTCAGGAGGAAATCACACTTGTTTTATGACGTTTCCCTGAAACATGTTCATGCATGCCGTTCCCTTCCAAAATAGTGAATCAAGGGAAGAGGACTCACAGTCATATGTAGCATGTGGACTTCTTTGGGAAGTCATATGTAGCATGTGCCCTTCTTTGGGATAAGTATACTA
This sequence comes from Typhlomys cinereus, assembly GCA_023101885.1. Lineage (NCBI taxonomy): Eukaryota > Metazoa > Chordata > Mammalia > Rodentia > Platacanthomyidae > Typhlomys > Typhlomys cinereus. The sequence continues at coordinate 5,267,897 of JALPQD010000103.1, forward strand.
CACAGTTTTCTAGACTGTAAAACTTTGTATTCTGGAGACAACAACATTTATTTTGTGCTGATTCTCCCAACTACGTTCAGGCTTGTAATGAGCTTGAAAATAGTGACCAAGTGAGGAAGCGTCAAATTCACATTTCACTTTCTCTTATCAGTGATAAGAATCCTGTAGATGTTCATATATTTTAACTTTTTATGTTCAGGAGAAATTCACACTGGTTTTGTGACGTTTTCATGGAATATGTTCACGCAGGCTTCGATATTTCAAAATGGTGAACCAAGTGAGGCGGACTGGGAGTCAAATGTTGGAGGTGTACTTCTTAGGGATAAGTATCCTACAGAAGATTCTATAGTGTTACACGTTGTGTTCAGGAGAAGAACATACTTGTTTTATGATATTCGCATATAACATGTTCACGCAGGCCATGATTTTCCAAAAGAGTGTACCAAGTGCGGTGGATTCAGAGTCAAATGTTGGAATTTCACTTCTTAATGATAAGAATGCTAGAGAAGTTCCTATACTGTAACATTTGTGTTCAGGCGAAAATCGTAAGTATTTTGTGACATTTGAATGGCCCATGTTCACACAGGCCATGATTTTACAAAATAGTGAACCAAGTGAGGAGGACTCTGAGATAAATGTTGCAAGTGTACTTCTTTAAGATAAGTATCGAAGAGAACTTTCTATATTGTAACTCTTTGTGTTCAGGAGGAAATCACACTTGTTTTACGACGTTTCCATGAAACATGTTCATGCATGTCATTCCCTTCAAAAAGAGTGAACCAAGTGAAGAGGACTCATAGTCATATATAGCATGTGCACTTCTTTGGGAACTCATATGTAGCATGTGTACTTCTTTGGGATAATTGTCCTACACAGGTTTCTAGACTGTAAAAATTTGTATTCTGGAACAAACCACATTTGTTTTGGGCTGATTCTAATAAATTATGTTCAGGCTTGTAATGAGCTTGAAAATAGAGACCAAGTGAGGACGCGTCAAATTCACATGTTTCACTTTCTCTTCACAGTGATAAGAAATTTGTAGATATTCATAGGTTGTAACTTTTTATGTTCAGGAGAAAATAACACTGGTTTTGTGACGTTTTAATGGAACATGTCCACCCAGGCCTTGATTTTCCAAAGTAGTGAACCAAGTGAGTAGGACTGAGAGTCAAATGTTGGAAGTGCACTTCTTAGAGATAAGTATCCTACAGAAGATTCTATAGTGTTACACTTTGTGTTCAGGAGAAGATCATACTTGTTTTGCGACATTCGCATATAATATGTTCAAACAGGCCATGATTTTCCAAAAGTGTGAGCTAAGTGCGGAGGAATCAGAGTCAAATGTAATTTCACTTTTTAGTGATCAGATTCCTAGAGAAATTCTTATATTGTAACATTTGTGTTTAGGTGAAAATCATACTGGTTTTGAGACATTCGCAAATAACATGTTCACGCAGGCCATGATTTTCCAAAAGAGTGAACCACGTGCAGAGGATTCCGAGTCAAATGTTAGAATTTCACTTCTGCGAGAAGTATCCTAGAGAAGTTCCTATACTGTAACATTTGTGTTCAGGCAAAAATCATACTTGTTTTGTGACATTTGAATAGCACATGTTCACACAGGCCATGATTTTACAAAATAGTGAACCAAGGGAGGAGGACTCTGAGTTAAATGTTGCAAGTGCACTTCTTTTTATTTTTTTTAAACTTTTTTTATAATTTTTAAAAATTTTTTATTATTATTATTATTTATTCAACTGTGCGCATGTGCGTGTGTATATGCGCGCGCGTGTGTGTCTGTGTGTGTGTGTGTCTGTGTATATGTAGAACCACGGACCAATTCAGGAACCACCATGGACGCCTTCACCTCCTTCTGCCCCGAGATTCACAGGTTCCGCCCTACCAGGACCAGAAGCGCAGGCCGCCCCCTCTTCCCCCTGGCGTCTATACGTGGGATCTGGGATCCGAACTCGGGACCTTCCACCTGCAAGGCGGAGGCTTAACCCCTGAGCCACCTCTCCAGCCCTGCAAGTGCACTTCTATAGGATAAGTATCATACAGAAGTTTCTATATTGTAACTCTTTGTGTTCAGAAGTAAATCACACTTGTTTTACAACGTTTCCATGAAACATGTTCATGCATGCCGTTCCCATCCAAAATAGTGAACCAAGTGAAGAGGACTCACAGTCATATGTAGCATGTGCACTTCTTTGGGAAGTCATATGTAGCATGTACACTTCTTTGGGAAGTCATATGTAGCATGTACACTTCTTTGGGATAAGTATCCGACACAGGTTTCTAGACTGTAAAACTTTGTATTCTGGAGAAAACTTTTTTTTTTTTTTTGCCGATTCTACCAACTATTTTCAGGCTTGTAATGAGCTTGAAAATAGAGACCAAGTGAGGACGCGTCAAATTCACATGTTTCACTTTCTCTTCTCAGTGATAAGAAATTTGTAGATGTTCATAGGTTGTAACTTTTTATGTTCAGGAGAAAATAACACTGGTTTTGTGACGTTTTCATGGAATATGTCCACGCAGGCCTTGATTTTCCAAAGTAGTGAACCAAGTGAGGAGGACTAAGAGTCAAATATTGGAAGTGCACTTCTTAGGGATAAGTATCCTACAGAAGATTCAATAGTGTTACACTTTGTGTTCAGGATAAGATCATACTTGTTTTGCGTCATTCGCATATAATATGTTCAAACAGGCCATGATTTTCCAAAAGTGTGAACTAAGTGCGGAGGATTCAGAATCAAATGTTGGAATTTCACTTCTTAGTGATAAGATTCCTAGAGAAATTGTTATACTGTAACATTTGTGTTTAGGTGAAAATCATACTTGTTTTGAGACATTCACAAATAACATGTTCACGCAGGCCATGATTTTCCAAAAGAGTGAACCAAGTGCAGAGGATTCAGAGTCAAATGTTAGAATTTCACTTCTGCGAGAAGTATCCTAGAGGAGTTCCTATACTGTAACATTTGTGTTCAGGCGAAAATCATACTTGTTTTGTGACATTTGAATGGCACATGTTCACACAGGCCATGATTTTACAAAATAGTGAACCAAGTGAGGAGGACTCTGAGTTAAATGTTGCAAGTGCACTTTTTTTTTTTAAACTTTTTTTTATAATTTTTAAAAATTTTTTATTATTATTATTATTTATTCAACTGTGCGCATGTGCGTGTGTATGTGCGCACGCGTGTGTGTCTGTGTGTGTGTGTGTCTGTGTATATGTAGAACCACGGACCAATTCAGGAACCACCATGGACGCCTTCACCTCCTTCTGCCCCGAGATTCACAGGTTCCGCCCTACCAGGACCAGAAGCGCAGGCCGCCCCCTCTTCCCCCTGGCGTCTATACGTGGGATCTGGGATCCGAACTCGGGACCTTCCACCTGCAAGGCGGAGGCTTAACCCCTGAGCCACCTCTCCAGCCCTGCAAGTGCACTTCTATAGGATAAGTATCATACAGAAGTTTCTATATTGTAACTCTTTGTGTTCAGAAGTAAATCACACTTGTTTTACAACGTTTCCATGAAACATGTTCATGCATGCCGTTCCCATCCAAAATAGTGAACCAAGTGAAGAGGACTCACAGTCATATGTAGCATGTGCACTTCTTTGGGAAGTCATATGTAGCATGTACACTTCTTTGGGAAGACATATGTAGCATGTACACTTCTTTGGGATAAGTATCCTACACAGGTTTCTAGACTGTAAAACTTTGTATTCTGGAGAAAACTTTTTTTTTTTTTTGCCGATTCTACCAACTATGTTCAGGCTTGCAATTAGCTTGAAAATAGTGACCAAGTGAGGACGCGTCAAATTCACAAATTTGACTCTCTTTTCTCAGTGATAAGAATCCTGTAGATGTTCAGACGTTGTAACTTTTCATGTTCAGGAGAAATTTACACTGGTTTTGTGATGTTTTCATTGAATATGTTCATGCAGGCCTTGATTTTCCAAAATAGTGAACAAGGTGAGAAGGACTGAGAGTCAAATATTGGAGGTGCACTTCTTAGGGATAAGTATCCTACAGAAGATTCTATAGCGTTACACTTTGTGTTCAGGAGAAGATCATACTTGTTTTGCGCAATATGTATATAACATTTTCAGGCGTGCCATGATTTTCCAAAATAGTGAACCAAGTGCAGAGGATTCAGAATCAAATGTTGGAATTTCACTTCTTAGGGATAAGTATCCTAGAGAAGTTCCTATACTGTAACATTTGTGTTCAGGCGAAAATCATACTTGTTTTGTGACATTCGAATGGCACATGTTCGCACAGGCCATGATTTTACCCAATAGTGAACCAAGGGAGGAGGAATCTGAGTTAAATGTTGCAAATGCACTTCTTTAGCATAAGCATCGTATAGAAGTTTCTATATTGTAACTCTTTGTGTTAAGGAGGAAATCACACTTGTTGTAGGACTTTTCCATGAAACATGTTCATGCATGTCGTTCCCTTCCAAAATAGTGAACCAAGTGAAGAGGATTCACAGTCATATGTAGAATGTGCCCCTTTTTGGGATAAGTATCCTACACAGGCTTTTAGACTGTAAAACTTTGTATTCAGGAGAAAACAACATTTGTTTTGTGCTGATTCTACCACCTATGTTCAGGCTTGTAATGAGATTGAAAATAGTGACCAAGTGAGGACGCGTCAAATGCACAAATTTCACTTTCTCTTCTCAGTGATAAGAATCCTGTCGATGTTCAGACATGTAACTTTTTATGTTCAGGAGAAATTTACACTGGATTTGTGATGTTTTCCTGGAATATGTTAACACAGGCCTTGGTTTTCCAAAATAGTGAACCAAGTGAGGAGGACTGAGAGTCAAATGTTGGAGGTGCACTTCTTAGGGATAAGTGTCCTACAGAAGATTCTATAGTGTTACACTTTGTGTTCTTTTGCGACATTCGCATATAACATGTTCAAACAGGCCATGATTTTCCAAAAAGTGTGAACTAAGTGTGGAGCATTCAGAGTCAAATGTTGGAATTTCACTTCTTAGTGATAAGAATCCTAGAGAAATTCTTATACTGTAACATTTGTGTTTAGGTGAAAATCATACTTGTTTTGAGATATTCGCAAATAACATGTTCACGCAGGCCATGATCTTCCAAAAGAGTGAACCAAGTTCAGAGGATTCAGAGTCAAATGTTAGAATTTCACTTCTCTGAGAAGTATCCTAGAGAAGTTCCTATACTGTAACATTGTATTCAGGCGAAAATCATACTTGTTTTGTGACATTTGAATGGCACATGTTCACACAGGCCATGATTTTACAAAATAGTGAACCAAGTGAGGAGGACTCTGAGTTAAATGTTGCAAGTGCCCTTCTTTTTTTTTTTAAACTCTTTTTGTATAATTTTTTAAAATTTTTTTTATTATTATTATTATTTATTTAACTGTGCGCATGTGCGTGTGTATGTGCGTGCGCATGTGTGTCTGTGTGTGTGTGTGTCTGTGTATATGTAGAACCACGGACGAATTCAGGAACCACCATGGATGCCTTCACCTCCTTCTGCCCCGGGATTCACAGGTTCCGCCCTACCAGGACCAGAAGCGCAGGCCGCCCCCTCTTCCCCCTGGCGTCTATACGTGGGATCTGGGATCCGAACTCGGGACCTTCCGCCTGCAAGGCGGAGGCTTAACCCCTGAGCCACCTCTCCAGCCCTGCAAGTGCACTTCTATAGGATAAGTATCATACAAAAGTTTCTATACTGTAACTCTTTGTGATCAGGAGAAAGTCACACTTGTTGTGTGACAGTCAATGGAACATTTACATGCAAGCTATGATATTAGAAAATAGTGAACCAAGAGAGAAGGACTCAGAGTCAAATGTTGCAAGTGCTCTTCTTATCAGTAGTATCCCACCGAAGTTTCTATACTGTCATTCTTTGTGTTCAGGAGAGTATCACACTTGTTTTGCAATGTTTCCCTGGAAAATGTTCACGCAGGGTATGATTTTCCAAAATAGTGAACCAAGTGAGGAGGATTCAGAGTCAAATGATAGAAGTTCACTTCTTAGTGGTAACTGTCCTACAGAAGTTTCGATACTGTAGCTCTTTGTGTTCTGCAGAAAATCACACTTTTTTGCAACATTTCCATGGAACCTTTTCATGCAGGAGATGATTTCCAAAATAGTGAACCAAGTGCGGAGGATTTAGCATCAAATGTAGGAAGTGCACTTCTTGGGGATAAGTATCCTAGATATGTTTCTACACTGTAACATTTGCTTTCAGGAGAAAATCATCCTTGTTTTGTGACATTGGCATATAACATGTTCACGTAGGCCATGATTTTCTAAAATAGTGAAATAAGTCAGTAGGGTAAAGAGTCAAATATTGCACGTGCACTTCTTACCGGTAAGTGTCTTACGGAAGTTCCTATACTGTAACTGTTTGTGTTCAGGAGAAAATAACAGTTGTTGTGCCACATTTCCATGGAACATGTTGAAGCAGGCCATGAGTTTTCCAAAATAGTTAACCAAGTGAGGATGACTCATAGTCAAATGTTGCAAGTGCACTTCGTTGGGACACGTATCCTACAGAAGTTTCTATACTGTAACTCTTTGTGATCAGGAGAAACTCACACTTGTTGTTCAGCAGTCAATGGAACATTTACATGCAAGCAATGATATTACAAAATAGTGAACCAAGAGAGAAGGACTCAGAGTCAAATGTTACAAGTGCTCTTCTTCTTAGTGGTACGTATCCCACCAAAGTTTCTATACTGTCATTCTTTGTGTTCAAGAGAGTGTCACACTTGCTTTGCAATATTTCCCTGGAACATGTTCACTCAGGCTATGATTTTCCAAAATAGTGAACCAAGTGAGGAGGACTGAGAGTCAAATGTTGGAAGTGCATTTCTTAGGGATAAGTATCCTACAGAAGATTCTATGCCCTAACACTTTTTTTCAGAAGAATATCATACTTGTTTTGCGACATTCGCATATAACATGTTCACGCAGGCCATGATTTTCCAAAAGAGTGAACTAAGTGCGGTGGATTCAGAGTCAAACGTTGGAATTTCACTTCTTAATGATAAGAATGCTAGAGAAGTTCCTATACTGAAACAGTTGTGTTCAGGCGAAAATCATAAGGGTTTTGTGACATTTGAATGGCCCATGTTCACACAGGCCATGATTTAACAAAATAGTGAACCAAGTGAGGAGGACTCTGAGATAATTGTTGCAAGTGCACTGGTTTAGGATATGTATCGTACAGAAGTTTCTATATTGTAACTCTTTGTGTTCAGGAGGAAATCACACTTGTTTTACGACGTTTCCATGAAACATGTTCATGCATGTCGTTCCCTTCCAAAATAGTGAACCAAGTGAAGAGGACGCACAGTCATATGTAGCATGTGCACTTCTTTGAGAAGTCATATGTAGCATATGCACGTCTTTGGGATAATTATCCTACACAGGTTTCTAGATTGTAAAACTTTGTATTCTGGACCAAACAACATTTGTTTTGGGCTGATTCTAATAAATTATGTTCAGGCTTGTAATGAGCTTGAAAATAGAGACCAAGTGAGGACGTGTCAAATTTACATGTTTCACTATCTCTTCTCAGTGATAAGAAATCTGTAGATGTTCATAGGTTGTAACGTTTTATGTTCAGGAGAAAATAACACTGGTTTTGTGACGTTTTCATGGAATATGTTCATGCAGGCCTTGATTTTCCAAAGTAGTGAACCAAGTGAGTAGGACTGAGAGTCAAATGTTGGAAGTGCACTTCTTAGGGATAAGTATCCTACGGAAGATTGTATAGTTTTACACATTGTGTTCAGGAGAAGATCATACTTGTTTTGCGACATTCGCATATAACATGTTCAAACAGGCCATGATTTTCCAAAATAGTGAACCAAGTGCGGAGGATTCAGAGTCAAATGTTGGAATTTCACTTCTTAGGGATAAGAATCCTAGAGAAATTCCTGTACTGTAACATTTGTGTTCAGGCAAAAATCATACTTGTTTTGGGACATTCGCATATAACATGATCACGCAGGCCATGATTTTGCGTAAGAGTGAACCAAGTGCGGAGGATTCAGAGTGAAATGTTGGAATTTCACTTCTGCGATAAGTATTCTAGAGAAGTTCCTATACTGTAACATTTGTGTTCATGCCAACATCATACTTGTTTTGTGACATTTGAATGGCACATGTTCACACAGGCCATGATTTTACAAAATAGTGAACCAAGTGAGGAGGACTCTGAGTTAAATGTTGCAAGTGCACTTCTTTAGGATATGTATCGTACAGAAGTTTCTATATTGTAACTCTTTGTGTTCAACAGGAAATCACACTTGTTTTACGACGTTTCCATGAAACATGTTCATGCATGTCGTTCCCTTCCAAAATAGTGAACCAAGTGAAGAGGACTAATAGTCATATGTAGCATGTGCACTTCTGTGGGAAGTCATATGTAGCATGTGTACTTCTTTGGGATAATTATCCTACACAGGTTTCTAGACTGTAAAACTTTGTATTCTGGAGCAAACAACATTTGTTTTGGGCTGATTCCAATAAATTATGTTCAGGCTTGTAATGAGCTTGAAAATAGAGACCAAGTGAGGACGCGTCAAATTCACCTGTTTCACTTTCTCTTCTCAGTGATAAGAAATCTGTAGATGTTCATAGGTTGTAACGTTTTATGTTCAGGAGAAAATAACACTGGTTTTGTGACGTTTTAATGGAACATGTTCACGCAGGCCTTGATTTTCCAAAGTAGTGAACCAAGTGAGTAGGACTGAGAGTCAAATGTTGGAAGTGCACTTCTTAGGGATAAGTATCCTACAGAAGATTCTATAGTGTTACACTTTGTGTTCAGGAGAAGATCATACTTGTTTTGCGACATTCGCCTACAACATGTTCAAACAGGCCATGATTTTCCAAAAGAGTTAACCAAGTGCGGAGGATTCAGAGTCAAAAGTTCGAATTTCACTTCTTAGGGATAAGAATCCTAGAGAAATTCCTGTACTGTAACATTTGTGTTCAGGCAAAAATCATACTTGTTTTGGGACATTCGCATATAACATGATCACGCAGGCCATGATTTTCCAAAAGAGTGAACCAAGTGCAGAGGATTCAGAGTGAAATGTTGGAATTTCACTTCTGCGATAAGTATTCTAGAGAAGTTCCTATACTGTAACATTTGTGTTCATGCCAACATCATACTTGTTTTGTGACATTTGAATGGCACATGTTCACACAGGCCATGATTTTACAAAATAGTGAACCAAGTGAGGAGGACTCTGAGTTAAATGTTGCAAGTGCACTTCTTTAGGATATGTATCGTACAGAAGTTTCTATATTGTAACTCTTTGTGTTCAGGAGGAAATCACACTTGTTTTACGACGTTTCCATGAAACATGTTCATGCATGTCGTTCCCTTCCAAAATAGTGAACCAAGAGAAGAGGACGCACAGTCATATGTAGCATGTGCACTTCTTTGAGAAGTCATATGTAGCATATGCACGTCTTTGGGATAATTATCCTACACAGGTTTCTAGACTGTAAAACTTTGTATTCTGGAGCAAACAACATTTGTTTTGGGCTGATTCTAATAAATTATGTTCAGGCTTGTAATGAGCTTGAAAATAGAGACCAAGTGAGGACGTGTCAAATTCACCTGTTTCACTTTCTCTTCTCAGTGATAAGAAATCTGTAGATGTTCATAGGTTGTAACGTTTTATGTTCAGGAGAAAATAACACTGGTTTTGTGACGTTTTAATGGAACATGTCCACCCAGGCCTTGATTTTCCAAAGTAGTGAACCAAGTGAGTAGGACTGAGAGTCAAATGTTGGAAGTGCACTTCTTAGGGATAAGTATCCTACAGAAGATTCTATAGTGTTACACTTTGTGTTCAGGAGAAGATCATACTTGTTTTGCGACATTCGCCTACAACATGTTCAAACAGGCCATGATTTTCCAAAAGAGTTAACCAAGTGCGGAGGATTCAGAGTCAAAAGTTGGAATTTCACCTCTTAGGCATAAGAATCCTAGAGAAATTCCTGTACTGTAACATTTGTGTTCAGGCGAAAATCATACTTGTTTTGGGACATTCGCATATAACATGTTCACGCAGGCCATGATTTTCCAAAAGAGTGAACCAAGTGCGGAGGATTCAGAGTCAAATGTTGGAATTTCGCTTCTGCGATGAGTATCCTAGAGAAGTTCCTATACTGTAACATTTGTGTTCAGGTGAAAATCATACTTGTTTTGTGACATTTGAATGACACATGTTCACACAGGCCATGATTTTACAAAATATTGAACCAAGTCAGGAGGATTCTGAGTTAAATGTTGCAAGTGCACTTCTTTTTTTTTTTTTGTATAACATTTTTATTTTTATTTCCGCTCATACAAACTTAATAGGTAGACCAGTTCCCTCCCCCCTCCTCCTCTCCCCCCTAACCCCTGCTCCCCCTTCCTCCCTCCCCATCTCCCAGTACCCCCCCCCAATTACCAGAGAGTCTTCTATTGTGTATGCCTAACTCTCCTCTTGGTCCTTCTTTTTGATGACGTAAAAGGACCCAGTGGCATTTCCCTGAACCCCTTCTTCTGTTCCCCTTAAGCATAGGAACACTATTGTGGCCATCAATCCCTTGCCTCCAAGGATCTTGGTGCTTTTAGCCGATGTTAGACTTTGTGAGGTCAATACTGTGATGGACATGGTGCAGGGCATGCAAAGTCCTATTATGATTTCTTCAGCCCTATCTAGTGTGGAGACTCTTGAAATCATTGCTCCCCCCATTCTTTTGCTCTTACAATCTTACCGCCCCCTCTTCCGCAGATGTCCCTGAGCTTCAGGATGGGGGGAGATTAGGCTGGCTTAGTTCTATGTGGATGATATAGAGTCTCTGAAGTTCTGGATTGTGGTTTGTTGATTTTCTTTTGCAGTTTTGCTGCTCCTGCTATGTCCTTCACTCCATCCTGATGGGCACTGTATGTCACCCCCTGGTCAGAGACAAAAAACTGTTAAACTGGAGTCTTGTTATAATAGCACATGTACATGTAATAAAAGCAGGAAACCTCGGTGAGGGAGGGATCAGTCATCCATTTGCAAAATGATCTCTTTTCATCTGCTAGACTATATGCCCTCTCCTGGTGAGATCATACCCCCTCAGTTGTACATGATCAGGAACAAACATCTGTGAACTTAACCAGGTGTCACATTACTTACTTGCATTCCTTGGAGGTCGATTTTCTCTGCTGTAACATGTTCCCCTCTCTCCTTGTGTCTGGTGTGGCTCTCCATCCCCATCACTCCTGTTCACAATCCTTGCAATTACCATATTACATAGATTTACCCTTGAGTGTCTTATGTGGGCTGGGTGAGTTTGGTACTAGGAACCACCTATTAGGGAGTACATACAGCGCTTAACTTTCTGGGATTGGGATACCTCACTTAATATAATTGTTATAATGACATCCATTATGTCACTTTCTTGTCTTATGGCTTCAGCTAAGACTTCAAGTACAATATTGAATAGAAGTGGTGAGAGTGGACAGCCTTGTCTAGTTCCTGATCGAAATGGGAATGCTTCTAATGGTTCCCCATTGAGCATAATCCTTGCTGTGGGCTTGTTGTATACAGCTTTTATTATATTGATAAAGGTTCCTTCCATTCCTACTGTCTCTAGCATTTTGATCATAAAAGGCTGTTGGATCTTGTCAAAGGCTTTTTCTGTGTCTATCGAGAGTATCATGTGGTCTTGGACTTTGGACTGGTTTACATGATGAATTACATTTATTGATTTTCGTATGTTGAACCAACCTTGCGTGCCGGGGATGAAGCCTACTTGGTCCCTGTGAATGATCTTTTTGATATGTTTTTGAATCCGATTTGCTAAGACTTTGTTGAGAATCTTTGCGTCTGTGTTCATCAGGGAGATCAGCCTATAGATTTCTTTTTTAAGTGAATCTTTATTAGGTTTTGGGATTAAGACGATATTAGCTTCATAGAAGTAATTTGGTAGTGTTCCTTCCTTTGCTATTTGATGGAACAGTTTAAGGAGTATTGGTGTTATTGACTCCTTAAATGTCTGGTAGAATTCTGTGCTGAATCCATCTGGTCCAGGACATTTTTTGGTGGGAAGATTTGAGATTACTTCTTCAATTTCCTTATATGTTATAGGGCCATTTAAGTAATTCACAACTTCCTGATCCAATTTAGGTAAGATGTGTTTACTTAGAAATTCATCCATCTCTTCTGTGTTGTCAAACTTCACTGAGTATAAGTTTTTGAAATATGATGTTATAATTCTCTGGATTTCTTGAGTATCAGTAGTGATTACTCCATGTTCTTTTCTAATTTTGTTAATTTGGGTTTTCTCTCTCTTGCTTTTGGTTAATTTAGCTAGGGGTGTATCTATCTTATTGATTTTTTCAAAGAACCAGCTTTTTGACTGGTTGATTTTTTCTATCATTTTCTTAGTCTCGATTTCATATATTTCTCCCCTTATTTTGCTAATCTCCTCTCTTCTACTACTTTTGGGATCAGATTGCTCAAGTTTCTCTAAAGCCTTAAGCTGCATCGTTAAGTTATTTAATTCTGATGTTTCCATTTTTTTTATGTAGGCATTGAGAGCTACGAACTTACCTCTTAGGATAGCTTTCATTGTGTCCCAGAGATTTTGGTAAGTTGTGTTTTCGTTATCGTTCACTTTCAGGAAATCTTGAATTTCCTTTTTAATTTCTTCCTGAATCCAGTTCTCATTCAGCATCATAGTGTTAAGTTTCCAGGAGTTTGTGTATTTTCTCTTGTTTGTTGTGTTGTTGTGGATGTTCAGCTTTAGGCCATGGTGGTCTGATAGGGCACAGGTTAGAATTTTAACTTTTTTGTATATGCGTATATTTGTTTTGTGGCCCAATGTGTGATCTATTTTGGAAAAAGTTCCGTGTGCTCTGAGAAAAATGTGTATTCTTTGGTGCGTGGGTGAAAAGTTCGATAGAGATCTGTAAGGTCCATTTCTTTCAGGGTTTGATTAAGTTCCAAAGTGTCTCTGTTAAGCTTTTGACCTGCTGATCTATCCCATGTTGAGAGGGTGGTGTTGAAGTACCCAAGAATTATCGTTTGGGAGTTGATATCTTGCTTTAGGCGATGTAGGGTTTTCTTAATGAATGTGGAGGGCCCATATTGGGTGCATAAATGTTCAGGATTGTGAAATCTTCCTTGTGAATTTTACCTGTGACTAAAATGTAGTATCCATCTGTGTCTCTTATGATTTTCTTTGGTTTGAAGTCCACTTTGTCTGAAAGCATAATTGCTACCCCCGCCTGTTTCCTGGTTCCATTAGCTTGTAAGATTTTGGACCAGCCTTTTATTTTTAGAGCGTGCCTATCTTTTGTGGTGAGATGAGTTTCCTGAAAGCAGCAGATTGTTGGATTGTGGTTTTTAATCCAAGTTTGTAATCTATGTCTCTTAATCGGTGAATTAATACCATTGACATTTAATGTTATAATGGAGAAATTATTTTTAATTCTGGACATTTTTTATGTTTAGTAGATTTTGTAAGCATGTTGTTTGATATTTATGTTTCAGTGGTATTATACTTCCCTTCTGCCCTCCTGGATACGCTTGTTCTTTTTTTCATGCTTGAGTATCAGTTCTAGGATTTTTTGAAGGCCTGGTTTGGTAGACATGTATCCCTTCAAGTTGTCTTTGTGCTGAAAACTTTTCTTTCTCCCTCTATCATGACAGATAGGTTTGCCGGGTATATCAGTCTGGGTTGGCATTTTTGCTCATTTAATACTTGAAGTATGTCTCTCCAAGCTCTTCTTGCTTTTACTGTTTCCATTGAGTAGTCATTTGTTATTCTAATAGTTTTGCCTTTAAAAGTGAGTTGCTTTTTTTCTCTTGAAGCTCTCAGCACCTTTTCTTTGTCTTGAATGTGGAGTGTTTTGACTATTATTTGCCGTGGCGATTTTCTATTTTGGTCGTATTTGTTTGGAGTGTGAAATGCGTCTTGTATTTGGATAGGCCTCTCATTCTTTAATTGTGGGAAGTTTTCATTTATGATGAATTGAAGTATTTCCTCAGGTGTGGTATTTTGAGATTCTTGTTCTGGTATTCCATGAATGCACATGTTAGGCTTCTTCAGGGTGTCTCATATCTCTTGAATGTTCCTCTCCAGTATCTTTTTTGCTTTAACAATCTCTTCCATTGAGCTGGTTAATTCTCCCACTTTGTCTTCAAGATCTGAAATTCTATTTTCTGCCTCATTTGTTCTGCTGATAAGATTCTCTGTTGAGTTTTGGGTTGAAGATAACTTGTCTTTTAGTTCAGTTTTAAACTCTGCCTGAGACTGTTTTAATTGCTCCATACCTATTTTTGTTTCTTGAACTGTTTTTCTCAACTCCTCCAAGTGCCTGTTGTGTTCCTGTTCAAAGTGGTTGATTCGGTTGTTTAACTCTTCTCGAATTTCCTCTTTCATAGTATTAATCATGGTAATGATCATACTCTGAAAGTCGTTATGTTGGGTCTGGCTTTCATGGCGATTTTCTGTGGATGTGTTCTGGTCGGAATCCCTCATTATGGGATTGATTCTTTTGGCAGGAGATCTCGTGGATCTGCACTTTGACTTGTACATTGTTGTTTTGTTTTTTAGGACCTTTCAGTTTCTGTTTTTCACTGAATCCACGTAGTTAGTATTGTTACACTTGCCAGTTATTACTAGTGCTTGCCTTGGATTGGGTATGTCTGTGTATTGTTAGTGTTATATCCTAGATGAGGCTACTAGGCTGTTAGTACGTCAGTTAAGTCAGGTTATGTTACCAGGGGGTGAGTGTTAGTTTGGTAGGGCATGTTTACGATTTAGTTTCTTGATGAAATGTGGGGGTGAGTGGTGTACTCCCTGGAGTTGTATGTTGTGGGGTGGCTGTATGAGAAAGTTGATCTACAGCATTGATACTTTAAAGGATCAGTAAGGTGAAAAGAAAAAGTTTACTTATCTTTGGGCTGGAAGAGAAGAATCTCGCCCATGTGATATAATGATTGTAGTGGAGTCCAGATGTATGGCCTGTGCTCTCTTTGTTCCTTGGAATTTTGCTTGAGTTTCCTTTGGGCTCTATTGAATTCTGAGTAGCAGTGTGTCTTCCGTGGACTACGTGCGTAGGTCCCCGGTGGGCCAGAGAGGCAGCGGGTCTGATGTTGATGGCAGAGTTCTTCACCTGCGATCTGGGAAGGTGGGCGCGGAGAGTGGCGGGGCCCGGGCAAAGCCTGCTGCGCAGTGCGGTGCTGCATGCTGGGCTGCTCCCGGGTGGGGGGTGGGGTGGGGCTGGGCTGGGCTCTTTCGCTCCTTGGCTCAATGGCAGAATTCTTCACCTGGGATACAGGGGGGTGGGTAGGCGCACTGGGCAGGAGGGTGTGAGGGGCTTGGGTCCGGGCCGGGGTGCACGGCCAAGCCACAGTCGGCCTGGGTGCTCGCCGCCGGGAAGCGTGGGGCTCCGAGGTGGGTGGGACTGGGCTGGTCTCTCAATCTCTCTCACTTACCTTGGGCGGCAGGCAGAGGGCAGCGGGTGCAGGCGGCGGGCGGGGGCGGGCGGCATGGAGGGAGCTGGGGTCGTCCAGGCCAGGGGAGCGCAGGCCAAACCGCAGTAGGCCTGGGTGCTCGATGCCGGGACGCGTGGGGTTCCGGGATGGGTGGGGGCTGGCAAGTGCACTTCTATAGGATGAGTATCATACAGAAGTTTCTATATTGTAACTCTTTGTGTTCAGAAGTAAATCAAACTGGTTTTACGACATTTCCATGAAACATGTTCATGCATGCCGTTCCCATCCAAAATAGTAAACCAAGTGAAGAGGACTCACAGTCATATGTAGCATGTGCACTTCTTTGGGAAGTCATATGTAGCATGTACACTTCTTTGGGAAGTCATATGTAGCATGTGCAATTCTTTGGGATAAGTATCCTACACAGGTTTCTAGACTGTAAAACTTTGTATTCTGGAGAAAACAACATTTGTTTTGTGCTGATTCTACCAACTATGTTCAGGCTTGTAATGAGCTTGAAAATAGTGACCAAGTGAGGACGTGTCAAATTCACAAACTTCACTTTCTCTTCTTAGTGATAAGAATCCTGTAGATGTTCAGACGTTGTAACTTTTTATGTTCAGGAGAATTTCACACTGGTTTTGTAACATTTTCATGGAATATGTTCACGCAGGCCTTGATTTTCCAAAATAGTGAACCAAGTGAGGAGGACTGAGAGTCAAATGTTGGAGGTGCACTTCTTAGGGATAAGTATCCTACAGAAGATACTATAGTATTACATTTTGTGTTCAGGAGAAGATCATAATTATTTTGCGACATTCCCATATAACATGTTAACGCAGGCCATGATTTTCCAAAAGAGTGAACCAAGTGCGGAGGGTTCAGAATCAAATGTTGGATTTTCACTTCTTAGGGATAAGTATCGTAGAGAAGTTCCTATACTGTAACATTGGTGTTCAGGAGAAAATCATACCTGTTTTGTGACATTTGAATGGCACATGTTCACACAGGCCACGATTTTACAAAATAGTGAACCAAGTGAGGAGGACACTGAATTAAATGTTGCAAGTGCACTTCTTAGTATAAGTATCATACAGAAGTTTCTATATTGTAACTCTTTGTGTTCAGGAGGAAATCACACTTGTTTTATGACTTTTCCATGAAACATGTTCATGCATGCCGTTCCCTTCCAAAATAGTGAACCAAATCAAGAGGACTCACAATCATATGTAGCATGTGCTCTTCTTTGGGAAGTCATATGTAGCATGTGTACCTCTTTGGTAAGTCATATGTAGCATATGCACTTCTTTGGGATAAGTATCCTACACAGGTTCTAGACTGTAAAACTTTGTATTCTGAAGAAAACAACATATTTTTTGGCTGATTCTAACAACTATGTTCAGGCTTGTAATGAGCTTGAAAATAGTGACCAAGTGAGGACGTGTCAAATTCACAAACTTCACTTTCTCTTCTAAGTGATAAGAATCCTTTAGATGTTCAGACGTTGTGCCTTTTTATGTTCAGGAGAAATTCACACTGGTTTTGTGATGTTTTCATGGAATATGTTCACACAGGCTTTGATTTTCCAAATTAGTGAACAAAGTGAGGAGGACTGAGAGTCAAATATTGGAGTTGCACTTCTTAGGGATAAGTATCCAACAAAAGATTCTATAGTGTTACACATTGTGTTCAGGAGAAGATCATACTTGTTTTGCACAATATGTATATAACATGTTCAAGCGTGCCATGGTTTTCCAAAAGAGTGAACCAACTGCGGTGGATTCAGAGTCAAATGTTGGAATTTCACTTCTTAGGGATAAGTATCCTAGAGAACTTCCTACACTGTAACGTTTGTGTTCAGGAGAAAATCATACTTGTTTTTTGACATTCGAATGGCACATGTTCACACAGGCCATGATTTTACCCAATAGTGAACCAAGGGAGGAAGAGTCTGAGTTAAATGTTGCAAATGCACTTCTTTAGGATAAGTATCTTTCAGAAGTTTCTATATTGTAACTCTTTGTGTTCAGGAGGAAATCACACTTGTTTTACGACGTTTCCATGAAACATGTTCATGCATGTCATTCCCTTCCAAAATAGTGAACCAAGTGAACAGGACTCACAGTCATATGTTGCATGGGCACTCCTTTGGGAAGTCATATGTAGCATGAGCACTTCTTTGAGATAAGTATCCTACACAGGCTTCTAGACTATAAAACTTTGTATTCTGGACAAAACAACATTTGTTTGTCCTGATTCTACCAACTATGTTCAGGGTTGTAATGAGCTTGAAAATAGTGAGCAAGTGAGGACCTGTCAAATTCACATGTTTCACTTTCTCTTCTCAGTGATAAGAATCCTGTAGATGTTCATACGTTGTAACTTTTTATGTTCAGGAGAAATTCACACTGGTTTTGTGACGTTTTCATGGAATATGTTCACGCAGGCCTTGATTTTCTAAAATAGTGAACCAAGTGAAAGGACTGAGAGTCAAATGTTGGAAGTGCACTTCTTAGGGATAAGTATCCTACAGAAGATTCTATAGTGTTACACTTTGTGTTCAGGAGAAGATCATACTTGTTTTTCAACATTGGCATATAACATGTTCACGTGGGCCATGATTTTCAAAAATTGTGAACCAAGTGCAGAGGATTCAGAGTCAAATGTTGGAATTTCACTTCTTAGGGATAAGTATCCTAGAGAAGTTCCTATACTGTAACATTTGTGTTCAGGCGAAAATCATACTTGTTTTGTGACATTAGAATGGCACATGTTCACACAGGCCATGATTTTACAAAATAGTGAACCAATTGAGGATGACTCAGAGTGAAATGATGCAAGTGCACTTCGTTGGGACACGTATCCTACAGAAGTTTCTATACTGTAACTCTTTTTGATCAGGAGAAAGTCACATGTGTTGTGAGACAGTCAATGCAACATTTACACGCAAGCCATGATATTCCAAAATTGTGAACCAAGGAGAAGGACTCAGAGTCAAATGTTGCAAGTGCTCTTCTTATCAGTAAGTATCCCACTAAAGTTTCTATACTGTCATTCTTTGTGTTCAGGAGAGTATCACACTTGTTTTGCAATGTTTCCCTGGAACATGTTCACGCAGGGTATGATTTTCCGAAATGGTGAACCAAGTGAGGAGGATTAAGAGTCAAATGATGGAAGTGCACTTCTTAGTGCTAAGTGTCCTACAGAAGTTTCGATACTTTAGCTCTTTGTGTTCTGCAGAAAATCACACTTGTTTTGTGACATTTCCATGGAACCTATTCATGCAGGAGATGATTTCCAAAATAGTGAACCAAGTGCGGAGCATTCAGAATCAAATGTAGGAAGTGCACTTCTTGGGGATAAGTATCCTAGAGAAATTTCTACACTGTAACATTTGCTTTCAGGATAAAATCATCCTTGTTTTTTGACATTTGCATGGCACATGTTCACGCAGGCCATGAATTTCCAAAATAGTGAACCAAGTGAGGAGGATTCAGAATCAAATGATGGAATTGCACCTCTTAGGGAGAAGTATTCTACAGAAGTTTGTATACTGAAACATTTGCGTTCAGGAGAAAATGATACTTTTTTTGTGATATTTGCATGGCACATGTAAACACAGGCCATGATTTTACAAAATAGTGAGCCAAGTGAGGAGGACTCTGAGTCAAATGTTGCAAGTGCACTTCTTTAGGATAAGTGTCGTAGATAAGTTTCTATACTGTAACTCTTTGTGTTCAGGAGGAAATCACACTAGTTGTACGAAGTTTCCATGAAACATGTTCATGCATGTCATTCCCTTCCAAAATCGTGAACCCAGTGAAGAGGACTCACAGTCATATGTAGCATGTGCACTTCTTTGGGACAAGTATCCTATACTGGTATCTGGACGGAAAAACTTTGTGTTCTGGAGAAAAAAGCATTCATTTTGTGCTGATTCTACTAACTATGTTCAGGCCTCTAACAAACTTGGAAATAATGACCAAGTGAGGAAGTGTCAAATTCACATGTTTCACTTTCACTTCTCAGTGATAAGAATCCTGTAGATGTTCATACGCTGTAACTTTTTATGTTCAGGAGGAAATCACACTGGTTCTGTGACGTTTTCATGGAATATGTTCATGGAGGCCTTGATTTTCCAAAATGGTGAACAAAGTGAGAAGGACTGAGAGTCAAACGTTGGAAGTGTACTTCTTAGAGATAATTATCCTACAGAAGATTCTGTGCTCTAACACTTTTTGTTCAGGAGAAGATCATACTTGTTTTGCGACATTTGCATTTAACAGGTTCACGCAGGCCATGGTTTTCCAAAATAGTGAACCAAGTCAGTAGGGTAAAGAGTCAAATATTGCACGTGCACTTCTTACCAGTAAGTGTCTTAAGGAAGTTCCTATACTGTAACTCTTTGTGTTCAGGAGAAAATAACAGTTGTTGTGCCACATTTCCATGGAACATGTTGAAGCAGGCCATGATTTTTCCAAAGTAGTTAACCAAGTGAGGATGACTCAGCGTCAAATGTTGCAAGTGCACTTCGTTGGGATACATATCCTACAGAAGTTTCTATACTGTAACTCTTTGTGTTCAGGAGAAAGTCACACTTGTTGTGCAGCAGTCATTGGAACATTTACATGCAAGCCATGATATTACAAAATAGTGAATCAAGAGAGAAGGACTCAGACTCAAATGTTGCAAGTGCTTTTCTCCTTAGCGGTAAGTATCCCAACAAAGTTCCTATACTGTCATTCTTTGTGTTCAGGAGAGTATCTCACTTGCTTTGCAATGTTTCCCTGGAACATGTTCATGCAGGCTATGATTTTCCAAAATAGTGAACCAAGTGAGGAGGACTGAGAGTCAAATTTTGGAAGTGCATTTCTTAGGGATAAGCATCCTACAGTAGATTCTATGCTCTAACACTTTTTGTTCAGAAGAAGGTCATACTTGTTTTGCGACATTTGCATAAATCATGTTCATGCAGGCCATGAATTTACAAAATAGTGAACCAAGCGAGGAGGATTCAGAGTCAAATGTTGGAAGTGCACTTCTTAGGGAGTAGTATCCTAAAGAAGTTTGTATACTGTAACATTTGCGCTCAGGGGAAAATCATACTTGATTTCTGACATTTACATGGCACATGTTCACACAGGCCATTATTTTCCAAAATAGTGAACAAGTGAGGAGGACTCTGAGTCAAATGTTGCAAGTGCACTTCCTAGTGGTAAGTATCCTACAGAAGTTTGTATACTGCAACATTTGCGTTCAGGAGAAAATCATACTTGCTTTGTGACATTTGCATGGCACATGTTCACACATGTCATGATTTTTCCAAAATAGTGAACCAAGTGAGGAGGACTCTGAGTCAAATATTACAAGTGAACTTCTTTAGGGTAAGTGTCGTACAGAAGGTTCTATACTGTAACTTTGTGTGTTCAGGAATAAATCTCACTTTTTTTTTGACGTTTTCATGGAATTTGTTTACGCAGGCCTTGATTTTCCAAAAGAGTGAACCAAGTGTGGAAGACTGAGAGTCAAATGTTGGAAGTGCACTTCTTAGGGATAAGTATCCTACAGAAGATTCTATACTGTAACACTTTCTGTTCTGGAGAAGATCACACTTGTTTTGCAACATTTGCATGTAACATGTTCACGCAGGCCATGATTTTCCAAATTAGTGAACCAAGTGAGGAGGGTTCAGAGTCAAATATTGCACGTGCACTTCTTACCGGTAATTATCCTACGGAAGTTACTCTACTGTAACTATGTGTTCAGGAGAAAATAACAGTTGTTGTGCCACATTTCCATGGAACATGTTGAAGCAGGCCATGATTTTTCCAAAATAGTTAACCAAGTGAGGATGACTCAGAGTCAAATGTTGCAAGTGCACTTCATTGGGATACATATCCTACAGAAGTTTCTATACTGTAACTCTTTGTGATCAGGAGAAAGTTACATTTGTTGTTCAGCAGTCAATGGAACATTTACACACAAGCCATGTATTACAAAATAGTGAATCAAGAGAGAAGGACTCAGACTCAAATATTGCAAGTGCTCTTCTCCTTAGCGGTAAGTATCCCACCAAAGTTCCTATACTGTCATTCTTTGTGTTCAGGAGAGTATCACACTTGCTTTGCAATGTTTCCCTGGAACATGTTCATGCAGGCTATGATTTTCCAAAATAGTGAACCAAGTGAGGAGGACTGAGAGTCAAATGTTGGAAGTGCATTTCTTAAGGATAAGCATCCTACAGTAGATTATATGCTCTAACACTTTTTGCTCAGAAGAAGGTCATACTTGTTTTGCGACATTTGCATAAAACATGTTCACGCAGGCCATGAATTTCCAAAATAGTGAACCAAGCGTGGAGGATTCAGAGTCAAATGTTGGAAGTGCACTTCTTAGGGAGCAGTATCCTACAGAAGTTTGTATATTGTAACATTTGCGCTCAGGAGAAAATCATACTTGCTTTGTGACATTTGCATGGCACATGTTCACACATGTCATGATTTTTCCAAAATAGTGAACCAAGTGAGGAGGACTCTGAGTCAAATATTACAAGTGAACTTCTTTAGGGTAAGTGTCGTACAGAAGGTTCTATACTGTAACTTTGTGTGTTCAGGAATAAATCTCACTTTTTTTTTGACGTTTTCATGGAATTTGTTTACGCAGGCCTTGATTTTCCAAAAGAGTGAACCAAGTGTGGAAGACTGAGAGTCAAATGTTGGAAGTGCACTTCTTAGGGATAAGTATCCTACAGAAGATTCTATACTGTAACACTTTGTTTTCAGGAGAAGATCACACTTGTTTTGCGACATTTGCATATGACATGTTCACGCAGGCCATGATTTACCAAATTAGTGAACCAGGTGAGGAGGGTTCAGAGTCAAATATTGCACGTGCACTTCTTACCGGTAATTATCCTACGGAAGTTACTCTACTGTAACTATGTGTTCAGGAGAAAATAACAGTTGTTGTGCCACATTTCCATGGAACATGTTGAAGCAGGCCATGATTTTTCCAAAATAGTTAACCAAGTGAGGATGACTCAGAGTCAAATGTTGCAAGTGCACTTCCTTGGGATACGTATCCTACAGAAGTTTCTATAATGTAACTCTTTGTGATCAGGAGAAAGTCACACTTGTTGTGCAGCAGTCACTGGTACATATACATGAAGCCATGATATTCCAAAATAGTGAAACAAGAGAGAAGGATTCAGAGTCAAATGTTGCAAGTGCTCTTCTTAGGGATAAGTATCCCACAAAAGTTTCAATACTGTAATTCTTTGTGTTCAGGAGAGTATCACATTTGTTTTTCGACATTTCCATAGAAACTATTCATGTAGGAGATGATTTCCAAAATAGTGAACCAAGTGTGGAGGATTCAGAGTCAAATGCTGGAATTTCACTTCTTAGGGATAAGTATCCTAGAGAAGTTCCTATTCTGTAACATTTGTGTTCAGGCTAAAATCATGCTTGTTTTGTGACATTTGAAAGGCACATGTTCACACAGGCCATGATTTTAAAAAATAGTGAACCAAGTGAGGAGCATTCTTGAGTTAAATGTTGGAAGTGCACTTCTTTAGGATAAGTATCTTAGAGAAGTTTCTATATTGTAACTCTTTGTGTTCAGGAGGAAATCACACTTGTTATAAGATGTTTCCATGGAACATGTGCATGCATGTCGTTCCCTTCCAAAATAGTGAACCAAGTGAAGAGGACTCACAGTCATATGTAGTATGTGCTCTTCTTTGAAAAGTCATGTGTAGCATGTGCACTTCTTTGGTATAAGTATCCTACACAAGGTTCTAAAATGTAAAACTTTGTATTCTTGAGAAAACAACATTTGTTTTGTGCTGATTCTTCCAACTATGTTCAGGCTTGTAATGAGCTTGAAAATAGTGACCAAGTGAGGACGCGTCAAATTCACATGTTTCACTTTCTCTTCTCAGTGATAGGAATCCTGTAGATGTTCATACGTTGTAACCTTTTATGTTCAGGAGAAATTCACACTGGTTTTGTGACGTTTTCATGGAATATGTTCAGGCAGGACTTGATTTTCCAAAAGAGTAAACCAAGTGAGGAGGACTGGGAGTCAAATGTTGGAGGTGCACTTCTCAGGGATAAGTATCCTACAGAAGATTCTATAGTGTTACACTTTGTGTTCAGGAGAAGATCTCACTTGTTTTGCGACATTGGCATATCACATGTTCACACAGGCCATGATTTTCCAAAATAGTGAACCAAGTGTGGAGGATTCAGAGTCAAATATTGGAATTTCACTTCTTAGGGATAAGTATCCTAGAGAAGTTCTTATACTGTAACATTTGAGTTCAGGCGAATATCATACTTGTATTGTGACATTTGAATGGCTCAAGTTCACACAGGCCATGATTTTACAAAATAGTGAACCAAGTGAGGAGGACTCTGAGTTAAATGTTGCAAGTGCACATCTTTAGGAAAAGTATCCATCGGAAGTTTCTATATTGTAACTCTTTGTGTTCAGGAGGAAATCACATTTGTTTTACGACGTTTCCATGAAACATGTTCATGCATGTCGTTCCCTTCCAAAATAGAGAACTACGTGAAGAGGACTCACAGTCATATGTAGCATGTGCACTTCTTTGGGAAGTCATATGTAGCATGTGCACTTTTTTGGGAAAAGTATAGTACACAGGTTTCTAGACTGTAAAACTTTGTATTCTGGAGAAAACATTTGTTTAGTTCTGATTCTACCAACTACGTTCAGGCTTGTAATGAGCTTGAAAATAGTGACCCAGTGAGGAAGCATCAAATTCACATGTTTCACTTTGTCTTCTCAGTGATAAGAATTCTGTAGATGTTCATACGTTGTAGCATTTCATGTTCAGGAGAAATTCACACTGGTTTTTGATGTTTTCATGGAATATTTTCACGCAGGCCTTGATTTTCCAAAATAGTGAACCAAGTGAGTAGGACTGAGAGTTAAAGTTTGGTGGTACAGTTCTGAGGGATAAGTATCTTAAAGAAGATTCTATAGTGTTAAACTTTGTTTTCAGAAGAAGTTCATACTTGTTTTGCGACATCGGCATATAACATTTTCACGCTGGTTATGATTTTCCAAAATAGTGAACCAAGTGCAGAGGATTCAGAGTCAAATGCTGGAATTTCACTTCTTAGGGATAAGTATCCTAGAGAAGTTCCTATACTGTAACATTTGTGTTCAGGCTAAAATGATACCTGTTTTGTGACATTTGAATGGCACATGTTCACATAGGCCGTGATTTTAAAAAATAGTGAAACAAGTGAGGCGCATTCTTGAGTTAAATGTTGCAAGTGCACTTCTTTAGGATAAGTATCTTACAGAAATTTCTATATTGTAACTCTTTGTGTTCAGGAGGAAATCACACTTGTTTTATGATGTTTCCATAAAACATGTGCATGCATGTCTTTCCCTTCCAAAATAGTGAACCAAGTGAAAAGGACTCACAGTCATATGTAGCATGTGCTCTTCTTTGGGAAGTCATGTGTAGCATGTGCACTTCTATGGGATAAATATCCTACACAGTTTTCTAGACTGTAAAACTTTGTATTCTTGAGAAAACAACATTTGTTTTGTGCTGATTCTTCCAACTATATCAGGCTTGTAATGAGCTTGAAAATAGTGACCAAGTGAGGACGCGTCAAATTCACATGTTTCACTCTCTCTTCTCAATGATAAGAATCCTGTAGATGTTCATACGTTGTAACTTTTTATGTTCAGGAGAAATTCATACTGGTTTTGTGACGTTTTCATGGAATATGTTCACGCAGGCCTTGATTTTCCAAAATAGTGAACCAAGTGAGGAGGACTGAGATTCAAATGTTGGAGGTGCACTTCTTAGGGATAAGTACCCTACAGAAGATTCTATAGTGTGACACTTTGTGTTCAGGAGAAGATTATACTTGTTTTGCGACATTGGCGTATAACATGTTCAAGAAGGCCATGATTTTCCAAAATAGTTAACCCAGTGCGGAAGATTCAGAGTCAAATGTTGCAATTTCACTTCTGAGGAATAAGTATCCTAGAGAAGTTCCTATAGTGTTACATTTGTGGTCAGGCGAAAATCATACTCGTTTTGTGACATTTGAATGACACATGTTCACACAGGCCATGATGTTACAAAGTAGTGAACCAAGTTAGGAAGACTCTGAGTTAAATGTTTCAAGTGCACTTCCTTAGGATAAGTATGGAACAGAAATTTCTATATAGTAACTGTTTGTGTTCAGAAGGAAATCACACTGGTTTTACGACGTTTCCATGAAACATGTTCATGCGTATCGTTCCCTCCAAAATAGTGAACCAAGTGAAGAGGACTCACAGTCATATGTAGCATGCGCACTTCTTTGGTAAGTCATATGTAGCATGTGCACTTCTTTGGGAAAAGTATCCAACACAGGTTTCTAGACTGTAAAACTTTGTATTCCGGAGAAAACAACATTTGTTTTGTGCTGATTCTAACAACTACGTTCAGGCTTGTAATGAGCTTGAAAATAGTGACCAAGTGAGGACGCGTCATATTCACATGTTTCACTTTCTCTTCTCAGTGATAAGAATCCTGTAGATGTTCATACGTTGTAACCTTTTATGTTCAGGAGAAATTCACACTAGTTTTGTGACGTTTTCATGGAATATGTTCAGGCAGGACTTGATTTTCCAAAAGAGTAAACCAAGTGAGGAGGACTGGGAGTCAAATGTTGGAGGTGCACTTCTCAGGGATAAGTATCCTACAGAAGATTCTATAGTGTTACACTTTGTGTTCAGGAGAAGATCTCACTTGTTTTGTGACATTGGCATATCACATGTTCAGACAGGCCATGATTTTCCAAAATAGTGAACCAAGTGTGGAGGATTCAGAGTCAAATATTGGAATTTCACTTCTTAGGGATAAGTATCCTAGAGAAGTTCCTATACTGTAACATTTGTGTTCAGGCGAATATCATACTTGTTTTGTGACATTTGAATGGCTCAAGTTCACACAGGCCATGATTTTACAAAATAGTGAACCAAGTGAGGAGGACTCTGAGTTAAATGTTGCAAGTGCACATCTTTAGGATAAGTATCCATCGGAAGTTTCTATATTGTAACTTTTGTGTTCAGGAGGAAATCACATTTGTTTTACGACGTTTCCATGAAACATGTTCATGCATGTCGTTCCCTTCCAAAATAGAGAACTACGTGAAGAGGACTCACAGTCATATGTAGCATGTGCACTTCTTTGGGAAATCATATGTAGCATGTGCACTTTTTTGGGAAAAGTATAGTACACAGGTTTCTAGACTGTAAAACTTTGTATTCTGGAGAAAACAACATTTGTTTAGTTCTGATTCTACCAACTACGTTCAGGTATGTAATGAGCTTGAAAATAGTGACCCAGTGAGGAAGCATCAAATTCACATGTTTCACTTTGTCTTCTCAGTTATAAGAATCCTGTAGATGTTCATACGTTGTAACTTTTTATGTTCAGGAGAAATTCACACTGGTTTTGTGACGTATTCATGGAATATGTTCACGCTGGCCTTGATTTTCCAAAATAGAGAACCAAGTGAGGAGGACTGAGCATCAAATGTTGGTAGTGCACTTCTGAGGGATAAGTATCCTACAGAAGATTCTATAGTGTTACACATTGTGTTCCGGAGAAGATCATACTTGTTTTGCGACATTGGCATATAACACGTTCACGCAGGCCATCATTTTCCAAAATAGTGAACCAAGTGCAGAAGATTCAGAGTCAAATGCTGGAATTTCACTTCTTAGGGATAAGTGTCCTAGAGAAGTTCCTACACTGTAACATTTGTGTACAGGCGAAAATCATACTTGTTTGTGACATTTGAATGGCACATGTTCACACAGCCATGATTTTACAAAATAGTGAACCAAGTAAGGAGGACTCTGAATTAAATGTTGCAAATGCACTTCTTTAGGATAAGTATTGAACAGCAGTTTCTATATTGTAACTCTTTGTGTTCAGGAGGAAATCACACTTGTTTTACGACGTTTCCATGAAACATGTTCATGCATGTCGTTCCCTTCCAAAATAGTGAACCAAGTGAAGAGGACTCACAGTATATGTAGCATGTGCACTTCTTTGGGGAGTCATATGTAGCATGTGCACTTTTTTAGGAAAAGAATCCTACACAGGTTTCTAGATTGTAAAACTTTGTATTCTGGAGAAAACAACATTTGTTTTGTTCTGATTCTACCAACTACATTCAGGCATGTAATGAGCTTGAAAATAGTGACCCAGTGAGGAAGCATCAAATTCACATGTTTCACTTTCTCTTCTCAGTGATAAGAATCCTGTGGATGTTCATACGTTGTAACTTTTTATGTTCAGTATTAATTCACACTGGTTTTGTGACGATTTCATGGAATATGTTCACGCAGGCCTTGATTTTCCAAAATAGTGAACCAACTGAGGAGGACTGAGAGTCAAATGTTGGAGGTGCACTTCTTAGGGATAAGTATCCTACAGAAGATTCTATAGTGTTATAGTTTGTGTTCAGGAGAAGATCATACTTGTTTTGCAACATTGGCCTAAAACATGTACACGCAGGCCATGATTTTCCAAAATAGTGAACCAAGTGCGGAGGATTCAGAGTCAAATGTTGCAATTTTACTTCTTAGAATTAAGTATCCTAGAGAAGTTCCTATACTGTAACATTTGTGTTCAGGTGAAAATCATACTTGTTTTTGAAATTGGATGGCACAGGTTCACACAGGCCATGATTTTAAAAAATAGTGAACCAAGTGAGTTAAATGTTGCAAGTGCACTACTTTAGGATAAGTATTGAACAGAAGATTCTATATTGTAACTCTTTGTGTTCAGGAGGAAATCACACTTGTTTTACGACGTTTCCATGAAACATGTTCATGCATGTCGTTCCCTTCCAAAAGAGTGAACCAAGTGAAGAGGACTCACAGTCATATGTAGCATGTGCTCTTCTTTGTAAAGTCATGTGTAGCATGTGCACTTCTTTGGGATAAGTATCCTACAGAGGTTTCTAGACTGTAAAACTTTGTATTCTGGAGAAAACAACATTTGTTTTGTGCTGATTCTACAACTATTTTCACGCATGTAATGAGCTTGAAAATAGTGACCAAGTGAGGACTCGTCAAATTCACATGTTTCACTTTCTCTTCTCAGTGATAAGAATCCTGTAGATGTTCATACGTTGTATCTTTTTTTTTCACTTTTTTTATCACATATTTTTTTTATTTCAGCTCATACAAACTTATTAGGTACACCAGTTCCTACCCTTCCTCCTCCTCCCCCCGTTCCCCCTGCTCCCCCTACCCACCCCTCTCCTTCCCCATCCCCCAGTGCCTCCCGCCCCAATTTCCAGAGAGTCCTTTCTTGTGCATGTCTGATTATGTTCAGGAGAAATTCATACTGGTTTTGAGACATTTTTATGGAATATGTTCACGCAGGCCTTGATTTTCCAAAATAGTGAACCAATTGAGGAGGACTGACAGTCAAATGTTGGAGGTGCACTTCTTAGGGATAAGTATCCTACAGAAGATTCTATAGTGTTACACTTTGTGTTCAGGAGAAGATCATACTTGTTTTGTGACATTTGAATGGCATATGTTCACACAGGCCATGATTTTACAAAATAGTGAACCAAGGGCAGGGGATTCAGAGTCAAATGTTGGAATTTTACTTCTTAGGGATAAGTATCCTAGAGAAGTTCCCATACTTTAACATTTGTGTTCAGGTGAAAATCATACTTGTTTTGTGCCATTTGAATCCACATGTTCACACAGGCCATGATTTTACAAAATAGTGAACCAAGTGAGGAGGACTCTGAGTTAAATGTTTGCAAGTACACTTCTTTAGTATGAGTCTCGAACAGAAGTTTCTATATTGTAACTCTTTGTGTTCAGGAGGAAATCACACTTGTTTTACGACGTTTCCAAGAAACGTGTTCATACATGTCGTTCCCTTCCATAATAGGGAACCACGTGAAGAGAACTCACAGTCATATGTAGCATGTGCACTTCATTGGGAGGTTATGTGTACCATGTGCACTTCTTTAGCATAAGTATTCTACACAGGTTTCTAGACTGTAAAGCTTTGTATTCTGGACAAAACAACATTCTTTTTGTGCTGATTCTACCAACTATGTTCAGGCTTGTAATGAGCTTGAAATAGTGATAAAGTGAGGATCCGTCAAATTCACATGTTTCACTTTCTCTTCTCAGGATAAGAATCCTGTAGATCTTCATACATTGTAACTTTCTATGTTGAGGAGAAATTCACACTGGTTTTGTGATGTTTTGATGGAATATGTTCACACAGGCCTTGATTTTCCAAAATAGTGAACCAAGTGCGCAGGATTCAGAGTCAAATTTTGTGATTTCACTTCTCAGGGATAAGTACACTAGAGAAGTTCCTATACTTTAACATTTGTGTTCAGGCGAAAATCATACTTGTTTTGTGACATTTGAATGGCTCATGTTCAAACAGTCCATGATTTTACAAAATAGTGAATCAAGTGAGGAGGACTCTGATTTAGGTGTTGCAAGTGAACTTCCTTAGGATAAGTCTCGAACAGAAGTTTCTATATTGTAACTCTTTGTGTTCAGGAGGAAATCACACTTGTTTTACCACGTTTCCATGACACATGTTCATGCATGTCGTTCCTTTCCAAAATAGTGAACTAAGTGAAGAGGACTCACAGTCATATGTAGCATGTGCACTTCTTTGGGAAGTGATATGTAGCATGTGCACTTCTTTGGGATAAGTATCCTGCACAGGTCTCTAGACTGTAAAACTTTGTATTCTGGGGAAAACAACATTTCTTTTCTGCTGATTCTACCAACTATGTTTAGGCTGGTAATGAGCTTTAAAAGAGTGAGCAAGTGAGGACACATCAAATATACATGTTTCACTTTCTCTTCTCAGTGATAAGAATCCTGTAGATGTACATACATTGTAACTTTTTATGTTGAGGAGAAATTCACACTGGTTTTGTGACATTTTAATGGAATATGTTCACACAGGCCTTGATTTTCCAAAATAGTGAACCAAATGCGGAGGATTCAGAGTCAAATTTTGGAATTTCACTTCTTAGGGATAATTATGCTAGAGAAGTTGCTATACTGTAACATTTGTGTTCAGGTGAAAATCATACTTGTTTTGTGACATTTGAATGGCACATGTTCACACCGGCCATGATTTCACAAATAGTGAATAAAGTGAGGATGACTCTGATTTAGGTGTTGCAAGTGAACTTCTTTAGGATAAGTCTTGAACAGAAGTTTCTATATTGTAACTCTTTGTGTTCAGGAGGAAATCACACTTGTTTTATGACGTTTCCATGACACATGTTCAAGCATGTTGTTCCTTTCCAAAACAGTGAACCAGGTGAAGACAACTCACAGTCATATGTAGCATGTGCAATTCTTTGGGAAGTCATATGTAGCATGTGCACTTCTTTGATATAAGTATCCTACACAGGTTTCTAGACTGTAAAACTTTGTGTTCTGGAGAAAACAACATTCGTTTTGTGCTGATTCTACCCACTATGTTCAGGCCTGTAATGAGCTTGAAAAAAGTGACCAAGTGAGGACTGGTCAAATTCATATGTTTCAGTTCCTCTTCTCAGTAATAAGAATCCTGTATTTGTTTATACGTTGTAAATTATATGTTCAGGAGAAATTCACACTTGTTTTGTGACGTTTTCATGGAATATGTTCACGCAAGCCTTGATTTTGCAAAATAGTGATCCAAGTGAGGAGGACTCTGAGTTAAATGTTACAAGTGCACTTCTTTAGGATAAGTATCTAACAGAAGGTTCTATATTGTATCTCTTTGTATTCCGGAGGAAATTAAACTTGTTTTACGACGTTTCCATGAAAGAAGTTCATGCATGTCGTTCCCTTCCAAAATAGTGAACCAAGTGAAGAGGACACACAGTCATATGTACCATGTGCACTTCTTTGGGTTAAGTATCCTACACAGGTTTCTAGACTGTAAAACTTTGTATTCTGGAGA
Organism: Typhlomys cinereus; assembly: GCA_023101885.1. Taxonomy (NCBI): domain Eukaryota; kingdom Metazoa; phylum Chordata; class Mammalia; order Rodentia; family Platacanthomyidae; genus Typhlomys; species Typhlomys cinereus. The sequence goes on from JALPQD010000103.1 coordinate 5,299,419, forward strand.
AAACAACATTTGTTTTGTGCTGATTCTCCCAACTATGTTCAGCCTTGTAAAGAGCTTTAAAATAGTGACCAAGTGAGGACGGGTCAAATTCACATGTTTCACATTCTCTTCTCAGTGATAAGAATCCTGTAGATGATCATACGTTGTAACTTTTTATGTTCAGTATTAATTCACACTGGTTTTGTAAAGTTTTCATGGCTATGTTCATGCAGGCCTTGATTTTCCAAAATAGTGAACCAAGTAAGGAGGACTGAGAGTCAAATATTGGAGGTGCACTACTTAGGGATAAGTATCGAACAGAAGATTCTATAGTGTTACACTTTGTGTTCAGGAGAAGATCATACTTGTTTTATGACATTCGCATATAACATGTTCACGCAGGCCATGATTTTCCAAAAGAGTGAACCAAGGGCGGAGGATTCAGAGTCAAATGTTGGAATTTCACTTCTTAGGGATAAGTATCCTAGTGAGGTTCTTATACTGTAACATTTGTGTTCAGGCAAAAATCATACTTGTTTTGTGACATTTAAAGTGCACATGTTCACACAGGCCATGATTTTACCAAATAGTGAACCAAGTGAGGAGGACTCTGAGTTAAATGTTGCAAGTGCACATCTTTAGGATAAGTATCCATCGGAAGTTTCTATATTGTAACTCTTTGTGTTCAGGAGGAAATCACACTTGTTTTACGACATTTCTATGAAACATGTTCATGCATGTGGTTCCCTTCCAAAATAGAGAACCAAGTGAAGAGGACTCACAGTCATATGTAGCATGTGTACTTCTTTAGGAAGTCATATGTAGCATGTGCACTTTTTTAGGAAAAACCATCCTACACAGGTTTCTAGACTGTAAAACTTTGTATTCTGGAGAAAACAACATTTGTTTTGTTCTGATTCTACCAACTACGTTCAGGCTTGTAATGAGCTTGAAAATAGTGACCTAGTGAGGAAGCATCAAATTCACATGTTTCACTTTCTCTTCTCAGTGATAAGAATCCTGTAGATGTTCATACGTTGTGACTTTTTATGTTCAGGAGAAATTCACACTGGTTTTGTGACGATTTCATGGAATATGTTCACGCAGGCCTTGATTTTCCAAAATAGTGAACCAAGTGAGGAGGACTGAGAGTCAAATGTTGGAGGTGCACTTCTTAGGGATAAATATCATACAGAAGATTTTATAGTGTTACACTTTGTGTTCAGGAGAAGATCATACTTGTTTTGCGACATTGGCATATACCATGTTCACGCAGGCCATGATTTTCCAAAAGAGTGAATCAAGTGCGGAGGGTTCAGAGTCAAATGTTGGAATTTCACTTCTTAGGATTAAGTATCCTAGAGACGTTCCTATAACGTAACATTTGTATTCAGGTGAAAATCATACTTGTTTTGTGACATTTGAATGGCACATGTTCACACAGGCCATGATTTTACAAAATAGTGAACCAAGTGAGGAGAACTCTGCGTTAAATATTGCAAGTGCACTTCTTAGAATAAGTATCAATCGGAAGTTTCTATATTGTAACTCTTTGTGTTCATGAGGAAATCACACTTGTTTTACAATGTTTCCATGAAACATGTGCATGCATGTCGTTCCCTTCCAAAATAGAGAACCAAGTGAAGAGGACTCACAGTCATATGTAGCATGTGCACTTCTTTGGAATGTCATATGTAGCATGTGCACTTTTTTGGGAAAAGTATCCTACACAGATTTGTAGACTGTAAAACTTTGTATTCTGGAGAAAACAACATTTGTTTTGTTCTGATTCTACCAACAACGTTCAGGCTTGTAATGAGCTTGAAAATAGTGACCCAGTGAGGAAGCATCAAATTCACATGTTTCACTTTGTCTTCTCAGTGATAAGAATCCTGTAGATGTTCATACGTTGTAACTTTTTATGTTCAGGAGAAATTCACACTGGTTTTGTGACGTTTTCATGGAATATGTTCACGCAGGCTTTGATTTTCCAAAATAGTGAACCAAGTGAGGAGGACTGAGATTCAAATGTTGGAGGTGCACTTCTTAGGGATAAGTACCCTACAGAAGATTCTATAGTGCGACACTTTGTGTTCAGGAGAAGATTATACTTGTTTTGCGACATTGGCATATAACATGTTCAAGCAGGCCATGATTTTCCAAAATAGTTAATCCAGAGCGGAAGATTCAGAGTCAAATGTTGCAATTTCACTTCTGAGCGATAAGTATCCTAGAGAAGTTCCTATAGTGTTACATTTTTGGTCAGGCGAAAATCATACTCGTTTTGTGACATTTGAATGACACATGTTCACACAGGCCATGATGTTACAAAGTAGTGAACCAAGTTAGGAAGACTCTGAGTTAAATGTTTCAAGTGCACTTCCTTAGGATAAGTATGGAACAGAAATTTCTATATAGTAACTGTTTGTGTTCGGAAGGGAATCACACTGGTTTTACGACGTTTCCATGAAACATGTTCATGCGTATCGTTCCCTTCCAAAATAGTGAACCAAGTAAAGAGGACTCACAGTCATATGTAGCATGCGCACTTCTTTGGTAACTCATATGTAGCATGTGCACTTCTTTGGGAAAAGTATCCAACACAGGTTTCTAGACTGTAAAACTTTGTATTCCGGAGAAAACAACATTTGTTTTGTGCTGATTCTAACAACTACGTTCAGGCTTGTAATGAGCTTGAAAATAGTGACCAAGTGAGGACGCGTCATATTCACATGTTTCACTTTCTCTTCTCAGTGATAAGAATCCTGTAGATGTTCATACGTTGTAACCTTTTATGTTCAGGAGAAATTCACACTAGTTTTGTGACATTTTCATGGAATATGTTCAGGCAGGACTTGATTTTCCAAAAGAGTAAACCAAGTGAGGAGGACTGGGAGTCAAATGTTGGAGGTGCACTTCTTAGCAATAAGTATCCTACAGAAGATTCTATAGTGTTACACTTTGTGTTCAGGAGAAGATCTCACTTGTTTTGCGACATTGGCATATCACATGTTCACACAGGCCATCATTTTCCAAAACAGTGAACCAAGTGCGGAGGATTCAGAGTCAAATATTGGAATTTCACTTCTTAGGGATAAGTATCCTAGAGTAGTTGCTATACTGTAACATTTGTGTTCAGGCTAAAATGATACCTGTTTTGTGACATTTGAATGGCACATGTTCACACAGGCCATGATTTTAAAAAATAGTGAACCAAGTGAGGCGCATTCTTGAGTTAAATGTTGCAAGTGCACTTCTTTAGGATAAGTATCTTACAGAAATTTCTATATTGTAACTCTTTTTGTTCAGGAGGAAATCACACTTGTTTTATGATGTTTCCATAAAACATGTGCATGCATGTCATTCCCTTCCAAAATAGTGAACCAAGTGAAAAGGACTCACAGTCATATGTAGCATGTGCTCTTCTTTGGGAAGTCATGTGTAGCATGTGCACTTCTTTGGGATAAGTATCCTACACAGTTTTCTAGACTGTAAAACTTTGTATTCTTGAGAAAAAAACATTTGTTTTGTGCTGATTCTTCCAACTATGTTCAGGCTTGTAATGAGCTTGAAAATAGTGACCAAGTGAGGACGCGTCATATTCACATGTTTCACTTTCTCTTCTCAGTGATAAGAATCCTGTAGATGTTCATACGTTGTAACTTTTTATGTTCAGGAGAAATTCACACTGGTTTTGTGACGTTTTCATGGAATATGTTCACGCATGCCTTGATTTTCCAAAATAGTGAACCAAGTGAGGAAGACTGAGAGTCAAATGTTGGTGGTCCACTTCTGAGGGACAATTACCCTACAGAAGATTCTACAGTGTTACACGTTGTGTTCAGGAGAAGATCATACTTGTTTTGCGACATTGGCATATACCATGTTCACGCAGGCCATGATTTTCCAAAAGACTGAACCAACTGCGGAGGATTCAGAGTCAAATGTTAGAATTTCACTTCTTAGGATTAAGTATCCTAGAGACGTTCCTATAATGCAACATTTGTATTCAGGCGAAAATCATATTTGTTTTGAGACATTTGAATGGCACATGTTCACACAGGCCATGATTTTACAAAATAGTGAACCAAGTGAGGAGAACTCTGCGTAAAATGTTGCAAGTGCACTTCTTTAGGATAAGTATCTAACAGAAGGTTCTATATTGTATCTCTTTGTATTCAGGAGGAAATTAAACTTGTTTTAAGACGTTTCCATGAAAAATATTTATGCATGTCATTCCCTTCCAAAATAGTGAACCAAGTGAAGAGGACTCACAGTCATATGTAGCATGTGCACTTCTTTCGGGAGTCATATGTAGCATGTGCACTTCTTTGGAATAAGTATCCTACACAGGTTTCTAGACTGTAAAACTTTGTATTCTGGACAAAACATTTGTTTTGTGCTGATTCTACCAACTATGTTCAGGGTTGTAATGAGCTTGAATATAGTGACAAAGGGAGGACCCGTCAAATTCACATGTTTCATTTCTCTTCTCAGTGATAAGAATCCTGTATATGTTCATACGTTTTTACTTTTTATGTTCAGGAGAAATTCACACTGGTTTTGTGATGTTTTCATGGAATATGTTCACGCAGGCCTTGATTTTCCAAAATAGTGAACCAAGTGAGGAGGACTGAGAGTCAAATGCTGGAGGTGTACTTCTTAGTGATAAGTATCCTACAGAAAATTATATAGTGTTACACTTTGTGTTCAGGAGAAGATCATACTTGTGCGACATTGGCATATTGCTGTTCACGCAGGCCATGATTTTACAAAATAGTGAACGATGTGCGGTGGATTCAGAGTCAAATGTTGGAATTTCACTTCTTAGGGATAAGAATCCTAGAGAAGTTCCTATACTGTAACATTTGTGTTCAGGCGAAAATCATACCTGTTTTGTGACAATTGAATGGCTCCTGTTCACACAGGCCATGATTTTAAAAAAAGTGAACCAAGTGAGGTGGACTCTGATTTAAGTGTTGCAAGTGAACTTCTTTAGGATAAGTCTCGAACAGAAGTTACTATATTGTAAATCTTTGTGTTCAGGAGGAAATCACACTTGTTTTACAATGTTTCCATGAAACAAATTCATGGATGTTGTTCCCTTCCAATATAGTGAACCAGGAGAAGAGGACTCACAGTCATATGTAGCATATGCATTTCTTTGGGAAGTCATGTGTAGCATGTGCACTTCTTTGGGATAAGTATCCTACCCAGGATTCTAGACTGTAAAACTTTGTATTCTGGAGAGAACAACATTTGTTTTGTGCTGATTCTACAAACTCTGTTCGGGCTTGTAATGAGCTTGAAAAAAGTGACCAAGTGAGGACGGGTCATATTCATATGTTTCACTTTCTCTTCTCAGTAATAAGAATCTTGTATTTGTTTATACGTTGTAACTTATATGTTCAGTAGAAATTCATACTGGTTTTGTGACGTTTTCATGGAATATGTTCACGCAGGCCTTGATTTGCCAAAATAGTGAACGAAGTGAGGAGGACTCTGAGTTAAATGTTGCAAGTGCACTTTTTTAGGATAAGTAATGAACAGAAGTTTCTATGTTATAACTCTTTGTGTTCAGGAGGAAATAACACTGCCTTTAGGACGTTTCCATGAAACGTGTTCATGCGTATCATTCCCTTCCAAAATAGTGAACCTAGTGAAGAGGACTCACAGTCATATGTAGCATGTGCACTTCTTTGGGATAAGTATCCTACACAGGTTTCTAGACTGTAATCTTTGTGTTGTGGAGAAAACAACATTCATTTAGTGCTGATATTACCAACTCTGTTCAGGCTTGTAATGAGCATGAAAATAGTGACCAAGTGAGGACACGAAAAATCCACATGTTTCACTTTCTCTTCTCAGTGATAAGAATCCTGTAGATGTTATTACGTTGTGATTTTTTATGTTCAGGAGAAATTCACAAGGTTTTGTGACGTTTTCATGGAATATGTTAACGCAGGTCTTGATTTTCCAAAATAGTGAACCAAGTGAGGAGGACTGAAAGTCAAATGTTGGTGGTCCACTTCTGAGGGATAAGTACCCTACAGAAGATTCTACAGTGTTACACGTTGTGTTCAGGAGAAGATCATACTTGTTTTGCGACATTGGCATCTCACATGTTCACGCAGACTATGATTTTTCAAAATAGTGAACCAAGTGTGGAGGATTCAGAGTCAAATGTTGGAATTTCACTTCTTAGGGATAAGTATCCTAGAGAAGTTCCTATACTGTAACATTTGTGTTCAGGCGAAAATCATACTTGTTTTGTGACATTGGATGGCACAAGTTCACACAGGCCATGATTTTACAAAATAGTGAACCAAGTGAGTTAAATGTTGCAAGTGCACTACTTTAGGATAAGTATCGAACAGAAGTTTCTATGTTGTAACTCTTTGTGTTCAGGAGGAAATCACACTTGTTTTACGACGTTTCCATGAAACATGTTCATGCATGTCTTTCCCTTCCAAAAGAGTGAACCAAGTGAAGAGGACTCGCAGTCATATGTAGCATGTGCATATCTTCGGGCAGTCATATGCAGCATGTGCACTTCTTTGGGATAAGTATCCTACACAGGTTTCTAGACAGTAAAACTTTGTATTCTGGAGAAAACAACATTTGTTTTCTGCTGATTCTACCAACTCTGTTCAGGCTTATAATGAGCTTGAAAAAAGTGAACAAGTGAGGACTCGTCAAATTCACATGTTTCACTTTCTCTTCTCAGTAATAAGAATCCTGTATTTGTTTATATGTTGTAACTTATGTGTTCAGGAGAAATTCACACTGGTTTTGTGACGATTTCATGGAATATGTTCACGCAGGCCGTGATTTTCCAAAATAGTGAACCAAGTGAGGAGGACTCTGAGTTAAATGTTGCAAGTGCACTTCTTTAGGATAAGTATAGAACAGACGTTTCTATGTTGTAACTCTTTGTGTTCAGGAGGAAATCACACTTGTTTTACGACGTTTCCATGAAACATGTTCATGCATGTCGTTCCCTTCCAAAATAGTGAACCAAGTGAAGAGGACTCACAGTCATATGTAGCATGTGCACTTCTTTGGGAAGTCATATGGAGCATGTGCACTTCTTTGGGATAAGTATCCTACACAGGTTTCTAGACTGGAAAACTTTGTATTCTGGACAAAACAGCATTTGTTTTCTGCTGATTCTACCAACTATGTTCAGGCTTGTAATGAGCTTGAAAATAGTGACCAAGTGAGGACGCGTCAAATTCACATGTTTCACTTTCTCTGGCGAGCCGTCTGGAGATTCTTAAAGAAATTAAAGATTGAAATGCCATATGACCCTGCTATCCCACTTTTGGGAATAACCCCCCAAGCAGCAGAGGTTCGCCTCGATAGCACAAGCTCGACCATGTTCATAGCAGCACTGTTTACAATAGCAAAGTCATGGAATCAACATAAATGTCCAACAGTTGACGAGTGGATAAGGAAACTGTGGTACATCTATACAATGGAGTACTACTCAGCCATCAAAAATGATGAATTACTGGAATTTGCTGGGAAATGGATGTCATTAGAAAGAATTATATTAAGTGAAGTATCCCAAACCCAGAAAATTAAGCGCCGTATGTACTCCCTAATACGTGGCTCCTAGTACCAAACTCGCCCAGCCCACATTGGGACACTCAAAAGTAAACCTATGTAACACAGTAATTGCAAGGATTATGAACAAGAGAGATGGGTTAGGAGGGCCACACCAGAAACAAGGAGAGAGGAGACCATGTTACAGCAGAGAAAATAGGCCTCCATCAAGGTCTGCAAGTAAGTAATGAGAAACCTGGTTAAGTTCACAGACGTTCTTTCCTGATCTCACCAGAAGGGGAGGGCATATAGTCTAGCAGATAAAAAGTAATCATTTTGCAAATGTGTGATGGACCCCTCCCTCAGTGAGGTTTCCTACTCTTATTACATCTACCCTTGAATGTGCTATTACAACAAGACTCCAGTTTAACAGCTTTTTGTCTCTGGCCAGGGGGTGACATACAGTGCCCAGCAGAATGGAGTGAAGGGAATTGCAGGAGCAGCAAAACTGCAAAAGAAAATCAACAAACCACAATCCAGAACTTCAGAGACTCTATATCAATCACATAGAACTAGGACAGCCTAATCTCTCCCCATCCTGGAGCTCAGGGACATTTGCGGAAGAGGGGGCGGTAAGATTGTAAGAGCAAAAGGATGGGAGGAGCAACGATTTGCAAGATTCTCAACAATAGTTGGGGCCAAAGCAATCATAATGGAACTTTGCATGCCCTGCGCAATGTCCAGCGCACTGTTGCCCTCATAAAGTCTAGCATCTGTTAAGGGCACCGAGACCCCTGGAGGCAAGGGATTGACAGCCATAGTAGTGATCTTATGCTTAAGGGGAACAAGAGAAAGGGCTTATGGAAATGCCACTGGGTCCTTATATGTCGGAGAGGAGGACCCAGTGGAGAGTTAGGCGCACACAATAAAGGACTCTCTGGGAATTGGGGGGGAGACACTGGGGGAAGGGGAGGGGGGAGGGAGGGAACTGGTAAAAAATTTTAAAATGTATAATTAAATTTTTAATAAAAAAAAAAAGAATCCTGTAGATGTTCATACGTTGTAACTTTTTATGTTCAGAATTAATTCACACTGGTTTTGTTACGTTTTCATAGAATATGTTCACACAGGCCTGGATTTTCCAAAATATTGAACCAAGTGAGTAGGACTGAGAGTCAAATGTTGGAGGTGTCTTCTGAGAGATAAGTATTCTACAGAAGATTGTATAGTGTTACACTTTGTGTTCAGGAGAAGATCATACTTGTTTGGCAACATTGGCATATAACATGTTCACGCAGGCCATGATTTTCCAAAATAGTGAACCAAGTGCGGAGTATTCAGAGTCAAATGTTGGAATTTCACTTCTTAGGATTAAGTATCCTAGAGACGTTCCTATAATGTAACATTTGTGTTCAGGCAAAAATCATACTTGTTTTGTGACATTTGAATGGCACATATTCACACAAGCCATGATTTTACAAAATAGTGAACCTAGTCTGGAGGACTCTGAGTTAAATGTTTGCAAGTGCACTTCTTTAGGATAAGTCTCGAACAGAAGTTACTATGTTGTAACTCTTTGTGTTCAGGAGGAAATCACACTTGTTTTATGTTTCCATGAAACATGTTCATGCATGTCGTTCCCTTCCAAAATAGTGAGCCAAGTGAAAAGGACTCACAGTCATATGTAGCATGCGCACTTCATTGGGAAGTCATGTGTACCATGTGCACTTCTTTGGTATAAGTATCTTATACAGGTTTCTAGACTGTAAAACTTTGTATTCTGGCGAAAACAACATTTGTTTTGTGCTGACTCTACCAACTCTGTTCAGGCTTGTAATGAGCTTGAAAATAGTGACCAAGTGAGGATGCCTCAAATTCACATGTTTCACGTTCTCTTCTCAGTGATAAGAATCCTGTATTTGTTTATATGTTGTAACTTATGTGTTCAGGAGAAATTCACACTGGTTTTGTGACGTTTTCATGGAATATGTTCACGCAGGCCTTGATTTTCCAAAATAGTGAACCAAGTGAGGAGGACTCTGAGATAAATTTTGCAAGTGCACTTCTTTAGGATAAATATAGAACAGACGTTTCTATGTTGTAACTCTTTGTGTTCAGGAGGAAATCACACTTGTTTTACGACGTTTCCATGAAACATGTTCATGCATGTCGTTCCCCTCCAAAATAGTGAACCAGGTGAAGAGGACTCACAGTCATATGTAGCATGTGCACTTCTTTGGGAAGTCATATGTAGCATGTGCACTTCTTTGGGATAAGTATCCTACACAGGTTTCTAGACTGCAAAACTTTGTATTCTGGAGAAAACAACATTTGTTTTGTGCTGATTCTCCCAACTATGTTCAGCCTTGTAAAGAGCTTTAAAATAGTGACCAAGTGAGGACGCGTCAAATTCACATGTTTCACTTTCTCTCCTCAGTGATAACAATCCTGTAGATGATCATATGTTGTAACTTTTTATGTTCAGAATTAATTCACACTGGTTTTGTAACGTTTTCATGGCTATGTTTACGCAGGCCTTGATTTTCCAAAATAGTGAACCAAGTGAGGAAGACTGAGAGTCAAATATTGGAGGTGCACTACTTAGGGATAAGTATCGAACAGAAGATTCTATAGTGTTACACTTTGTGTTCAGGAGAAGATCATACATGTTTTATGACATTCGCATATAACATGTTCACGCAGGCCATGATTTTCCAAAAGAGTGAACCAAGGACGGAGGATTCAGAGTCAAATGTTGGAATTTCACTTCTTAGGGATAAGTATCCTAGTGAGGTTCTTATACTGTAATATTTGTGTTCAAGCGAAAATCATACTTGTTTTGTGACATTTGAATGGCACATGTTCACACAGGCCACGATTTTACAAAATAGTGAACCATGTGAGGAGGACTCTGATTTAGGTGTTGCAAGTGCACTACTTTAGGATAAGTCTCGAAATGAAGTTTCTATATTGTAACTCTTTGTGTTCAGGAGGAAATCACACTTGTTTTAAGATGTTTCCATGAAACATGTTCATGCACGTCTTTCCCTTCCAAAATAGTGAACCAAGTGAAGAGGACTCACAGTCATATGTAGCATGTGCAATTCATTGGGAGGTAATGTGTACCATGTGCACTTCTTTGGTATAAGTATCTTATACAGGTTTCTAGACTGTAAAACTTTGTATTCTGGACAAAACAGCATTTGTTTTCTGCTGATTCTACCAACTATGTTCAGGGTTGTAATGAGCTTGAAAATAGTGACCAAGTGAGGACGCGTCAAATTCACATGTTTCAGTTTCTCCTCTCAGTGAAAAGAATCCTGTAGATGTTCATACGTTGTAACTTTTTATGTTCAGGAGAAATTCACACTGGTTTTGTGACATTTTCATGGAATATATTCACGCAGGCCTTGATTTTCCAAAATGGTGAAACAAGTGAGGAGGACTGAGAGTCAAATGTTGGAGGTGCACTTCTAAGGGATAAGTATCCTACAGAAGATTCTATAGTGTTACACTTTGTGTTCAGGAGAAGATCATACTTGTTGTGCGACATTGGTATATCACATGTTCACGCAGGCCATGATTTTCCAAAATAGTGAACCAAGTGTGGAGGATTCAGAGTCAAATGTTGGAATTTCACTTCTTAGGTATAAGTACCCTAGTGAGGTTCTTATACTGTAACATTTGTGTTGAGGCAAAAATCATACTTGTTTTGTGACATTTGAATGGCGCATGTTCACACAGGCCACTATTTTACAAAATAGAGAACCAAGTGAGCAGGACTTTGAGTTAAATGTTGCAAGTGAACTTCGTTAGGATAAGTATGGAACAGAAGTTTCTATATTGTAACTCTTTGAGTTCAGGAGGAAATCACACTTGTTTTACGACGTTTCCATAAAACATGTTCGTGCATGTCTTTCCCTTCCAAAATAGTGAACCAAGTGAAGAGGACTCACAGTCATATGTAGCATGCGCACTTCATTGGGAAGTCATGTGTACCATGTGCACTTCTTTGGTATAAGTATCTTATACAGGTTTCTAGACTGTAAAACTTTGTATTCTGGAAAACAACATTTGTTTTGTGCTGATTCTACCAACTCTGTTCAGGCTCGTAATGAGCTTGAAAAAAGTGACCAAGTGAGGACGGGTCGAATTCATATGTTTCACTTTCTCTTCTCAGTATTAAGAATCCTGTATTTGTTTATATGTTGTCACTTATATGTTCAGGAGAAATTCACACTGGTTTTGTTACGTTTTCATGGAATATGTTCACGCAGGCCTTGATTTTCCAAAATAGTGAACCAAGTGAGGAGGACTCTGAGATAAATGTTGCAAGTGCACTTCTTTAGGATAAGTATAGAACAGACGTTTCTATGTTGTAACTCTTTGTGTTCAGGAGAAAATCACACTTGTTTTACGACGTTTTCATGAAACGTGTTCATGCATGTCATTCCCTTCCAAAATAGTGAACCAAGTGCAGAGGACTTAAAGTCATATGTAGCATGTGCACTTCTTTGAGATAAGTATCCTACACAGGTTTCTAGACTTTAAAACCTTGTATTCTGGACCAAACAACATTTGGTTTGTACTGATTCTACCAATGATATTTAGGCTTGTAATGAGCTTGAAAATAGTGGTCAAGAGAGGACGCGTCAAATGCACATGTTTCACTTTCTCTTCTCAGTGATAAGAGTCCTGTAGATGTACATACATTGTAACTTTTTATGTTGAGGAGAAATTCACACTGGTATTGTGACGTTTTAATGGAATATGTTCACACAGGCCTTGATTATCCAAAATAGTGAACGAAGTGCGGAGGTTTCAGAGACAAATTTTGGAATTTCACTTCTTAGGGTTAAGTATCCTACAGAAGATTCTATAGTGTTATACTTTGTGTTCAAGAGAAGATCATACTAGTTTTGCGACATTGGCATATAACATGTTCAAACAGGCCATGATTTTCCAAAACAGTGAAGCAAGTGTGGATGATTCAGTGTCAAATGTTGGAATTTCACTTCTTAGGGAAAAGTATCCTAGTGAGGTTCTTATACTGTAATATTTGTGTTCAGGTGAAAATCATACTTGTTTTGTGACATTTGAATGGCACATGTTCACACCGGCCATGATTTTACAAAATAGTGAACTAAGTGAGGAGGACTCTGAGTTAAATGTTGCAAGTGAACTTCGTTAGGAGAAGTATCGTACAGAAGTTTCTATATTGTAACTCTTTGAGTTCAGGGGGAAATCACACTTGTTATACGTTTCCATGAAACATGTTCATGCATGTCATTCCATTCCAAAATAGTGAGCCAAGTGAAGAGGACTCACAGTCATATGTAGCATGCGCACTTCATTGGGAAGTCAAGTGTACCATGTGCACTTCTTTGGTATAAGTATCTTATACAGGTTTCTAGACTGTAAAACTTTGTATTCTGGAGAAAACAACATTTGTTTTCTGCTGATTCTACCAACTCTGTTCAGGCTTGTAATGAGCTTGAAAAAAGTGACCAAGTGAGGAAGGGTCAAATTCATATGTTTCACTTTCTCTTCTCAGTAATAAGAATCCTGTATTTGTTTATACGTTGTAACTTATATGTAAAGGAGAAATTCACACTGGTTTTGTGACGTTTTCATGGAATATGTTCACGCAGGCCTTGATTTTCCAAAATAGTGAACCAAGTGAGGAGGACTCTGAGTTAAATGTTGCAAGTGCACTTCTTTAGGATAAATATCGAACAGAAGTTTCTATGTTGTAACTCTTTGTGTTCAGGAGGAAATCACACTTGTTTTACGATGGTTCCATGAGACATGTTCATGCATGTCGTTGCCTTCCAAAATAGTGAACCAAGTGAAGAGGACTCACAGTCATATGTAGCATGTGCACTTCTTTGGGAAGTCATATGGAGCATGTGCACTTCTTTGGGATAAGTATCCTACACAGGTTTCAAGACTGTAAAACTTTATATTCTTGAGAAAACAACATTTGTTTTGTGCTGATTGTCACAACTATGTTCAGCCTTGTAAAGAGCTTTAAAATAGTGAACAAGTGAGACGCGTCAAATTCACATGTTTCACAATCTCCTCTCAGTGAAAAGAATCCTGTAGATGATCATACGTTGTAACTTTTTATGTTCAGGAGAAATTCACACTGGTTTTGTTACGTTTTCATGGAGTATGTTCACGCAGGCCTTGGTTTTCCAAAATAGTGAACCAAGTGAGTAGGAATCTGATTTAAATATTGCAAGTGCACTTCTTTAGAATAAGTATCACACAGAATTTTCTATGTTGTAACTCTTTGTGTTCAGGAGGAAATAACACTTGGTTTACGACGTTTCCATGAAACATGTACTTGCATGTAGTTCCCTTCCAAAATAGTGAACCAAGTGAAGAGGACTCACAGTCATATGTAGCATGTGCACTTCTTAGGGAAGTCATATGTAGCATGTGCACTTCTTTGAGATAAGTATCCTATGCAGGTTTCTAGACTGTAAAACTTTGTATTCTGGACAAAACAACATTTGTTTTGTGCTGATTCTACCAAATATGTTCAGGCTTGTAATGAGCTTGAAAATAGTGACCAAAAGAGGAGGCCTCAAATTCACGTTTCACTTTCTCTTCTCAGTGATAAGAATCCTGTAGATGTTAATACGTTGTAACTTTTTATGTTGAGGAGAAATTCACACTGGTTTTTTGACGTTTTAATGGAATATGTTCACACAGTCCTTGATTTTCCAAAATAGTGAACCAAGTGCTGAGGATTCAGAGTCAAATTTTGCGATTTCACTTCTTAGGGATAAGTACGCTAGAGAAGTTCCTATACTGTAACATTTGTGTTCAGGCAAAAATCATACTTGTTTTGTGACATTTGAATGGCTCATGTTCACACAGGCCATGATTTTACAAAATAGTGAATCAAATGAGAAGTACTCTGATTTAGGTGTTGCAAGTGAACTTCTTTAGGATAAGTCTCGAACAGAAGTTTCTATATTGTAACTCTTTGTGTTCAGGAGGAAATCATACATTTTTTCCGACGTTTCCATGACACATGTTCATGCATGGCTTTCCTTTCCAAAATAGTGAACCAGGTGAAGAGGACTCACAGTCATATGTAGCATGTGCACTTCTTTGGGAAGTCATATGGAGCATGTGCACTTCTTTGGGATAAGTATCCTACACAGGTTTCTAGACTGTAAAACTTTGTATTCTTGAGAAAACACCATTTGTTTTCTGCTGATTCTACCAACTATGTTCAGGCTTCAAATGCGCTTGGAAATAATGACCAAGTGAGGACGGGTCAAATTCATATGTTTCACTTTCTTTTCTTAGTAATAAGAATCCTGTATTTGTTTGTACGTTGCAACTTATATGTTCAGGAGGAATTCACACTGGTTTTGTGACGTTTTCATGGAATACATTCACGCAGGCCTTGATTTTTCATAATTGTGAACCAAGTGAGGAAGACTCTCAGTTAAATGTTTCAAGTGCACTTCTTTACGATAAGTATAGAACAGAAGTTTCTATTTTGTACCTCTTTGTGTTCAGGAGGAAATCACACTTGTTTTACGACGTTTCCATGAAACGTGTTCATGCATTGCGTTCCCTTCCAAAATAGTG
Source organism: Typhlomys cinereus (assembly GCA_023101885.1). Lineage (NCBI taxonomy): Eukaryota > Metazoa > Chordata > Mammalia > Rodentia > Platacanthomyidae > Typhlomys > Typhlomys cinereus. The sequence goes on from JALPQD010000103.1 coordinate 5,314,560, forward strand.
AATCAAGTGAAGAGGACTCACAGTCATATGTAACATGTGCATTTCTTTGGGAAAAGTATCCTACACAGGTCTCTAGACTGTAAACCTTTGTATTCTGGAGAAAACAACATTTGTTTTGTGCTGCTTCTACCAACTACGTTCAGGCTTGTAATGAGCTTTTAAATAGTGACCAAGTGAGGATGCATCAAATTCATATGTTTCACTTTTACTTCTCAGTGATAAGAATCCTGTAGATGTTCATACATTGTTACTTTTTATGTTCAGGTGAAATTTACATTGTTTTTGGGACGTGTTTTTTTTTTTCCTTTTTTTTTATTAAAAATTTAATTATACATTTTAAAATTTTTTACCAGTTCCCTCCCTCCCCCCTCCTGCCCCCGAACCCCCTCCTACTCTTCTCCTTCCCCCAGTGCCTCCCCCCCCAATTCCCAGAGAGTCCTTTATTGTGTACTCCTAACTCTCCACTAGGTCCTCCTCTCCGATGACATATAAGGACCCAATGGCATTTTCATAAGCCCTTTCTCTTGTTCCCCTTAAGCATAAGATCACTACTATGGCTGTCAATCCCTTGCCTCCAGGGGTCTCGGTGCCCTTAACAGATGCTAGACTTTATGAGGGCAACATTGCACTGGACATTGCGCAGGGCATGCAAAGTCCCATTATGATTGCTTGGCCCCAACTATTGTTGAGAATCTTGCAAATCGTTGCTCCTCCCATCCTTTTGCTCTTACAATCTTACCGCCCCCTCTTCCGCAAATGTCCCTGAGGTCCAGGATGGGGAGAGATTAGGCTGTCCTAGTTCTATGTGATTGATATAGAGTCTCTGAAGTTCTAAATTGTGGTTTGTTGATTTTCTTTTGCAGTTTTGCTGCTCCTGCAATTCCCTTCACTCCATTCTGCTGGGCACTGGATGTCACCCCGCGGCCAGAGACAAAAAGCTGTTAAACTGGAGTCTTGTTGTACTAGCACATTCAAGGGTAGATGTAATAAGAGTAGGAAACCTCACTGAGGGAGGGGTCCATCACACATTTGCAAAATGATTACTTTTTATCTGCTAGACTATTTGCCCTCCCCTTCTGGTGAGATCAGGAAAGAACGTCTGTGAACTTAACCAGGTTTCTCATTACTTACTTGCAGACCTTGATGGAGGCCTATTTTCTCTGCTGTAACATGGTCCCCTCTCTCCTTGTTTCTGGTGTGGCCCTCCTAACCCATTTCTCTTGTTCATAATCCTTGCAATTACTGTGTTACATAGGTTTACTTTTGAGTGTCTCAATGTGGGCTGGGTGAGTTTGGTACTAGGAGCCACCTATTAGGGAATACATACGGCGCTTAATTTTCTGGGTTTGGGATACTTCACTTAATATAATTCTTTCTAATGACATCGATTTCCCAGCAAATTCCAGTAATTCATCATTTTTGATGGCTGAGTAGTACTCCATTGTATAGATGTACCACAGTTTCCTTATCCACTCCTCAACTGTTGAACATTTAGGTTGATTCCATGACTTTGCTATTGTAAACAGTGCTGCTATGAACATGGTCGAGCTTGTGCTATTGAGGCGAACCTCTGCTGCATGGGGGGTTATTCCCAACAGTTGGGATAGCAGGGTCATATGGCATTTCAATCTTTAATTTCTTTAAGAATCTCCAGACGGCTCGCCAGAGTGGCTGTATGAGCCTGCATTCCCACCAACAATGTAGGAGAGTTCCCCTCTCTCCACATCCTCTCCAGCATTTGTCGTTGTTTGTATTGTGGATTTTTGCCATCCTGACCGGGGTGAGATGATATCTCAGGGAAGTTTTGATTTGCATTTCCCTGATGGCGAAGGAAGTGGAGCATTTTTTAAGATAATTGTTAGACATTTTAATTTCATCCCTGGTAAAGTTTCTTTGAAGTTCCAGAGCCCATTTTTTAATTGGGCCAGTGTTTTCCTTGGAGTTTAATTTTCTAAGTTCTTTGTGCACTCTGGACAGTAGAGCTCTGTCAGATATGTAGTTAGTGAAGATTTTCTCCCATTCTGTGTGACAATCTCTTTACTGAACAGAAGCTCTTTAATTTCACAAGATCCCAACTGTTGAGAGTTGGTAGCAGTGACTGTGCCATTGGATGTCTGTTTAGGAAGTGTTGGCCTAGCCCAATCTGCTCGAGGGAGTTCCCTATCCTTTCAACTATGGTTTTTATAGTCTCTGGCCTGATATCAAGGTCCTTGATCCATTTGGAATTAAGTCTTGTACATGGTGACAAGTACGGGTCCAGCTTTAATCTTCTGCATGTGGAGATCCAGTTTTGCCAGCACCATTTGTTGAAGATGCTGTTATTTTTCCATTGGATTCTTTGGGCCCCTTTGTCAAAGACCAAATGGCTGTAACTTTGTGGGCTTATATCTGGGTCTTCAATCCTTATCCATTGATCTGTGTGTCTATTTTGGAGCCAGTACCAGGCTGTCTTTATAACTATGGATTTGTAGTATAGACTTAGGTTTGGTATGGTAATACCTCCAGCTGTGTTTTTGTTACTCAGGAATGTTTTGGTATCCTGGGTCTTTTGTGCCTCCATATGAACTTTGAGATTGTTTGGTCAACTTCTTTGAAGAATTGCTTTGGAATTTTGATTGGTATAGCATTGAATCTGTATATTGCCTTTGGTAGGATGGTCATTTTTACAATGTTGATTCTGCCAATCCAGGAACAAGGGAGGTCTTTCCACCTTCTGGTGTCTTCTGCAATTTCTTTCTTTAGGGTTTTAAAGTTTTCATTGTAAAGGTCTTTTACCTCCTTAGTTAGATTTATACCAAGGTATTTCATTTTTTTAGGGGTTATAGTAAATGGTATGGTTTCTCTCAAGGCTTTTTCACTTCTTTCATTCTGGGCATATAGGAAGGCCTCTGATTTTTTCACATTTATTTTGTATCCTGCCACCCTGCTGAACTTCTCAATTAGTTCCAGGAGCTTCCTGGTGGAGCTTTTGGGATCCCTCAGGTATAAGATCATGTCATCTGCAAATAGGGATAGCTTGACTTCTTCCTTGCCGATTTGAATCCCTCTTATGTCCCTTTCTTGTCTTATGGCTTCAGCTAAGACTTCAAGTACAATATTGAATAGAAGTGGTGAGAGTGAACAGACTTGTCTAGTTCCTGATCAAAGTGGGAATGCTTCCAATTGTTCCCCATTGAGCATAATCCTTGCTGTGGGCTTGTTTTATATAGCTTTTATTATATTGATTAAGGTTCCTTCCATTCCCACTTTCTCTAGCGTTTTCATCATAAAAGCCTTGTCATAAAAGGATCTTGTCAAAAGCTTTTTCTGCATCTATCGAGAGTATCATGTGGTCTTGGACTTTGGACTGGTTTACATGATGAATTACATTTATTGATTTGCGTATGTTGAACCAACCTTGTGTGCCGGGGATGAAGCCTACTTGGTCCCCATGAATGATCTTTTTAATATGTTTTTGAATCCGATTTGCTAAGACTTTGTTGAGAATCTTTGCGTCTGTGTTCATCAGGGAGATCAGCCTATAGTTTTCTTTTTGAAGTGAATCTTTATTAGGTTTTGGGATTAAAACGATATTAGCTTCATAGAAGGAATTTGGTAGTGTTCCTTCCTTTGCTATTTGATGGAACAGTTTAAGGAGTATTGGTGTTATTAACTCCTTAAATGTCTGGAAGAACTCTGTGCTGAATCCATCTGGTCCAGGACATTTTTTGGTGGGAAGATTCGAGATTACTTCCTCAATTTCCTTATATGTTATAGGACTATTTAAATAATTCACAACTTCCTGATTCAATTTAGGTAAGTTGTGTTTACTTAGAAATTCATCCATCTCTTTTGTGTTGTCAAACTTCACAGAGTATAAGTTTTTGAAATATGATGTTATAATTCTCTGGATTTCTTGGGTATCAGTAGTGATAACTCCATGTTCATTTCTAATTTTGTTAATTTGGGTTTTCTCTCTCTTGCTTTTGGTTAGTTTAGCTAGGGGTGTATCAATCTTGTTTATTTTTTCAAAGAACCAGCTTTTTGATTGGTTGATTTTTTCTATCGTTTTCTTAGTCTCGATTTCAGATATTTCTCCCCTTATTTTGCTAATCTCTTCTCTTCTACTGCTTTTGGGATCAGATTGCTCTAGTTTCTCTAAAGTTTTAAGCTGCATTGTTAAGTTGTTTATTTCTGATGTTTCCATTTTTTTGACGTGGGCATTAAGAGCTATGAACTTACCTCTTAGGACGGCTTTCATTGTGTCCCAGAGATTTTGGTAAGTTGTATTTTCGTTATCATTCACTTTCAGGAAATCTTGAATTTCCTTTTTAATTTCTTCCTGAATCCAGTTCTCATTCAGCATCATAGTGTTAAGTCTCCAGGAGTTAGTGTATTTTCTCTTGTTTGATGTGCTGTGGATGTCCAGCTTTAGGCCGTGGTGGTCTGATAGGGCACAGGTTAGAATTTCAACTTTCTTGTATATGTGTAGATTCATTTTGTGGCCCAATATGTGATCTATTTTGGAGAAAGTTCCGTGTGCTGCTGAGAAAAATGTGTATTCTTTGGTGCGTGGGTGAAAAGTTCAATAGAGATCTGTAAGGTCCATTTCTTTCAGGGTTTGATTAAGTTCCAAAGTGTCTCTGTTAAGCTTTTGACCTGTTGATCTATCCCATGTAGAGAGGGCGGTGTTGAAGTCCCCAAGAATTATCGTTTGGGGGTTGATTTCTTGCTTTAGACGCTGTAGGGTTTTCTTAATGAATGTGGAGGGGCCCGTATTGGGTGCATATATGTTCAGTATTGTGAAATCTTCCTGGTGAATTGTACCTGTGACTAAAATGTAGTATCCATCCGTGTTCTTATAATTTTTTTTGGTTTGAAATCCACTTTGTCTGATAGCATAATGGCTACCGCTGCCTGTTTTCTGCTTCCATTTGCTTGTAGAATTGTTGACCAGCCTTTTATTTTTAGAGCGTGCCTATCTTTTGTGGTGAGATGGGTTTCCTGCAGGCAACAGATTGATGGATTGTGATTTTTAATCCAAGTTTGTAATCTGTGTCTCTTGATCGGTGAATTAAGTCCATTAACATTTAGTGTTATATTGGAGAAACTATTGTTAATTCCAGACATTTATTATGTTTGGTAGTTTTTATAAGTATATTGCTTCGCTTTTAATGGTGTTATATTTGCCTTCTGTTCTCCTGGATATGCCTGTTTTTTTCTTCACGCTTGAGTATCATTTCTAGCATTTTTTGAAGGCCTGGTTTGGTGGCCATGTATCCCTTAAACTTGTCTTTGTGCTGGAAAATTTTTCTTTCTCCCTCGATCATGACTGATAGTTTTGCAGGGTAAATCAGCCTGGGTTGACATTTTTGCTCATTCAATACTTGAAGTATGTCTCTCAAAGCTCTTCTTGCTTTTACTGTTTCGACTGAGAAGTCATTTGTTATTTTAATAGGTTTACCTTTAAAAGTGACTTGTTTTTTCTCCCTTGAAGCTCTCAGCACCAGTTCTTTATCTTGAATGTGGAGTGTTTTAACTATTATTTGCCGCGGCGTGCTTCTATTTTGGTCGTATCTGCTTGGGGTGCGGAATGCCTCTTGTATATGAATGGGCGTCTCTTTTTTTAGATGAGGAAAGTTTTCCTTGATGATCGTTTGAAAAATTTCCTCAGGGGTGGTATTTTAAGATTCTTGCTCTGGTATTCCATGAATACGCATATTAGGCTTCTTCAGGGTGTCCCATATCTCTTGGATATTTCTCTCAAGTATCTTTTTGGCTTTAACAACCTCTTCCATTGAGCTGGTTAGTACTCCCACTTTATCTTCAAGGTCTGAAATTCTGTTTTCTGCTTCATTAGTTCTGTTGATAAGACTCTCTGTGGCGTTCTGGGTTGAAGATAACTTGTCTTTTAGCTCAGTTTTAAACTCTGCTTGAGTTTGCTTTAACTGCTCTATGCCATTTTTTGTTTCTTGCATGTTTTTCTCAACTCCTCCAGATGTCTGTTGTGTTCCTCTTCAAAGCGATTGATTCGATTATGTAATTCCTCCTGGATTTCCTCTTTCATGGTATTGATCATGGTAATGATCATATTTTGGAAGACCTTATCCTGGGTGAGGCTTTCTTGGCCTTTTTCCGCGGGTTTGTTCTTGTTGGAATCTAACATGGGATTAATTTCTTCAGTGGGAAATTTGTTTACTTGAGTGTTGCTTCTCATGGATTTGCACTTTGACTTTGGCATTGTCATTTTAACTCTTAAGATCTCTCAATTTCACTAAACTGAATTATTTGGCCTGGGGTACTGGTGGGGGGGGGGCCGAACAGGGACTTACCTAGGGCGGGGGGTGAGACCCGGCTGGACCGCGCGTTCGTGTCCTGACCGGCGGAGCGGGGTGGGGTGAAAGGGGAGGATGGGCGCGTCGGCGTGGAGCTATTTAACCCCAGGGCAGCTGGGGCGGGGCCCAGGCGCATGGGGAGGTCCTCCTCGTCCCTCGGCCCCTGCGCGGCTCCGGCTGGATCGTGGGAATCGGAGCCGGGTCCCTGTGGGCTGACCTGGGGTCCTAGGGCGCGGGGTGAGGCCCGGTTGGACCTTGCATGCGCGTCCCGACCGGTGGAGAGCAGTGGGGTGAAAGGGGCTGTTTTTGGGACGTTTTAATGGAATAACTTCACGCATGCCTTGATTTTCCAAAGTAGTGAACCAAGTGAGTAGCACTGAGAGTAAAAGTTTGGTGGTGCACTTCTGAGGGATAAGTATCCCACAGAAGATTCGATAGTGTTAACCTTTGTGTTCAGGAGATCATACTTGTTTTGCGATATTGGCATGTAACATGTTCACGCAGGCCATGATTTTCCAAAAGAGTGAACCAAGTGAGGAGGACACTGAGTTAAATATTGCAAGTGCACTTCTTTAGGATAAGTACTGAACAGAAATTTCTATGTTGTAAATCTTTGTGTTCAGGAGGAAATCACACTTGTTCTACGACTTTTCCATGAAACATGTTCATCCATGTCGTTCCCTTCCAAAATAGTGAAACAAGTGAAGAGGACTCACAGTCATATGTAGCACGTGCATATCTTCGGGAAGTCATATGTAGCATGTGCACTTCTCTGGGATAAGTATCCTACACAGGTTTCTAGACTGTAAAACTTTGTGTTCTGGAGAAAACAACATTCGTTTTGTGCTGATTCTACCAACTACGTTCAGGCTTGTAATGAGTTTAAAATAGTGACCAAGTGAGGATGGGTCAAATTCACATGTGTCACTTTCTCTTCTCAGTGATAAGAATCCTGTAGATGTTCATACGTTGTAACTTTTTATGTTCAGGAGAAATTCACACTGGTTTTGTGACGTTTTCATGGCTATGTTCACGCAGGCCTTGATTTTCCTAAATAGTGAACCAGGTGAGGAGGACTGAGATTCAAATGTTGGAGGTGCACTTCTTAGGCATAAGTATCCTACAGAAGATTCTATAGTGTTACACACGTTGTTCAGGAGAAGATCATACTGGTTTTGTGACATTAGCATATCCCATGTTCAAGCTGGCCATGATTTTCCAAAATAGTGAACCAAGTGCGGAGGATTCAGAGTCAAATGTTGGAATTTCACTCTTAGGGATAAGTATCCTAGAGAAGTTCCTATACTGTAACATTTGTGTTCAGGTGAAAATCATATTTGTTTTGTGACATTTGAATGGCACATGTTCACACAGGTCATGATTTTACAAAATAGATAACCAAGTGAGGAGGACTCTGATTTAAGTGTTGCAAGTAAACTTCTTTAGGATAAGTCTTGAACAGAAGTTTCTATATTATAACTCTTTGTGTTCAGGAGGAAATCACTCTTGTTTTACGACGTTTCCATGAAAAAAGTTCATGGATATCATTCCCGTCCAAAATAGTGAACCAAGTGAAGAGGACTCATAGTCATATGTAGCATGTGCAATTCTTTTTGAAGTCATATGTAGCATGTGCACTTCTTTTGGTTAAGTATCCTACACAGGTATCTAGACTGTAAAACATTGTATTCTGGGGAAAACAACATTTGTTTTGTGCTGATTCTACCAATTACGTTCAGGCTTGTAATGAACTTGAAAATAGTGACCAAGTGAGGACGCGTCAAATTCACATGTTTCACTTTCTCTTCTCAGTGACAAGAATCCTGTAGATGTTCATACATTGTAACTTTTTATGTTCAGGAAAATTTCACACTGGTTTTGTGACGTTTTCATGGAATATGTTCAAGCAGGCTTTGATTTTCCAAAATAGTGAACCAAGTGAGCAGGACTGACAGTCAAACGTTGGTGGTGCACTTCTGAGGGATAAGTATCCTACAGAAGATTCTATAGTGTTAAACGTTGTGTTCAGGGCAAGATCATACTTGTTTTGCGACATTGTCATATAACATGTTCACACAGGCCATGATTTTCCAAAATGGTGAACCAAGTGCGGAGGATTCAGAGTCAAATGTTGGAATTTCACTTCTTAGGGATAAGTATCCTAGAGAAGTTCCTATATGGTAACATTTCTGTTCAGGCGAAAATCATCCTTGTTTTGTGACATTTGAATGGCACATGTTCACACCGGCCATGATTTTACAAAATAGTGAACCAAGTGAGGAGGACTCTGAGTTAAATGTTGCAAGTGCATTTCTTTAGGAGATGTATCATACAGAAGTTTCTATATTGCAACTCTTTGTGTTCAGGAGGAAATCACACTTGTTTTACGACGTTTCCATGAAACATGTTCATGCATGTCGTTCCCTTCCAAAACAGACAACCAAGTGAAGAGGATTCACAGTCATACGTACCATGTGCACTTCTTTGGGAAGTCATGTGTAGCATGTGCACTTCTTTGGGATAAGTATCCTACACAGTTTTCTAGACTGTAAAACTTTGTATTCTGGAGAAAACAACATTTGTTTTGTGCTTATTCTACCAATTATGTTCAGGCTTGTAATGAGCTTGAATATAGTTGTCAAGCGTGGACGCATCAAATTAACATGTTTCACTTTCTCTTCTCAGTGATAAGAATAATGTATATGTTCATACGTTTTTACTTTTCATGTTCAGGAGAAATTAACACTGGTTTTGTGACGTTTTCATGGAATATGTTCACGCAGGCCTTGATATTCAAAAATAGTGAACCAAGTGAGGAGGACTGAGAGTCAAAATTTGGTGATACACTTCTGAGAGATAAGTATCCTAGAGAAGTTTCTTTACTGTCACATTTGTGTTCAGGCGAAAATCATACTTGTTTTGTGACATTTGAATGGAACATGTTCACGCAGGCCATGAATTTACAAAATAGTGAACCAAGTGAGGAGGATTCAGAGTCAAAATGTTGGAAGTTCACCTCTTAGGTATAAGTATCTTACAGAAGTTTGTATACTGTAACATTTGCATATAGGAAAAAAAACATACGTGTTTGGTGACATTTGCATGGCACAAGTTCACACAGGCCATGATTTTCCAAAATAGTGTACCCAGTGAGGAGGACTCTGAGTTAAATGTTGCAAGTGCACTTCTTTAGGATAAGTGACATTACAGAAGTTTCTCTACCGTAACTCTTTGTGTTCAGGAGGAAATCACACTTCTTGTATGACGTTTCCATGAAACATGTTCATGCATGTCATTCCCTTCCAAAATCGGGAACCAAGTGAAGAGGACTCTCAGCCATATGTAGCATGTGCACTTCTTTGGGACAAGTATCCTACACAGGTTTCTAGACTGTAAAACTTTGTGTTGTGGAGAAAACAACATTCGTTTTGTGCTGATTCTACCAACTATGTTCAAGCCTGTAATGAGCTTGAAAATAGTGACCAAGTGAGGAAGCGTCCAATTCACATGTTTCACTTCCACTTCTCAGAGAAAAGAATCCTGTAGATGTTCATACGTTGTAACTTCTTATGTTCAGGAGGAAATCACACTGGTTTTGTGACGTTTTCATACAATATGTTCACGCAGGCCTTGATTTTCCAAAAGAATGAACCATGTGCGGAGGATTCAGAGTCAAATGTTGGAATTTCACTTCTTAGGGATACGTATCCTAGAGAAGTTCCTATACTGTAACATTTGTGTTCAGGCAAAATCATCCTTGTTTTGTGATATTTGAATGGCACATGTTCACACAAGCCATGATTTTACAAAATAGTGAACCAAGTGAGTTAAATGTTGCAAGCGCACTTCTTTAGGATAAGTATCGTACAGAAGTTTCTATATTGTAAATCTTTGTGTTCAGGAGGAAATCACACTTGTATTACGATGTTTCCATGAAATATGTTCATGCATGTCGTTCCGTTCCAAAACAGTGAACCAAGTAATGAGGACTCACAGTCATATGTAGCATGTGCACTTCTTTTGGAAGTTATGTGTAGCATGTGCACTTCTTTGGGATAAGTATCCTACACAGGTTTCTAGACTATAAATCTTTGTGTTCTGCAGAAAACAACATTTGTTTTGTGCTTAATCTACCAACTATGTTCAGGCTTGTAATGAGCTTCAAAATAGTGACCAAGTGAGGACGTGTCAAATTCACATGTTACACTTTATCTTCTCAGTGACAAAAATACTGTAGATGTTCACACGTTGTACCTTTTCATGTTTAGGAGAAATACACACTGGTTTTCTGACGTTTTCATGGAATATGTTCACGCAGGCCTTGATTTTCCAAAGTAGTGAAACAAGTGAGTAGGACTGAGAGTCAAATGTTGAAGGTGCACTTCTTAGGGATAAGTATGCTACAGAAGATTCTGTAGTGTTAGACTTTGTGTTCAGGAAAAGATCATACTTGTTTTGCGATATTTGCATATAACATGTTCACGCAGGCCATGATTTTCCAAAAGAGTAAACCAAGTGTGGAGGATTCAGAGTCAAATGCTGGAATTTCACTTCTTAGGGATAAGTATCCAAGAGAAGTTCCTATACTGTAACATTTGTGTTCAGGCAAAATCATCCTTGTTTTGTGACATTTGCATGGAACATGCTCACGCAAGTCATGCATTTCCAAAATAGTGAACCAAGTGAGGAGGATTCAGAGTCAAATGTTGGAATTTCACTTCTTAGGGATAATTATCCTACAGAAGTTTGTATACTGTAACATTTGCGTTCAGGAGAAAATCATACTTGTTTTGTGACATTTGCATGGCACATGTTCACACAGGCCAAGGTTTTCCAAAATAGTGAACCAAGTGAGGAGGATTCAGAGTCAAATGCTGGAAGTGCACCTCTTAAGCATAAGTATCCTACAGAAGTTTGCATACTGTAACATTTGCATTCAGGAGAACATCATACTTGTTTTGTGACATTTGCATGGCACATGTTCACACAGGCCATGAATTTCCAAAATAGTGTACCAAGTGAGGAGGACTCTGAGTCACATGTTGCAAGTGCACTTCTTTAGGATAAGTGTCTTACAGAAGTTTCTATACTGTAACTCTTGTGTTCAGGAGGAAATCACACTTGTTGTTCGAAGATTTCATGAAACATATTCACGCATGTCATTCCCCTCCTAAATCGTGAACCAAGTGAAGAGCACTCACAGTCATATGTAGCATGTGAACTTCTTTGGGATAAGTATCCTACACAGGTTTCTAGACTGTAAAACTTTGAGTTCTGGAGCAAACAACATTTGTTTTGTGCTGATTCTACCAACTATGTTCAGGCCTGTAATGAGCTTGAAAATAGTGACCAAGTGAGGAAGCGTCAAATTCACATGTTTCACTTCCACTTCTCAGTGATAAGAATCCTGTAGATGTTCCTACGTTTTAACATTTTATGTTCTGGAGAAAATCACACTGGTTTTGTGACGTTTTCCTGGAATATGTTCACGCAGGCCTTGATTTTCCGAAAGAGTGAAGGAAGTGAGGAAGACTGAGAGTCAAATGTTGGAAGTGCACTTCTTAGGGATAAGTATCCTACAGAAGATTCTATACTGTAACACTGTGTGTTGAAGAGAAGATCACTTTTTTTTTGCTACATTTGCATATAACATGTTCACGCAGGCCATGATTTTCCAAAATAGTGAACCAAGTGAGGAGGGTTCAGAGTCAAATATTGCACGTGCACTTCTTACTGGTAAGTATCATATGGAAGATCCTATACTGTAACTGTGTTCAGGAGAAAATAACGGTTGTTGTGCAACATTTCTATGGAAAATGTTGCAGCAAGCCATGATTTTTCCAAAATAGTTAACCAAGTGAGGATGACTCAGAGTCAAATGTTGCAAGTGCACTTCGTTGAGATAGGTATCCTATAGTAGTTTCTTTGGTGTAACTCTTTGTGATCAGGAGAAAGTCACACTTGTTGTGCGACAGTCAATGGTACATTCACATGCAATCCATGATATTCCAAAATAGTGAACCAAGAGAGGAGAACTCAGAGTCAAATGTTGCAAGTGCTCTTCTTAGCGGTAAGTATCCCACAAAAGTTTCGATACTGTACCTCTTTGGTTCAGGAGAGTATCACACTTGTTTTGTGAAGTTTCCATTGAACCTATTCATGCCGGAGATGATTTTCAACAAAATAGTGAACCAAGTGTGGAGGATTCAGAATCAAATGTAGGAAGTGCACTTCGTAGGTATAAGTATACTACAGAAGTTTCTACACTGTAACATTTGCGTTCAGGAGAAAATCATCCTTGTTTTGTGATTATTTGCATAGAACATGTTCACGCAGGCCATGAATTTCCAAAATAGTGAACCAAGTGCGGAGGATTCAGAGTCAAATGCTGGAAGTGCACCTCTTAGGGATAAGTATCCTACAGAAGTATGTATACTGTAACATTTGCATTCAGGAGAAAATCATACTTGTTTTGTGACATTTGCATGGCACATGTTCACGCAGGCCATGATTTTCCAAAATAGTGAACCAAGTGAGGAGGATTCAGAGTCAAATGTTGTAAGTGCACTTCTTTAGGATAAGTATCTAACAGAAGTTTCTATATTGTAACTCTTTGTTTTAAGAGAAAATCACACTTCTTTTAAGACGCTTCCATGAAACATGTAAAAGCATGTCTTTCCCTTCCAAAATCGTGAACCAAGTGAAGAGGACTCACAGTCATATGTAGCATGTGCACTTCTTTGGGATAAGTATCCTACACAGGGTTCTAGACAGTAAAACTTTGTATTCTGCAGAAAAGAACATTTGTTTTGTGCTGATTCTACCAACTATGTTCAGGCTTGTAATGAGCTTGAAAATAGTGACCAAGTGAGGACGCGTCAAATTCACGTTTCACTTTCTGTTCTCAGTGATAAGAATCCAGTAGATGTTCATACGTTGTAACCTTTTATGTTCAGGAGAAATTCACTCTAGTTTTGTGACGTTTTCATGGAATATGTTCACGCATTCCTTGATTTTCCAAAATAGTGAACCAAGTGAGGAGAACTGAGAGTCAAATGTTGGAGGTGCACTTCTTAGGGATAAGTATTCTACAGAAGATTCTATAGTGTTACACTTTGTGTTCAGGAGAAGATCATACTTGTTTTGCGACATTTGCATATAACATGTTCAAGCAGGCCATGATTTTCCAAAAGAGTGAACCAAGTCCAGAGGATTCAGAGTCAAATGTTGGAATTTCACTTCTTAGGGATAAGTATCCTAGAGAAGTTCCTATACTGTAACACTTGCGTTCAGGAGAAAATCATACTTGTTTTGTGACATTTGAATGGCACATGTTCACACAGGCCATGGTTTTACAAAATAGTGAACTAAGTGAGGAGGACTCTGAGTTAAATGTTGCAAGTGCACTTCTTTAGGATACACATCGTACAAAGTTTCTATATTGTAACTCTTTTTGTTCAGGAGGAAATCACACTTGTTTTACGACGTTTCCATGAAACATGTTCATGCATGTCGTTCCCGTCCAAAATAGTGAACCAAGTGTAGAGGATTCACAGTCATATGTAGCATGTGCACTTCTTTGGGAAGTCATGTGTAGCATGTGCACTCCATTGGGATAAGTATCCTACACAGGTTTTTCAACTGTAAAACGTTGTATTCTGCAGAAAACAACATTTGTTTTGTGCTGATTCTACCAACTATGTTCAGGCTTGTAATGAGCTTGAAAATAGTGACCAAGTGAGGACGCGTCAAATTCACATGTTTCACTTCCATTTCTCAGTGATAAGAATCCTGTAGATGTTCATACGTTGTAACTTTTTATGTTCAGGAGAAATTCACACTGGTTTGTGACGTTTTCATGGAATATGTTCACGCAGGCCTTGATTTTCCAAAAGAGTGAACCAAGTAAGGAAGACTGAGAGTCAAATGTTTAAAGTGCACTTTTTAGAGATAAGTATCCTACAGAAGATTCTATAGTGTTACACTTTGTGTTCAGGAGAAGATCATACTTTTTTTGCGACATTTGCATATCACATGTTCACGCAGGCCATGATTTTCCAAAATAGTGAACCAAATGTGGAGGATTCAGAGTCAAATGTTGGAATTTCACTTCTTAGAGATAAGTATCCTAGAGAAGTTCCTATACTGTAACACTTGCGTTCAGGAGGAATTCATACTTGTTTTGTGACATTTGAATTGCACATGTTCACACAGGCCATGATTTTACAAAATAGTGAACCAAGTGAGTTAAATGTTGCAAGTACACTTCTTTAGGGTAAGTATCGTACCGAAGTTTCTATATTGTAACTATTTGTGTTCAGGGGGAAATCACACTTGTTTTATGACATTTCCATGAAACATGTTCATGCATGTTGTTCCCTTCCAAAGTAGTGATCCAAGTGAAGAAGACTCAGAGTCATATGTAGCATGTGCACTTCTTTGGGAAGTCATGCGTAGCATGTGCACTCCTTTGGGATAAGTATCCTCTACAGGTTTCTAGACTGTAAAACTTTGTATTCTGGAGAAAACAACATTTGTTTTGTGCTGATTCTACCAACTATATTCAGGCATGTAATGAGCTTGAAAATAGTGACCAAGTGAGGACGCGTCAAATTCACATGTTTCACTTCCATTTCTCAGTGATAAGAATCCTGTAGATGTTCATACGTTGTAACTTTTTATGTTCAGGAGAAATTCACACTGGTTTTGTAACGTTTTCATGGAATATGTTCATGCATGCCTTGATTTCCAAAAGAGTGAACCAAGTGAGGAAGACTGTGAGTCAAATGTTGGAAGTGCACTTCTTAGGGATAAGTATCCTACAGAAGATTCTATAGTGTTACACTTTGTGTTCAGGAGAAGATCATACTTTTTTTGCTATATTTGCATATAGCATGTTCACTCAGGCCATGAATTTCCAAGAGAGTGAACCAAGTGCGGAGGATTCAGAGTCAAATGTTGGAATTTCACTTCTTAGGGATAAGTATCCTAGAGAAGTTCCTATACTGTAACATTTGTGTTCAGGCGAAACTCATACTTGCTTTGTCACCTTTGAATGGCACATGTTCACACTGGCCATGATTTTACAAAGTAGTGAACCAAGTGAGGAGGACTCTGAATTAAATGTTGCAAGTGCACTTCTTTAGGATAAGTATCATACAGTAGTTTCTCTACTGTAACTCTTTGTGTTCCTGAGGAAATGACACTTGTTTTACGTTGTTTCCATGAAACATGTTCATACATGTCGTTCCCTTCCAATATAGTGAACCTGCTGTGTCCCTATCCAACTAATCTGGTAGAATATGTCTCAGTTTGGAAAAGGTGGATTCAAAGTAATATGTTTTGGGATAAGGACATGGCTTTATTTTAAAGAAATAAGGAAAAATATGGGAATTGTCAGGCCTTGGTGTTTCTTCCCAGCACAGGCTTAAAGTCTGTCCCCTGAGGAAGGTCACAGTAAAGCCCAAGGACATGGGCTGGACACTCTCTCCTAGACAATTCAAGTTTTGCCTCAGGCAGGAAGAATTCCAGGAATTAGGAGTGCCTTTTACCTGCTCTTAGAGTTTTGGGTTTTTTTGAACTAGCTTCCTGCTCTCTGTTCTAGAGAACAAGCCTGCTTTTTAAGTTTCAGTCAAATACTAAATAGAAATTTCATGTCTATTCATTTACGATAAGTAGACCTGTTAGCCAGAATGTGTGCACTGATTTTAAGGAAATCAGAGAATAACTTCTAGAATCTTAAAACATAGTTTGGGTAAGATTCCCATCTATGTGGTTCCACCTTACTTAAAAATTCCAGAAGTACAAGACTATGCTATCAGTCCACCAGAACCTTAAAAGAAACTGTGATACCCTCTTACCCTGGCTGAAGGCCAAGGAAGAGACCATCATGCCAGAAAGTCTAGATGCCAAGACTGCACCTGGAGGTGGTATTTGTTGGACCCTGAGACCCTCGCCCTAAAATTCACAAAGCAGGCTGGTTCAGGCCCACAGTATAGCCCTTGCTTGTAGTCATTCAGGCATCCATTGTTTATAGCCATCCAAGCATCCATTGTTAGTCATTGCTTAAAACTATGTACAGCCTTGAGCTTTTTACAGGTATTTCCCCACCCCTTAAGACCTCCAGCCCTTCAGTTCTGGAAAAGCAAGTTTGCACAAAGGGGAATTCCATCAATGAATGTCACCCAGAATGAACAGCCTGTGGTTAAGCAGGTGGACTGGAACGATCACCAAGAGCCAACTCCACCCAAGCTCTTGCCGACCAATGACTGTAAAGGTCATAGAAAATTCCTCAGCTAAGCAACCCCCCCTACCCTAAGACCCCTTAAAAACCCCTTGCCCGAGCTGCTCGGGGCTGCTTCAGTCTCTCCTGCGTGAGAGGTTGCTGGAGCCGCCCAGCGCGTCGTTAAATAAAACCTCATGCTATTGCAGCGAGAAGGGTCTTGGTCTTTCTCTCGGTGGCCTCGTTCCTGACTGAAAGACGGGGGTCTTTCATTTTTGGGGCTCGTCCGGGATTCGAGACCCCTGAGAGATTGCCCCAACACCGGCCTCGGAGGTATGTGAGCGCTCCTGTCTGTGTTTACTTGTGCTTTGTTTAAGTCTGTGTCTGTTTGTGTTTGATACTGTGTCTGTTTGTTTCCTCGTATGAGGTTTGGGACGGTCAGAAACTGCGAGACAGACGTGTCATATCGCAGAGACCATGAGGGTCCCGGAGGACGCTCTGGACTCTCTGTAGGGGAAAGGACAGAAGTGTCCATTCCCCATCTGGTTTTGTCTAATCTGCTGTCCGTAGTTTGTCTAATCTGCAGTCTGTAGTTTGTCTGATCTGCAGTCTGCAGTATTTGTGTCTTGTCTATCTTGTCTTGAATCACTACAAGGATATTAGGAAAAGAACCCAAAATCTGAGTGTTGAGGTAGAAAATTTTGCCTGTGATGATAAAGAGTTACTTCAAATGTTCTAACTTGATTGGTTACTTGGATTTCTTATAATATGTGGGTTTTATGTTTCAAAATAACAAGCTGTGGCCACTATAAATTTTATTGCGCACTTATGATCACATTTTGGTTTTTGACTCTGTTTACTATTTGGCATGCTCAATTTAAATGCACGTGCACACTTAGAAATAAATCATTTTGATAATGTTAAAAGACCTGAGTACGTACTGACCAAAATATCTTGTTTTATCTTGAAGCTTCACAAAAAGTGGCATTGTGTTTTTACCTAGGATCTGGTAACATCACTTTTGTAGTTCCTTTAAAAGTTTGTTTTCCCATGAGTAATACCAACATATCTAACAGCCAGAAAGGAAAACTGATTTCTGAAAAATTCATTGGAATTCCTTCCTTCTCCTGGTATGTACGAGTTCCCTTTCTTGGGGACAAATCTGCTTTCTAATTCCCTGTTCCCAGGTGTACTCCTGTGTTCTGCTATATAATGATTTTTAAGATAAGGTCTACTGCCTCTTTTAAAGGATATTCCTTACAGGATAACTAATGTGAAAACAGCAGGAAACCATCAAATAGAAAGATATGTATAGTACGTAGAGGTAAAGAAGGTTTTGGGATGAGATATGTTACTTAGAAAGTTAAAGTATGTGCAGGAGGTTTATGAGTTGGTTACTTAAAAAGAATGTTAAAGTATGTTGTGAAGGTTTGTGGGATGTAGAGTTATGAGAAGACTGAAAATAAGAGATGATGGTTAAAGAAAATATTATTTGTTATGTTTCTTCCATGTTATAAAACAAAAGATATTGAGCCTCAGAAATTAGAAATTAAGAATTAAGCTTCATGTATTCAAATGTATTTCAGTTGTCTGTTTAAAGCAGAAAATTGGTTACTCCTGAAATCCCAACTTCTCAAGGACAGTAGGAAGCTTATCAGTGGGGTCATAAGTGAAAACTGGAGAAGTCTGAGACCAGGGCCCTCCCTGCCCCCAGGGAGGTGGCCATCAAGAGAAGCTGAGGCCCCGCCTCAGCTGCAGCTTGGAACAGACTCAAGGCCAACTAGGGAGTTTCTCTAAATCTTGGACTTTACAGTAAAAGAGACTGTGCTAAACCAACCTCTGCTCACCTTTTGGAGCAGGCCTCTCTTGGAGGGGGAGGAAAAGGGCACCTGCAAAATGGGGGAGGGAATGTTTTAACCTCTGTATGAATATGTGAGTGAGTGTCGGCCTGAGGTGGGAAACCTGTAACACCTCTGGCTCGAGTTTGTAGTCCCACGGCGAGATCCCTAAGATCTCTTAAAGCCACGGGATTCGATAGGGCCAGTTCTGCGTTTCCATGGTGATAACATACGGTCTAGGTCTAGGGTGGGATCGGATTAGAATCCGATCGCAAGTCACGAAACCGCTGAACCCACTATGGCCAAGTTATCACCCATGACTCTGCAAAGAGTGTGGCCAGACTGGTAATTGAATGATCTCTCCTGGAGGGATTCCCAACCTTTGTCTGTCTGCGTCATGTGGTGGGGATCAATGTGACTCTAGCTCTTGGTCTACGTAGTACAGTGGGGATCAATGTAACTTTAGCTCTTGTTAGTCAATGGAAGGGAATTCCTAAAAATGTTTGCCCTGAAGAAGAGTGTTTCAAGTCTGAGACAATGACTATGCTGTTTAAATAGCATAGGGAATACAGGAAGCTTCAGGCATGTGAGGACCATGGACTCTCCCCTTTTAGTGTCATCGGGTGGGGCTCTGGTGGCATTGGGTGGAGTGCTGGCCTCCCGGGACCACACCATGGGCAGTGTCAACGGATGTCTTTGCTGACAACACTGTGTATATAGTGATTATCAGAACTCTGCTAAGCCACGCGTTCTTTCCTCAAGACCAGGTTCACTAATTGAAGCCAAAAGAGAGAGATTTCCCCTTCCTGTGTCCAGGGACTATCTAGAAATTATGAATGCTTAGTTCTACCAACCTAAAAGAGGGTCAAGTCATAGCATATTCTCAGACATGCCCTGTATACATCTTAGACAAGAGATGATCCCAGGAAGATCTTTAAGTTATACTACCATCCAACTAGACAAACAAATGCCAGAAAGTTGAGAGACTATAGAGCTGGACCAAAAGTACCAGCTAGTAATTCAGGAAAAGCTTTGCCTCCCAATGCCCTCAAGACTAAGGTGAAACAGACAGGAATTTCATTTAGCTTCCATGTCAGCCAAAGTCCTCATCTGTCAGGGGGAAGTAAACTCTCATGTGGAGGACAACAGGGCTCTCATCTGTTGAGGGAAATAGGTCCCCATCATCTGTAAGGGAGAGGTTGGCACCATCAGGAAGGTTTCATTTCTGTCTTGGAGGTAGAATCCTTTGTTTCTGTTTGTCCTAGGACTTTAAAAATAGGACAGGTGACCTAGGACTTAGTATAAAAAAGAAAGAGAAAGAACCAGAAAGCAAAGAAATCAGAACTTGACATTTGCCTTAGGGATAGGTTAAACAGGCACCCCAAGCAGATCAACCCAGGACCCCTCCCGACAGGGGAAAGGTGGAAAAAGATGCTTCGAATATGACCAGACTGGGCGCTTTGAGACTGTTGTGAGCACAGAAAGCTTTCATGTGGCCTATGTCCCAATTATGGGAATCTCCACTGGAGGAAGATTGCCCCCTGAACCCCAGGGCCCAGGGGTCGAGCGAGCTCTCTGGTGGAGACCAATGAAATGGCCTGAAGCTCTTAGCTTCCCTCCTATGGGAAAAAGGAGTTTGCCACTGATATCCAGCAAAAGGAAGCCCAAAAGTGCCAGGTTGAGCATCTCGTGAGAACCTTGGGTTTAACGTGCAAATGGGAAGCCTCTTTGTTTCTATGTTAATAGACAAGGGAGCACAAAATTCTAGTGCTTCCTTCCTAGGCTTTTGTCAACTTTTATTTTACTAAAATGTTTAAGATCAAGAAAATGACAGGCTCATTCACTCACAAAGTAACTACTGAGATTCCTTATATGCTTAATAGTGATGCTTTTTAGGCATTCCTTTGTTTACATGCCTGAGTGCCCGAATATTCAAGGTTTAGGCTTAATAGAATAAAATATTTTAGCACTGTTATAAAGTCATCCACGTGGCTCTGGTTTTAGATGCACCAAAGGTATTAAAAGAGAAAATCATGGGTTACAGAAAATGCCAGATAGCATGTAACAAAAGTCTGCAGTTTAAAGACCCTAAATGCTGCATCCTTATCCAACCATTCTGATGGATAAGATTCCAACCTGATAAGATATTATCTCAAGGAAACATTTTCTGGAGAAAAGACATGGCTTTATTTAGGAGATATAAATATAAAAATTGTCAGGTCTTGGTGTTTCTTCCCAGTTCAGGCCTAAAGCCTGTTCCCTGGGGAAGGTCACTGTAACCCCATGGGCAGGTGCTAGGAATTTCTTGGTATGTCACAATAACGTCCAGGGACAGGTGCTAAACATTCTTTCCTAGGTAATTTACGTTTTGCCCCGGGCTGGCGTGAGCCCCCAGGCCGAGCCCGCCTGGAACCCTTCTGCCCCTGCCGCACCCCTCTCCACCCTGGCCACAGGGGTTTGGGCTCCGTGGTTGTTGACCTCCTCTACTAGAGAGATTAAGAAAACTGGAGTGGTGTTTGACGCCACCTTGTTCCTGCTGCTTTCCTTGACAGTATTCAGCATCATAAGTGTGACGGCATACATTGCCTTGGCCCTGCTCTCTGTGACTATCAGCTTTAGAAGGGTATGATCCAAGCAATCCAGAAATCAGATAAAGGCCACCCATTCAGGGCATATTTGGAATCTAATGTTGCTAGATTCGAGGAATTGATTCTGCTCTCAGTCATGTGAACTGCACCATAAAAGAACTCAGGTGCCTTTTCTTAGTTGATGATTTAGTTGATTCTCTGAAGTTTGCAGTGTTAATATGGGTGTTTTCTTATGTTGGTGCCTTGTTCAACGGTCTGACACCACTGATTTTAGCTGATTTCACTCGTCAGTATTCCTGTTATTTATGACTGACATCCCAAGTGCAGATAGATCATTACCTAGGACTTGCAAGCAAGAATGTTAAAGATGCTATGCCTAAAATCCAAGCAAAATTCCTGGATTGAAGCACAAAGCAGAAAAATAAAAAGATGCTATCATAGGAAAAATTATTCTTTTAATAATTATATTGCTTAAGCCCATGCTGGGACTTATAAATGTTGGGGACACATATAGTTAATTGTAAAATATGTTCCTTACTGAAATCAAAAGGAGTTCAATCTTTCTCTGTATATTAAAAAAAAATGCAGTCTCTGTTACAAGTATGTGGGCTCAGCCTCTTGGCTATCTGGTGCAGCATTATAGACTGGCTAGATTTGCAAATACTGAGAGAATATTTCTGTTAGGTGCCATTGTCCTCAAGCAATGGGATAGGTTCTTGGAAAAAATGTCCTTCCTAAAAGTAAAGCTGTCACAGAAGTTTCAGTAAACAGGTCCAGATTCACTAAGCCAAGAGTTGTTTTTGTTCTCCATTCTGTTGACTCCTTGCCTCACCTGATCCAGGGGAGCCCTAGTTTCGAGGCTGCAGCTCTGGCCTGAGGCACCCAAGAAAGACAGTTTATGCTATAGAATTAAAACCAGAGACATAGGTTGGCGAAAAGTTTAATAAAGTTTTTCCCTTGTCCTAAAAGGTTGCCTAAAGTTAAACTCAGTGCTTGACAGAGGGAAAAAGCAATGGCAAAATTAAGGAGAAAACTAGGAAAAACAGCAAAACTCCAGGTGTAGCTCCAGAGCAGCTCCATTAGCTAATCAATGCTGGCTTTTCATTTAGATCAGAGAAATGGTGCTACATCCCTTTGGTCTCCCAAAAGAAAAAGACTTATGTTGCTTTATTTTTCAGAATAAAAAAGGAGGATAATTTAGATTGCTCTGTACAAAGAATCAGTTCACATTGTTTTGGACAGGTTTTAAAATATGATCTACAGTAGCCAGAGGAAAAAGGTCTCCTTGGCTTTTACACCTTGTAAACGTGTTCTTTTACTAACTCCTGCTTGCTTGTACCCACAAGACTGCTGAGCTTGTTTGGTTTATCTCATGTGCCTTCCCAATTACAATGATCTGGTCCTTCTATAGATTCTGGAGACTCAATTTGCCTGTGTTTTGTCTCTTTTAGACCAACCTTGAGGTAATAAAGGCATCTATCAAAGACCTCTAGACCAACCCAGCATTTCATAGATGAGAATGTCAGACTGCTCTTATTTCCTTCGCCCCGATTCAGCAGGAAGCAGCCAGATCGAATCATCGCCCTTTATCCCCAGAGCAGTCTGAATTCTCAAATAGGTTTATGGGAAAGTGAGGCAGGATTAGAGCAGCTATGCTGGGATGGGTCTCTCAAGGTCTTTGGAATTCTGAAGAGACATCCCCTACTGCTGGAATCGCCTGGAAGGAACACCCCTGCTGAAAATCTGACTCCAATTCTCCCAGAAATTTACCACGAGAACTGTGACTAACACTCCATGATTGGAGTGTGCCTATAGAAAAGGGGGGAATGTTGGACCCTGAGACCCTTGCCCTAAAATTCACAAAGCAGGCCGGTTCAGGCCCACAGTATAGCCCTTGCTTGTAGTCATTCAGGCATCCATTGTTTATAGCCATCCAAGCATCCATTGTTAGTCATTGCTTAAAACTATGTACAGCCTTGAGCTTTTTACAGGTATTTCCCCACCCCTTAAGACCTCCAGCCCTTCAGTTCTGGAAAAGCAAGTTTGCACAAAGGGGAATTCCATCAATGAATGTCACCCAGAATGAACAGCCTGTGGTTAAGCAGGTGGACTGGAACGATCACCAAGAGCCAACTCCACCGAGCTCTTGCCGACCAATGACTGTAAAGGTCATAGAAAATTCCTCAGCTAAGCAACCCCCCCTACCCTAAGACCCCTTAAAAACCCCTTGCCCGAGCTGCTCGGGGCTGCTTCAGTCTCTCCTGCGTGAGAGGTTGCTGGAGCCGCCCAGCGCGTCGTTAAATAAAACCTCATGCTATTGCAGCGAGAAGGGTCTTGGTCTTTTTCTCGGTGGCCTCGTTCCTGACTGAAAGACGGGGGTCTTTCAGTATTTGCAATCCAAACTGGGAGAATCCATGTCAGAAGCAAAGGGGGCCCTGTCTTTCCCATCCCAAACAGCACTCTTATGAGAAATCACAGAGATGGACCATCTGAGTGCACTCCCACCAATGATCACCTCTGCCCCGAAAGAGACACCCTCAGCATATGGGACCTGACTGGACCCCAGGTTTGTAGTGTGCATGGTTCACAGATGGGTCATCTAACTGATGGCAATACACTTCTGGAATTCCTCAAAGGAAGACATAAGCAACCTTACTAATAAAGGAATAGAAGGATGCTATTATAGAAGTTATTCTTTTTAGTTATATTGCTTAAGTGTTTTTCTTCAGTGCATACCTCAGTGCTCCATCTACAGAACTAGCTATAGCTTATGGGCCTTGAGTATTCAAGTCAAGGCCCCCCCTTAGAGATGTGGTTTAAGCTTGAATAGTAGAGACTACATGAGCTGCATACATTTTCCCAAGTTAGAACCTGCTGCCATGCCTGGTGCCTATGTTGACCTGCCTGACTGAGAGTATCAACCTGAGGAGGACAACAGCCAAAGCTCACGCTGGGACTTATGGGGTGTTGAGGATTCCTATAGTTAATTGTAAAATATGTTCCTTGCTAAAATCAATAGGAGAACATTCTGCCTCTGTATTTTAAAAGAAAGCAGTCTCTGTTAAAATGTGGGCTCAGCTCCATAGCTATCCATGAAGCATTATAGATTAGAGAAGTTTGGAAGACTGAGAGAATGTTTCTGTTAAGTGCCTTTGCCCTGAAGCAATGGGTTAGGTTCTTGAAAAAAGGGTCCACCCTGAAGGTGACTCTGCTGATTATCTATTGTGTATGCAACATTCTTTACCCCAAAATTTTCTGTATAAAAGTTGTCAGGAAAGTTTCAATAAACGGGTTCAGGATACACTCTGAGGAGAGGGAGCCTCGTGTGTTCTGTTCTCCACCCGGTCCTGGGGAGCCCTGGTCTGGAGGCCGCGACTCAGGTCTGTGGCATCTGGCGCCCGAACAGGGACCCTGGACTGGGTTTTTCTTTTCTTTTTCTTTTTTCTTTTTTTTTTCTTTTCTTTTCTCTTTCAGTTTTCAGGCAAGCATATCATCCCCGTCAGAGTGGAGAGACTCCTGCGATGCAAGTGGAGCCGAGTAAGACGGGGAAGAAAGGATTCCGCCAGGGTACAGGAGACCCCCTGGGATGCGAGTGGAGCCCAGTGAAGAAGGGGGGTAAGCAACATGTGTCATACTGAGTTTAAAGAGAGAAGACTTTTTATTGGTGTAACTAAGCAAATGATAAATGCACGAGCTATTCATATTTCTTCTAAGAAGTCAAGAAAGTTTTTGTGTTTTGTACAAAAATGTTGTCCTTGGTTTCCAGAGGAAGGAAGCCTGGATTTAGAAACTTGGAAAAGGATAGGAAAAGAGATAAAAAACTATTATCGTGTTCAAGGACCAGAAAAGGTCCTGGTTTCTGCATTTTCTTTATGTAGTTTAATGATAGATTCCATAGGTCCTAGTCAAGAAACAGTAAGCATAGCACAGGAAACTAAGTTAGAGGAGGAGGCTCCTCTGACTCCAAAGGAAAATAAAGATAGAAATTACGAAGGTTCAATTCAGCCTCAAGATGTCATAACAGTAAGTTTAAAGAAAGAAGTGGATGATAAGACCGATTTAGGGAAAGAGGCAGATAGTAATGTCCTGTCTACCTCTGAGGAGACTGATTTAGAGAAAGAAACAGCATCTCACCATGATGAGGATGTGGGGGTATTTTTAAAGGCTTCAGCGCCCCCACCCTATAATCAAAGACATATAGAAAAGAAGCCTGTGGAGCCTCCCAAAAAGGTGGGCTTTCTTGGAGCAGTGCAACAAGCTAGAGAAATGGGAGATTATTCTTTCTTATTTCCCATTGCTCAGGACATTGGCAATGAAAATCCTATATGGGAACCACTGCCATATAAGCTTTTGAAAGAGCTCAAAAATGCTGTAAAAGACTTTGGTCCCACATCTCCATAAACTCTGCAGCTAGTAGACACTGTTGCAGGGGAATGGATGACTCCTTTCGATTGGCAACAAACAGCTAAGTCATGCTTAAGTCCTGGCCAATATTTACTATGGAAAACAGAATATGAAGACAGGGCTAAAAGAGTTATTCAAGGACAAATAACCAAGAGAACAGGAGAAGGCTTAACCATGGCTATGCTAACAGGCACAGGGGATTATTATACAGCCCAAGCCCAGCTAAACTTACCTAGGGCAGCTCTAGAGGAAATTAACAGAATAGCGGTGAGAGCTTGGAGAGATCTGCCAGTCCCAGAGACCAAATCTACTCATTTGGCAAACATCAAACAAAAGGCAGACCAACCATATGAAGATTTTATTGCTCAATTGACTGAGGCAGTCGAAAGGAGGATTACTAATTCGGAAGCAGCAGAAATGCTTATAAAACAACTGGCTTTTGAGAATGCAAATGTGACGTGCTAGGCCCTGTTAAGATCAGTCAGAAAGCAGGGATCTGTAGGAGACTACATTAAAGTCTATATGGATGCCTCACCAGCTTATGTACAGGGTATGGCTATAGCAGCGGCATTGAAAGGACAGACCTATACGCAATTTGTTAGGACTATTGGCAATGAAGGACAAAGAAATACGGACTGCTTTACTTGCAGCAGTAAGAGACATTTCAGCAAGGAGACTCCCAACAAAAGTAAGGATTGTGAACAAGGTAATAAGCCAAGAGGGCTATGTCCCAGATTCCAAAAGGGATATCATTGGAAAAATGAATGTAGATCTAGATATCATAAGGACGGAACTTTTCTGCCTCCACAGATAGGTAATAACGATCAAGTGATGGTTAGGAGTAATCCAAGTAGTGATTCCAAAAACGGGGCTTGGAGCCAGCCCCAGGCCCTGGAAAAAATTTGGGGGACACCCCCAGGGTCAGGGAAATCCATTCACTCCCTGGCAAGGGGCTCCCCTGGAGGTGCAGGCTTAGATTTGACTTCTAGTAAGGATTTAATTATTCCCTCAGACTCCGGAGTTCATCTAATTCCCTCTGGCATTTTTGGGCCTTTGCCACTAGGGTGTTTTGGCCTCATTCTTGGGAAAAGTTCTTCCTCCAGGGCCAGCATTCAAGTGCTGTCTGAGGTGGTGGATTCCAATTATATCTGAGAAATTCAATTCATGATTCAATCCTCAGATAAGAATATTCAGTTACATAAGAATCAGAGAATTGCGCAGTTATTACTTTTACCTTATTTGAATCTGTCTAATGATAAAGGAGAAGGAGGTTTTAGTTTTACCAATGTAGTGGCATGGGTTCAAAAGGCCCAGGAAAGTCGCCCTATGAGAAACCTACAAGCACAGGGAAAAAATATATCGGGACTAATGGATACAGGAGCTGATGTGTCCTGTATTGCCGGAAGAGATTGGCACCCCACATGGCCTGTAATTAACAGTTCTTCCACTTTGGTGGGTTTAGGATCAGCCTCAAATGTAGCAAAGAGTACACAAATACTAAAATGGACAGATGGAATTAAAAAAAAAGGTTTTCAGCCTTATGCCATTCCCTCTCTTCCTTTCTCGTTATGGGAAGAAAGTGTTTTATCCTCAATGGAAATGGCTTTAGTAATTCCTAATCCTGTAGAACTGGAACAAAAATATTTAATTGGGGCCACTATTGATTATCATACTGATAAAATACAGTGGAAATCTGAAGAGCCTGTGTGGGTTGAACAGTGGCCCCTTTCAATGGAAAAAATACAGGCTGTAGAACAATTGGTACAAGAATAGTTAAAACTAGGGCATATAGAACCATCAAATTGTCCTTGGAATACTCCTATTTTTGCTATTAAAAAGAAAAGATATCAGTGGAAGGTGCTTCCTCAAGGAATGAAAAACAGCCCTACTGTATGTCAAAAATTTGTTGACTTAGCCTTAGTGAGTACTAGACAAAAATTTCCAGAAGCATATATAATTCATTATATGGATGATATCTTAATGGCGTGCCCGACTATGGAACAGACTGAGAAGGTATTAACTGATATGATAAAGAGTGTACAAGAATTTGGGTTAGTAGTAGCACCTAAAAAAATACAAAAGGAACCTCCCTTAAATTATTTAGGTAGGGTAATTAATGATGAAGTCATTAACATTCAGAACCTGTCTCTTAGAAGAGATGCATTAAAGACACTTAACGATTTTCAAAAATTATTGGGAGATATTAATTGGATAAGACCCTATTTAAAGCTAACTACAGGAGAGGTGTTATATCATCTCCCATCAGATCCTTTGCTAAATTTTGTCAAACAAACAAAGATTATATTTCCTCACAAAATGAGTTTACAGCCACTAAATGATGCTTTAATGATATTTACTGATGGGTCTTCAAATGGAAAATCAGTAACATTAATAGAAAATAGGAAACCCATTATAAAAACCTCAGAAAAGATTTCTGCTCAGCAAGCTGAACTTATTGCAGTAATCACTGCCTTTGAGACAGTTTCTGAGCCCTTTAATCTTTATACGGATTCAGCTTATGTGTTCAAACATTTTCCAGGCATAGATACAGCTACAATTTCATTGCAATCAGTGGTTTCTAATTTATTAATAGATTTACAAGGTCTGATTCATAAAAGAAATAATAAATTTTACATTGGGCATATACGAGGTCATTCAAACCTGTCAGGAACATTATCTCAAGGAAATATACTGGCAGATACATTTACTAAAGAGATATTGGTATCTACTCTTACAGCGGCTGGAGAAAGTCATAATCTTCTCCATCAGAATGCATTGGCCCTTAAGAGACAATTTAATACTACTCAGCAACAAATTGTCAAAGAGTGTTCTAATTGTCCTCAGCACTTCTCTAATCTATTGATGGGAGTAAACCGTAGGGGTCTAAAGCCTACTATTTTATGGCAGATGGATGTGACTCAACGTTCAAAAGTTTGGAAAGTTAGCTTATGTTCATGTGACTATAGATACTTTCTCTAATGTGATTATGGCTACTGCTAGAATAAGGGAAGCAGTTAAGGATGTCATTCAACATCTCTTTGCCTGCTTTGCTGTTTTGGGAAATGCTTACAAATTTTCAGAAAAAGAAAAAATTAGACAAATATATTCATCTATTAAATATAGAGTTTCTTAAATAGTAATTTGGTTTTTGTACTAAATTTTAAAGTTTAATCTGCTTTTCATATGTTTTATAATTAAGCTAAACTGCTTGACTTAACTAATGAGATTTTGTTTTCAAAAAAGGTTTTTATAAATGTTCTGCTTTTGATGTTTTCAAAGGTGATTTCAAGGCTATTATCAGTGAATTGTATGTTACTGGTGTGTTTGCATGTTTGTATGTCCTGTGTGTTTACATGTTGTGTGTCTTATGTTTCTGTGTGTGGCCACTTCTATTTTTCTTTTCTTTTCTATTGCACGCTAATATTATAATTTTGGCATGCCATTTTTTAAATACATGTATGCATACTTAAAAATAAGAACAAATAATTTTAATGACATCTAAGGCCTTAACTACTTAAATACTTTATATAATTTATGTTTTCTTTCTTGAAAGTTTATTGCTTAGTTTGGATTTTTAATAGGAATATAAACAAAAATATTATTGCGTTCTTAAAGGTTTTTTCATATATTCTCAAAATAACTAACCCACTGTGATATGGATTAATCAAATTTCCTCATTCCTCTTGATGTCTTTTATAAAATTTTATCCCAACAAATCTAGCAACCAGGAAAAATTGCTTATCTAAACAGAAACATACAGGTGTTCTCTTGTGAAGATGTACTGCTTGTTCCTTCCATTGTTTGATAATGTGTTGAAATGTACTTAAAAATTCATGTTAACTTTTCTTTCAAAATTGCCAATTCAGACTCTTTATTTCTTTTAAAAATGAGGTCTATTATTACCTCTACCTTTAAATGACATTTTGAGGAATAGTTAATGTACAAACAGCAGGGAAACATCAAGTAAAAAAATATATATATGTATGTATAGAACTTAGATGTACAAAAGGTTTAAAAGAAGGTTTATAGGATGAGAAATGTTACTTAGGAAGTTAAAGTGTGTGCAGGAGGTTTATGAGTTGGTTACTTAAAAGGTTAAAGTATGTTGTGAAGGTTTGTGGGATGTTAGATTTATGAGAAGACTGAAAATTAGAGATGATAATTAAAGGAAGTATTTGTTATGCTTCTTCCATGTTATAAAAGGAAAGACATTGAACCTCAGAAATTAGAAATTAAGAATTAAGCTTCATGTATTCAAATGTTTTTCAATTGTCTCTGTCTTAATTAAATAGAGATTTGGTTACTCATAAAAATTTAACTCCTAAAGGGCTTAACTGCTTTAGATCTTATGGAATTGAACTATTATATTTACATTATAAGGGTCATGTACTTTAAAGACAAATTTTGGTAATGGGCCTAGATAAGAACTACAAAATCTTAAATTTCAATTTTCTCAGATATGGTCTCTATACATCTTTGATAAAAAATTGCCCCCCAAGAGGATTTTGTAATATCATCCTTCAACTAGATTCAAAACTTCCTCAGATATATCTCATTTAGTTTGTTTCTCCATTCTATACAGTTTAAAACTTTTTTTAAGAAGGCTTTACAGTAAAAGGTGGATTCAATGACAGAATGAATGCCTTTGACATACACCTGTCCTAACCAGACCCAAGACTCTGCTGGAGTCGTGGGTATATTTGTGTTTCTCCATTAGCAGGCTTACCCTGTGGATTTCCAAGCATTTAGTCTGTCCCGTAGAAAATCATGGACAATTGCCCTAACAAGATCACAGCTCTCTGCCTACAGGAAAAAGGGAGTTGATATCAATGCAGAACAACTCGAACAGCCAGATCCTGACCTGGCTAGCCCAACAGCCACAACTAAGGACCTGCAGACATCTCTTCTTGATATTACTGTGCTGCCCTATTCTTCAACATTCTAGACTGAAGTATCAGACTGTCCTGGATGGACAGTGCTTGTACACAAAATATTTCCTTCTAGGATGGATTCTTGATCTCTGTTAGACTGACTCTGAGAGTCTCTTGCAAACTGGACTTTAAAAGTTAGCTGTTGCTCTTCATATGCTAAAAGGATTTTATTTTCTATTTAAAATGCATTATTGTTTTGCTTTTGGCTCCTAAACATACACAATTTCCTGTTAACTTTTGCTGACATTTATCCCACCAATTGTATTTCTTGTTCATTGGCTAATTGTGTTGGTACTGAGATAGAATTTATATTTGGGACAAAATTCAGATTCATCTACCAGTATTAAGATTGGTATGGTAATTCAGGATTGGAGGTACTTAAGAGATGAGATGCATTGATTAAGCCTAAAAGATTTGTAGCTATGCTTACTTTAGGAAAATCAGTATTAATTAGTATAATTATTGCCCTTTTCTTGTCAACTGCCACCCTTGTTTCTGACGTGTTGCCATACTAACTATAAATTTATTTGTGTTAATCCATATCCTTAAAAGGAGATAGATAAACCAAAGGAGAAAATACGATCCCATCTATTAGGAATTTGGCATAATACAGATTTAGGACCAGATATTGGAGCTTTACAAACTAAGATATCGGACATTAGTAAAGCTCACTTACAGGTAACTGATGTAGGACAGATGGCACAATCTCTCTGGAATAATATATCAACATATATTAATCCTACAACTTGGTTCACTATGTTGATTCATATTGGCGTGACAATTTTTATCATAATCATTGTTATAGTCCTCTTTCCAGTCATCTTCAGGTTGATCTCCTCATCTTTCAGACAGCTCAACATAGAATTCGAGAAGCTCATATTAAAAAATAAAAAGGAGGGAAATGCCGCGTCCCTATCCAACTAATCTGGTAGAATATGTCTCAGTTTGGAAAAGGTGGATTCAAAGTAACATGTTTTGGGATAAGGACATGGCTTTATTTTAGAGAAATAAGGAAAAATATGGGAATTGTCAGGCCTTGGTGTTTCTTCCCAGCACAAGCCTAAAGCCTGTCCCCTGAGGAAGGTCACAGTAACGCCCAAGGACGGGGCTGGACACTCTCTCCTAGACAATTCAAGTTTTGCCTCAGGCAGGAAGAATTCCAGGAATTAGGAGTGCCTTTTACCTGCTCTTAGAGTTTTGGTTTTTTTTGAACTGGCTTCTTGCTCTCTGTTCTAGAGAACAAGCCTGCTTTTTAAGTTTCAGTCAAATACTAAATAGAAATTTCATGTCTATTCATTTACGATAAGTAGACCTGTTAGCCAGAATGTGTGCACTGATTTTAAGGAAATTAGAGAATAACTTCTAGAATCTTAAAACATAGGTTGGGTAAGATTCCCACCTATGTGGTTCCACCTTACTTAAAAATTCCAGAAGTACAAGACTATGCTATCAGTCCACCAGAACCTTAAAAGAAACTGTGATACCCTCTTACCCTGGCTGAAGGCCAAGGAAGAGACCATCATGCCAGAAAGTCTAGATGCCAAGACTGCCCCTGGAGGTGGTATTTGCAATCCAAACTTGGAGAATCCATGTCAGAAGCAAAGGGGGCCCTGTCTTTCCCATCCCAAACAGCACTCTTATGAGAAATCACAGAGATGGACCATCTGAGTGCACTCCCACCAATGATCACCTCTGCCCCGAAAGAGACACCCTCAGCATATGGGACCTGACTGGACCCCAGGTTTGTAGTGTGCATGGTTCACAGATGGGTCATCTAACTGATGGCAATACACTTCTGGAATTCCTCAAAGGAAGACATAAGCAACCTTACTAATAAAGGAATAGAAGGATGCTATTATAGAAGTTATTCTTTTTAGTTATATTGCTTAAGTGTTTTTCTTCAGTGCATACCTCAGTGCTCCATCTACAGAACCAGCTATAGCTTATAGGCCTTGAGTATTTAATTCAAGGCCCCCCTTAGAGATGTGGTTTAAGCTTGTACAGTAGAGACTACATGAGCTGCATACATTTTCCCAAGTTAGAACCTGCTGCCATGCCTGCTGCCTATGTTGACCTGCCTGACTGAGAGTATCAACCTGAGGAGGACAACAGCCAAAGCTCACGCTGGGACTTATGGGGTGTTGAGGATTCCTATAGTTAATTGTAAAATATGTTCCTTGCTAAAATCAATAGGAGAACATTCTGCCTCTGTATTTTAAAAGAAAGCAGTCTCTGTTAAAATGTGGGCTCAGCCCCATAGCTATCCATGAAGCATTATAGATTAGAGAAGTTTGGAAATACTGAGAAAATGTTTCTGTTAAGTGCCTTTGCCCTGAAGCAATGGGTTAGGTTCTTGAAAAAAGGGTCCACCAAGAAGGTGACTTTGCTGATTATCTATTGTGTATGCAACATTCTTTACCCCAAAATTTTCTGTATAAAAGTTGTCACGAAAGTTTCAATAAACAAGTTCAGGATATACTCTGACAAGAAGGAGCCACATGTGTTCTGTTCTCCACCCAGTCCTGAGAAGCCCTGGTCTCCAGGCCGCGACTCTGGTCTGCAGGATGAACCAAGTGAAGAGGACTCACAGTCATATGTAGCATGTGCACGTCCTTGGAAAGTCATGTGTAGCATGTGCACTTCTTTGGGATAAGTATGCTACACATGTTTCTAGACTGTAAAACTTTGTATTCTGGAGAAAACAACATTTGTTTTGTGCTGATTCTACCAACTATGTTCAGGCTTGGAATGAGCTTGAAAATAGTGACAAAGTGAGGACGCGTCAAATTCACATGTTTCACTTTCTCTTCTCAGTGATAAGAATCCTGTAGATGTTCATACGTTGTAACCTTTATGTTCAGGAGAAATTCACACTGGTTCTGTGACATTTTCATGGAATATGTTCACACAGGCCTTGATTTTCCAAAATAGTGAACCAAGTGAGGAGGAATGAGAGTCAAGTGTTGGAGGTGCACTTCTTAGGGATAAGTATCCTACAGAAGATTCTATAGGGTTACACTTTGTGTTCAGGAGAAGATCATATTTGTTTGGCGACATTTGCATATCACATGTTCACGCAGGCCATGATTTTCCAACAGAGTGAACCAAGTGCTGAGGATTCAGAGTCAAATGCTGGAATTTCACTTCGTAGGGATAAGTATCCTAGAGAAGTTCCTGTACTGTAACATTTCTATTCAGGCGAAACTCATACTTGTTTTGTGACATTTGAATGGCACATGTTCACACCGGCCATGATTTTACAAAATAGTGAACCAAATGAAGAGGACTCTGAGTTAAAAGTTGCACGTGCACTTTTTTAGGATAAGTATTGTACAGAAGTTTCTATATTGTAACTCTTTGTGTTCAGGAGGAAACCACACTTGTTTTACAACTTTTCAATGAAACATGTTCATGCATGTCATTCCCTTCCAGAATAGTGAACCAAGTGAAGAGGACTCAGAGTCATATGTAGCATGTGCACTTCTTTGGGAAGTCATATGTAGCATGTGCACTTCTTAAGGATAAGTATCCTACACAGGTTTCTAGACTATAAAACTTTGTATTATGGAGCAAACAACATTTGTTTTGTGCTGATTCTACCAACTATGTTCAGGCTTGTAATGAGCTTGAAAATAGTGACCAAGTGAGGACGTGTAAAATTCACATGTTTCAATTTCTCTTCTCAGTGATAAGAATCCTGTAGATGTTCATACGTTGTAGCTTTTTGTGTTCAGGAGAAATTCACACTGGTGTTGTGACGTTTTCATGGAATAGGTTCACGCAGGTCTTGATTTTCCAAAATAGTGAACCACGTGAGGAGTCCTGAGAATCAAATGTTGGAGGTGCACTTCTTAGTGATAAGTATCCTACAGAACATTCTATAGTGTTACACTTTCTGTTCAGGAGAAGATCATACTTGTTTTGCGACATTCGCATATAACATGTTCACACAGGACAGGATTTTCCAAAAGAGTAAACCAAGTGCTGAGGATTCATTTTCAAATGTTGGAATTTCACTTCTTAGGGATAAGTATCCTATGGAAGTTCCTATACTGTAACATTTGTGTTCAGGCGAAAATCATACTTGTTTTGTGACATTTGAATGGCACATGTTCACACAGGCCATGATTTTAGAAAATAGTGAAAAAAGGAGGAGGACTCTGAGTTAAATGTTTCAAGTGCACTTCTTTAGGATAAGTATCGTACAGAAGTTTCTGTATTGTAACTCTTTGTGTTCAGGAGGAAATCACACTTGTTTTACGACGTTTCCGTGAAACATGTTCATGCATGTCGTTCCCTTCCAAAATAGTGAACCACGTGAAGAGGACTCACAGTCATATGTAGCATGTACACTCCTTTGGGATAAGTATCCTACACAGGTTTCTAGACTGTAAAACTTTGTATTCTGGAGAAAACAACATTTGTTTTGTGCTGATTCTACCAACTATGTTCAGGCTTGGAATGAGCTTGAAAATAGTGACCAAGTGAGGACGCGTCAAATTCACATATTTCACTTTCTCTTCTCAGTGATAAGAATCCTGTAGATTTTCAAACGTTGAAACTTTTTATTTTCAGGACAAATTCACACTGGTTTAGTGACGTTTTCATGGAAAATGTTCAGGCAGGCCTTGATTTTCCCAAACAGTTTACCAAGTTAGGAGGACTGAGAGTCAAATGTTGGAGGTGCACTTCTTAGTGAAAAGTATCCTACAGAAGTTTCAATAGGGTTACACTTTGTGTTCAGGAGTATGTCATACTTGTTTTGAGACATTCACATGTAACATGTTCACGCAGGACATGATTTTCCAAAATAGTGAACCAAGTGCTGAGGATTCAGAGTCAAATATTGGAATTTCACTTCTTAGGGATAAGTATCCTAGAGAACATCCTGTACTGTAACATTTGTGTTCAGGCGAAAATCATACTTGTTTTCTGACATTCGAATGGCACATGTTCACACAGGTCATGATTTTACAAAATAGTGAAAAAAGTGAGGAGGACTCTGAGTTAAATGTTGCAAATGCACTTCTTTACGATAAGTATCATACAGAAGTTTCTATATTGTAATTCTTTGGGTTCAGGAAAAAATCACACTTGGTTTACGACCTTTCCATGAAACATGTTCATGCATGTCATTCCCTTCCAAAGTAATGAACCAAGGGAAGAGGACTCACAGTCATATGTAGCATGTGTACTTCTTTGGGAAGTCATATGTAGCATGTGCCGTTCTTTTGGATAAGTATCCTACACAGGCTTCTAGACTGTAAAACTTTGTATTCTGGAGCAAACAACATTTGTTTTGTCCTGATTCTACCAACTATGTTCAGGCTTGTAATGAGCTTGAAAATAGTGACCAAGTGAAGAAACGTCAAATTCACATGTTTCACTTTCTCTTCTCAGTGATAAGCATCCTGTAGGTGTTCATACGTTGTAAGTTTTTATGTTCAGGAGAAATTCACACTTGTTTTGTGACGTTTTCATAGACTATGTTCACGCAGGCCTTGATTTTCCAAAATAGTGAACCAAGTGAGAAGGACTGAGAGTCAAATGTTGGAGGTGCACTTCTTAGGGATAAGTATCCTACAGAAGATTCTATAGTGTTACACTTTGTGTTCAGGAGAAGATCATAATTGTTTTGCGACATTTGTTTATTACATGTTCACGTGGACCATGATTTTCAAAAATTGTGAACCAAGTGCGGAGGATTCATTTTCAAATGTTGGAATTTCACTTCTTAGAGATAAGTATCCTAGAGAAGTTCCTATTCTGTAACATTTGTGTTCAGGCGAGAATCATCATTGTTTTGTGACATTAGCATGACACATGTTCACACAGGCCATGATTTTACAAAATAGTGAACCAAGTGAGGATGACTCAGAGTCAAATGTTGGAAGTGCACTTCTTAGGGATAAGTATCCTACAGAAGATTCTATACTGTAACACTTTATATTGAGGAGAAGATCATACTTTTTTTGCGACATTTGCATATAAGATGTTCATGCAGGCCATGATTTTCGAAAGTAGTGAACCAAGTGAGGAGCGTTCAGAGTCACATATTGCACCAGCACTTTTTACCTGTCAGTGTCCTATGGAAGTTCCCATACTGTAACTCTTTGTGTTCAGGAGATAATAACAGTTGTTGTGCCATATTTTTATGGAACATGTTCAAGCAGGCCATGATTTTTCCAAAATAGTTAACCAAGTGAGGAGGACTGTGAGTCAAATGTTGCAAGTGCACTTGTTTTTTTTAATTATTAATACATTTTTTATTATTATTTCAGGTCATACAATCTTAATAGGTACACCAGTGTCCTCCTTCCCTCCTTCTCCCCCCCCGACTCCCTTTCTTCACCTCCCTACCCTCTCCCTCCCCATCCCTCAGTGCCTCCTGCCCCTATTTCCAGAGAGTCCTTTCTTGTGCATGCCTGATTTTCCTCTGGGCCCTCCTCTCCGATGATGTACAAGGACCCAGTGGCCTTTCCCTAAACCCTTTCCTGTGGTCCCCTTAGGTATAGGAACACTGCTGTGGCTGCCAATCCTTTGTCTCCAAGGATCTTGGTGCCTTTAGCAGATTCTAGACTTTGTGAGGTCAACAGTGTTTTGGACAATGCGCAGGGCATGCAAAGTCCAATTATGATTGCTTCAGCCCTAACTAGTATGGAGTATCATACATATGATATCATACATATCCTCCCATCCTTTTGTTCTTCCACTCTTAGCAACCCCTCTTAAGCAAATTTCCCTGAGCTTCATGATGGGGAGAGATTAAGCTGGCCTAGTTCTAGGTGGCTGATATAGAGTCTTTGAAGTTCTGGTTTGTGGTTTGTTGATTTTCTTTTGCAGTTTTGCTGCTCTTGCAATGCCCTTCACTCCATCCTGGTGGGCATTTTATGTTACCCCCTGGCCAGAGACAAAAAGCTGTTAAAGTAGAGTCTTGTGATAAAAGCACATTCAAAGGTAGATGTAATAAAAGTGGGAAACCACAGTGACGGAGGGGTCTACCACCCATTTGCAAAATGGTTACTTTTTATCTGCCAGACTATATGGCCTCCTCTTCTCGTGAGATCATACCCCCTCAGTAATAAATGATCAGGAACAAAAGTCTGTGAACTTATCAGATGTCTCATTACTTATTTGGATCCTTGTTGGAGGCCTATTTTCTCTGCTGTAACATGGTCCCTTCTCTCCTTGTTTATGTTGTGGCCCTCCTACCCCATCCCTCCTGTTCATATTCCTTGCAATTACTGTCTCTAGGTGGGCTGGGTGGGTTTGGTACAAGGAGCCACCTATTAGGGAGTACATACAGCTCTTAATTTTCTGGGTCTGGGATACTTCACTTAATATAATTGTTTCTAATGACATCCATTTCCCGGGAAATTCCAATAATTCATCATTTTTGATGGCTGAGTAGTACTCCATTATATAGATGTACCACAGTTTCCTTATCCACTCGTCAACTGTTGGACATTTGGGCTGATTCCATGACTTTGCTATTGTAAACAGTGCTGCTATGAACATGGTCGTGCTCGTGCTATTGAGGTGAACCTCTGCTGTATGGGGGGTTATTCCCAAAAGTGGAATAGCAGGGTCATATGGCATTTTAATCTTTAATTTCTTTAAGAATCTCCAGACGGCTCGACAGAGTGGCTGTATGAGCCTGCACTCCCACCAGCAATGTAGGAGAGTTCCCCTCTCTCCACGTCCTCTCCTACATTTGTTGTTGTTTGTATTGTGGATTTTTGTCATCCTGACCGGGGTGAGATGATGTCTCAGGGAAGTTTTGATTTGCATTTCCCTGATGGCTAAGGAAGTGGAGCATTTTTTTCAGATATTTGTTAGACATTTTAATTTCATCCCTGGTAAAGTTTCGTTTAAGTTCCAGGGCCCATTTCTTAATTGGGCCATTGGTTTCCTTGGTGTTTAGTTTTCTACGTTCTTCGTGCACTCTGGACAGCAGAGTTCTATCAGATGTGTGATTAGTGAAGATTTTCTCCCATTCTGTGTGTTGCCTTTGAGCTCGCGTTACAATCTCTTTATCTGAACAGAAGCTCTTAAATTTCGCAAGATCCCAACTGTTGAGAGTTGGTAGCAGTGACTGTGCCATTGGATGTCTGTTTAGGAAGTGTTGGCCTAGCCCAATCAGCTCAAGGGAGTTCCCTATCCTTTCAACTATGGTTTTTAAAGTCTCTGGCCTGATATCAAGGTCCTTGATCCATTTGGAATTAAGTCTTGAACATGGTGACAAGTACAGGTCCAGCTTTAATCTTCTGCATGTGGAGATCCAGTTTTGCCAGCACCATTTGTTGAAGATGCTGTTCTTTTTCCATTGGATTCTTTGGGCCCCTTTGTCGAAGACCAAATGGCTGTAACTTTGTGGGCTTATATCTGGGTCTTCAATCCTTATCCATTGATCTGTGGGTCTACTTTGGAGCCAGTACCAGCTATCTTTATAACTATGGATTTGTAATATAGACTTAGGTTTGGTATGGCAATACCTCCAGCAGTGTTTTTGTTACTCAGGATTGTCTTTGCTATCCTGGGTCTTTTGTGTCTCCATATGAACTTTGAGATTGTTTGGTGAACTTCTTTGAACAATTGCTTTGGGATTTTGATTGGTATAGCATTGAATCTGTATATTGCCTTTGGTAGGATCGTCATTTTTACGATGTTGATTCTGCCAATCCAGGAACAAGGGAGGTCTTTCCACCTTCTGGTGTCTTCTGCTATTTCTTTCTTTAGGGTTTTAAAGTTTTCATTGTAAAGGTCTTTTACCTCCTTGGTTAGGTTTTTACCAAGGTATTTCATTTTTTTAGGGGCTACAGTAAATGGGATGGTTACTCTCAAGGCTTTTTCACTTCTTTCATTCTGGGCATATAGGAAGGCCTCTGATTTTTGCACATTTATTTTGTATCCTGCCACCCTACTGAACTTCTCAATTAGTTCCAGGAGCTTCCTGGTGGAGTTTTTGGGATCACTCAGGTATAAGATCATGTCATCTGCAAATGGGGATAGTTTGACTACTTCCCTGCCAATTTGAATACCTCTTCTGTCCCTTTCTTGCCTTATGGCTTCAGCTGAGACTTCAAGTACAGTATTGAATAGAAGTGGTGAGAATCGACAGCCTTCTATAGTTCCTGATCGAAGTGGGAATGCTTCCAATTGTTCCCATCATACGTTGTAACTTTTGATGTTCAGGAGAAAATCACACGAGTTTTGTGACTTTTTCATGGAATATGTTCATGCAGGCTTTGATTTTCTAAAAGGGTGAACCAAGTGAGGAGGACTCTGAGTAAAATGTTGCAAGTGCACTTCTTTTGGATAAGTGTCCTTACAGAAATTTCTCTACTGTAACTCTTTGTGTTCAGGAAGCAATCACACTTGTTGTATGACGTTTCCATGAAACATGTTCATGCATGTCATTCCCTTCCAAAATTGTGAAACAAGTGAAGAGGACTCGCAGTCATATGTAGCATGTGCACTTCTTTGGGATAAGTATCCTACACAGGTTTCTAGACAGTAAAACTTTTTGT
Source organism: Typhlomys cinereus (assembly GCA_023101885.1). NCBI lineage: Eukaryota > Metazoa > Chordata > Mammalia > Rodentia > Platacanthomyidae > Typhlomys > Typhlomys cinereus. The sequence goes on from JALPQD010000103.1 coordinate 5,354,387, forward strand.
TGTGGAGAAAACATTTTTCGTTTTGTGCTGATTCTACCAACTATGTTCAGGCCTGTAATGAGCTTGAAAATAGTGACCAAGTGAGGAAACATCAAATTCACATGTTTCACTTTCACTTCTCAGTGATAAGAATCCTGTAGATGTTCATACGTTGTAACTCTTTATGTTCAGGAGAAAATCACCCTGGTTTTGTGATGTTTTCATGGAATATGTTCACACAGGCCTTGATTTTCCAAAAGAGTGAAGCATGTGAGGAAGACTGAGAGTGGAAGTGCACTTCTTAGGGATAAGTATCCTACAGAAGATTCTATGCTGTAAAACATTTTGTTCAGGAGAAGATCATACTTGTTTTGCGACATTTGCATATAACATGTTCACGCAGGCCATAATTTATCAAAATAGTGAACCAAGTGAGGAGGGTTCAGAGTCAAATATTGCACGTGCACTTCTTACCGGTAAGTATCCTACGGAAGTTCCTATACTGTAATTCTTTGAGTTCAGGAGAAAATAACAGTTGTTGTGCCACATTTCCATGGAACATGTTGAAGGAAGCCATGATATTTCCAAAATAGTTAAACAAGTGAGGATGACTCAGAGTCAAATATTGCAAGTGCACTTCGTTGGGATACGTATTCCACAGAAGTTTCTATACTGTAATTCTTTGTGATCAGGAGAAAGTCACACTTGTTGTGCGACAGTGAATGGAACACTTACACGCAAGCCATGATATTCCAAAATAGTGAGCCAGGGAGAAGGACTCAGAGCCAAATGTTGCAAGTGCTATTCTTAGCGGTAAGTATCCCACAAAAGTTTCTATACTGTCATTCTTTGTGTTCAGGAGAATATCACACTTGTTTTGCAATGTTTCCATGGAACATGTTCACGCAGGGTATGATTTTCCAAAATAGTGAACCAAGTGAGGAAGACTCAGACTCAAATGTTGGAAGAGCACTTCTTAGTGATAAGTATCCTACAGAAGTTTCTATACTGTACCTCTTTGTGTTCTGCCGAAAATCACACTTGTTTTGCGACGTTTCCATGGAAATTATTCATGCAGGAGATGATTTCCAAAATAGTGAACCAAGTGCAGAGGATTCATAATCAAATGTAGGAAGTGCACATCTTGCGGATAAGTATTCTAGAGAAGTTTCTACACAGTAACATTTGCGTTTAGGAGAAATTCATACTTGTTTTGTGACATTTGCATGGAACATGTACACGCAGGCCATGAGTTTCCAAAATAGTGAACCAAGTGCGGAGGATTCAGAATCAAATGTAGGAAGTGCACTTCTTGGGGATATGTGTCCTAGAGAGTTTTCTCCACTGTAACATTTGCGTTTAGGAGAAATTCATACTTGTTTTGTGACATTTGCATGGAACATGTTCACGCAGGCCATGATTTTCCAAAATAGTGAACCAAGTGAAGAGGACTCTGAGTTAAATGTTGCAAGTGCACTTTTTAAGGACAAGTGTCATTACAGAAGTTTCTATAATGTAACACTTTGTGTTCAGGAGGAAATCACACTTGTTGTACTACATTTCCATGAAACATGTTCATGCATGTCATTCCCTTCCAAAATCGTGTACCAAGTGAAGAGGACTCACAGTCATATGTAGCATGTGCACTTCTTTTGGATAAGTATCCTACACAGGTTTCTAGACTGTAAAACTTTTTGTTCTGAGAAAACAACATTTGTTTTGTGCTGATTCTACCAACTATGTTCAGGCCTGTAATGAGCTTGAAAATAGTGACCAAGTGAGGAAGCGTCAAATTCACATGTTTCATTTTCACTTCTCAGTGATAAGAATCCTGTAGATGTTCAGACGTTGTAACTTTTTATGTTCAGGAGAAAATCACACTGGTTTGGTGACGTTTTCAAGGAATATGTTCACGCAGGCCTTGATTTTCCAAAAGAGTGAACTAAGTGAGGAAGATTGAGTGTCAAATGTTAGAAGTGCACTTCTTAGGGATAAGTATGCTATAGAAGATTCTATACGGTAACACTTTGTGTTCAGGAGAAGATCACACTTGTTTTGCGTCATTTGCATATAACATGTTCAGGCAGGCCATGATTTTCCAAAATAGTGAACCAAGTTAGGAGTGTTCAGAGTCAAATATTGCACGTGCACTTCTTACCGGTCAGTATCCTATGGAAGTCCCTATACTGTAACTCATTGTGTTCAGGAGAAAATAACAGTTGTTGTGACACATTTCCATGGAAAATGTTGAAGCAGGCCATGATTTTTCCAAAATAGTTAACAAAGTGAGGATGACTCAGAGTCAAATGTTGCAAGTGCAACATTCATTGGGATACGTATCCTACAGAAGTTTCTATACTATAACTCTTTGTGATCAGGAGAAAGTCACACTTGCTGTGTGACAGTCAATGGTACATTCACACGCAAGCCATGATATTCCAAAATAGTTAACCATGAGAGAAGGACTCAGAGTCAAATGTTGCAAGTGCTCTTCTTAGCGGTAAGTATACCACAAAAGTTTCTATATTGTAATTCTTTGTGTTCAGGAGAGTATCACACTTGTTTTGCGATGTTTCCATGGAAAATATTCATGCAGGAGATGATTTCCAAAATAGTGAACCAAGTGCGGAGGATTCAGAATCAAAAGCTGGAAGTGCACCTCTTATGGATAAGTATCCAACAGAAGTTTGTATACTGTAACATTTGCGTTCAGGAGAAAATCATACTTGTTTTGTGACATTTGCATGGCACATATTCACAGAGGCCATGATTTTCCAAAATAGTGAACCAAGTGAGGAGGACTCTGAGTCAAATGTTTCAAATGCACTCCTCTAGGATATGTGTCGTAAAGAAGTTTCTTTACTGTAACTCTTTGCGTTCAGGAGGAAATCACACTTGTTGTAAGAGGTTTCCATGAAACATGTTCACGCATGTCATTCCCTTCCAAAATAATGAACAAAGTGAAGAGGAGTCACCGTCATATGTAGCATGTCCACTTCTTTGGGATAAGTATCCTACAAAGGTTTCTAGACTGTAAAACTTTGTGTTCTAGAGAAAACAACATTCGTTTTGTGCTGATACTACCCACTATATTCAGGCCTGTAATGAGCTTGAAAATGGTGACCAAGTGAGGAAGCGTCAAATTTACATGTTTTACTGTCACTTCTCAGTGATAAGAATCCTGTAGATGTTCATACGTTTTAACTTTTTATGTTCAGAAGAAAATCACACTGTTTTTTTGATGTTTTCATGGAATATGTTCACGCAGGCCTTCATTTTCCGAAATCGTGAACCAAGTGAGGAGGACTGAGAGTCAAATGTTGGAGGTGCACTTCTGAGGGATAAGTATCCTACAGAAGATTCTATACTCTAACTTTTTGTGTTCCGGAGAAGATCATACTTGTTTTGCGACATTTGCATATAACATGTTCACGCAGGCCATGATTTTCCAAAATAGTGAACCAAGTGAGGAGGTTTCAGAGTCAAATACTGCACGTGCACTTCTTACCGGTATGTATACTACGGAAGCTTCTATACTGTAACTCTTTGTGTTCAGGAGAATATAACAGTTGTTGTGCCTCATTTCCATGTAATATGTTGAAGCAGGCCTTGATTTTTCCAAAACTGTTAACCAAGTGAGGATGACTCAGAGTCAAATGTTGCAAGTGCAGTGTTTTGGGATACATATCCTACAGAAGATACTATACTGTAACTCTTTGTAATCAGGAGAAAGTCACATTTGTTGTGCGACAGTGAATGGAACACTTACATGCAAGCCATGATATTCCAAAATAGTGAACCAATCGCGAATTCGTCCATGGTTCTACACATACACAGACACACACAGACACACACACAGACACAGGCGCGCGTGCACATACACACAGTGGAATAAATAATAATAATAACAAAATTAAAAAAAATAGTGAACCAAGAGAGAAGGACTCAGAGTCAAATGTTGCAAGTGCTCTTCTTAGTGGTAAGTACCCCACAAAAGTTTGTAAACTGTAATTCTTTCTGTTCAGGAAAGTATCACACTTGTTCTGCAATGTTTCCATGGAACATGTTCATGCAGGCTGTGATTTTCGAAAATAGTGAACCAAGTGAGCAGGACTCAGAGTCAAATATAGGAAGTGCACTTCTTAGTGATAAGTATCCTAAAGAAGTTTCGATACTGTACCTCTTTGTGTTCGGCAGAAAATCACACTTGTTTTGCGACATTTGCATGGAACCTATTCATGCTGGATATGATTTGCAAAATAGTGAACCAAGTGAGGAGGGTTCAGAATCAAATTTTGCACGTGCACTTCTTACCAGTAAGTATCCTATGGACGTTCCTATACTGTAACTCTTTGTTTTCAAAAGAAAATAATAGTTGTTGTGCCACATTTCCATGGAACATGTTGAAGCAGGCCATGATTTTTCCAAAATAGTCAACCAAGTGAGGATGACTCAGAGTCAAATGTTGCAAGTGCACTTCGTTGGGATACGTATCCTACAAAAGTTTCTATACTGTAACTCTTTGTGATTAGGAGAAAGTCACACTGTTTGTGCGACAGTCAATGGTACATTCACAAGCAAGCCATGATATTCCAAAATAGTGAACCATGAGGGAAGGACTCAGAGTCAAATGTTCCAAGTGCTCTTCTTAGCGGTAAGTATCCCACAAAAGTTTCTATACTGTCATTCTTTGTGTTCAGGTGAAGAGGACTCAGAGTCAAATGTTGGAAGTGCACTTCTTAGTGGTAAATATCCTACAGAAGTTTCGATACTGTACCTCTTTGTGTTCTGCAGAAAATCACACTTGTTTTGCGACGTTTCCATGGAACCTATTCATGCAAGAGATAATTTCCAAAATACTGAACCAAGTGCAGAGGATTCAGAATCAAATGAAGGAAGTGCACTTTTTGGGGATAAATATCCTAGTGAAGGTTCTACACTGTAACATTTGTGTTCAGGAGAAAATCATACTTGTTTTGTGACATTTGCATGGAACATGTTCACGCAGGCCATGAGTTTCCAAAATAGTGAACCAAGTGAGGAGGATTCAGAGTCAAATGCTGGAAGTGCACATCTTAGGGATAAGTATCCTACAGAAGTTTGCATACTGTAACATTTGGGTTCAGGAGAAAATCATACTTGTTTTGTGACATTTGCATGGCACATATTCACAGAGGCCATGATTTTACAAAATAGTGAACCAAGTGAGCAGGACTCTGAGTCAAATATTGCAAGTGCACCTCTTTAGGATAAGCGTCGTACAGAAGTTTCTATACTGTAACTATTTGTGTTCAAGAGGAAATCACACTTGTTGTACGACGTTTCCATGAAACATGTTTATGCATGACATTCCCTTCCGAAATCGTGAACCAAGTGAAGAGGACTCACAGTCATATGTAGCATGTGCACTTCTTTGGGACAAGTATCCTACACAGGTTTCTAGACGGGAAAAATGTGTTCTGGAGAAAACATCATTCGTTTTGTGCTGATTCTACCATATATGTTCAGGCCTCTAATGAGCTTGAAAATAGTGACAAAGTGAGGAAACGTTAAATGCACATGTTTCACTTTCACTTCTCAGTGACAAGAATCCTGTAGATGTTCATATGTTGTAACTTTTTATGTTCAGGAAGAAATCACACTGGTTTTGTGACATTTTCATGGAATATGTTCACGCAGGCCTTGATTTTCCAAAATGGTGAACCAGGTGAGGAAGACTGAGAGTGAAATATTTGAAGTGCACTTCCTAGGAATAAGTATCCTACAGAAGATTCTATACTGTAACACTTTGTGTTCAAGAGAAGATCATACTTGTTTTGTGACATTTGCATATAACACGTTCACGCAGGCCATGATTTTGCACAATAGTGAACCAAGTGAGGAGGGTTCAGAGTCAAATATTGCACGTGCACTTCTTACCGGTAAGTGTCCTATGGAAGTTCCTATACAGTAACTCTTTCTGTTCAGGAGAAAATAACAGTTGTGCCACATTTCCATGGAACATGTTGAAGCATGTCATGATTTTTCTAAAATAGTTAACCAAGAAAGCATGACTCAGATTCAAATGGTGCAAGTGCACTTCGTTGGGATATGTATCCTACAGAAGTTTCTATACTGTAACTCTTTGTTTTCAGGAGAAAGTTACACTTGTTGTGCGACAGTCAATAGAACATTTACACGCAAGCCATGATATTCAGAAATAGTGAACCAAGAGAGAAGGACTCAGAGTCAAATGTTGCAAGTTCTCTTCTTCTTAGGTGTAATTATGCCACCAAAGTTTCTATGCTGTCATACTTTGTGTTCAGGAGAGTATCACACTTGTTTTGCAATGTTTCCCTGTTATATGTTCACAGAGGCTACGATTTTACAAAATAGTTAACCAAGTGCGGAGGACTCAGAGTCAAATGTTGGAAGTGCAGTTATTAGTGGTAAGTATCCTACAGAAGTTTCGATACTGTACCTCTTTGTGTTCGGCAGAAAATTACACTTGTTTTGCGACGTTTCCATTGAACCTGTTCATGCAGGAGATGATTTCCAAAATAGTGAACCAAGTGCAAAGGATTCAGAATCAAATGTAGGAAGTGCACTTCTTTCTGATAAGTACTCTAGAGAAGTTTGTACCCTGTAACATTTGCGTTCAGGTGAAAATCATACTGGTTTTGTGACATTTGCATGGAACATGTTCATGCAGGCCATGAGTTTCCAAAATTGTGAACCAAGTGAAGAGGATTCAGAGTCAATTGCTGGAAGTACACCTCTTAGGGATAAGTATCCTACAGAAGTTTGTATACTGTATCATTTGCGTTCAGGTGAAAATCATACTGGTTTTGTGACATTTCCATGAAACATGTTCAAGCAGGCCATGATTGTACAAAAGAGTGAACCAAGTGAGCAGGTCTCTGAGTCAAATCTTGCAAGTTCAGGTCTTTACGATAACTGCCGTACAGAAGTTTCTATAATGTAACCCTTTCTGTTCAGGAGGAAATCACACTTGGTTTACGACGTTCCATGAAACATGTTCATGCATGTCATTCCCTTCCAAAATCGTGAACCAAGTGAAGAGGAGGGACAAGTATCCTACACAGGTTTCTAGATGGTAAAACTTTGTGTTCTGGAGAAAACAACATTCGTTTTGTGCTGATTCTACCAACTATGTCCAGGCCTGTAATGAGCTTGAAAATAGTGACCAAGTGAGGAAGCGTCAAATTAACATCTTTCACTTTCACGTCTCAGTGATAAGAATCCTGTAGATGTTCAGACGTTGTAACTTTTTATATTCAGGGGCAAATCACACTGGTTTTGTGACGTTTACATGGAATATGTTCACGCAGGCCTTGATTTTCCAAAATGGTGAACCAAGAGAGGAGGAGTGAGAGTAAAATGTTTGAAGTGAACTTCTTAGGGATAAGTATACTACAGAAGATTCTATACTGTAACACTTTGTGTTCAGGAGAAGATCCTACTTGTTTTGCGACATTTGCATATACCATGTTCACGCAGGCCATGATTTTCCTAAATATTGAACCAAGTATGGAGGGTTCAGAGTCAAATATTGCACATGCACTTCTTTCCGGTAAGTATCCTACGGAAGATCCTATACTGTAACTCTTTGTGTTCAAGAGAAAATAACAGTTGTTGTGCCACGTTTCCATGGAACATGTTGAAGCAGGCCATGATTTTTCCAAAATAGATAACCAGGTGAGGATGACTCAGAGTCAAATATTGCAAGTGCACTTCGTTGTGATATGTATCCTACAGAAGTTTCTGTACTGTAACTCTTTGTGATCAGGAGAAAGTCACACGTGTTCTGCGACAGTCAATAGAACATTTACACACAAACCATGATATTCCAAACTAGTGAACCAAGAGAGGACTCAGAGTCAAATGTGCAAGTGCTTTTCTTAGCGGTAAGTATCCCACAAATGTTTCTATATTGTCATTCTTTGTGTTCTGGTGACGAGGACTCAGAGTCAAATGTTGGAAGTGCACTTCTTAGTGGTAAGTATCTTACAGAAGTTTCGATACCGTACCTCTTTGTGTTCTGCAGAAAATCACACTTGTTTTGCGACGTTTCCATGGAACCTATTCATGCAGGAGATGATTTCCAAAATAGTGAACCAAGTACGGATGATTCAGAATCAAATGAAGGAAGTGCACTTCTTGGGGATAAGTCCACTAGAGAAGTTTCTACACTGTAACATTTGTGTTCAGGAGAAAATCATAATTGTTTTGTGACATTTGCATGGAACATGTTCACGCAGGCCATGAGTTTCCAAAATAGTGGACCAAGTGAGGAGGATTCAGAGTCAAATGCTGCAAGTGCACATCTTAGGGATAAGTATCCTACAGAAGTTTGCATACTGTAACATTTGGGTTCAGGAGAAAATCATACTTGTTTTGTGACATTTGCATGGCACATGTTCACACAGGCCATGATTTTACAAAATAGTGAACCAAGTGAGCAGGACTCTGAGTCAAATCTTGCAAGTGCACCTCTTTAGGATAAGCGTCTTACAGAAGTTTCTGTACTGTAACTCTTTGTGTTCAGGAGGAAATCACACTTGTTGTACGACATTTCCATGAAACATGTTCATGCATGTCATTCCCTTCCAAAATCGTGAACCAAGTGAAGAGGACTCACTGTCATATGTAGCATGTTCACTTCTTTGGGACAAGTATCCTATACAGGTTTCTAGACGGGAAAAATGTGTTCTGGAGACAACAACATTCGTTTTGTGCTGATTCTACCATCTATGTTCAGGCCTCTAATGAGCTTGAAAATAGTGACCAAGTGAGGAAACGTTAAATGCACATGTTTCGCTTTCACTTCTCAGTGATATGAATCCTGTAGATGTTCATATGTTGTAACTTTTTACGTTCAGGAGGAAATCACGCTGGTTTTGTGAGGTTTTCATGTAATATGTTCACGCGGGCCATGATTTTCCACAATAGTGAACCACGTGAGGAGGGTTCATAGTCAAATATTGCACATGCACTTCTTACCGGTAAGTGACCTACGGAAGTTCCTATACTGTAACTCTTTCTGTTCAGGAGAAAATAACAGTTGTGCCACATTTCCATGTAACATGTTGAAGCAGGCCATGATTTTTCCAAAATAGTTAACCAAGTGAGGATGACTCAGAGTGAAATGATGCAATTGCACTTCGTTGGAATACATATCCTACAGGTTTCTATACTGTATCTCTTTGTTTTCAGGAGAAAGTCACACTTGTTGCGCGACAGTCAATGGAACATTTACACGCAAGCCATGATATTCCAAAATAGTCAAGCAAGAGAGAAGGACTCAAAGCCAAATGTTGCAAGTGTTCTTCTTAGCGGTAAGTATCCCACAATAGTTTCTATACTGTCATTCTTTGTGTTCAGGAGAGTATCACACTTGTTTTGCAATGTTTCCCTGGAACATGTTGACGCAGGCTATGATTTTCCAAAATAGTTAACCAAGTGAGGAGGACTCAGAGTCAAATGTTGCAAGTGCTTTTCTTAGCGGTAAGTATCCCACAAAAGTTTCTATATTGTCATTCTTTGTATTCTGGTGACGAGGACTCAGAGTCAAATGTTGGAAGTGCACTTCTTAGTGGTAAGTATCTTACAGAAGTTTCGATACCGTACCTCTTTGTGTTCTGCAGAAAATCACACTTGTTTTGCGACGTTTCCATGGAACCTATTCATGCAGGAGATGATTTCCAAAATAGTGAACCAAGTATGGAGGATTCAGAATCAAATGAAGGAAGTGCACTTCTTGGGGATAAGTCCACTAGAGAAGTTTCTACACTGTAACATTTGTGTTCAGGAGAAAATCATAATTGTTTTGTGACATTTGCATGGAACATGTTCACGCAGGCCATGAGTTTCCAAAATAGTGGACCAAGTGAGGAGGATTCAGAGTCAAATGCTGCAAGTGCACCTCTTAGGGATAAGTATCCTACAGAAGTTTGCATACTGTAACATTTGGGTTCAGGAGAAAATCATACTTGTTTTGTGACATTTGCATGGCACATGTTCACACAGGCCATGATTTTACAAAATAGTGAACCAAGCAGGACTCTGAGTCAAATCTTGCAAGTGCACCTCTTTAGGATAAGCGTCTTACAGAAGTTTCTGTACTGTAACTCTTTGTGTTCAGGAGGAAATCACACACTTGTTGTACGACATTTCCATGAAACATGTTCATGCATGTCATTCCCTTCCAAAATCGTGAACCAAGTGAAGAGGACTCACTGTCATATGTAGCATGTGCACTTCTTTGGGACAAGTATCCTATACAGGTTTCTAGACGGGAAAAATGTGTTCTGGAGACAACAACATTCGTTTTGTGCTGATTCTACCATCTATGTTCAGGCCTCTAATGAGGTTGAAAAGAGTGACCAAGTGAGGAAACGTTAAATGCACATGTTTCGCTTTTACTTCTCAGTGATATGAATCCTGTAGATGTTCATATGTTGTAACTTTTTATGTTCAGGAGGAAATCACGCTGGTTTTGTGAGGTTTTCATGTATTATGTTCATGCAGGCCATGATTTTCCACAATAGTGAACCACGTGAGGAGGATTCATAGTCAAATATTGCACATGCACTTCTTACCGGTAAGTGACCTACGGAAGTTCCTATACTGTAACTCTTTCTGTTCAGGAGAAAATAACAGTTGTGCCACATTTCCATGTAACATGTTGAAGCAGGCCATGATTTTTCCAGAATAGTTAACCAAGTGAGGATGACTCAGAGTGAAATGATGCAATTGCACTTCGTTGGAATACATATCCTACAGGTTTCTATACTGTATCTCTTTGTTTTCAGGAGAAAGTCACACTTGTTGTGCGACAGTCAATGGAACATTTACACGCAAGCCATGATATTCCAAAATAGTCAAGCAAGAGAGAAGGACTCAGAGCCAAATGTTGCAAGTGTTCTTCTTAGCGGTAAGTATCCCACAATAGTTTCTATACTGTCATTCTTTGTGTTCAGGAGAGTATCACACTTGTTTTGCAATGTTTCCCTGGAACATGTTCACGCAGGCTATGATTTTCCAAAATAGTGAACCAAGTGCAGAGGACTCAGAGTCAAATGTTGGAAGTGAACTTATTACTGGTAAGTATCCTACAGAAGTTTCGATACTGTACCTCTTTGAGTTCTGCAGAAAATCACACTACTTTTGCAACGTTTCCATGGAACCTATTCATGCAGGTGATGATTTCCAAAATAGTGAACCAAGTGCAGAGGATTCAGAATCAAATATAGGAAGTGCACTTCTTGCAGATAAGTACTCTAGAGAAGTTTGTACACTGTAACATTTGTGTTTAGGTGAAAATCATACTTGTTTTGTGACATTTCCATGAAACATGTTCATGCAGGCCATGAGTTTCCAAAATAGTGAACCAAGTGAGGAGGATTCAGTGTCAAATGCTGGAATTGCACCTCTTAGGGATAAGTATTATACAGAAGATTGTACACTGTAACATTTGCATTCAGGAGAAAATCATACTGGTTTTGTGACATTTGCATGGCACATGTTTACACAGGCCATGATCGTACACAATAGTGAACCAAGTGAGCAGGACTCTGAGTCAAATCTTGCAAGTGCACTTCTTCACGATAAGTGTCATAAAGAAGTTTCTATAATGTAACTCTGTCTGTTCAGGAGGAAATCACTCTTGTTTTCCGTGTTTCCATGAAACATGTTCATGCATGTCATTCCCTTCCAAAATCGTGAACCAAGTGTAGAGGAGGGACAAGTATCCTATACAGGTTTCTAGATGGTAAAAATTTGTGTTATATAGAAAACAACATTCGTTTTGTGCTGATTCTACCAACTATGTCCAGCCTGTAATGAGCTTGAAAATAGTGACCAAGTGAGGAAGCGTCAAATTCACATTTTTCACTTTCACGTCTCAGTGATAAGAATCCTTTAGATGTTCATACGTTGTAACTTTTTATGTTCAGGGGGAAATCACACTGGTTTTGTGAAGTTTTCATGGAATATGTTCATGCAGGCCTTGATTTTCCAAAATGGTGAACCAAGAGAGGAGGAGTGAGATTCAAATGTTTTAAGTGAACATCTTAGGGATAAGTATCCTACAATAGATACTATACTGTAACACTTTGTGTTCAGGAGAAGATCCTACTTGTTTTGCGATATTTGCATATAACATGTTCACGCAGGCTATGATTTTCCAAAATATTGAACCAAGTGAGGAGGGTTCAGAGTCAAATATTGCACATGCATTTCTTACCGGTAAGTATCCTATGGAAGATCCTATACTGTAACTCTTTGTGTTCAAGAGAAAATAACAGTTGTTGTGCCACATTTCCATGGAACATGTTGAAGCAGGCCATGATTTTTCCAAAAGAGTGAACCAAGTGAGGAAGTCTGAGAGTCAAATATTGCAAGTGCCCGTTGTTGGGATACGTTTCCTACAGAAGTTTCTATACTGTAACTCTTTGTGATCAGGAGAAAGTCACTCTTGTTGTGCAACAGTCAATGGAACATTTACACGCATGCCATGATATTCCAAAATAGTGAACCAAAAGAGAAGGACTCAGAACCAAATGTTGCAAGTGCTCTTCTTAGCGGTAAGTATCCCACAAAAGTTTCTATACTGTCATTCTTGGTGTTCAGGAGAGTATCACACTTGTTTTGGAATGCTTCCCTGGAACATGTTCATGCAGGCTATGACTTTCCAAAAGAGTGAACCAAGTGAGGAGGACTCAGAGTCGAATGTTGGAAGTGAACTTCTTAATGGTAAGTAACCTACAGAAGTTTCGATACAGTACCTCTTTGTGTTCTGCAGAAAATCACACTTGTTTTGCGACGTTTCCATGGAACCTATTCATGCAGGAGTTGATTTCCAAAATAGTGAACCTAGTGCGGAGTTTTCAGAATCAAATGTAGGAAGTGCACTTCTTGGGGAAAAGTGTCCTAGAGATGTTTCTACACTGTAACATGTGAGTTCAGGAGAAAATCATACTTGTTTTGTGACATTTGCATGGAACATGTTCATGCAGGCCATGAGTTTCTAAAATAGTGAACCAAGTGAGGAGGATTCAGAGTCAAATGCTGGAAGTGCACCTCTTAGGGATACGTATCCTACAGAAGTTTGTATACTGTAACATTTGGGTTCAGGAGAAAATCATACTTGTTTTGTGACATTTGCATGGCACATGTTCACACAGGCCATGATTTTACAATATAATGAACCAAGTGAGGAGGACTCTGGGTCAAATGTTGCAAGTGCACTTCTTTAGGATAAGAGTCGTACAGAAGTTTCTATACGGTAAATCTTTGTGTTCTTGAGGAAATCACACTTTTTGTATGAAGTTTCCATGAAAGATGTTCATGCATGTCATGCCCTTCCAAAAATCGTGGACCACGTGAAGAGGACTCACAGTCATATGTAGCATGTGCACTTCTTTGGGACAAGTATCCTCCACAGGTTTTAGATGGTAAAGCTTTGTGTTCTGGATAAAACAACATTCGTTTTGTGCTGATTCTACCAACTATGTTCAGCCTTGTAATGAGCTTGAAAATAGTGACCAAGTGAGGAAGCGTCAAATTCACATCTTTCACTTTCACTTCTCAGTGATAAGAATACTGTAGATGTTAATATGTTGTAACTTTTTATGTTCAGGAGGAAATCACACTGGATTTGTGACTTTTTCATGGAATATGTTCACGCAGGCCTTGATTTTCCAAAAGAGTGAACCAAGTGAGGAGGACTGAGAGTCAAATGTTTGAAGTGCACTTCTTAGGGATAAGTATCCTACAGAAGATTCTATACTGTAACACCTTGTGTTCAGGAGAAGATCTCACTTGTGTTGCGACATTTGCATATAACATGTCCACGCAGGCTATGATTTTCCAAAATATTGTAGAAAGTGAGGAGGATACAGAGTCAAATGCTGGAAGTGCACCTCTTAGGGAGAAGTATCCTACAGAAGTTTGTATACTGTAACATTTGTGTTCAATTGAAAGTCATACTTGTTTTGTGACATTTGCATGGCACATGTTCACACAGGCCATGATTTTACACAATAGTGAAGCAAGTGAGGAGGACTCTGAGTCAAATGTTGTAAGTGCACTTCTTTAGGATAAGTGTCATACAGAAGTTTCTCTACTGTAACTCTTTGTGTTCAGGATGAAATCACACTTGTTGTACGACGTTTCCAAGAAACATGTTCTTGCATGTCATTCCCTTTTAAAATCGTGAACCAAGTGAAGGGGACTCACAGTCATATGTAGTGTGTGCACTGTTTTGGGACAAATATCCTACACAGGTTTCTAGATGGTACAACTTTGTGTTCTGGAGGAAACAATATTCGTTTTGTGCTGATTCCACCAACAATGTTCAGGCATGTAATGAACTTGAAAATAGTGACCAACTGAGTAAGGGTCAAATTCACGTTTCATTTTCACTTCTCAGTGATAAGAATCCTGTAGATGTTCATACGTTGTAACTTTTTATGTTCAGGAGAAATTCAAAATGGTTTTGTGACATTTTAATGGAATATGTTCACCCAGGCATTGATTTTCCAAAATAGTGAACCAAGTGTGGAGGACTGAGAGTCAAATGTTGAAGGTGCACTTCTTAGGGATAAGTATCCTAGAGAAGTTCCTATACTGTAACATTTGGTTCAGGCGAAAATCATACTTGTTTTGTGACATTTGCATGGCATATGTTCACACAGGCCATGATTTTACAAAACAGTGAACCAAGTGAATTAAATGTTGCAAGTGCACTTCTTTAGGATAAGTATTGGACAGAAGTTTCTATATTGTAACTCTTTTTGTTCAGGAGGAAATCACACTTGTTTTACGACATTTCCATGAAACATGTTCATGCATGTCGTTCCCTTCCAAAATAGTGAACCAAGTGAAGAGGACTCAGAGTCATATATAGCATGTGCTCTTCTTTGTGAAGTCATGTGTAGCATGTGCTCCTCTTTGCGATAAGTATCCTACACAGGTTTGTAGACTGTAAAACTTTGTATACTGGTGAAAACAACATTTGTTTTGTGCTGATTCTACCAACTCTGTTCAGGCTTGTAATGAGCTTGAAAATAGTGACCAAGTGAGGACGCGTCAAGTGCACATGTTTCACTTTCTCTTCTCAGTGATAAGAATACTGTAGATGTTCATACGTTGTAACATTTTATGTTCAGGAGAAATTCACATTGGTTTTGTGACGAATTCATGGAATATGTTCAGGCAGGCCTTGATTTTCCAAAATATTGAACCAAGTGAGGAGGACTGAGAGTCAAATGTTGGAGGTGCACTTCATAGGGATAAGTATCCTACAGAAGATTCTATAGTGTTACACTTTGTGTTCTGGAGAAGATCATACTTCTTTTACGACATTGGCATATCACATGTTTACGCAGGCCATGATTTTCCAAAATAGTGAACCAAGTGCGGAGGATTCAGAGTCAAATGCTGGAATTTCACTTCTTCGGGATAAGTATCTCGAGAAGTTCATATAATGTAACATTTGTGTTCAGGCGAAAATCATACTTGTTTTGTGACATGTGAATGGCATATGTTCACAAAGGCCATGACTTTACAAAATAGTGAACCAACTGAAAAGGACTCTGAGTTAAATGTTTGCAAGTGCACTTCTTTAGGATAAGTAGTGAGCAGAAGCTTCTATATTGTAACTCTTTGTGTTCAGGAAGAAATCACACTTGTTTAAGGACGTTACCATGAAACATGTTCATGCAAGTCGTTCCCTTCCAAAATAGTGAACCAAGTGAAGAGGACTCACAGTCATATGTAGCTTGTGCTCTTCTTTGGGAAGTCATGTGTAGCATATGCACTTCTTTGGGATAAGTATCCTACACAGGTTTCTAGACTGTACAATTTTGTATTCTGGAGAAAACAACATTTGTTTGGTGCTGATTCTACCAACTCTGTTCAGGCTTGTAATGAGCTTGAAAATAGTGACCAAGTGAGGACAGAAAAAATTGACATGTTTCACTTTCTCTTCTCAGTGATAAGAATCCTGTAGATGTTCATACGTTGTAACTTTTTATGTTCAGGAGAAATTCAAACTGGTTTTGTGACGTTTTCATGGAATATGTTCACGCAGGCCTTGATTTTCAAAATAGTGAACCAAGTGAGGAGGACTGAAAGTCAAATGTTGGTGGTCCACTTCTGAGGTATAAGTACACTACAGAAGATTATATAGTGTTACACGTTTTGTTCAGGAGAAGATCATACTTGTTTTGCGACATTGGCATATAACATGTTCACGCAGGCCATGATTTTCCAAAGGAGTGAACCAAGTGACGAGGATTCAGAGTCAAATGTTGGAATTTCACTTCTTAGGGATAAGTATCCTAGAGAAGTTCCTATAATGTAACATTGGTGTTCAGGCGAAAATCATACTTGTTTTGTGACATTTGAATGGCACATGTTCACACAGGCTATGATTTTACAAAATAGTGAACCAAGTGAGCAGGACTCTGAGTCACATCTTTCAAGTGCACCTCTTTAGGATAAGCGTCTTACAGAAGTTTCTGTACTGTAACTCTTTGTGTTCAGGAGGAAATCACACTTGTTTTACGACGTTTCCAAGAAACATGTTCATGCATGTCGTTCCCTTCCAAAATAGTGAACCAAGTGAAGAGGTCGCAGTCATATATAGCATGTACTATTCTTTGTAAAGTCATGTGTAGCATGTGCACTTCTTTGGGATAAGTATCCTACACAGGTTTCTAGAAAGTAAAACTTTGTATTCTGGAGAAAACAACATTTGTATTGTGCTGATTCTCCTAACTATGTTCAGGCTTTTAATGAGCTTGAAAATAGTGAACAAGTGAGGACGCGTCAAATTCACATGTTTCACGTTCTCTTCTCAGTGATAAGTATCCTGTAGATATTCTTATGTGTAAGTTTTAATGTTCAGGAGAAATTCACACTGGTTGTGTAAAATTTTCATGGAATATGTTCACACAGGCCTTGTTTTTCCAAAATAGTGAACGAATTGTGGAGGTCTGACAGTCAAATGTTGGAGGTGCACTTCTTAGGGATAAGTATCCTACAGAAGATTTTATAGTGTTACACTTTTTGTTCAGGAGAAGATCATACTCGTTTTGTGACTTTTGAGTGGCATATGTTCACACAGGCCATGATTTTACAAAATAGTGAACCAAGGGCAGAGGATTCAGAGTCAAATGTTGGAATTTCACTTCTTAGGGATAAGTGTCCTAGAGAAGTTCCTATACTGTAACATTTGTGTTAAGGTGAAAATCATACTTGTTTTGTGGCATGTGAATAGCACATGTTCACACAGGCCATGATTTTACAAAATAGTGAACCAACTGAAAAGGACTCTGAGTTAAATGTTTGCAAGTGCATTTCTTTAGGATAAGTCTCCAACAGAAGGTTCTATATTTTAACTCTATGTGTTCAGAAGGAAATCACACTTGTTTCACGACGTTTCCATGAAACAGGTTCATGCATGTCGTTCCCTTCCAAAATAGTGAACCAAGGGAAGAGGACTCACAGTCATATGTAGCATGTGCACTTCATTGGGAGGTTATGTGTACCATGTGCACTTATTTAGCATAAGTATCCTACACAGGTTTCTAGACTGTAAAACCTTGTATTCTGGAGAAAACAACACTTGTTTTGTGCTGATTCTACCAACTCTGTTCAGGCTTGTAATGAGCTTGAAAATAGTGACCAAGTGAGGACGCGTCAAATTCACATGTTTCACTTTCTCTTCTCAGTGATAAGAATCCTGTAGATATTCATACGTTGTAACATTTTATGTTCAGGAGAAATTCACACTGTTTTTGTGACATTTTCATGGAATATGTTCACCCAGGCATTGATTTTCCAAAAGAGTGAACCAAGTGAGGAGGACTGAGAGTCAAATGTTGGAGGTGCACTTCTTAGCGATAAGTATCCTACAGAAGATTCTATAGTGTTACACTTTGTGTTCAGGAGAAGATCATACTTCTTTTAGGACATAGGCATGTAACATGTTCACACAGGCCGTGATTTTCCAAAATAGTGAACCAAGTGCGGAGGATTCAGAGTCAAATGTTGGATTTTCACTTCTTAGGGATAAGTATCCTAGAGAAGTTCCTATACTGTAACATTTGTGTTCAGGAGAAAATTATACTTGTTTTGTGACATTTGAAGGGCACATGTTCACATAGGCCATGATTTTACAAAATAGTGAACCAAGTGAGTTAAATGTTGCATGTGCACTTCTTTAGGATAAGTATTGTACAGAAGTTTCTATATTGTAACCCTTTGTGTTCAGGAGGAAATCACAATTGTTTTAAGACATTTCCATGAAACATGTTCATGCATGTCGTTCCCTTTCAAAATAGTAAACCAAGTGAAGAGGACTCAGAGTCATATGTAGCATGTTGTATTCTTTGTGAAGTCATGTGCAGCATGTGCACTTTTTTGGGATAAGTATCCTACACAGGTTTCTAGACTGTAAAACTTTGTGTTCTGGAGAAAACAACATTTGTTTTGTGCTGATTCTACCAACTATGTTCAGGCTTGTAATGAGCTTAAAATAGTGACCAAGTGAGGACACGTCAAATTCACATGTTTCACTTTCTCTTCTCAGTGATAAGAATCCTGTAGATGTTCATACATTGTAACTTTTTATATTCAGGAGAAATTCACACTGGTTTTGTGACGATTTCATAAAATATGTTCACCCAGGCATTGATTTTCCAAAATAGTGAACCAAGTGCGGAGGATTCAGAGTCAAATGTTGGAATTTCACATCTTAGGGATAAGTATCCTAGAGACGTTCCTATAATGTAACATTTGTGTTCAAGCGAAATAATACTTGTTTTGTGACATTTGAATGGCACATGTTCACACAGGCCATGATTTTACACAATAGTGAAGCAAGTGAGGAGGACTCTGAGTTAAATGTTCCAAGTGCACTTCTTTAGGATAAGTATTGAACAGAAGTTTCTATATTGCAACTCTTTGTGTTCAGGAGGAAATCACACTTGTTTTACGATGTTTCCATGAAAAATGTTCATACACATCAATCCCTTCCAAAATAGTGAACCAAGTGAAAAGGACTCACAGTCATATGTAGCTTGTGCTCTTCTTTGGGAAGTTATGTGTAGCATGTGCACTTCTTTGGGATAAGTATCCTACACAGGTTTCTAAACTGTAAAACTTTGTATTCTGGAGAAAACAACCTTTTTTTTGTGCTGATGCTACCAACTCTGTTCAGGCTTTTAAAGAGCTTGAAAACACTGACCAAGTGAGGACACGTGAAATTCACATGTTTCACTTTCTCTTCTCAGTGATAAGAACCTGTAGATGTTCATACGTTGCAACTATTTATGTTCAGCAGAAATTCACACTGGTTTGGTGATGTTTTCATGGAATATGTTCACACAGGCCTTGATTTTCCAAAATAGTGAAGCAAGTGAGGAGGACTGAGTCAAATGTTGGAGGTGCACTTCTTAGGGATGAGTACCCTACAGAAGATTCTATAGTGTTACACTTTGTGTTCAGGAGAAAGTCATACTTCTTTTACGACATTGGCATAGAACATGTTCACGCAGGCCATGATTTTCCAAAGTAGTGAACCAAGTGCGGAGGATTCAGAGTCAAATGCTGGAATTTCACTTCCTAAGGATAAGTATCCTAGAGAAGTTCATATAATGTAACATTTGTGTTCGGGCGAAAATCATATTTGTTTTGTGACTTTTGAATGGCACATGTTCACACAGGCCATGATTTTACAAAATAGTGAACCAAGTGAGTTAAATGTTGCAAGTGCGCTTCTTTAAGATAAGTATCGAACAGAAGTTTCTATATTGTAACTCTTTGTGTTCAGGAGGAAATCACACTTGTTTTACGACGTTTCCATGAAACATGTTAATGAATGTCGTTCCCTTTCAGAATAGTAAACCAAGGGAAGAGGACTCACAGTCATATGTAGCATGTGTTCTTCTTTGTGAAGTCATGTGTAGCATGTGCACTTCTTTAGGATAAGTATCCTACACAGTTTCTAGACTGTAAAACTTTTTATTCTGGAGAAAACAACATTTGTTTTGTGCTGATTCTACCAACTATGTTCAGGCTTGTAATGAGCTTGAAAATAGTGACCAAGTGAGGAAGCGTCAAATGCACATGTTTCACTTTCTCTTCTCAGTGATAAGAATCCTGTAGATGTTCAGACGTTGTAACTTTTTATGTTCAGGAGAAATTCACACTGGTTTGGTGACGATTTCATGGCTATGTTCACACAGGCCTTGATTTTCCAAAATAGTGAAGCAAGTGAGGAGGACTGAGTCAAATGTTGGAGGTGCACTTCTTAGGGATAAGTACCCTACAGAAGATTCTTTGGTGTTACACTTTGTGTTCAGGAGAAGATCATACTTGTATTGCAACACTGGCATAAAACATGTCCACGCTGGCCATGATTTTCCAAAATAGTGAACCAAGTGCGGAGGATTCAGAGTCAAATGCTGGAATTTCACTTCTTAGGGATAAGTATCCTAGAGACGTTCCTATACTGTAATATTTGTGTTCAGGCGATACTTGTTTTGTGACATTTGAATGGCACATGTTCACACAGGCCATGATTTTACAAAATAGTGAACCAACTGAAAAGGACTCTGAGTTAAATGTTGCAAGTGCACTTCTTTAGGATAAGTATCGAACAGAAGTTTCTATATTGCAACTCTTTGTGTTCAGTAGGAAATCAGACTTGTTTTATGATGTTTCCTTGAAACATGTTCATGCACATCATTCCCTTCCAAAATAGTGAACCAAGTGAAAAAGACTCACAGTCATATGTAGCATGTCCACTTCTTTGGGAAGTCATGTGTAACATGTGCACTTTTTGGGATAAGTATCCTACACCGGTTTCTAGACTGTAAAACTTTGTATTCTGGAGAAAACAACATTTATTTTGTGCTGATTCTACCAACTATGTTCAAGCTTGTAATGAGCTTGAAAATAGTGACCAAGTGAGGACGCCTGAAATGCACATGTTTCACTTTCTCTTCTCAGTGATAAGAATCCTCTAGATGTTCATACTTCGTAACTTTTTATGTTCAGGAAAAATTCAAACTGGTTTTGTGACGTTTTTATGGAATATGTTCACGCAGGCCTTGATTTCCAAAATAGTAAACCAAGTGAGGAGGACTGAGAGTCAAATGTTGGTGTTCCACTTCTGAGGGATAAGTACCCTACAGAAGATTCTATAGTGTTACACGTTGTGTTCAGGAGATGATAATACTTGTTTTGCGACATTGGCATATCACATGTTCACGCAGGCCATGATTTTCCAAAATAGTGAACCAAGTGCGGAGGATTCAAAGTCAAATGTTGGAATTTCACTACTTAGGGATAAGTATCCTAGAGAAGTTCCTATACTGTAACATTTGTATTCAGGTGAAAATCATACTTGTTTCATGACATTTCAATGGCACATGTTCACACAGGCCATGATTTTACAAAATAGTGAACCAAGTGATTTAAATGTTGCAAGTGCACTTCTTTAGGATAAGTATGGAACGGAAGTTTCTATATTGTAACTCTTTGTGTTCAGGAGGAAATGACACTTGTTTGATGACGTTTCCATGAAACATGTTCATGCATGTCGTTCCCTTCCAAAATCGTGAACCAAGTGAAGAGGACTCACAGTCATATATAGCATGTACTCTTCTTTGTAAAGTCATGTGTAACATGTGCACTTCTTTGGGATAAGTATCCTACACAGATTTCTACACTGTAAAACTTTTTATTCTGGAGAAAACAACATTTGTTTTGTGCTGATTCTACCAACTCTGTTCAGGCTTGTAATGAGCTTGAAAATAGTGACCAAGTGAGGACGTGTCAAATGCACATGTTTCACTATCTCTTCTTAGTGACAAGAATCCTGTAGATGTTCATACCATTTAACTTTTTATGTTCAGGAGAACTTCACACTGCTTTTGTGACGTTTTCATTGAATATGTTCACGCAGTCCTTGATTTTCCAAAATAGTGAACCAAGTGAAGAGGACTGAGAGTCAAATGTTGGAAGTGCACTTCTTAGGGATAAGTATTCTACAGAAGATTCTATAGTGTTACACTTTGTGTTCAGGAGAAGATCATACTTGTTTTGCGACACTGGCATATCACATGTTCACACTGGCCATGATTTTACAAAATAGTGAACCAAGTGCGGAGGATTCAGAATCTAATGTTGGAATTTCACTTCTTAGGGATAAGTATCCTAGAGACGTTCCTATAATGTAAATTTTGTGTTCAGGCGAAAATCATACTTGTTTTGTGACATTTGAATGGCACATGTTCACACAGGCCATGGTTTTCCAAAATAGTGAACCAACTGAAAAGGACTCTGAGTTAAATGTTGCAAGTGCACTTCTTTAGGATAAGTATCGAACAGAAGTTTCTATATTTTAACTCTTTGTGTTCAGAAGGAAATCACACTTATTTTACTACGTTTCCATGAAACATGTTCATGCATGTCGTTCCCTTCTAAAATAGTGAACCAAGTGGAGAGGACTCACAGTCATATGTAGCATGCGCAGTTCATTGGGAAGTCATGTGTACCATGTGCACTTCTTTGGTATGAGTATCTTATACAGGTTTCTAGACTGTAAAACTTTGTATTCTGGAGAAAACTACATTTGTTTTGTGCTGATTCTACCAACTATGTTCGGGCTTGAAATGAGCTTGAAAATAGTGACCAAGTGAGGATGGGCCAAATTAATATGTTTCACTTTCTCTTCTCAGTAATAAGAATCCTGTCTTTCTTTATATAGTAATAAGAATCCTGTTTTTGTTTATACGTTGTAACTTATATATTCAGGAGTAATTCACACTGGTTTTTTGACGTTTTCATGGAATATGTTCACGCAGGCCTTTATTTCCCAAAATAGTGAACCAAGTGAGGAGGACTCTGAGTTAAATGTTGCAAGTGCACTTCTTTAGGATAAGTATGGAAGAGAAGTTTCTATGTTGTTCCTCTTTGTGTTCAGGGGAAATCACAGTTGTTTTACGACGTTTCCATGGAACGTGTTCATGCATGTCGTTCCGTTCCAAAATATTGAACCACGTGAAGAGGACTCACATTCATATATAACATGTGCACTTCTTTCGGAAGTCATGTGTAGGATCTGCACTTTTTTGTGATAAGTATCCTACATAGGTTTCTAGACTGTAAAACTTTGTATTCTGGAGAAAACAACATTTGTTTTGTGCTGATTCTACCAACTATGTTCAGGCTTGTAATGAGCTGAAAATTGTGACCAAGTGAGGACGCTTCAAATTCACATGTTTCAATTTTTCTTCTCAGTGATAAGAATCCTGTAGATGTTCATACGTTGGAAATTTTCATGTTCAGGAGAAATTCACACTGGTTTTGTGACATTTACATGGAATATGTTCACGCCGGCCTTGATTTTCCAAAATAGTGAAGCAAGTGAGGAGGACTGAGAGTCAAATGTTGGAGGTGCATTTCTTAGGTAAAAGTATCCTACAGGAGATTCTATAGTGTTACACTTTGTGTTCAGGAGAAGATAATACTTGTTTTGCGACATTTGCATATTACATGTTCACGCAGGCAATGATTTTCCAAAAGAGTGAACCAAGTGCGCAGGATTCAGAGTCAAATGTTGGAATTTCACTTCTGAGGGATAAGTATCCTAGAGAAATTCCTATACTTTAACATTTCTGTTCAGGCGAAAATCATACTTGTTTTGTGACATTTGAATGTCACATGTTCACACAGGCCATGATTTTTCAAAATAGTGAACCAAGTGAGTTAAATGTTGCAAGTGCACTTCTTTAGGATAAGTATCGAATAGAAGTTTCTGTATTGTAACTCTTTGTGTTCAGGAGGAAATCACACTTTTTTTAGGACGTTTCCATGAAATATGTTCATGCATGTTGTTCCCTTCCAAAATAGCGAACCAAGTGAAGAGGACTCACAGTCATGTGTAGCATGTGCACTTCTTTGGGTAGTCATGTGTATCCTGTGCACTTCTTTGAAATAAGTATCCTCCACATGTTTCTAGAATGTAAAACTTTGTATTCTGGGGAAAACAAAGTTTGTGTTGTGCTGATTCTACCAAGTATGTTCAGGCTTATAATGAGCTTGAAAATAGTGACCAAGTGAGGACGTGTCAAATTCCCATGTTTCATTTTCTCTTCTCAGTAATAAGAATTCTGTAGATGTTCATATGTTGTAACTTTTTATGATCAGGAGAAATTCACACTGGTTTTGTGACGTTTTCATGGCTATGTTCACGCAGGCATTGATTTCCCAAAATAGCGAACCAAGTGAGGAGGACTGAGAGTCAAATGTTGGAAGTGCACTTCTTAGGGATAAGGATCCTACAGAAGATTCTATAGTGTTAAACTTTGTGTTCAGGAGAAGATCATACTTGTTTTGTGACATTGGCATATCACATGTTCAAGCAGCCTATGATTTTCCAAAATAGCGAACCCAGTGCGGAGGATACAGAGTAAAACGTTGGAATTTCACTTTTTAGGGATAAGTATCCTAGAGAAGTTCCTATACTGTAACATTTGTGTTTAAGTGAAAATCATTCTTGTATTGTGACATTTGAATGGCTCATGTTAACACAGGCTGTGATTTTACAAAATAGTGAATCAAGTGAGGAGGACTCTGATTTAAGTGCTGCAAGTGAACTTCTTTAGGATAAGTCTCGAACAGAAGTTTCTATATTGTAACTCGTTTTTTCAGGAGGAAAGCACACTTGTTTTATGACGTTTGCATGAAACATGTTCATGGATTCGATCCCTTCCAAAATAGTGAACCAAGTGAAGAGGACTCACAGTCATATGTAGCATGTTCACTTCTTTGGGAAGTCATGTGTAGCATTTGCACTTCTTTGGGATAAGTATCCTACACAGGTTTCTAGACTGTAAAAGTTTTTATTCTGGAGAGAACAACATTTGTTTTGTGCTGATTCTACCAACTATGTTCAGGCTTGTAGTGAGCTTGAAAATAGTGGCCAAGTGAGGACGCGACAAATTCACATGATTCACTTTCTCTTCTCAGAGATAAGAATCCTGTAGATGTTCATACGTTGTAACTTTTTATGTTCAGGTGAAACTCACACTGGTTTTGTGACGTTTTCATGGAATATGTGCACACAGGCCTTGATTTTCCAAAATAGTGAACCAAGTGAGGAGGACTGAGAGTCAAATTTTGGAGGTGTACTTCTTAGCGATAAGTATCCTACAGAAGATTCTATAGTGTTACACTTTGTGTTCAGGAGAGCATCATACTTGTTTTGTGACATTCGCATATACCATGTTCATGATTTTCCAAAATAGTGAACCAAGTGCGTAGGATTTAGAGTCAAATGTTGGAATTTTATTTCTTAGGGAAAATATCCAAAGGTAGTTCCTATACTTTAACATTTGTGTTCAGGTGAAAATCATACTTGTTTTGTGACATTTGAATGGCACATGTTCACACAGGCCATGATTTTACAAAATAGTGAACCAAGTGAGGAGGACTCGGAGTTAAATTTTGCAAGTGCACTTCTTCAGTTTAAGTATCATAAAGAAGTTTCTATATTGTAAGTCTTTGTGTTCAGGAGGAAATCACACTTTTTTTAGGAGGTTTCCATGAAATATGTTCATGCATGTCGTTCCCTTCCAAAATAGTGAACCATGTGAAGAGGACTCACAGTCATGTGTAGCATGTGCATTTCTTTGGGAAGTCATGTGTAGCATGTGCACTACTTTGGGAGAAGTATCCTCCACAGGTTTCTAGACTGTAAACCTTTGCATTCTGGGGAAAACAAAGTTTGTTTTGTGCCGATTCTACCAAGCATGTTCAGGCTTATAATGAGGTTGAAAACAGTGACCAAGTGAGGACGTGTCAAATTCCCATGTTTCACTTTCTCTTCTCAGTGATAAGAATTCTGTAGATGTTCATATGTTGTAACTTTTTATGTTCAGGAGAAATTCACACTGGTTTTGTGACGTATTCATGGCTATGCTCAGGCAGGCTTTCATTTCCCAAAATAGCGAACCAAGTGAGGAGGACTGAGAGTCATTGGAGATGCACTTCTTAGGAATAAGGATCCTAAAGAAGTTTCTATAGTGTTAAACTTTGTGTTCAGGAAAAGATCATACTTGTTTTGCGACATTGGCATCTCACATGTTCACGCAGGCCATGATTTTCCAAAATAGTGAAACAAGTGTGGAGGATTCAGAGTCAAATGTTGGAATATCACTTCTTAGGGATAAGTATCCTAGAGAAGTTCCTATACTGTAACATTTGTGTTCAGGCGAAAATCATACTTGTTTTGTGACATTTGAATGGCTCATGTTCACACAGGCTGTGATTTTACAAAATAGTGAACCAAGTGAGGAGGACTCTGATTTAAGTGTTGCAAGTGAACTTCTTTAGGATAAGTCTCGAACAGAAGTTTCTATATTGTAACTCGTTGTTTTCAGGAGGAAATCACACTTGTTTTACGACGTTTGCATGAAACATGTTCATGGATGTCGTTCCCTTCAAAATAGTGAACCAAGTGAAGAGGACTCACAGTCATATGTAGCATGTGCACTTCTTTGGGATAAGTATCCTACTCAGGTTTCTAGACTGTAAAACTTTGTATCCTGGAGAAAACAACATTTGTTTTGTGCTGATTCTACCAACTATGTTCAGGCTTGTAATGAGCTTGAAAATAGTGACCACGTGAGGACACGTCAAATTCACGTTTCACTTTCTCTTCTCAGTGATAAGAATCCTGCAGAGGTTCATACGTTGTAACTTTTTGAGTTCAGGAGAAATTCACACTGGTTTTGTGACGTTTTCATGGCTATGTTCACGCAGGCCTTGATTTTCCAAAATAGTGAACCAAGTGAGGAGGACTGAGAGTCAAATGTTGGAGGTGCATTTCTGAGGGATAAGTATACTACAGAAGATTCTATAGTGTTACGCTTTGTGTTCAGGAGAAGATCATAATTGTTTTGTGACATTTGCATATAACATGTTCACGCAGGCCATGATTTTCCAAAATAGTGAACCAAGTGAGAAGGACTCTGATTTAAGTGTTGCAAGTGAACTTCTTTAGGGTAAGTCTCGAACAGAAGTTTCTATATTGTAACTCTTTGTGTTCAGGAGGAAATCACACCTGTTTTATGACGTTTCCATGAAACATGTTCATGCATGTTGTTCTCTTCCAAAATAGTGAACCACTTGAAGAGAACTGAGAGTCATATGTAGCATGTGCACTTCTTTTGGAACATATATGTAGCATGTGCACTACTTTGGGATAAGTATCTACACAGGTTTCTACACTGTAAAACTTTGTATTCTGGAGAAACTGCATTTGTTTTGTGCTGATTCTACCAACTATGTTCAGGCTTGTAATGAGCTTGAAAATAGTAACCAAGGGATGACGCGTCAAATTCACGTTTCACTTTCTCTTCTCAGTGATAAGAGTCCTGTAGATGTTCATACGTTGTAGCTTTTTATCTTCAGGAGATATTCATACTGGTTTTGTAACTGTTCCATGGAATATGTTCACGCAGGCCTTGATTTTCCAAAATATTGAACCAAGTGAGGAGGACTGAGAGTCAAATGCTGGAATTGCACTTCTTAGGGATAAGTATCCTAGAGAAGTTCCTATACTGAAACATTTCTGTTCAGGCGAAACTCGTAATTGTTTTGTGACATTTGAATGGCACATATTCACACAGGCCACGATTTTACAATATAGTGAACCAAGTGAGGAGGACACTGAGTTAAATGTTGCAAGTGCACTTCTTTAGGATAAGTATCGTACAGAAGTTTCTATATTTTAAGTCCTTGTGTTCAGGAGGAAATCATACTTGTTTTACGAGCTTTCCATGAAACATGTTCATGCATGTCATTCCCTTCCAAAACAGTGAACCAAGTGCAGAGGACTCACAGTCATATGTTGAATGTGAACTTCTTTGGGAAGTCATGTGTAGCATGTTATCTTATTTGGGAGAAGTATCCTATACAGGTTTCTAGACTGTAAAGCTTTGTATTCTGGGGAAAACAACGTTTGTTTTGTGCTGATTCTTCCAACTATGTTCAGGCTTGTAATGACCTTGAAAATAGTAACCAAGGTAGGATGCGTCAAATTCACATGTTTCACTTTCTCTTCTCAGTTATAAGAATCCTGTAGATGTTCATACGTTGTAACTTTTTATGTTCAGAGAAATTCATACTGGTTTTGTGATGTTTCCATGGAATATGTTCACGCAGGCCTTGATTTTCCAAAATAGTGAACCATGTAAGGAGGACTGAGAGTCAAATGTTGGAATTTCACTTCTTATGGATAAGTATCCTAGAGAAGTTCCTATACTGTAGCATTTGTGTTCAGGAGAAAATCATACTTGTTTTGAGACATTTGAAGGGCACATTTTCACACAGGCCATGATTTTACAAAATAGTGAACCAAGTGATATAAATGTGGCAAGTGCACTTCTTTAGGAAAAGTATCGTACAGAAATTTCTATATTGTAACTCTTTGTGTTCAGGAGGAAATCACACTTGTTTTACGATATTTCCATGAAGCATGTTCATGCATGTCATTCCCTTCCAAAACAGTGAACAAAATGCAGAGGACTCACAGTCATATGTTGCATGTGCACTTCTTTGGAAGTCATGTGCAGCATGTGCACTTCTTTGTGATAAGTATCCTACACATGTTTCTAGACTGCAAAACTTTGTATTCTGGAGAAAACAACATTTGTTTTGTGCTGATTCTAACAACTCTGTTCAGGCTTGTAATGAGCTTGAAAATAGTGAGCAAGTGAGGACGCGTCAAATTCACATGTTTCACTTTGTCTTCTCAGTGATAAGAATCCTGTAGATGTACACACGTTGTAACTTTTTTTTCAGGAGAAATTCACACTGGTTTTGTGACGTTTTCGTGGAATATGTTCACGCAGGCCTTGATTTTTTAAATAGTGAATCAAGTGCGGAGGACTGAGAGTCAAATGTTGGAGGTGCACTTCTTAGGGATAAGTACCCTACAGAAGATTCTATAGTATTACACTATGTGTTCAGGAGAAGGTCATACTTGTTTTGCGACCTTTGCAAATAACATATTCAGGCAGGCCATCATTTTCCAAAATAGTGAAGCAAGTGCGGAGGATTTAGAGTCAAATGTTGGAATTTCACTTCTTAGGTATAATATCCGAGAGAAGTTCCTATACTGTAACATTTGTGTTCAGGCAAACATCATACTTGTTTTGTGACATTTGAATGGCACATGTTCACACAGGCCAAGATTTTACAAAATAGTGAACCAAGTGAGGAGGACTCTGAATTAAATGTTGCAAGTGCACTTCTTCAGGGTGAGTATCGTACAGAAGTTTCTATATTGTAACTCTTTGTGTTCAGGAGGAAATCCCACTTGTTTTAGGACGTTTCCATGAAACATGTTCATGCATGTCGTTCCCTTCCAAAATAGTCAATCAAGTGAAGAGGACTCACAATCATAAGTAGCATGTGCACTTCTTTGGGATAAGTATCCTACACAGGTTTCTAGACTGTAAAACTTTGTATTCTGGAGAAAACAACATTTGTTATGTGCTGATTCTTACAAGTATGTTCAGGCTTTTAATGAGCTTGAAAATAGTGAGCAAGTGAGGACGCATCAAATTCACATGCTTCACCTTCTCTTCTCAATGATAGAATCCTGTAGATGTTCATACGTTGTAACTTTTTATGTTCAGGAGAAATTCACACTGGTTTTGTGACGTTTTCATGCAATATGTTCACGCAGGCCTTGATTTTCCAAAATAGTGAACCAAGTGAGGAAGAGTGAGACTCAAATGTTGGAGGTGCACTTCTTAGGGATAAGTATCCTACAGAAGATTCTATAGTGTTACACTTTGTGTTCAGGAGAAGATCATACTTGTTTTGCGACATTGGCATATCACATGTTCACGCAGTCCATGATTTTCCAAAATAGTGAAACAAGTGCGGATGATTCAGAGTCAAATGTTGGAATTTCACTTCTTAGGGATAAGTATCCTAGTGAGGTTCTTCTACTGTAAAATTTGTGTTAAGGTGAAAACCATACTTGTTTTGTGACATTTGAATGGCACATTTTTACACAGGCCATGATATTACAAAATAGTGAACCAAGTGATGAGGACTCTGAGTTAAATGTTGCAAGTGCACCTCCTTAGGATAAGTATCGAACAGAAGTTTCTATGTTGTACCTCTTTGTGTTCAGGAGGAAATCTCACTTGTTTTATGACGTTTCCATGAAACGTGTTCATGCATGTCGTTCCCTTCCAAAATAGTGAACCAAGTTAAGAGGACTCACAGTCATATGTAGCATGTGCACTTCTTTGGGAAGTCATGTGTACCATGTGCACTTCTTTGGTATAAGTATCTTGTATAGATTTCTAGACTGTAAAACTTTGTGTTCTGGAGAAAACAACATTTGTTTTGTGCTGATTCTAACAACTATTTTCAGGCTTGTAATGAGCATGAAAATAGTGACCAAATGAGGACACGTCAAATTCACATGTTTCACTTTCTCTTCTCAGTGATAAGAATCCTGTAGATGTTCATACATTGTAACTTTTTATGTTCAGGAGAAATTCACACTGATTTTGTGATGTTTTCATGCAATATGTTTACGCAGGCCTTGATATTCTAAAATAGTTAACAAAGTGAAGAGGACTGTGAGTCAAATGGAGGTGCACTTCTTAGGGATAAGTATTGTAGCGAAGTTCCTATACTGTAACATTTGTGTTCAAGCGAAAATCATAATTGTTTTGTGACATTTGAATGGCACATGTTCATACTGGCCATGATTTTTCAAAATAGTGAACATAGTGAGTTAAATGTAGCAAGTGCACTTCTTTAGGTTAAGTATTGTAAAGAAGTTCCTATATTGTAACTCTTTTGTTCAGGAGGAAATGACAATTGTTTTTCGACGTTTCCATGAATCATATTCCTGCATGTCGTTCCCTTCCAAAATAGTGATCCAAGTGAAGAGGACTCACAGTCATATGTAGCATGTGCACATCTTTAGGAAGTCAGGTGTAGCATGTGCACTTCTTTGGGATAAGTATCCTACACAGGTTTCTAGACTGTAAAACTTTGTTTTCTGGAGAAAACAACATTTGTTTTGTGCTGAATCTACCAACTATGTTCAGGCTTGTAATGAGCTTGAAAATAGTGACCAAGTGAGCACAAGTCAAATTCACATGTTTCACTTTCTCTTCTCAGTGATAAGATTCCTGTAGATGTTCATACGTTGTAACTTCTTATGTTCAGGAGAAATTCACACTGATTTTGTGATGTTTTCATGCAATATGTTCACGCAGGCCTTGATATTCCAAAATAGTTAACAAAGTGAAGAGGACTGTGAGTCAAATGTTGGAGGTGCACTTCTTAGGGATAAGTATCCTTCAGAAGATTCTATAGTGTTACACTTTGTGTTCTGGAGAAGATCATACATATTTTGCGACATTGGCATATAACATGTTCACGCAGGCCATGAATTTCCAAAATAGTGAACGAAGTGCAGACGATTCAGAGTCAAATGTCAAAATTTCTCTTCTTAGTGATAAGTATCCTAGAGAAGTTCCCATATTGTAACATTTGTATTCAGGTGAAAATCATACTTGTTGTGTGAGATTTGAATGGCACATATTCACACAGGCCATGATTTTACAAAATAGTGAACCAAGTGCGGAGGACTCTGAGTTAAATGTTGCATGTGCACTTCTTTAGGATAAATATCGTACAGAAGTTTCTATATTGTAACTCTTTGTGTTCAGGAGGAAATCACACTTGTTTTACGACGTTTCCATGAAACATGATCATGCATGTCGTTCTCTTTCAAAATAGTGAACCAAGTGAAGAGGACTCACATTCATATGTAGTATGTGCACTACTTTGCAAAGTCATGTGTAGCACGTGCACTTCTTTGGGATAAGTATCCTACACATATTTCTAAACTGTAAAACTTTGTATTCTGGAGAAAACAACATTTGTTTTGTGCTGATTCTAACAACTATGTTCAGGCTTGCAATGAGCTTGAAAATAGTGACCAAGTGAGGACACATCAAATTCACATGTTTCACTTTCTCTTCCCAGTGATAAGAATCCTGTAGATGTTCATACGTTGTAACTTTCCATGTTCAGGAGAAATTCACACTGGTTTTGTGACGTTTTCATGGAATATGTTCACACAGGCCTTGATTTTCCAAAATAGTGAACCAAGTGCGGAGGACTGAGAGTCAAATGTATGAATTTCACTTCTTAGGGATAAGTATCCTAGAGAATTTCCTATACTGTAGCATTTGTGTGCAGGCGAAAATCATACTTGTTTTGTGACATTTGAATGGCACATGTTCACACAGGCCATGATTTTTCAAAAAAGTGAAGCAAGTGAGTTAAATGTTGCAAGTGTACTTATTTAGGATAAGTATCATACAGAAATTTCTGTATTGTAACTCTTTGTGTTCAGGAGGAAATGACACTTGTTTTATGATCTTCCCATGAAGGATGGTCATGCATGTCGTTCCCTTCCAAAATAGTGAACCAAGTGATGAGGACTCACAGTCATGTGTAGCATGTGCACTTATTTGGGAAGTCATGTGTAGCATGTGCACTTATTTGGGATAAGTAACCTACACAGATTTCTAGACTGTAAAACTTTGTATTCCGGAAAAAACAACACTTGTTTTGTGCTGATTCTACCAACTATGTTCAGGCTTTTAGTGAGCTTGAAATTAGTGACCAAGTGAGGACGCATCACATTCACATGTTTCACTTTCTCTTCTCACTGATAAGAATCCTGTAGATGTTCATACGTTGTAACTTGTTATGTTCTGGAGAAATTCACACTGGTTTTGTGATGTTTACATGGAATATGTTTACTCAGGCCTGGATTTTCCAAAATAGTGAAACAAGTGAGTAAGACTGAGAGTCACATGTTGGAGGTGCACTACTTAGGGATAAGTATCCTACAGAAGATTCTATAGTGTTACACTTTGTGTTCAGGAGAAGATCATACTTGTTTTGCGACATGGGCATATCACATGTTCATGCAGGCCATGATTTTCAAAAAGGGTGAACCAAGTGCGGAGGATTCATCAGAGTCAAATGTTGGAATTTCACTTCTTAGGGATAAGTATCTTAGCGAAGTTCCTATACTGTAACATTTGTGTTCAGGCGAAAATCATATTTGTTTTGTGACATCTGAATGGCACATGTTCACACAGGCCATGATTTTTCAAAATAGTGAACACAGTGAGTTAAATGTAGCAAGTCCACTTCTTTAGGTTAAGTATTGTAAAGAAGTTTCTATATTGTAACTCTTTGTGTTCAGGAAGAAATCACACTTGTTTTAAGACGTTTCCATGAAACATTTTCCTGCATGTCGTTCCCTTCCAAAATAGTGATCCAAGTGAAGAGGACTCACAGTCATCTGTAGCATGTGCACTTCTTTGGGAAGTCATGTGTAGCAAGTGCACTTCTTTGGGATAAATATCCTACACAGGTTTCTAGAATGAAAAACTTTGTATTCTGGAGAAAACATAGTTTTGTGCTGATTCTACCTACTATGTTCAGGCTTGTAATGATCTTGAAAATAGTGACCACATGAGGACGCGGCAAATTCACATGTTTCACTTTCTCCTCTCAGTGATAAGAATCCTGTAGATGTTCATACGTTGTAACTTTTTATGTTCAGGAGAAATTCACACTGGTTTTGTGACGTTTTCATGCAATACGTTCATGAAGGCCTTGATTTTCCAAAATAGTTAACAAAGTGAGGAGGACTGTGAGTCAAATGTTGGAGGTGCACTTCTTAGGGATAAGTATCCTACAGAAGATTCTATAGTGTTACACTTTGTGTTCTGGAGAAGATCATACATGTTTTGTGACATTGGCATATAACATGTTCACACAGACCATGAATTTCCAAAATAGTGAACCAAGTGCAGAGGATTCAGATTCAAATGTTGAAATTTCACTTCTTAGGGATAAGTATCCTAGAGAAGTTCCCATACTGTAACATTTGTGTTCAGGTGAAAATCATACTTGTTTTGTTGGATTTGAATGGCACATGTTCACACAGGCCATGATTTTACAAAATAGTGAAACAAGTGATGAGGACTCTGAGTTAAATGTTGCATGTGCACTTCTTTAGGATAAATATCGTACAGAAGTTTCTATATTGTAACTCTTTGTGTTTATGAGAAGTTCACACTTGTTTTGCGACATTAGCATATAATATGTTTACGCAGGCCATGAATTTCCAAAATTGTGACCCAAGTGAGGGGGGTTCAGAGTCAAATATTGCACGTGCACTTCTTACCAGTAAGTATCCTACGGAAGTTCCTATACTGTAACTCTTTGTGTTCAGGAGAAAATAATTGTTGTTCTGCTACCTTTCCATGGAACATGTTGAAGCAGGCGATGATTTTCCAAAATAGTTAACCAAGTAAGGATGACTCAGACTCAAATGTTGCAAACGCACTTCGTTGGGATATGTATCCTACAGAAGTTCCTATACTCTAACTCTTTGTGATCAGGAGAAAGTCACACTTGTTGTGCAACAGTCAATGGAACATATACACGCAAGCCATGATAGTCCAAAATAGTGAACCAAGAGAGAAGGATTCAGTGTCATAGTTTGCAGGTGCTCTTCTTAGCGGTAAGTATCCCACAAAAGTTTCTATACTGTCACTCTTTGTGTTCAGGAGAGTATCACACTTGTTTTGGAATGCTTCCATGGAACATGTTCACGCAGGCTATGACTTTCCAAAATAGTGAACCAAGTGAGGAGGACTCAGAGTCAAATGTTGGAAGTGCACTTCTTAGTGGTAAGTATCCTACAGAAGTTTTGATAATGTATCTCTTTGTGTTCTACAGAAAATCACACTTGTTTTTCGACGTTCCCATGGAACCTATTCATGCAGAAGATGATTATCAAAATAGTGAACCACGTACGGAGGATTTAGAATCAAATGTAGGAAGTGTACTTCTTGGGGATTAGTATCCTAGAGACGTTTCTACACTGTAAAATTTGCGTTCAGGAGAAAATCATCCTTGTTTTGTGACATTTGCAGGGCACATGTTCACCCAGGCCATGATTTTCCAAAATAGTGAACCGAGTGAGGAGGACTCTGTGTCAAATGTTGCAAGTACACTTCTTTAGGATAAGTGTCTTACAGAAGTTTCTATAATGTAACTCTTTGTGTTCATGGGGAAATCACACTTGTTTACGACATTTCCATGAAACATGTTCATGAATGTCATTCCCTTCCAAAATCGTGAACCAAGTGAAGAGGACTCACAGTCATATGTAGCATGTGCAGTTCTTTGGGATAAGTATCCTACACAGGTTTCTAGACTGTAAAACTTTGTATTCTGGAGAAAACAACATTCGATGTGTACTGTTATTACCAACTATGTTCAGGTCTGATATGCTCTTGAAAATATTGACCAAGTGAGGAAGTGTCAAATTCACATGTTGCACTTTCACTTCTTAGTTATAAGAATTCTGTAGATGTGCATGTGTTGTAACTTTTTATGTTCAGGAGAAAATCACACTGGTTTTGTGAGGTTTTCATGGAATATGTTCAGGCAGGCCTTGATTTTCCAAAACAGTGAACCAAGTGACGAAGACTGAGATTCAAATCTTGGAAGTGCACTTCTTAGGGAAAAGTATCCTACAGAAGATTCTATACTGTAACACTTTGTGTTCAGCAGAAGATCACACTTGTTTTGAGACATTTCCATATAACATGTTCAGGCAGGCCATGATTTTCCAAAATAGTGAACCAAGTGAGAAGGGTTCAGAGTCAAATATTGCACGTGCACTTCTTACTGGTAAGTATCCTACGAAAGTTCTTATAGAGTAACTGTTTGTGTTCAGGAGAAAATAACAGTTGTTGTGCCACATTTCCATGGAACATGTTGAAGCAGGCCATGATTTTTCCAAAATAGTTAACCAAATGAGTATGACTCAGAGTCAAATGTTGCAAGTGCACTTCGTTGGGATACGTATCCTACAGAAGTTACTATTCTGTAACCCTTTGTGATCAAGAGAAAGACACACTTGTTGTGCGACAGTCAATGGAAAATTTACATGCAAGCCATGATAGTCCAAAATAGTGAACCAAGAGAGAAGGACTCAGAGTCAAATACTGCAAGTGCTTTTCTTAGTGAATCAAGTGAGGAGGACTCAGAGTCAAATGTTGGAAGTGCACTTCTTAGTGGTAAGTATCCTACAGATGTTTCAATACTGTACATCTTTGTGTTCTGCAGAAAATCACACTTGTTTTGCGACGTTTCCATGGAACCTATTCATGCAGGAGATGATTTCCAAAATAGTGAACCATGTGCAAAGGATTCAGATTCAAATGTAGGAAGTGCACTTCTTTGGGATAAGTATCCTAGAGACGTTTCTACACTGTAACATTTGCGTTCAGGAGAAAATCATACATGTTTTGTGACACTTGCATGGCACATGTTCACACAGGCCATGATTTTCCAAAATAGTAAACCAAGTGAGCAGAACTCTGAATCAAATGTTGCAAGTGCACTTCTTTAGAATAAGTGTGGTTACAGAAGTTTCTATACTGTAACTCTTTGTGTTCAGGAGGAAATCACACTTGTTGTACGACGTTTCCATGAAACATGTTCATGAATGTCATTCCCTTCCAAAATCGTGAACCAAGTGAGGAGGACTCACAGTCATATGTAGCATGCACACTTCTTTGGGATAAGTATCCTACACAGGTTTCTAGACTGTAAAACTTTGTATTCTGGAGAAAACAACATTTGATGTGTACTGTTATTACCAACTATGTTCAGGTCTGATATGCTCTTGAAAATATTGACCAAGTGAGGAAGCGTCAAATTCACATGTTGCACTTTCACTTCTTAGTTATAAGAATTCTGTAGATGTGCATGTGTTGTAACTTTTTATGTTCAGGAGAAAATTACACTGGTTTTGTGACGTTTCTTGGAATATGTTCAGGCAGGCCTTGATTTTCCAAAACAGTGAACCAAGTGACGAAGACTGAGAGTCAAATCTTGTAAGTGGACTTCTTAGGGATAAGTATCGTACAGAAGATTCTAAACTGTAACACTTTGTGTTCAGGAGAAGATCACACTTGTTTTGCGACATTTACATATAACATATTCACGCAGGCCATGATTTTCCAAAATAGTGAAGCATGTGAGGAGGGTTCAGAGTCAAATATTGCACGTGCACTTCTTACCGGGAAGTATTCTAAGGAAGTTCCTGTACTGTACCTCTTTGTGTTTAGGAGAAAATAACAGTTGTTGTGCCACGTTTCCATGGAACATGTTGAAGCAGGCCATGATTTTTCCAAAATAGTTGAACAAGTGAGATGACTCAGAGTCAAATGTTGCAAGTGCACTTCTTTGTGATATGTATCCTTCAGAAGTTACTATACTGTAACTCTTTGTGATCAGGAGAAAGTCATACTTGTTGTGCGACAAGTCAATGGAACATTTACACCCAAGCCATGATAGTCCAAAATAGTGAACCTAGAGAGAAGGACTCAGAGTCAAATGTTGCAAGTGCTCTTCTTAGCGGTAATTATCCCACAAAAGTTTCTATACTGTCATTCTTTGTGTTCAGGAGAGTATCACACTTGTTTTGGAATGCTTCCATGGAACATTTTCACGCAGGCTATGACTTTCTAAAATAGTTAACCAAGTGAGGAGGACTCAGAGTCAAATGTTGGAAGTGCACTTCTTAGTGGTAAGTATCCTATAGAAGTTTCGATACTGTACCTCCCTGTGTTTTGCAAAAAATCACACATGTTTTGCGAGGTTTCCATGGAACCTATTCATGCAGGAGATGATTTTCAAAATAGTGAACCAAGTGTGGAGGGTTCAGAATTAAATGTAGGAAGTGCAATTCTTGGGGATAAGTATCCTAGAGACGTATCTACACTGTAACATTTGCGTTGAGGAGAAAATCATCCTTGTTTTGTGAAATTTGCATGGAACATGTTCACACAGGCCATGATTTTCCAAAATAGTGCACCAAGTGAGGAGGACGCTGAGTCAAATGTTGCAGATGCACTTCGTTATGATGAGTGTCATTACAGAAGTTTCTATGATGTAACTTTTGTGTTCTGGAGTAAATCACACTTGTTGTAAGACGTTTCCATGAAACATGTTCATGCATGTCATTCCCTGCCAAAATCGTGAACCAAGTGAAGAGGACTAACAGTCATATGTAGCATGTGCACTTCTTTGGGATAAGTATCCTACACAGGTTTCTAGACTGTAAAACTTTGTGTTCTGGAGAAAACAACATTCGTTTTGTGCTGATTCTACCAACTATGTACAGGCCTGTTATGAGCTTGAAAATAGTGACAAAGTGAGGAAGCGTTAAATTCACATGTATCACTTTCACTTCTCAGTGATAAGAATCCTGTAGATGTTCATACGTTGTAACTTTTTATGTTCAGGAGAAAATCACACTGGTTTGGGGACGTTTTCTTGGAATATGTTCACGCAGGCCTTGATTTTCCAAAAGAGTGAACCAAGTGAGGAGGACTGAGAGTCAAATGTTGGAAGTGCACTTCTTAGGGATAAGTATCCTGCAGAAGATTCTATACTGTAACACTTTGTATTCAGGAGAAGATCCTACTTGTTTTGCGACATTTGCATATAACATGTACACCCAGGCCGTGATTTCCCAAAATAGTTAACCAAGTGAGAAGGGTTCAGAGTCAAATATTGCACGTGTACTTCTTACCGGTAAGTATCCTACAGAATTTCCTATAATGT
This sequence comes from Typhlomys cinereus, assembly GCA_023101885.1. Classification (NCBI taxonomy): domain Eukaryota; kingdom Metazoa; phylum Chordata; class Mammalia; order Rodentia; family Platacanthomyidae; genus Typhlomys; species Typhlomys cinereus. The sequence continues at coordinate 5,393,168 of JALPQD010000103.1, forward strand.
AACTCTTTGTGTTCAGGAGAAAATAAAAGAAGTTGTACCACATTTCCTTGGAACATGTTGAAGAAGGCCATGATTTTATCAAAAGAGTTAACCAAGAGAGGATGACTCAGAGTCAAATGTTGCAAGTGTACTTCGTTGGGATATGAATGCTACAGAAGTTTCTATACTGTAACTCTTTGTGATCAGGAGAAAGTCACACTTGTGCGACAGTCAATGGAACATTTACATGGTAGCCATGATATTCCAAAATAGTGAACCAAGACAGAATGATTCAGAGTCAAATGTTGCAAGTGCTCTTCTTATCGGTAAGTATCCCACAAAATTTCTATACTGTAATTGTTTGTGTTCAGGAGAATATCACACTTGTTTTGGAATGCTTCCATGGAACATGTTCACACAGGCTATGACTTTCCAAAATAGTGAACCAAGTGAGGAGGACTCAGAGTCAAATGTAGGAAGTGCACTTCTTGGGGTAAGTATCCTAGAGATGTTTCTACACTGTAACATTTGCGTTCAGGAGAAAATCATCCTTGTTTTGTGACATTTGCATGGAAGATGTTTACACAGGACATGATTTTCTAAAATAGTGAACCAAGTGACGAGGACTCTGAGTCAAATGTGGCAAGTACACCTCTTTAGAATAAGTTTATTATAAAAGTTTTTATACTGTACTCTTTGTGTTCAGGAGGAAATCACACTTGTTGTACGACGTTTCCATGAAACATGTTTATGCATGTCATCCACTTCCAAAATTGTGAACCAAGTGAAGAGGATTCACAGTCATATGTAGCATGTGCACTTCTTTGGGATAAGTATCCTACACAGGATTCTACACTGTAAAACTTTGTGTTCTGGAGAAAACAATATTCGTTTTGTGCTGATGCTACCAACTATGTTCAGTCTTGTAATGAGCTTGAAAATAGGGAGCAAGTGAGGAAGCGTCAAAATCACATGTTTCTCTTTAACTTCTCAGTGATAAGAATCCTGTAGATCTTCATACGTTGTAACTTTTTATGTTCAGGAGAAAATCACACTGGTTTTGTGACGTTTTCATGAAATATGTTCACGCAGGCCTTGATTTTCCAAAAGAGTGAACCAAGTGAGGAAGGCTGAGAGTCAAATGTTGGAAGTGCACTTCTTAGGGATAAGTATCCCACAGAAGATTCTATACTGTAACACTTTGTGTTCAGGAGAAGAACACTCTTGTTTTGCCACATTTGCATATAACATGTTCACGCTGGCCATCAATTTCCAAAATATTGAACCAAGTGAAGAGGATTCAGAGTCAAATATTGCACGTACACTTCTTACCTGTAAGTAACCTTACAGAAGTTCCTATACTGTAACACTTTGTGTTCAGAAGAAAATAACAGTCGTTGTGCCACATTTCGATGGAACATATTGAAGTAGGCCATGATTTTTCCAAAATAGTTACCCAAGTGAGGATGACTCAGAGTCAAATGTTGCAAGTGCACTTCTTTAGGATAAGTGTCGTACAGAAGTTTCTAAACTGTAACTCTTTGTGTTCAGTAGGAAATCACACTTGTTGTACGACGTTTCCATGAAACATATTCATGCATGTCATTCCCTTCCAAAATCGTGAACCAAGTGAAGAGGACTCACAATCATATGTAGCATGTGCACTTCTTTGGGATAAGTATCCTACACAGGTTTTTAGACGGTAAAACTTTGTGTTCTGGAGAAAACAACATTCGTTTTGTGCTGATCCGAACAACTATGTTCAGGCTTGTAAAGAGCTTGAAAATAGTGACCAAGTCAAGAAAGGTCAAGTGCACATATTTCTCTTTCACTTCTCAGTGATAAGAATCCTGTAGATGTTCATACGTTTTAACTCTTTATGTTAAGGAGAAAATCACACTGGTTTTGTGATATTTTCATGGAATATGTTAACACAGGCCTTGATTTTCCAAAAGAGAGAACCAAGTGAGGAAGACTGAGAGTGAAATGTTGGAAGTGCACTTCTTAGGGATAAGTATCCTACAGAAGATTCTATAGTGTAACACTTTGTGTTCAGGAGAAGCTCACACTTGTTTTGCGACATTTGCATATGACATGTTCACCCAGGCCATGATTTTCCAAAACAGTGCACCAAGTGAGGAGGGTTCAGATAAGTGCACTTCTTACTGGTAAGTATCCTACGGAAGTTCCTATTATGTAACTCTTTGTGTTCAGGAAAAATAACAGTTGTTGTGCCACATTTCCATGGAACATGTTGAAGCAGGCCATGATTTTTCCAAAATAGTTGAACAAGTGAGGATGACTCAGAGTCAAATGTTGCAAGTGAACTTCGTGGACACCTATCCTACAGAAGTTTCTATACTGTAACTCTTTGTGATCAGGAGAAAGTCACACGTGTTCTGCGTCAAGTCAATGGAACATTTACACGCAAGCCGTGATATTTCCAAAATAGTGAACCAAGAGAGAAGGACTCAGAGTCAAATGTTGCAAATGCTCTTCTTAGCGGTAAGTATCCCACAAATTTTTCTATACTGTAATTCTTTGTGTTCAGGAGAGTATCACACTTGTTTTGGAAAGTTTCCATGGAACATGTTCATGCAGGCTATGACTTTCCAAAATAGTGAACCATGTGAGAAGGACTCAGAGTCAAATGTTGGAAATGCACTTCTTAGTGGTAAGTATCCTACAGATGTTTCGATATTGTACCTCTTTGTGTTCTGAAGAATATCACACTTGTTTTGCGACGTTTCCATGGAACCTATTCATACAGGGGATGATCTCTAAAATAGTGAACCAAGTGCAGAAGATTCATAATCAAATGTACGAAGTGCACTTCTTGGGGATAAGTATCCTAGATAAGTTTCTACACTGTAACATTTGCGTTCAGGAGAAAACCATCCTTGTATTGTGACATTGGCATGGAACATATTCAAGCAGGCCATGAATTTCCAAAATAGTGAACCAAGTGAGCAGGATTCAGAGTCAAATGCTGGAAGTGCACCTCTTAGGGATAAGTATCCTACAGAAGTTTGTATAATGTAACATTTCTATTCAGGAGAAAATCATACTTGTTTTGTGATATTTGCATGGCACATGTTCACACAGGCCATGATTTTCCAAAAGAGTGAACAAAGTGAGGAGGTGTCTGAGTCAATTGTACCAAGTGCACTTCTTTAGGATAAGTGTCGTAAAGAAGTTTCTATACCATAACTCTTTGTGTTCAGGAGGAAATCATACTTGTTGTACGACATTTCCATGAAACATGTTCATGCATGTCATCCCCTTCCAAAATCGTGAACCAAGTCAAGAGGACTCTCAGTCATATGAAGCATGTGGAATTCTTTGGGATAAGTGTCCTACACCGGTTTCTAGACTGTAAAATTTTGTGTTCTGTTGAAAACAACATTCGTTTTGTGCTGATCCCACCAACTATGTTCAGGCCTGTAATGAGCTTGAAAATAGTGACCAAGTGAGGAAGCGTCAAATTCACATGTTTCACTTTCTCTTCTCAGTGATGAGAATCCTGTAGATGTTCATACGTTGTAACTTTTTATGTTCAGGAGAAAATCACACTGGTTTTGTGACGTTTTCATGGAATATGTTCACGCGGGCCTAGATTTTCCAAAAGAGTGAACCAAGTGAGGAAGACTGAGAGTCAAATCTTGGAAGTGCACTTCTTAGGGATAAGTATCCTATAGAAGATTCTATACTGTAACACTTTGTGTTCAGGAGAAGATCACACTTGTTTTGCAACATTTGCATATAACATGTTCATGCAGGCCATGATTTTCCAAAATAGTGAACCGAGTGCGGAGGACTCTGAGTCAAATGTTGCAAGTACACTTCTTTAGGATAAGTGTCGTACAGAAGTTTCTATACTGTACTCTTTGTGTTTAGGAGGAAATCACACTTGTTTTACGAGGCTTCCATCATTCCCTTCCAAAATCGTGAACCAAGTGAAGAGGACTCACAGTCATATGTAGCATGTGCACTTCTTTGGGATAAGTATCCTACACAGGTTTCTAGACTGTAAAACTTTGTGTTCTGGAGAAAACAACATTCGTTTTGTGCTGATACTACCAACTAGGTTCAGCCTTCTTTCTTTTTTATTAAAAATTTAATTATACATTTTAAAATTTTTTACCAGTTCCCTCCCTCCACCCTCCTCCCCCTCCCCTTCCCCCAGTGTCTCCCCCCCAATTCCTAGAGAGTCCTTTATTGTGTACGCCTAACTCTCCACTGGGTCCTCCTTTCCGATGACATATCAGGACCCAGTGGCATTTCCATAAGCCCTTTCTCTTGTTCCCCTTAAGCATAAGATCACCACTATGGCTGTCAATCCCTTGCCTCCAGGGGTCTCGGTGCCCTTAACAGATGCTAGACTTTATGAGGGCAACAGTGTGCTGGACATTGCGCAGGGCATGCAAAGTCCCATTATGATTGCTTTGGCCCCAACTATTGTTGAGAATCTTGCAAATCGTTGCTCCTCCCATCCTTTTGCTCTTACAATCTTACCGCCCCCTCTTCCGCAAATGTCCCTGAGCTCCAGGATGGGGAGAGATTAGGCTGTCCTAGTTCTATGTGATTGATATAGAGTCTCTGAAGTTCTGGATTGTGGTTTGTTGATTTTCTTTTGCAGTTTTGCTGCTCCTGCAATGCCCTTCACTCCATTCTGCTGGGCACTGTATGTCACCCCATGCAGACGTTGATGGAGGCCTATTTTCTCTGCTGTAACATGGTCTCCTCTCTCCTTGTTTCTGGTGTGGCCCTCCTAACCCATCTCTCTTGTTCATAATCCTTGCAATTACTGTGTTACATAGGTTTACTTTTGAGTGTCTCAATGTGGGCTGGGTGAGTTTGGTACTAGGAGCCACCTATTAGGGAGTACATACAGCGCTTAATTTTCTGGGTTTGGGATACTTCACTTAATATAATTCTTTCTAATGACATCCATTTCCCAGCAAATTCCAGTAATTCATCATTTTTGATGGCTGAGTAGTACTCCGTTGTATAGATGTACCACATGTTTCCTTATCCACTCGTCAACTGTTGGACATTTAGGTTGATTCCATGACTTTGCTATTGTAAACAGTGCTGCTATGAACATGGTCGAGCTTGTGCTATCGAGGCGAACCTCTGCTGCATGGGGGGTTATTCCCAAAAGTGGGATAGCAGGGTCATATGGCATTTCAATCTTTAATTTCTTTAAGAATCTCCAGACGGCTCGCCAGAGTGGCTGTATGAGCCTGCATTCCCACCAACAATGTAGGAGAGTTCCCCTCTCTCCACATCCTCTCCAGCATTTGTCGTTGTTTGTATTGTGGATTTTTGCCATCCTGACCGGGGTGAGATGATATCTCAGGGAAGTTTTGATTTGCATTTCCCTGATGGCGAAGGAAGTGGAGCATTTTTTAAGATAATTGTTAGACATTTTAATTTCATCCCTGGTAAAGTTTCTTTGAAGTTCCAGGGCCCATTTTTTAATTGGGCCAGTGTTTTCCTTGGAGTTTAATTTTCTAAGTTATTTGTGCACTCTGGACAGTAGAGTTCTGTCAGATATGTGGTTAGTGAAGATTTTCTTCCATTCTGTGGGTTGCCTTTGAGCTCGTGTGACAATCTCTTTATCTGAACAGAAGCTCTTTAATTTCACAAGATCCCAACTGTTGAGAGTTGGTGGCAGTGACTGTGCCATTGGATGTCTGTTTAGGAAGTGTTGGCCTAGCCCAATCAGCTCGAGGGAGTTCCATATCCTTTCAACTATGGTTTTTAAAGTCTCAGGCCTGATATCAAGGTCCTTGATCCATTTGGAATTAAGTCTTGTACATGGCGACAAGTATGGGTCCAGCTTTAATCTTCTGCATGTGGAGATCCAGTTTTGCCAGCACCATTTGTTGAAGATGCTGTTCTTTTTCCATTGGATTCTTTGGGCCCCTTTGTCAAAGACCAAATGGCTGTAACTTTGTGGGCTTATATCTGGGTCTTCAATCCTTATCCATTGATCTGTGTGTCTATTTTGGAGCCAGTACCAGGCTGTCTTTATAACTATGGATTTGTAGTATAGACTTAGGTTTGGTATGGTAATACCTCCAGCTGTGTTTTTGTTACTCAGGATTGTTTTTGCTATCCTGGGTCTTTTGTGCCTCCATATGAACTTTGAGATTGTTTGGTCAACTTCTTTGAAGAATTGCTTTGGGATTTTGATTGGTATAGCATTGAATCTGTATATTGCCTTTGTTAGGGTGGTCATTTTTACAATGTTGATTCTGCCAATCCAGGAACAAGGGAGGTCTTTCCACCTTCTGGTGTCTTCTGCAATTTCTTTCTTTAGGGTTTTAAAGTTTTCATTGTAAAGGTCTTTTACCTCCTTAGTTAGGTTTATACCAAGGTATTTCATTTTTTTAGGGGTTATAGTAAATGGCATGGTTTCTCTCAAGGCTTTTTCACTTCTTTCATTCTGGGCATATAGGAAGGCCTCTGATTTTTGCACATTTATTTTGTATCCTGCCACCCTGCTGAACTTCTCAATTAGTTCCAGGAGCTTCCTGGTGGAGGTTTTGGGATCACTCAGGTATAAGATCATGTCATCTGCAAATAGGGATAGCTTGACTTCTTCCTTGCCGATTTGAATCCCTCTTATGTCCCTTTCTTGTCTTATGGCTTCAGCTAAGACTTCAAGTACAATATTGCATAGAAGTGGTGAGAGTGGACAGCCTTGTCTAGTTCCTGATCAAAGTGGGAATGCTTCCAATTGTTCCCCATTGAGCATAATCCTTGCTGTGGGCTTGTTGCATACAGCTTTTATTATATTGATAAAAGTTCCTTCCATTCCTATTGTCTCTAGCATTTTGATCATAAAAGGTTGTTGGATCTTGTCAAAAGCTTTTTCTGCATCTATCGAGAGTATCATGTGGTCTTGGACTTTAGACTGGTTTACATGATGAATTACATTTATTGATTTTCGTATGTTGAACCAACCTTGTGTGCCGGGGATGAAGCCTACTTGGTCCCCGTGAATGATCTTTTTAATATGTTTTTGAATCCGATTTGATAAGACTTTGTTGAGAATCTTTGCGTCTGTGTTCATCAGGGAGATCGGCCTATAGTTTTCTTTTTTAAGGAATCTTTATTAGGTTTTGGGATTAAAACGATATTAGCTTCATAGAAGGAATTTGGTAGTGTTCCTACCTTTGCTATTTGATGGAACAGTTTAAGGAGTATTGGTGTTATTAACTCCTTAAATGTCTGGTAGAACTCTGTGCTGAATCCATCTGGTCCAGGACATTTTTTGGTGGGAAGATTCGAGATTACTTCCTCAATTTCCTTTTAAATAATTCACAACTTCCTGATTCAATTTATGTAAGTTGTTTTTACTTAGAAATTCATCCATCTCTTTTGTGTTGTCAAACTTCACAGAGTATAAGTTTTTGAAATATGATGTTATAATTCTCTGGATTTCTTGGGTATCAGTAGTGATAACTCCATGTTCATTTCTAATTTTGTTAATTTGGGTTTTCTCTCTCTTGCTTTTGGTTAGTTTATCTAGGGGTGTATCAATTTTGTTGATTTTTTCAAAGAACCAGCTTTTTGATTGGTTGATTTTTTCTATCGTTTCCTTAGTCTCGATTTCAGATATTTCTCCCCTTATTTTGCTAATCTCTTCTCTTCTACTGCTTTTGGGATCAGATTGCTCTAGTTTCTCTAAAGCTTTAAGCTGCATTGTTAAGTTGTTTATTTCTGATGTTTCCATTTTTTTGACGTGGGCATTAAGAGCTATGAATTTACCTCTTAGAACAGCTTTCATTGTGTCCCAGATATTTTGGTAAGTTGTATTTTCGTTATCATTTACTTTCAGGAAATCTTGAATTTCCTTTTTAATTTCTTCCTGAATCCAGTTCTCATTCAGCATCATAGTGTTAAGTTTCCAGGAGTTAGTGTATTTTCTCTTGTTTGATGTGTTGTGGATGTCCAGCTTTAGGCCGTGGTGGTCTGATAGGGCACAGGTTAGAATTTCAACTTTCTTGTTTATGTGTAGATTCATTTTGTGGCCCAATATGTGATCTATTTTGGAGAAAGTTCCGTGTGCTGCTGAGAAAAATGTGTATTCTTTGGTGCGTGGGTGAAAAGTTCGATAGAGATCTGTGAGGTCCATTTCTTTCAGGGTTTGATTAAGTTCCAAAGTGTCTCTGTTAAACTTTTGACCTGTTGATCTATCCCATGTAGAGAGGGCGGTGTTGAAGTCCCCAAGAATTATCGTTTGGGGGTTGATTTCTTGCTTTAGATGCTGTAGGGTTTTCTTAATGAATGTGGAGGGGCCCGTATTGGGTGCATATATGTTCAGTATTGTGTAATCTTCCTGGTGAATTGTACCTGTGACTAAAATGTAGTATCCATCCATGTCTCTTATAATTTTTTGGTTTGAAATCCACTTTGTCTGATAGCATAATGGCTACCCCTGCCTGTTTTCTGCTTCCATTTGCTTGTAGAATTGTTGACCAGCCTTTTATTTTTAGAGCGTGCCTATCTTTTGTGGTGAGATGGGTTTCCTGCAGGCAACAGATTGATGGATTGTGATTTTTAATCCAAGTTTGTAATCTGTGTCTCTTGATTGGTGAATTAAGTCCATTAACATTTAGTGTTATAATGGAGAAACTATTGTTAATTCCAGACATTTATTATGTTTAGTAGCTTTTATAAGTATATTGCTTCGCTTTTAATGGTGTTATATTTGCTTTCTGTTCTCCTGGATATGCCTGTTTTTTTCTTCACGCTTGAGTATCATTTCTAGCAGTTTTTGAAGGCCTGGTTTGGTGGCCATGTATCCCTTAAAGTTGTCTTTGTGCTGGAAAATTTTTCTTTCTCCCTCGATCATGACTGATAGTTTTGCAGGGTAAATCAGCCTGGGTTGACATTTTTGCTCATTCAGTACTTGAAGTATGTCTCTCCAAGCTCTTCTTGCTTTTACTGTTTTGACTGAGAAGTTATTTGTTATTTTAATAGGTTTGCCTTTAAAAGTGACTTGTATTTTCTCCCTTGAAGCTCTCAGCACCAGTTCTTTATCTTGAATGTGGAGTGTTTTAACTATTATTTGCCGCGGCGTGCTTCTATTTTGGTCGTATCTGTTTGGGGTGCAGAATGCCTCTTGTATATGAATGGGCCTCTCTTTTTTTAGATGAAGAAAGTTTTCCTTGATGATCGTTTGAAAAATTTCCTCAGGGGTGGTATTTTGAGATTCTTGCTCCGGTATTCCATGAATACGCATGTTAGGCTTCTTCAGGGTGTCCCATATCTCTTGGATATTTCTCTCAAGTATCTTTTTGGCTTTAACAACCTCTTCCATTGAGCTGGTTAGTACTCCCACTTTATCTTCAAGGTCTGAAATTCTGTTTTCTGCTTCATTAGTTCTGTTGATAAGACTCTCTGTGGCGTTCTGGGTTGAAGATAACTTGTCTTTTAGCTCAGTTTTAAACTCTGCTTGAGTTTGTTTTAACTGGTCTATGCCACTTTTTGTTTCTTGCACTGTTTTTCTCAACTCCTCCAGATGTCTGTTGTGTTCCTCTTCAAAGCGATTGATTCCATTATGTAATTCCTCCTGGATTTCCTCTTTCATGGTATTGATCATGGTAATGATCATATTTTGGAAGACCTTATCCTGGGTGAGGCTTTCTTGGCCTTTTTCCGCGGGTTTGTTCTTGTTGGAGTCTAACATTATGGGATTAATTTCTTCAGTGGGAAATTTGTTTACTTGAGTGTTGCTTCTCATGGATTTGCACTTTGACTTTGGCATTGTCATTTTAACTCTTAAGATCTCTCATTTTCACTAAACTGAATTATTTGGCCTGGGGTACTGGTGGGGGGGGCCCGAACGGGGACTCACCTAGGGCGCGGGGTGAGGCCCAGGTGGACCGCACACGTGTCCAGACCGGTGGAGGGGGGTGGGGTGAAAAGGGAGGATGGGCGCGTAGGCGTGGAGCTATTTAACCCGAGGGCAGCTGGGGCGGGGCCCGGGCTCAGGGGGAGTTCCTGCTCGTCCCTCGGCCCCCGCGTGGCTCCGGCTGGATGGTGGGAGTCGGAGCCGGGTCCCTGTGGGCTGACCTGGGGTCCTAGGGCGCGCGGTGAGACCCGGCTGGATCTCGTGTACGCGTCCCGACCGGCGGAGCGGAGTGCGGTAAAGGGACGAGGTTCAGGCTTCTAATGAGCTTGAAAATAGTGTCCAAGTGAAGAAGCGTCAAACTCACATGTTTCTCTTTCACTTCTCAGTGATAAGAATTCTGTAGGTTTTCATACGTTACAACTCTTTATGTTCAGGAGAAAATCACACTGGTTTTGATACGTTTTCATGGAATATGTTCATGCAGGCCTTGATTTTCCAAAAGATTGAACCAAGTGAGGAGGACTGAGAGTGAAATGTTGGAAGTGCACTTCTTAGGGATAAGTATCCTACAGAAGATTCTATACTATAACACTTTGTGTTCAGGAGAAGATCACACTTGTTTTGCGACATTTGCAAAAAACATGTTCACGCAGGCCATGATTTTCCAAAATAGTGAACCAATTGAAAAAGGTTCAGAGTCAGATATTACACGTGCACTTCTTACCAGTAAGTATCCTATGGAAGTTGCTATTCTATAACTCTTTGTGTTCAGGAAAAATAAAAGTTGTTGTGCCACATTTCCATGGAACATGTTGAAGCAGGCCATGATTTTTCCAAAATAGTTAACCAAGTGAGGATGATTCAGAGTCAAATGTTGCAAGTGCACTTCGTGGACACCTATCCTACAGAAGTTTCTACACTGTAACTCTTTGTGATCAGGAGAAAGTCACACTTGTTTTGCGATAATTCAATGGAACATTTACACGCAAGCCATGATATTCCAAAATAGTGAATCAAGAGAGAAGGACTCAGAGTCAAATGTTGCAAGTGCTCTTCTTAGCGATAAGTATCCCAGAAATGTTTCTATACTGTAATTCTTTGTGTTCAGGAAAGTATCACACTTGATTTTCAATGCTTCCATGGAACATGTTCACACAGGCTATAACTTTCCTAAATAGTGAACCAAGTGAGAAGGACTCAGAGTCAAATGTTGGAAATGCACTTCTTAGTGGTAAGTATCCTACAGAAGTTTCGATACTGTACCTCTTTGTGTTCTGCAGAAAATCACACTTGTTTTGCGACGTTTCCATGGAACCTATTCATGCAGGAGATGATTTCCAGAATAGTGAACCAAGTGCGGAGGATTCAGAATCAAAGTAGGAAGTGCACTTCTTGGGGATAAGTATCCTAGTGAAAGTTCTACACTGTAACCTTTGCATTCAGGAGAAAATCATCCTTGTTTTGTGATATTTGCATGGAAAATGTTCACACAGGACATGATTTTCCAAAATAGTGAACCAAGTGAGTAGGTCTCTGAGTCAATTGTACCAAGTGCACTTCTTTATGATAAGTGTCGTACAGAAGTTTCTATACTGTAACTCTTTTTGTTCAGGAGGAAATCAAACTTGTTTTACGACGTTTCCATGAAACATGTTCATGCATGTCAATCCCTTCCAAAATCGTGAACCAAGTCAAGAAGACTCAAAGTCACATGTAGCATGTGTACTTCTTTGGGATAAGTATCCTACACAGGTTTCCAGACTTTAAATATTTATGTTTGGGGGAAAACAACATTCGTTTTTTGATGATTCTACCAACTATTTTCAGGTTTGTAATGAGCTTTAAAATAGTGACCATGGAATATGTTTACGCAGGCCTTGATTTTCCAAAATAGTCAACCAAGCGAGGAGGACTGAGATTCAAATGTTGGAAGTGCACTTCTTAGGGATTAGTGTCCTACAGAAGATTCTATACTGTAACACTTTGTGTTCAGGAGAAGATCATACTTGTTTTGTGACATTTGCATATAACATATTCACGCAGGCTATGATTTTCCAAAATATTGTACCAAGTGAGGAGGATTCAGAGTGAAATGGTGGAAGTGCACCTCTTAGGGAAAAGTATCCTACAGAGGTTTGTAACTGTAACATTTGGGTTCAGGAGAAAATCATACTTGTTTTGTGACATTTGCATGGCTCATGTTCACACAGGCAATGATTTTACAAAATGGTGAGCCATGTGAGGGGCACTATGAGTCAAATGTTGCAAATGCACTTCTCTAGCCTAAGTTTCGTACAGAAGTTTCTATAGTGTAACTCTTTGTGTTCAGGAGGAAATCCCACTTGTTGTACGACATTAGCATGAAACATGTTAATGCATGTCATTCCCTTCCAAAATCGTGAACCAAGTGAAGAGGACTCACAGTCATATGTAGCATGTGCACTTCTTTGGGAAAAGTATCCTACACAGGTTTCTAGACGGTAAAACTTTGTGTTCTGTAGAAAACAACATTCGTTTTGTGCTGATTCTACCAACTATGTTCAGGCCTGTAATGAGCTTTAAAATATTGACCAAGTGAGGAAGGTTCAAATTCACGTGTATCACCTCCACTTCTCAGTGATAAGAATCCTGTAGATGTTCATACGTTGTCACTTTTTATGTTTTAGAGAAAATCACACTGGTTTTGTGACGTTTTCATGGAATATGTTCAAACAGGCCTTGATTTTCCAAAATGGTGAACTAAGTGAGGGAGAATGAGAGTCAAATGTTGGAAGTGCGCTTCTTAGGGATAAGTATCCTACAGAAGATTCTATAGTGTTACACTATGTGTTCAGGAGAAGATCATACTTGCTTTGCGACATTGGCATGTAACATGTTCACGCAGGCCATGATTTTCCAAAATAGTGAACCAAGTGAGGAGTTTTCAGAGTCAAATATTGCACGTGCACTTCTTTCTGGTAAGTGTCCTATGGAAGTTCCTATACTGTAACTCTTTGTGTTCAGGAGAAAATTACAGTTGTTGTGCCACATTTCCATGGAACATGTTGAAGCAGGCCATGATGTTTCCAAAATAGTTAACCAAGTGAGGATGATTTAGTCTTATGTTGCAAGAGCACTTCTTTGGGATATGTATCCTACAGAAGTGTCTATACTGTAACTCTTTCTGATCAGAAGAAAGTCACACTTGTTGTGCGACAGTCAATGGAACATTTACACGCAAGCCATTATGTTCCAAAATAGAGAACCAAGAGAGAAGGACTCAGAGTCAAATGTTTCAAGTGCTCTTCTTCTTAGCGGTAAGTATCCCACCAAAGTTTCTATACTGTCATTCTTTGTGTTCAGGAGAGTTTCACACTTGTTTTGCAATGTTTCCCTGGAACATGTTCACGCAGGCTATGATTTTGCAAAATATTGAACCAAGTGAGGAGGACTCAGAGGGAAACGTTGGAAGTGCACTTCTTAGTGGCAAGTATCCTACAGAAGTTTCGATACTGTACCTCTTTGTGTTTGTCAGAAAATTACACTTGTTTTGCGACGTTTCCATGGAACCTATTCATGCAGGAAATGATTTCCAAAATAGTGAACCAAGTGCGGAGGATTCAGAATCAAATGTAGGACGTGCACTTCTTGCCGATAATTATTCTAGAGAAGTTTCTACACTAACATTTGCGTTGAGGAGAAAATCATACTTGTTTTTTGACATTTCCATGGAACATGTTCACACACGCCATGAATGTCCAAAATAGTGAACCAAGTGAGGAGCATTCAGAGTGACATGGTGGAAGTGCACCTCTTAGGGATAAGTATCCTACAGAAGTTTGTATACTGTAACATTTGCATTCAGGAGAAAATCATACTTGTTTTGTGACATTTCCATGGAACATGTTCACACAGGCCATGATTTTCCAAAATAGTGAAACAAGTGAGGAGGACTCTGAATCAAATGTTGCAAGTGTACTTCTTTAGGATAAGTGTCTTACAGAAGATTCTATAGTGTAACTCTTTGTGTTCAGGAGGAAATCACACTTGTACGACGTTTCCATGAAACATGTTCATGCATGTCATTCCCTTCCAAAATCGTGAGCCAAGTGAAGAGGACTCACAGTCATATGTAGCATGTGCACTTCTTTGGTACAAGTATCCTACACAGGTTTCTAGACTGTAAAACTTTGTGTTCTGGAGAAAACAATATTCGTTTTGTGCTGATTCCACCAAATATGTCCAGGCCTGTAATGATCTTGAAAATAGTGACCAAGTGAGGAATCATCAAATTCACATGTTTCACTTTCACTTCTCAGTGATAAGAATCCTTTAGATGGTCATACGTTGTAACTTTTTTTATATAATTCTTTTTTATTATTATTTCAACTCATACATACTTAATAGGTACACCAGTTCCCTCCCTCCTCCTCCTCCCCCCGAGCCTCCTACTCTCCCCCCCAACCCCTCCCACCCCATGCCCCCGTGCCTCCTGCCCCGAATCCCAGAGTCCTTTCTTGTGCATGCCTGACTCTCCTCTGGGTCCTCTTCTCTGATGACGTACAAGGACCCAGTGGCATTTCCCTGAACCCCTTCCTGTATTCCCCTTAAGCATAGGAACACTACTGTGGCTGTTAATCCCTTGCCTCCAAGGATCTTGGTGCCTTTAGCAGATGCTAGACTTTGTGAGGTCAATAGTGTGTTGGACATTGCGCCGGGCATACAATGTCCAATTATGATTGCTTCGGCCCTAACTTGTGTGGAGTATCTTGCAAATCATTGCTCCTCCCATCCTTTTGCTCTTACCCTGCCCCCTCTTCCGCAAATGTCCCTGAGCTTCAGGATAGGGAGAGATTAGTCTGGCCTAGTTCTAGGTGGTTGATATAGAGTCTCTGAAGTTCTGGATTGTGGTTCCTTGATTTTCTTTTGCAGTTTTGTTGCTCCTGTACTGCCCTTCACTCCATCGTGATGGGCACTGTATGTCACCCCCTGGCCAGAGACAGAAAGCTGTTAAACTGGAGTCTTATTATAAGAGCACATTCAAGAGTAGATGTAATACTTATACCCAAAATTGGAATCACAGGGTCATATGGCCTTAGGCAATGGGAGGGGTCCATCATCCATTTGCAAAATGGTTACTTTTTAATCTGCTGGACTATATGCCCTCCCCTTCTGGTGAGTTCATATCCCCTTAGTTGTAAATGATCAGCAAGGAATTGTGAACTTAACTAGGTGTCACATTACTTTCTTGCAGTCCTTGATGGAGGCCTATTTTCTCTACTGTAAAATGGTCACTTCTCTCCTTGTTTCTGGTGTGGCCCTCCAACCCCATTCCTCCTGTTCGTAATCCTTGCAATTACTGTAGGTAATACATAGATTAACCTATGAGTGTCTCAAGATGGGCTGGGTGGGTTTGGTATTAGGAGCCACCTATTAGGGAGTACATACGGCACTTAATTTTCTGGGTCTGGGATACTTCACTTAATATAATTGTTTCTAATGACATCCATTTCCCGGCAAATTCCAGTAATTCATCATTTTTGAAGGCTGAGTAGTACTTCATTGTATAGATGTACCACAGTTTCCTTATCCACTCGTCAACTGTTGGACAATTGGGCTGATTCCATGACTTTGCTATTGTAAACAGTGCTGCTATGAACATGGTCGTGCTTGTGCTATCTAGGTGAACCTCTGCTGTATGGGGGTTATACCCAAAAGTGGAATCGCAGGGTCATATGGCATTTCAATCTTTAATTTCTTTAAGAATCTCCCAACGGCTTGCCAGAGTGGCTGGATGAGCCTGCATTCCCACCAGCAATGTAAGAGAGTTCCCCTCTCTCCACAACCTCTCCAGCATTTGTTGTTGTTTGTGTTGTGGATTTTTGCCATCCTGACCAGGGTGAGATGATATCTCAGGGAAGTTTTGATTTGCATTTCCCTGATGGCTAAGGAAGTGGAGCATTTTTTCAGATATCTGTTAGACATTTTAATTTCATCCATGGTCAAGTTTCTTTTAAGTTCCAGGGCCCATTTTTTAATTGGGCCATTAGTTTCTTTGGTGTTTAGTTTTCTAAGTTCTTTGTGCACTCTGGACAGCAGAGTTCTCTCAGATGTGTGGTTAGTGAAGATTGTCTCACATTCTGTGGGTTGCCTTTGAGCTCATGTGACAATCTCTTTATCTGAACATAAGCTCTTTAATTTCACAAGATCCCAACTGTTAAGAGTTGGTAGCAGTGACTGTGCCATTGGATGTCTGTTTAGGAACTGTTGGCCTAGCCCAATCAGCTCGAGGGAGTTCCCTATCCTTTCAACTATGGTTTTTATAGTCTCTGGCCTGATATCAAGGTCCTTGATCCATTTGGAATTAAGTCTTGTACATGGCGACAAGTATGGGTCCAGCTTTAATCTTTTGCATGTGGAGATCCAGTTTTGCCAGCACCATTTGTTGACGATGCTGTTCTTTTTCTATTGGATTCTTTGGGCCCCTTTGTCAAAGACCAAATGGCTGTATTTTTGTGGGCTTATATCTGGGTCTTCAAACCTTATCCATTGATCTCTATGTCTATTTTGGAGCCAGTACCAAGCTGTATTTATAACTATGGATTTGTAATATAGACGAAGGTTCGGTATGGTAATACCTCCAGCAGTGTTTTTGTTACTCAGGATTGTCTTTGCTATCCTGGGTCTTTTGTGTGTCCATATGAATTTTGAGATTGTTTGGTCAACTTCTTTAAAGAATTTCTTTGGGATTTATATGGTATAGCATTGAATCTGTATATTGCCTTTGGTAGGATGGTCATTTTTACGATGTTGATTCTGCCAATCCAGGAACATGGGAGATCTTTCCACCTTCTGGTGTCTTCTGCTATTTCTTTCTTTAGGGTTTTAAAATTTTCGTTGTAAAGGTCTTTTACCTCCTTGGTTAGGTTTATACCAAGGTATTTCTTTTTTTTAGGGGGTATAGTGAATGGATTATTTTCTCTCAAGGCTTTTTCACTTCTTTCATTCTGGGCATATAGGAAGGCCTCTGATTTTTGCACATTTATTTTGTATCCTGCCACCCTGCTGAACTTCTCAATTAGTTCCAGGAGCTTCCTGGTGGAGTTTTTGTGATCACTCAGGTATAAGATCATGTCATCTGCAAATAGGGATAGTTTGACTTCTTCCTTGCCAATTTGAATCCCTTTTCTGTTCCTTTCCTGCCTTATGGCTCCAGCTAAGACTTCAAGTACAATATTGAATAGCAGTGGTGAGAGTGGACAGCCTTGTATAGTTCCTGATCGAAGTGGGAATGCTTCCAATTGTTCCCCATCATACGTTGTAACTTTTCATGTTCAGTAGAAAATCACACTAGTTTTGTGACGTTTTCAAGGAATATGTTCACGCAGGCCTTGATTTTCCAAAATGGTGAACCAAGTGAGGAAGACTGAGAGTCAAATGTTGGAAGTGCACTTCTTAGGGATAAGTATCCTACAGAAGATTCTATACAGTAACACTTTGTGTTCAGGAGAAGATCATACTTGTTTTGCCACATTTGCATATAACATGTTCACGCAGGCCATGAATTTCCAAATAGTGAACCAAGTGAGGAGTGTTCAGATTCAAATATCGCACGTGCACTTCGTACCGGTAAGTGTAATACGAAAGTTCCTATACTGTAACTCTTTGTGTCAGGAGAAAATAGCAGTTGTTGTGCCACATTTCCATGGAACATGTTGAAGCAGGCCATGATTTTTCCAAAACAGTTAACCATGTGAGGATGACTCAGAGTCAAATGATGCAAGTGCACTTCGTTGGTATACGTAACCTACAGAAGTTTCCTTACTGTAACTCTTTGTGATCAGGAGAAAGTCACATTTGCTGTGCGACAGTCAATGGAACATTTACACGCAAGCCATGATATTCCAAAATAGTGAACCAAGAGAGAATTATTCAGAGTCAAATGTTGCAAGTGCTCTTCTTCTTAGGGCTAAATATCCCACAAAAGTTTCTATACTGTCATTCTTTGTGTTCAGGTGAGGAGGACTCAGAGTCAAATATTGGAAGTGCACTTCTTAGTGGTAAGTATCCTACAGAAGTTTTGATACTCTACCTCTTTGTGTTCTGCAGAAAATCACACTTGTTTTGCGACGTTTCCATGGAACCTATTCATGCAGGAGATGATTTCCAAAATAGTGAACCAATTGCGTAGGATTCAGAATTAAATATAGGAAGTGCACTTCTTGCGGATAAGTATCCTAGAGAAGTTTCTACACTGTAACATTTGCGTTCAGGAGAAAATCATACTTGTTTTGTGACATTTGCATGGAATATATTCACGCAGGCCATGAAAGTCCAAAATAGTGAACCAAGTGAGGAGGATTCTGAGTCAAATGCTGGAAGTGCACCACTTAGGGAGAAGTACCCTTGCGAATTTTGTATACTGTAACATTTGCATTCAGGAGAAAATCATACTGGTTTTGTGACATTTCCATGGCACATGTTCACACAGGCCATGATTTTACAAAATAGTGAACCAAGTGAGCAGGGCTCTTACTCAAATCTTGCAAGTGCACTTCTTTAGGATAAGTGTTGTAAAGAAATTTCTATACTATAACTCTTGGTGTTCAGGAAGAAATCACACATGTTGTACGACGTTTCCATGAAACATGTTCATGCATGTCATTCCCTTCCAAAATCGTGAACCAAGTGAAGTGTACTCACAGTTATATGTAGCATGTGCATTTCTTTGGGACAAGTATCCTACACAGGTTTCCAGACGGAAAAACTTTGTGTTCTGGAGAAAACAACATTCGTTTTGTGCTAATTCTAACAACTATGTTCAGGCCTGTAATGAGCTTGAAGATAGTGACCAAATGAGGAAGCGTCAACTTCACATGTTTCACTTCCACGTCTCAGTGATAAGAATCCTGTAGATGTTCATACGTTGCAACTTTTTATGTTCAGGAGGAAATCACACTGGTTTTGTGACGTTTTCATGCAATATGTTCAAGCAGGCCTTGATTTTCCAAAATGGTGAACCAAGTGAGGAAGACTGAGAGTCAAATGTTGGAAGTGCACTTCTTAGGGATAAGTATCCTACAGAAGATTCTATACAGTAACACTTTGTGTTCAGGAGAAGATCATACTTGTTTTGCCACATTTGCATATAACATGTTCACGCAGGCCATGAATTTCCAAATAGTGAACCAAGTGAGGAGTGTTCAGATTCAAATATCGCACGTGCACTTCGTACCGGTAAGTGTAATACGAAAGTTCCTATACTGTAACTCTTTGTGTCAGGAGAAAATAGCAGTTGTTGTGCCACATTTCCATGGAACATGTTGAAGCAGGCCATGATTTTTCCAAAACAGTTAACCATGTGAGGATGACTCAGAGTCAAATGATGCAAGTGCACTTCGTTGGTATACGTAACCTACAGAAGTTTCCTTACTGTAACTCTTTGTGATCAGGAGAAAGTCACATTTGCTGTGCGACAGTCAATGGAACATTTACACGCAAGCCATGATATTCCAAAATAGTGAACCAAGAGAGAATTATTCAGAGTCAAATGTTGCAAGTGCTCTTCTTCTTAGGGCTAAATATCCCACAAAAGTTTCTATACTGTCATTCTTTGTGTTCAGGTGAGGAGGACTCAGAGTCAAATATTGGAAGTGCACTTCTTAGTGGTAAGTATCCTACAGAAGTTTCGATACTCTACCTCTTTGTGTTCTGCAGAAAATCACACTTGTTTTGCGACGTTTCCATGGAACCTATTCATGCAGGAGATGATTTCCAAAATAGTGAACCAATTGCGTAGGATTCAGAATTAAATATAGGAAGTGCACTTCTTGCGGATAAGTATCCTAGAGAAGTTTCTACACTGTAACATTTGCGTTCAGGAGAAAATCATACTTGTTTTGTGACATTTGCATGGAATATATTCACGCAGGCCATGAAAGTCCAAAATAGTGAACCAAGTGAGGAGGATTCTGAGTCAAATGCTGGAAGTGCACCACTTAGGGAGAAGTACCCTTGCGAATTTTGTATACTGTAACATTTGCATTCAGGAGAAAATCATACTGGTTTTGTGACATTTCCATGGCACATGTTCACACAGGCCATGATTTTACAAAATAGTGAACCAAGTGAGCAGGGCTCTTACTCAAATCTTGCAAGTGCACTTCTTTAGGATAAGTGTTGTAAAGAAATTTCTATACTATAACTCTTGGTGTTCAGGAAGAAATCACACATGTTGTACGACGTTTCCATGAAACATGTTCATGCATGTCATTCCCTTCCAAAATCGTGAACCAAGTGAAGTGTACTCACAGTTATATGTAGCATGTGCATTTCTTTGGGACAAGTATCCTACACAGGTTTCCAGACGGAAAAACTTTGTGTTCTGGAGAAAACAACATTCGTTTTGTGCTAATTCTAACAACTATGTTCAGGCCTGTAATGAGCTTGAAGATAGTGACCAAATGAGGAAGCGTCAACTTCACATGTTTCACTTCCACGTCTCAGTGATAAGAATCCTGTAGATGTTCATACGTTGTAACTTTTTATGTTCAGGAGGAAATCACACTGGTTTTGTGACGTTTTCATGCAATATGTTCAAGCAGGCCTTGATTTTCCAAAATGGTGAACCAAGTGAGGAAGACTGAGAGTCAAATGTTGGAAGTGCACTTCGTAGGGATAAGTATCCTCCAGAAGATTTTTTACTGTAGCACTTTGTGTTCAGGAGAAGATCACACTTGTTTTGCGACATTTGCATATAACATGTTCACGCAGGCCATGAATTTCCAAAATAGTGAACCAAATGAGGAGTTTTCAGAGTCAAATATTGCACGTGAACTTCTTACTGGTAAGTATCCTATGGAAGTTCCTATACGGTAGCTCTTTGTGTTCAGGAGAAAATAACAGTTGTGCCACATTTCCATGGAACATGTTGAAGCAGGCCATGATGTTTCCAAAATAGTTAACCAAGTGAGGATGTCTCAGAGTCAAATGATGCAAGTGCACTTTGTTGGGATACGTATCCTACAGAAGTTTCTATACTGTAACTCTTTGTGATCAGGAGAAATCACACTTGTTGTGCGACAGTCAATGGAACATTTACACGGAAGCCATGATATTCCAAAATTGTGACCCAAGAGAGAAGGACTCAGAGTCAAATGTTGCAAGTGCTCTTCTTCTTAGCGATAAGTATCCCACCAAAGGTTCTATACTGTCATTCTTGGTGTTCAGGAGAGTATCACACTTGTTTTTCAATGATTCCCTGGAACATGTTCACACAGGGTATGATTTTCCAAAATAGTGAACCAAATGAGGAAGACTCAGTATCAAATATTGGAAGTGCACTTCTTAGTGGTAAGCATCCTACAGAAGTTTCGATACTGTACCTCTTTGTGTTCTGCAGAAAATCACACTTGTTTTGCGAAGTTTCCATGGAAACTATTCATGCAGGAGATGATTTCCAAAATAGTGAACCAAGTGCAGAGGATTCATAATCAAATGTAGGAAGTGCACATCTTGCGGATAAGTATTCTAGAGAAGTTTCTACACAGTAACATTTGCGTTTAGGAGAAATTCATACTTGTTTTGTGACATTTGCATGGAACATGTACACGCAGGCCATGAGTTTCCAAAATAGTGAACCAAGTGAGGAGGATTCAGAGTCAAATGCTGGAAGTGCACCTCTACGGGATAAGTATCCTACAGAAGTTTGTATACTGTAACATTTGTGTTCAGGAGAAAATCATACTTGTTTTGTGACATTTGCATGGCACATGTTCACACAGGCCATGATTTTACAAAATAGTGAACCAAGTGAGCAGGACTTTGAGTCAAATGTTACAAGTGCACTTCTTTAGCTTGTGTCGTACAGAAGTTTCTCTACTGTAACTCTTTGTGTTCAGGAGGAAATCACACTTGTTGTACGATGTTCCCATGAAACATGTTCGTGCATGTCATTCCCTTCCAACATCCTGAACCAAGTGAAGAGGACTCACAGTCATATGTAGCATGTGCACTTCTTTGGGACAAGTATCCTACACAGGTTTCTAGACTGTGGCTTGGCCTGCGTCCTCCTGTCCCGGACCGACCCCAGCCCCCTTCGTGCCGTCTCTCCCCCGCCCATGGGAAGTGAGTGATAGAGAGAGAGAGAGAGAGAGAGAGCACAGCCCCCAACCAACCCGAAGCCCCACGCCTCTGTGCGGTGGTGAGCACCCAGGCCGACTGCGGCTTTGCCTGTGCCACCTGCCCCGAACCGACCCCAGCCCCGTCTGTGCCGCCCCGCCCCCGCCCAAGGTGAGTCAGTGAGAGAGAGAGAGAGAACACAGCCCAGCCCCAACAAACCCGGAGCCCCAAGCGTACCAATGGCGGCGAGCACCCAGGCTGACTGCGGCTTAGCCTGGACCCTGCCCGGGACCCAAGCCCCTCGCATCCTGCCCCCTGTGCGCCTAGCCATCCCCCTGGATCCCAGGTGAAGAATTCTGCCATTGAGCCAGGGAGTGAAAGATCCCAGCCCAGCCCTGCCCCCCACCCGGGAGATGCCCTGCCAACAGCACCACCTCTGGGGCCCCGCCCCTCTCGGCGCCTACCTTCCCAGGTCGCAGGTGAAGAATTCTGCCATCAACTTCAGACCCTCTGCCTCTCTGGCCCACCGGGGACCTACACACATGGTCCACGGAAGACACACTGCTACTCAGAATTCAATAGAGCCCAAAGGAAACTCAAGAAAAATTCTAAGGAACAAATGGAGCACAGGCCATAAATCTGGACTCCTCTACAATCATTATATCACGTGGGCGAGTTTCTTCTCATCCAGCCCAAAGATAAGTAAACTTTTTCTTTTCAACTTACTGATCCTTTAAAGTATCAATGCTGTAGATCAACTTTCTCATACAGTCACCCCACAACATACAACTCCAGGGAGTACACCACTCACCCCCACATTTCACCAAGAAACTAAATTGTAAAAGTGCACTACCAAACTATTATTCACCCCCTGGTAACATAACCTGACTTAACTGACGTACTAACAGCCTAGTAGCCTTGTCTAGGATATAATAATAACAATACACAAACATACCCAATCCAAGGCAAGCACTAGTAATAACTGGCAAGCGTAACAATACTAACTACGTTGATTCAGTGAAAAACACAGAAACTGAAAGGTCCTAAAAAAAAAACAACAATGTACAAGTCAAAGTGCAGATCCACGAGACACAAAACCCAATAAGACCAATCTCCTGCCGAAAGAATCAATCCCATAATGAGGGATTTCGACCAGAACAAATCCACAGAAAATAGCCATGGAAGCCAGACCCAACATAACGACTTTCAGAGAATGATCCTTACCATGATTAATACTATGAAAGAGGAAATCCGAGAAGAGTTAAACAACCGTATGAACCACTTTGAACAGGAACACAACAGGCACTTGGAGGAGTTGAGAAAAACAGTTCAAGAAACAAAAATAGGTATGGAGCAATTAAAACAGTCTCAGGCAGAGTTTAAAATTGAACTAAAAGACAAGTTATCTTCAACCCAAAACTCAACAGAGAGTCTTATCAGCAGAACAAATGAGGCAGAAAATAGAATTTCAGATCTTGAAGACAAAGTGGGAGAATTAACCAGCTCAATGGAAGAGATTGTTAAAGCCAAAAAATACTGGAGAGGAACATTCAAGAGATATGGGACACCCTGAAGAAGCCTAACATGCACATTCATGGAATACCAGAACAAGAATCCCAAAATACCACACCTGAGGAAATACTTCAATTCATCATAAATGACAACTTCCCACAATTAAAGAATGAGAGGCCTATCCAAATACAAGAGGAATTTCGCACTCCAAACAGATATGACCAAAGTAGAAAATTGCCACGCAAATAATAGTCAAAACACTCCACATTCAAGACAAAGAAAAGGTGCTGAGAGCTTCAAGAGAAAAAAAGCAACTCACTTTTAAATGTAAACCTATTAGAATAACAAATGTCTACTCAATGGAAACAGTAAAATCAAGAAGAGCTTGGAGAGACATAAGTCAAGTATTAAATGAGCAAAAATGCCATCCCAGACTGATATACCCGGCAAAACTATCTGTCATGATTGAGGGAGAAAGAAAAGTTTTCCAGCACAAAGACAACTTGAAGGGATACATGTCTACCAAACCAGGCCTTCAAAAAATCCTAGAACTGATACTCAAGCTTGAAGAAAAGAACAAGCGTATGCAGGACAGAAGGGAAGCATAATACCACCAAAACATAAATATCAAACAACATGCTTACAAAATCTACTAAACATAAAAAATGTCCAGAATTAAAAATAATTTCTCCATTATAACATTAAATGTCAATGATATTAACTCACCGATTAAGAGACACAGTTTACAACCTTGAATTAAAAACCACAATCCACCAATCTGCTGCCTTCAGGAAACTCATCTCACCACAAAAGATAGGCACGCTCTAAAAATAAAAGGCTGGTCCAAAATCTTACAAGCTAATGGAACCAGGAAACAGGCGGGGGTAGCAATTATGCTTTCAGACAAAGTGGACTTCAAACCAAAGAAAATCATAAGAGACACAGATGGATACTACATTTTAGTCACAGGTACAATTCACCAGGAAGACTTCACAATCCTGAACATTTATGCACCCAATACGGGCCCCTCCATATTCATTACGAAAACTCTATAGCGTCTAAAGCAAGAAATCAACCCCCAAACGATAATTCTTGGGGATTTCAACACCGCCCTCTCAACATGGGATAGATCAACAGGTCAAAAGCTTAACAGAGACACTTTGGAACTTAATCAAACCCTGAAAGAAATGGACCTTACAGATCTCTATCAAACTTTTCACCCACGCACCAAAGAATACACATTTTTCTCAGCAGCACACGGAACTTTCTCCAAAATAGATCACATATTGGACCACAAAATGAATCTACACATATACAAAAAAGTTGAAATTCTAACCTGTGCCCTATCAGACCACCACAGCCTAAAGCTGGACATCCACAACAACACAACAAACAAGAGAAAATACACTAACTCCTGGAAACTTAACAATATGATTCTGAATGAGAACTGGATTCAGGAAGAAATTAAACGGGAAATTCAAGATTTCCTGAAAGTAAACGATAACGACAATACAACTTACAAAAATCTCTGGGACACAATGAAAGCTGTTCTAAGAGGTAAGTTCATAGCTCTTAATGCCTACATCAAAAAAATGGAAATATCAGAAATAAATAACTTAATGATGCAGTTTAAGGCTTTAGAGAAACTTGAGCAATCTGATTCCAACAGTAGTAGAAGAGAAGAAATTAGCAAAATAAGGGGAGAAATATCGGAAATAGAGACTAAGAAAACGATAGAAAAAAATCAACTAGTCAAAATGCTGGCTCTTTGAAAAAATCAATAAGATAGATACGCCCCTAGCTAAATTAAACAAAAGCAAGAGACAGAAAACCCAAATTAACAAAATTAGAAATGAACATGGAGTAATCACTACTGATACCCAAGAAATCCAGAGAATTATAACATCATATTTCAAAAACTTATACTCAGTGAAGTTTGACAACACACAAGAGATGGATGAATTTCTAAGAAAACACAACTTACCTAAATTGAATCAGGAAGTTGTGAATTACTTAAATGGCCCTATAACATATAAGGAAATTGAAGAAGTAATCTCGAATCTTCCCACCAAAAAATGTCCTGGACCAGATGGATTCAGCACAGAATTCTACCAGACATTTAAGGAGTCAATAACACCAATACTCCTTAAACTCTTCCATCAAATAGCAAAGGAAGGAACACTACCAAATTCCTTCTATGAAGCTAATATCGTCTTAATCCCAAAACCTAATAAAGATTCACTTAAAAAAGAAAACTATAGGCCGATCTCCCTGATGAACACAGACGCAAAGATTCTCAACACAGTCCTAGTAAATCGGATTCAAAAACATATCAAAAAGATCATTCACGGGGACCAAGTAGGCTTCATCCCCGGCACGCAAGTTTGCTTCAACATACTAAAATCAATAAATGTAATTCATCATGTAAACCAGTCCAAAGTCCAAGACCACATGATACTCTCGATAGATGCAGAAAAAGCCTTTGACAAGATCCAACAGGCTTTTATGATCAAAACACTAGAGACAGTAGGAATGGAAGGAACCTTTATCAATATAATAAAAGCTGTATACAACAAGCCCAGAGCAAGGATTATGCTCAATGGGGAACAATTGGAAGCATTCCCACTTTGATCAGGAACTATACAAGGCTGTCCACTCTCACCACTTCTATTCAATATTGTACTTGAAGTCTTAGCTGAAGCCATAAGGCAAGAATGGGACATAAAAGGGATTCAAGTCGGCAAGGAAGAAGTCAAGCTATCCCTATTTGCAGATGACATGATCTTATACCTGAGGGATCCCAAAACCTCCACCAGGAAGCTCCTGAAACTAATTGAGAAGTTCAGCAGGGTGGTAGGATACAAAACAAATGTGAAAAAATCAGAGGCCTTCCTATATGCCCAGAATGAACGAAGTGAAAAAGCCCTGAAAAAAACAATCCCATTTACTATAGCCCCTAAAAAAATGAAATACCTTGGTATAAACCTAATCAAGGAGGTAAAAGACCTTTACAATAAAAAATTTAAAACCCTAAAGAAAGAAATTGCTGAAGACATCAGAAGGTGGAAAATCCTCCCATGCTCCTGGATTGGCAGAATTAACATTGTAAAAATGACCATCCTTCCAAAGGCAATATACAGATTCAATGCTATACCAATTAAAATCCCAAAGCGATTCTTTAAAGAAGTTGACCAATTAATCTCAAAATTCATATGGAGGCACAAAAGACCCAGGATAGCAAAGACAATCCTGAGTAACAAAAACACTGCTGGAGGTATTACCATACCGAACCTTTGTCTATATTACAAATCCATAGTTATAAAAAAAAGCCTGGTACTGGCTCCAGAATAGACACAGAGATCAATGGATAAGGGTTGAAAACCCAGATATAAGCCCACAAAAATACAGCCATTTGATCTTCAACAAAGGGGCCAAAAAAATCCAATGGAAAAAGAACAGCATCGTCAACAAATGGTGCTGGCAAAACTGGATCTCCACATGCAGAAGATTAAAGCTGGACCCGTACTTGTCGCCATGTACATGACTTAATTCCAAATGGATCAAGGACCTTGATATCAGGCCAGAGACTATAAAAACCATAGTTGAAAGAATAGGGAACTCCCTCGAGCTGATTGGGCTAGGCCAACAGTTCCTAAACAGACATCCAATGGCACAGTCACTGCTACCAACTCTCAACAGTTGGGATCTTGTGAAATTAAAGAGCTTATGTTCAGATAAAGAGATTGTCACACGAGCTCAAAGGCAACCCACAGAATGGGAGACAATCTTCACTAACCACATATCTGACAGAGCTCTACTGTCCAGAGTGCACAAAGAACTTAGAAAACTAAACACCAAGGAAACCAATGGCCCAATTAAAAAATGGGCCCTGGAACTTTAAAGAAATTTTACCAGAGATGAAATTAAAATGTCTAACAAATATCTGAAAAAATGCTCCACTTCTTTAGCCATCAGGGAAATGCAAATCAAAACCTCCCTGAGGTATCATCTCACCCCGGCCAGGATGGCAAAAATCCACAATACAAACAACAACAAGTTCTGTAGAAGATGTGGAGAGAGGGGGAACTCTGCTACATAGCTGGTGGGAATGCAGGCTCATACAGCCATTCTGGTGAGCCGTCTGGAGTTTCTTAAAGAAATTAAAGATTGAAATGCCATATGACCCTGCTATTCCACTTTTGGGAATAACCCCCATGCAGCAGATGTTCGCCTCGATAGCAAAAGCACGACTATGTTCATTGCAGCACTGTTTACAATAGCAAAGTCATGGAAACAACCTAAATGTCCAACAGTTGACGAGTGGATAAGGAAACTGTGGTACATCTATACAATGGAGTACTACTCAGCCATCAAAAATGATGAATTACTGGAATTTGCTGGGAAATGGATGTCATTAGAAACAAATAAATTAAGTGAAGTATCCCAGACCCAGAAAATTAAGCGCCGTATGTATTCCCTAATAGGTGGCTCCTAGTACCAAACTCACCCAGCCCACATTAAGAATCTCAAGGGTAATACGTAAATGTAATACGGTAAATGCAAGGATTGTGAACAGGAGGGATGGGGTTGGAGGGCCACAGCAGACACAAGGAGAGAGGGGACCATGTTACAGCAGAGAAAATCGACCTCCAAGGAATGCAAGTAAGTAATGTGACACCTGGTTAAGTTCACAGACGTTCGTTCCTGATCATGTACAACTGAGGGGGTATGATCTCACCAGAAGGGGAGGGCATATAGTCTGGCAGATGAAAAGAGAGCATTTTGCAAATGGGTGACTAATCCCTCCCTCCCTGACGTTTCCTGCTTTTATTACATCTATCCTTGAATGTGCTATTATAACAAGACTCCAGTTTAACAGTTTTTTGTCTCTGACCAGGGGGTGACATACAGTGCCCATCAGGATGGAGTGAAGGGCATTTGAGGAGCAGCAAAACTGCAAAAGGAAATCAACAAACCACAATCCAGAACTTCAGAGATTATATCATCCACATAGAACTAAGCCAGCCTAATATCCCCCCATCCTGAAACTCAGGGACATCTGCGGAAGAGGGGGCAGTAAGATTGTAAGAGCAAAACAATGGGGTGGGGGAGCAATGATTTGAAGAGTCTCCACACTAGATAGAGCTGAAGCAATCATAATAGGACTTTGCATGTCCTGCGCCATGTCCATCACACTATTGACCTCACAAAGTCTAACATCGGCTAAAAGCACCAAGATCCTTGGAGGCAAGGGATTGATGGCGACAGAAGTGTTCCTGTGCTTAAGGGAAACACGAGAAAGGGTTCAGGGAAATGGAACTGGGTCCTTTTATGTCATCGGAAAGTAGGACCAAGAGGAGAGTTAGGCATACACAATAAAGGACTCTCTGGGAATTGGGGGGGAGGCACTGGGAGATTGGGAGGGAGGGAGGGGGAGCAGGGAGTTCGGGGGGAGTAAGAGGGGGGGGAGGGAACTGGTCTACCTATTAAGTATGTATGAGTAGAAATAATAATAAAAAATGTTAAAAAAAAGAATTCAGTAGATGTTCATACGTTGTAACTTTTTATGTTCAGGAGGAAATCACACTGGTTTTGTGTTGTTTTCATGGAATATGTTCACGCAGGCCTTGATTTTCCAAAATGGTGAATCAAGAGAGGAGGACTGAGAGTCAAATGTTGGAAGTGCACGTCTTAGGGATAAGTATCCTACAGAAGATTCTTTACTGTAACACTTTGTGTTCAGGAGAAGATCACACTTGTTTTGCGACATTTGCATATAATATGTTCACGCAGGCCATGATTTCCCAAAATAGTAAACCAAGTGAGGAAGACTCTTAGTCAAATGTAGCAAGTACACTTCTTTAGGATGACGGGCGTTACAGAAGTTTCTATACTGTAACTCTTTGTGTTCAGGAGGAAATCACACTTGTTGTACGACGTTTCCATGAAACATGTTCATGCATGTCATTCCCTTCCCAAATCGTGAACCAAGTGAAGAGGACTCACAGTCATATGTAGCATGTGCACTTCTTTGGGATAAGTATCCCACACAGGTTTGTAGACTGTAAAACTTTGTGTTCTGGAGAAAACAATATTCGTTTTGTGCTGATTCTACCAACTATGTTCAGGCCTATAATGAGCTTGAAAATAGTGACCAAGTGAAGAAGCATCAAATTCGCATGTCTCACTTTCACTTCTCAGTGATAAGAATCCTGTAGATCTTCATACGTTGTAACTTTTTATGTTCAGCAGAAAATCACACTGGTTTTGTGAGGTTTTCATGCAATATGTTCAGGCAGCCCAAGATTTCCAAAAGAGTTAACCAAGAGAGGAAGACTGAGAGTCAAATGTTGCAAGTGCTCTTCTTAGCATTAAGTATCGCACAAAAGTTTCTATACTGTCATTCTTTATGTTCAGAGGAGAATCACACTTGCTTTGCAATGTTTCCATGAAACATATTCACGTAGGCTATGATTTTCCAAAATAGTGAACCAAGTGAGGAGGACGCAGAGTCAAATGTTGCAAGTGCACTTCTTAGTGGTAAGTATCCTACAGAAGTTTCGATACTGTACCTCTTTGTGTTCTGCAGAAAATCACCCTTGTTTTGCGACATTTCCATGGAACCTATTCATGCAGGAGATGATTTCCCAAATAGTGAACCAAGTGCGGAGGATTCAGAATCAAATGTAGAAAGTGCACTTTTTGGGGATAAGTATCCTAGAGCCGTTTCTACACTGTAACATTTGCATTCAGGAGAAAATCATCCTTGTTTTGTGACATTTGCATGGAACATGTTCATGCAGGCCATGAATTTCCAAAATAGTGAACCAAGGGCGGAGGATTCAGAGTCAAATGCTGGAAGTGCACCTCTTAGGGAGAAGTATCCTACAGAAGTTTGTATACTGTAACATTTGCATTCAGGAGAAAATCATACTTGTTTTGTGACATTTGCATGGCACATGTTCACGTAGGCCATGATTTTCCAAAATAGTGAACCAAGTAAGGAGGACTCTGAGTCAAATGTTGCAAATGTACTTCTTTAGGATAAGTGTCTTACAGAAGTTTCTATACTGTAACTCTTTGTGTTCAGGGGGAAATCACAATTGTTGTACAACGTTTCCATGAAACATGTTCATGCATGTCATTCCCTTCCAAAATCGTGAGCCAAGTGAAGAGGACTCACAGTCATAGGTAGCATGTGCACTTCTTTGGGATAAGTATCCTACACAGGTTTGTAGACTGTAAAACTTTGTGTTCTGGAGAAAACAACATTCGTTTTGTGCTGATTCTACCAACTATGTTCAGGCCTGTTATGAGCTTGAAAATAGTGACCAAGTGTGGACGCGTTAAATTTACATGTTTCACTTTCTCTTCTCAGTGATGAGAATCCTGTAGATATTCATACGTTGTAACTTTTTATGTTCAGGAGAAATTCACACTGGTTTTGTGACGTTTTCATGGCTGTGTTCAAGCAGGCCTTGATTTTCCAAAAGAGTGAACCAAGTAAGAGGGCTCTGAGTTAAATGTTGCAAGTACAATTCTTTAGGATAAGTATCGAAAGGAAGTTTCTATGTTGTAACTCTTTGTGTTCAGGAGGAAATCACACTTGTTTTACGACGTTTCCATGAAACACGTTCATGGATGTCGTTCCCTTCCAAAACAGTGAACCAAGTGAAGAGGACTCACAGACATATGTAGCACGAGCACTTCCTTGGGAAGTCATATGTAGCATGTGCACTTCTGTGGGATAAGTATCCTACACAGGTTTCTAGACTGTAAAACTTTGTATTCTGTAGAAAACAACATTTGTTTTGTGCTGATTCTACCAACTAAGTTCAGGCTTGTAATGAGCTTGAAAAAAGTAACCAAGTGAGGACGGGTCAAATTCATATGTATCACTTTCTCTTCTCAGTGATAAGAATCCTGTAGATGTTCATACGTTGTAACTTTTTATGTTGAGGACAAATTCACACTGGTTTTGTGATGTTTTCATGCAATATGTTCACACAGGTCTTGATTTTCCAAAATAGTGAACCAAGTGCAGAGGATTCAGGGTCAAATGTTGGAGTTTCACTTCTTAGGGATAGGTGTCCTAGAGAAGTTCCTATACTATAACATTTGTATTCAGGCGAAAATCATACTTATTTTGTGACATTTGAATGGCTCATGTTCACACAGGTCATGATTTTACAAAATAGTGAACCAAGTGAGGAGGACACTGAGTTAAATGTTCCAAGTGCACTTCGTTCGATAAGAATCGAACAGAAGTTTCTATATTGAAACTCTTTGTGTTCAGGAGGAAATCTCACTTTTTTACGACGTTTCCATGAAAGGTGTTCATGCTTGTCCTTCCGTTGCAACTTTTTATGTTCAGGAGAATATTCACACTGTTTTTGTGATGTTTTCATGGAATATGTTCACGCAGGCCTTGGTTTTCCAAAATAGTAAACCAAGTGAGGAGGACTCAGAGTCAAATTTTGGAGGTTCACTTCTTAGGGATAAGTATCCTACAGAAGATTCTATAGTGTTACACTTTGTGTTCAGGAGAAGATCATACTTGTTTTGTGACACTGGCATATCACAAGTTCACGCAGGCCATGATTTTCCAAAATAGTGAACCATGTGCAGAGGATTCAGAGTCAAATGTTGGAACGTCACCTCATAGGTATATGTATCCTAGTGAACCAAGTGAGTAGGACGCTGAGTTAAACTTTGCAAGTGCACTTCTTTCGGATAAGTATCAAACAGAAGTTTCTATGTTGTATCTCTTTGGGTTCAGGAGGAAATCACACTGGTTTTCTGATGTTTCCATGAAACGTGTTCATGCATGTCGTTTCCTTCCAAAAGAGTGAACCAAGTGAGGAGGACTCACAGTCATATGTAGCATGCGCAGTTCTTTGGGAAGTCATATGTAGCATGTGCACCTCTTTGGGATAAGTATCCTACACAGGTTTTTAGACTGTAAAACTTTGTATTCTGGAGAAAACAACATTTGTTTTGTGCTGATTCTACCAACTATGTTGAGACTTGTAATGAGCTTGAAAATAGTGACCAAGTGAGGACTCATCAAATTCACATGTTTCACTTTCTTTTCTCAGTGATAAGAATCCTGTAGATGTTAATACATTGTAATTTTTTATGTTGAGGAGAAATTCACACTGGTTTTGTGACGTTTAATGGAATATGTTCACGCAGGCCTTGATTTTCCTAAATAGTGAACCACGTGGAGAGGATTCAGAGTCAAATGTTGGAATTTCACTTCTTAGGGATAAGTATCCTAGAGAAGGTTTATAATGTAACATTTGTATTCAGGCGAAAATCTTACTTGTTTTGTGACATTTGAATGGCTCCTGTTCACACAGGGCATGATTTTACAAATTAGTGAACCAAGTGAGGAGGACACTGAGGTAAATGTTGCACGTGCACTTAGTTGGGATAAGTATCGAACAGAAGTTTCCATATTGTAACTCTATGTGTTCAGGAGGAAATCACATTTGTTTTACATCGTTTCCATGCAACATGTTCATGGATGTCGTTCCCTTCCAAAATAGTGAACCAAGTGACGAGGACTCACAGTCATATGTAGCATGTGCACTTCTTTGGGAAGTCCTGTGTAGCATGTGCAATTCTTCGGGATAAATATCCTACACAGGTTTCTAGACTGTAAAACTTTGTATTCTGTAGAAAACAACATTTGTTTTGTGCTGATTCTACCAACTATGTTCAGGCTTGAGATGAGCTTGGAAATAATGACCAAGTGAGGACGGGTCAATTTAATGTTTCACTTTCTCTTCTCAGTAATAAGAATCCTGTATTGGTTTATACGTTGTAACTTATATGTTCAGGAGAAATTCACACTGGTTTTGTGACGTTTTCATGGAATATGTTCACGCAGGCCTTGATTTTCCAAAATAGCGAACTAAGTGAGGAGGACTCTGAGTTAAATGTTGCATGTGCACTTCTTTAGGATAAGTATCGAACAGAAGTTTCTATGTTGTACCTGTTTGAGTTCAGGATGAAATCACACTTGTTTTACGACATTTCCATGAAACGTGTTCATGCATGGCCTTCCCTTCCAAAAAAGTGAACCAAGTGAAGAGGACTCACAGTCATATGTAGCATGTGAACTTCTTTGGGAAGTCATATCTAGCATGTGCACCTCTTTGGGATAAGTATCCTACACAGGTTTCTAGACTGTTAAACTTTATATTCTGGAGAAAAGAACATTTGTTTTCTGCTGATTCTACTAACTATGTTGAAGCTTGTAATGAGCTTGAAAATAGTGACCAAGTGAGGACGCGTCAAATTCACATGTTTCACTTTCTCTTCTCAGTGATAAGAATCCTGTAGATGTTCATACGTTGTAACTTTTTATGTTCAGGAGAAATTCACACTGGTTTCTTGACATGTTCATGGCTATGTTCACGCAGGCCTTGATTTTCCAAAATAGTGAACCAAGTGAGGAGGCCTGAGAGTCAAATGTTGGAGGTGCAATTCTAACGGATCAGTATCGTACAGAAGATTCTATAGTGTTACACTTTGGGTTCAGGAGAAGATCATACTTGTTTTGCGACACTGGCATAAAACATGTTCATGCAGGCCATGATTTTCCAAAATAGTGAAACAAGTATGGATGATTCAGAGTCAAATGTTGGAATTTCACTTCTTAGGTATAAGTATCCTAGTGAGGTTCTTTTACTGTAACATTTGTGTTCAGGCGAAAATCATACTTGTTTTGTGACATTTGAATGTCGCATGTTCACACAGGCCACTATTTTACAAAATAGTGAACCAAGTGAGGAGGACTCTGAGTTAAATATTGCAAGTGCACTTCTTTAGGATAAGTATCGAACAGAAGTTTCTATGTTGTACCTCTTTGTGTTCAGGAGGAAATCACACTTGTTTTCTGACGTTTCCATGAAACGTGTTCATGCTGTTGTTCCCTTCCAAAAGAGTGAACTAAGTGAGGAGGACGCACAGTCATATGAAGCATGTGCACTTCTTTGGGAAGTCATATGTAGCATGTGCACCTCTTTGGGATAAGTATCCTACACAGGTTTTTAGACTGTAAAACTTTGTATTCTGGAGAAAACATTTGTTTTGTGTTGATTCTACCAACTGTATTGAGGCTTGTAATGAGCTTGAAAATAGTGACCAAGTGAGGACGCGTCAAATTCACATGTGTCACTTTCTCTTCTCAGTGATAAGAATCCTGTAGATGTTCATATGTTGTAACTTTTTATGTTCAGGAGAAATTCTCACTGGTTTTGTGACATTTTCATGGCTATGTTCACGCAGGCTTTGATTTTCCAAAATAGTGAACCAAGGGAGGAGGACTGAGAGTCAAATGTTGGAGGTGCACTTCTAATGGATAAGTATCGTACAGAAGATTCTATAGTGTTACACTTTGTGTTCAGGAGAAGATCATACTTGTTTTGTGACATTGGCATACAACATGTTCATGCATGCCCTGATTTTCCAATATAGGGAACCAAGTGTGGATGATTCAGAGTCAAATGTTGGAATTTCACTTCTTAGGTATAAGTATCCTAGTGAGGTTCTTCTACTGTAACATATGTGTTGAGGCGAAAATCATACTTGTTTTGTGACATTTGAATGTCGCATGTTCACATAGGCCACTATTTTACAAAATAGTGAACCAAGTGAGGAGGACTCCGAGTTAAATGTTGCAAGTGCACTTCTTTAGCATAAGTATCGAACAGAAGTTTCTATGTTGTATCTCTTTGGGTTCAGGAGGAAATCACAATTGTTTTCTGACGTTTCCATGAAACGTGTTCGTTCATGTCGTTCCCTTCCAAAAGAGTGAACCAAGTGAGGAGGACACACAGTCATATGTAGCATGTGCACTTCTTTGGGAAGTCATATGTAGCATGTGCACCTCTTTCGAATAAGTATCCTACACAGGTTTCTAGACTGTAAAACTTTGTATACTGGAGAAAACAACATTTTTTTTGTGCTGATTCTACCAACTATGGTCAGGCTTGTAATGAGCTTGAAAATAATGAGCAAGTTAGGACGCGTCAAATTCACATGTTTCACTTTCTCTTCTCAGTGTTAAGAATCCTGTAGATGTTCATACGTTGTAACTTTTCATGTTCAGGGGAAATTCACACTGTTTTTGTGACATTTTCCTGGAATATGTTCACGCAGGCCTTGATTTTCCAAAATAGTGAAGCAAGTGAGGACGACTGAGAGTCACATTTTGGAGGTGCACTACTTAGGGATAAGTATCTTACAGAAGATTCTATAGTGTTACACTTTGTGTTCTGGAGAAGATAATACTTGTTTTGCGACATTGTCATATCACATGTTCACGCAGGCCATGATTTTCAAAAAGAGTGAACCAATTACGGAGGATTCATCAGAATCATATGTTGGTATTTCACTTCTTAGGGATAAGTATCATAGCGAAGTTCCTATACTGTAACATTTGTGTTCAGGCGAAAATCATATTTGTTCTGTGACATTTGAATGGCACATGTTCACACAGGCCAAGATTTTACAAAATATTGACCAAGAAGTGCACGTCCTACATTTGATTCTGAATCCACCGCACTTGGTTTACTAATTTGGAAATCATCTCCTGCATGAATAGGTTCCATGCAAACGTCGTAAAACAATGTGATTTTCTGCAGAACACAAAGAGGTACAGTATCGAAACTTCTGTAGGATGCTAACCACTAAGTAGTGCACTTCCAACATTTGATTCTGATTCCTCCTCACTTGGTTCACTATTTTGGAAAATCATAGCCTGCATGAACATTTCCCAGGGAAATATTGCAAAACAAGTGTGATACTCTCCTGAACACAAAGAATGTCAGTATAGGAACTTTTATGGGATACTTACCGCTAAGAAGAAGGGCACTTGCAACATTTGACTCTGAGCCCTTCTCTCTTGGTTCACTATTTTGGAATATCATGGCTTGTGTGTAAATGTTCCATTGACTGTCGCACAAAAGTGTGACTTTCTCCTGATCACAAAGAGTTACAGTATAGAAAGTTCTGTAGGATACGTGTTCCAACAAAGTGCACTTGCAACCTTTGACTCTGAGTCATCCTCACTTAGTTAACTATTTTGGAAAAATCATGGCCTGCTTCAACATGTTCCATGGAAATGTGGCACAACAACTGTTATGTTCTCCTGAACACAAAGAGTTACAGTATGGGAACTTCCGTAGGCCACTTACCGGTTAGAAGTGCACGTGGAATATTTGACTCTGAACCCTCCTCACTTGATTCACTATTTTGGAAAATCATGGCCTGTGTGAGCATTTAAAATGCAAATATCGCAAAACGAGTATAATCTTCTCCTGAACATAATGTTTTCAGCATAGAATCTTCTGTAGGATATTTATCCCTAAGAAGTGCACTTCCAACATGAGACTCTCAGTCCTCTTCACTTGGTTCACCATTTTGGAAAATCAAGGCCTGCGTGAACATATTCCATGAAAACGTAACAAAACCAGTGTCATTTTCTCCTGAACATAAAAAGTTACAACGAGAACATCTACAGGATTCTTATCACTGAGAATGAAAGTGAAACATGTGAATTTGATGCTTCCTCACTTGGTCACTATTTTCAAGCTCATTACAGGCCTGAACATAGTTGGTAGAGTCAGCACAAAATGAATGTTGTTTTTTCCAGAACAGAAAGTTTTACGGTCTAGAAACTTGTGTAGGTTACTTGTCCCAAAGATGTGCACATGCTACATATGACTGTGAGTCCTCTTCACTTGATTCACGATTTTGGATGCATCAACATGTTTCATGGAAACATCGTACAACAAGTGTGATTTCCTCCTAAACACAAAGTTACATTATAGAAACGTCTCTACGACACTTATCCTAAAGCAGTGCACTTCAACATTTGACTCAGAGTCCTCCTCACTTTGTTCACTATTTTGGAAAATCATGGCCTGTGTGAAAATGTGCAATGTATATGTCACAAATCAAGTATGATTTCCCCTGAGCGCAAATGTTACAGTATAGAAACTTCTGTAGGATATGCCTCCCTAAGAAGTGCACTTCCAACATTTTACTCTGAATCCTCCTCACTGGTTTCACTATTTTGGAAATTCATGGCCAGTGTGAACATGTTCCATGCTAATGTCACAAAACAAGTATTACTGTCTGCTGAACGCAAATGTTACAGTGTAGAAACTTCTCTAGGATAATTATCCCTAAGAAGTGCACTTCCTACATTTGATTCTGAATGCTCTGCACTTGGTTCACTATTTTGGAAATCATCTCCTGCATGAATAGGTTCCATGGAAACGTCACAAAACAAGTGTGATTTTCTGGAGAACACAAAGAGGTAAAGTATTGAAACTTCTGTAGGATACTTACCACTAAGAACCACACTTCCAACATTTGACTCTGAGTCCTCCTCACTCGGTTCACTATTGTGGAAAATCATAGCCTGTGTACATGTTCCAGGGAAACATTGCAAAATAAGTGTGATACTCTCCTGAACACAAAGAATGACAGTAAATGAACTTTGGTGGGATACTTTCCACTAAGAAGAAGAGCACTTGCAACTATTTTGGAAAAATCATGGCCTGCTTCAAAATTTTCCATGGAAATGTGGCACAACAACTGTTATTTCTCCTGAACACAAAGAGTTACAGAAGAGGAACTTCCGTAGGACACGTACAGGTAAGAAGTGCACGTGCAATATTTGACTCTGAACCCTCCTCACTTGATTCACTATTTTAGAAAATCATGGCCTGCGTGAACATGTTAAATGCAAATGTCGCAAAACAAGTTTGATCTTCTCCTGAACAAAATGTTTTACAGCATAGAATCTTCTGTAGGATACTTATCCCTAAAAAGTGCACTTCCAACATTAAACACTCAGTCTTCCTCACTTGGTTCACTATCTGCAAAAATCAAGGCCTGCGTGAACATGTTAAATGAAAAATGTCGTAAAAAAAAGTGTGATTTCCTCCTAAACACAAAGAGCTACAATATAGAAACTTCTGTACAAAATTTATTATAAAAAAGAGCACTTGCAACATTTAACTCAGATTCCTCCTCACTTGGTTCACTATTTTGTAAAATCATGGAATGTGTGAACATGTGCCATTCAAATGTCACAAAATAAGTATGATTTTCGCCTGAACACAAATGTTACAGTATAGGAACTTCTCTAGGATACTTATCCCTAAGAAGTGAAATTCCAACATTTGACTCTGAATCCACCACACTTGGTTCACTCTTTTGGAAAATCATGTCCTGCGTGAACAGGTTATATGCGAATGTCGCAAAACAAGTATGATCTTCTCCTGAACACAAAGTGTAACACGATAGAATCTTCTGTAGGATACTTATCACTAAGAAGTGCACCTCCAACATTTGACTCTCAGTTCTCCTCACTTGGTTCACTGTTTTGGAAAATCAAGGCCTGCGTGAATATTTTCCATGAAAACGTCACTAAACCAGTGTGAAATTGTCGGGAACATAAAAAGTTACAACGTATGAATATACAGGATTCTTATCACTGAGAAGAGAAAGTGAAACATGTGAATTTGATGTGTCCTCACTTGGTCACTATTTTCAAGCTCATTACAGGCCTGACCATAGTTGGTAGAATCAGCACAAAACAAATGTTGTTTTCTCCAGAATACAAAGTTTTACAGTCTAGAAACCTGTGTAGGATACTTATCCAAAAGAGGTGCACATGCTACATATGACTTCCCAAAGAAGTGCACATGCTACATATGACTGTGTGTCTTCTTCAATTGGTTCACTATTTTGGAAGAGAAATACACGCATGAACACGTTTCATGGAAACGTCCTAAAAGAAGTGTGATTTCCTCCTGAACACAGAGATTTACAATATAGAAAATTCTGTAGGATACTTATCCTAAAGAAGTGCACTTGCAACATTTAACTCAGAGTCCTCCTTACTTGGTTCACTATTTTGTAAAATCATGGCCTGTGTGAACATGGGCCATTCAAATGTCACAAAACAAGTATGATTTTCTCCTGAACACCAATGTCACAGTATAGGAACTTCTCTAGGATACTTATCCCTAAGAAGTGAAATTCCAACATTTGATTCTGAATCCTCCGCACTTGGTTCACTATTTTGGAAAATCATGGCCTGCGTGTACATGTGATATACCAATGTCGCAAAACAAGTATGATCTTCTCCTGAACACAATGTGTAACACTATAAAATCTTCTGAAGGATACTTATCCCTAAGAAGTGCACCTCCAACATTTGACTCTCAGTCCTCATCACTTGGTTCACTATTTTGGAAAATCAAGGCCTGAGTGAACATATTCCATGAAAACGTCACAAAACCAGTGTGAATTTCTCGTGAACATGAAAAGTGACAACATCTGAACATCTACAGGATTCTTATCACTGAGAAAAGAAAGTGAAACTTGTGAATTTGATGCGTACCCACTTGATGACTATTTTCAGGCTTATTACAAGCCTGAACTTGGTAGAATCAGCACAAAAAAAATGTTGTTTTCTCCAGAATACAAAGTTTTACAGTATAGAAACCTGTGTAGGATACTTATCCCAAAGAAGTGCACATGAGACATATGACTTCCCAAAGAAGTGTACATGCTACATATGATTCCCAAAGAAGCGCACATGCTACATATGACTGTGAGTCCTCTTCACATGGTTCACTATTTTGAAAGGGAACAGCATGCATGAACATGTTTCATGGAAACGTCGAAAAACAAGTGTGATTTACGTCTGAACAAAAAGAATTACAATATAGAAACTTCTGTATGATACTTATACTAAAGAAGTGCACTTGCAACATTTAACCCAGAGTCCTCCTCACTTGGTTCACTATTTTGTAAAATCACGGCCTGTGTGAACATGGGGAATTCAAATGTCACAAAACAAGCATGAATTTCGCCTGAACACAAATGTTACATTATAGGAATGTCTCTGGGATACTTATCCTTAAGAAGTGAAATTCCTCACTGAGGGAGGGGTCCATCACCCATTTGCAAAATGATTACTTTTTTCTGCTAGACTATATGCCCTCCCCTTCTGGTGAGATCAGGAAAGAACGTCTGTGAACTTAACCAGGTTTCTCATTACTACTTGCAGACCTTGATGGAGGCCTATTTTCTCTGCTGTAATATGGTCCCCTCTCTCCTTGTTTCTGGTGTGGCCCTCCTAACCCATCTCTCTTGTTCATAATCCTTGCAATTACTGTGTTACATAGGTTTACTTTTGAGTGTCTCAATGTGGGCTGGGTGAGTTTGGTACTAGGAGCCACCTATTAGGGAGTACATACGGCGCTTAATTTTCTGGGTTTGGGATAATTCACTTAATATAATTCTTTCTAATGACATCCATTTCCCAGCAAATTCCAGTAATTCATCATTTTTGATGGCTGAGTAGTACTCCATTGTATAGATGTACCAGAGTTTCCTTATCCACTCGTCAACTGTTGGAAAATTGGGCTGATTCCATGACTTTGCTATTGTAAACAGTGCTGCTATGAACATGGTCGAGCTTGTGCTATCGAGGCGAATCTCTGCTGCATGGGGGGTTATTCCCAAAAGTGGGATAGCAGGGTCATATGGCATTTCAATCTTTAATTTCTTTAAGAATCTCCAGACGGCTCGCCAGAGTGGCTGTATGAGCCTGCATTCCCACCAACAATGTAGGAGAGTTCCCCTCTCTCCACATCCTCTCCAGCATTTGTCGTTGTTTGTATTGTGGATTTTTGCCATCCTGACCGGGGTGAGATGATATCTCAGGGAAGTTTTGATTTGCATTTCCCTGATGGCGAAGGAAGTGGAGCATTTTTTAAGATAATTGTTAGACATTTTAATTTCATCCCTGGTAAAGTTTCTTTGAAGTTCCAGGGCCCATTTTTTAATTGGGCCAGTGTTTTCCTTGGAGTTTAATTTTCTAAGTTCTTTGTGCACTCTGGACAGTAGAGCTTTGTCAGATATGTGGTTAGTGAAGATTTTCTCAACCTCAGTGAGGTTTCCTACTCTTCTTACATCTACCCTTGAATGTCCTCTTACAACAAGACTCCAGTTTAACAGCTTTTTGTCTCTGGCCAGGGGGTGACATACAGTGCCCAGCAGAATGGAGTGAAGGGCATTGCAGGAGCAGCAAAACTGCAAAAGAAAATCAACAAACCACAATCCAGAACTTCAGAGACTCTATAACAATCACATAGAACTAGGACAGTCTAATCTCTCCCCATCCTGGAGCTCAGGGACATTTGCGGAAGAGGGGACGGTAAGATTGTAAGAGCAAAAGGATGGGAGGAGCAACGATTTGCAAGATTCTCAACAATAGTTGGGGCCAAAGCAATCATAATGGGACTTTGCATGCCCTGCGCAATGTCCAGCGCACTGTTGCCCTCATAAAGTCTAGCATCTGTTAAG
The DNA here is from genome assembly GCA_023101885.1 of Typhlomys cinereus. NCBI lineage: Eukaryota > Metazoa > Chordata > Mammalia > Rodentia > Platacanthomyidae > Typhlomys > Typhlomys cinereus. The sequence goes on from JALPQD010000103.1 coordinate 5,435,034, forward strand.
GGCACCGAGACCCCTGGAGGCAAGGGATTGACAGCCATAGTAGTGATCTTATGCTTAAGGGGAACAAGAGAAAGGCTTATGGAAATGCCACTGGGTCCTTATATGTCACCGGAGAGGAGGACCCTGTGGAGAGTTAGGTCTACACAATAAAGGACTCTCTGGGAATTGGGGGGGAGGCACTGGGGGAAGGGGAGGGGGAGGAGAGGGGAGGGAGGGAACTGGTAAAAAATTTTAAAATGTATATTAAATTTTTAATAAAAAAAATTAAAATGTAAAAAAAAAAAAAAAAAAGAATTCAAAAGAAACCGTGAGAAGAGTCAGGCATGCAGAGGGTATGTCTGCTAGTGTCAGAGAGAAACAAAGTTTACCCAACCAGCCTGATTAGTGAGTTTCCAGACAGCTATTAGAATAAAAATCATGCTTTTGGACAAAAAAAAAAAAAAAAAGAAGTGAAATTCCAACATTTGACTGTGAATCCTCCGCACATGGTTCACTCTTTTGGAAAATAATGGCCTGCATGAACATGTTATATGCGAATATATAAAAACAAGTACGATTTTCACGTGAACACAAATGTTACAGTATATGAACTTCTCTAGGATACTTATCCCTAAGAAGTGAAATTCCAGCATTTGACTCTGAATCCTCCGCACTTGGTTCACTCTTTTGGAAAATCATGGCCTGTGTGAACATGTTATATGTGAATGCCGCAAAACAAGTGTGGTCTTCTCCTGAACACAAAGTGTAACACTATAGAATCTTCTGTAGGATACTTATCCCTAAGAAGTGCACTTCCAACATTTGACTCTCAGTCCTACTCACTTGGATCACTACTTTGGATAATCAAGGACTGCGTGGACATATTCCATGAAAACGTCAAAACCAGTGTGAATTACTCATAAACATAAAAAGGTACAAAGTATGAACATCTACAGGTTTCTTATCACTGATAAGAGAAAGTGAAACATGTGAATTTGACGCGTCCTCACTTGGTCACTATTATCAAGCTCATTACAAGCCTGAACAAAGTTGGTATAATCAGCACAAAACAAATATTGTTTTCTCCAGAATACAAAGTTTACAGTCTAGAAACCTGTGTAGGATACTTATCCCAAAGAAGTGCACATGCTACGTATGACTTCCCAAAGAAGTGCACATGCTACATATGACTGTGAGTCAACTTCACTTGGATCACTATTTTGGAAGGGAACGACATGCAGGAACATTTTTCATGGAAACCTCGTAAAACAAGTGTGATTTCCTCCTGAACACAAAGAGTTACAATGTAGAAATTTCTGTAAGATACTTATCCTAAAGAAGTTCACTAGCAACATTTAACTCAGAGTCTTCCTCACTTGGTTCACTATTTTGTAAAATCATGACTTGTGTGAACATGTGCCATTCAAATGTCACAAAACATGTATAATTTTGCCTGAACACAAATGTTACAGTATAGGAACTTCTCTAGGATACTTATTCCTAAGAAGTGAAATACCAACATTTGACTCTGAATACTCCGCATTTAATTCAATATTTTGGAAAATCATGGCCTGCATGAACATGTTGTATGCAAATGTCGCAAAACAAGTATGATCTTCTCCTGAACACAAAGTGTAACACTATAGAACCTTCTGTAGGATACTTATCCCTGAGAAGTGCAACTACAACATTTGACTCTCAATCCTCCTCAGTTGGTTCACTATTTTGCAAAATTAAGGCCTGCGTGAACATATTCCATGAAAACGTCATGAAACCAATGTGAATTTCTCATGAACATAAGAAGGTACCAAGTATGAACAACTACAGGTTTCTTATCACTGATAAGAGAAAGTGAAACATGTGAATTTGACGCATTCTCACTTGGTCAATATTTACAAGCTCATTACAAGCCCGAACAAAGTTGGTAGAATCAGCACAAAACAAATGTTGTTTTCTCCAGAATACAAAGTTTTACAGTCTAGAAACCTGTGTAGGATACTTATACCAAAGAATTGCACATGCTATGTATGACTTCCCAAAGAAGTGCACATGCTACATATGACTGTGTGTCCTTTTCACTTGGATCACTATTTTGGAAGGGAATGACATGCATGAACATGTTTCATGGAAACGTCGTAAAAAATGTGTGATTTCCTCCTGAACACAAAGAGTTACAATATAGAAATTTCTGTACGATACTTATCCTAAAGAAGTGCACTTGCAACATTTAACTCAGAGTCCTCCTCACTTGGTTCACTATTTTGTAAAATCATGGCCTGTGTGAACATGGGCCATTCAAATGTCACAAAACAAGTATGATTTTTCTCCTGAACACCAATGTTACAGTATAGGAACTTCTCTAGGATACTTATCCCTAAGAAGTGAAATTCTAATATTTGATTCTGAATCCTCCACACTTGATTCACTATTTTGGAAAATCATGGTCTGCGTGTACATGTGATATGCCAATGTCGCAAAACAAGTATGATCTTCTCCTGAACACAAAGTGTAACACCATAGAATCTTCTGAAGGATACTTTTCCCTAAGAAGTGCACCTCCAACATTTGACTCTCAGTCCTCATCACTTGGTTCACTATTTTGGAAAATCAAGGCCTGAGTGAACATATTCCATGAAATTTTCACAAAACCAGTGTGAATTTCTCCTGAATAAAAAATTTACAATGTATGAACATCTACAGGATTCTTATCACTGAGAAGAGAAAGTGAAACATGTGAATTTGATGTGTCCTCCCTTGGTCACATTTTCAAGCTCATTACAAGCCTGAACATAGTTGGTAGAATCAGCACAAAACAAATGTTGTTTGCCCAAGAATAAAAAGTTTAATAGTCTAGAAACCTGTATAGGATACTTATCCCAAAGAAGTGCACATGCTATATATGACTGTGAGTCCTCTTCACGTGGTTCACTATTTTGGAAGGGAATGACATGCATGAACATGTTTCGTGGAAACGTCGTAAAACAAGTGTGATTTACTCCTGAACACAAGGAGTTACAATATAGAAACTTCTGTACAATACTTATCCTAAAGAAGTGCACTTGCAACGTTTAACTCACTTGTTTCACTACTTTGTAAAATCGTGGCCTGCGTGAACATGTTATATGCGAATATCGCAAAAAAAGTATGATCTTCTCCTGAAAACAAAGTGTAACACTATAGAATTTTCTGTGGGATAATTATCCCTGAGAAGTGCAACTTCAACATTTGACTCTCAGTCCTCCTCACTTGGTTCACTATTTTGGAAAATCAAGGCCTGCGTGAACATATTCCATGAAAACCTCACAAAACCAGTGTGAATTTCTCCTGAACATAAAAAGTTACAACATATGAACATCTACAGGATTCTTATCACTGGGAAGAGAAAGTGAAACATGGGAATTTGACACGTCCTCACTTGGTCTCTATTTTCAAGCTCATTACAAGCCTGAACATAGTTTATTAACATCAGCACAAAACAAATGTTGTTTGCTCCAGAATACAAAGTTTTACAGTCTAGAAACCTGTGTAGGATACTTATCCCAAAGAAGTGCACATGCTACATATGACTTCTTAAAGAAGTGCCCATGCTGCATATGACTGTGAGTCCTCTTCACTTGGTTCACGATTTTGGAAGGGAACGACATGCATGAACATGTTTCATGGAAACGTCATAAACCAAGTGTGATTTCCTCCTTAACACAAAGTGTTACAATATAGAAAATTCTGCGCGATACTTATCATAAAGAAGTGCACTTGCAACATTTAACTCAGAGTCCTCCTCACTTGGTTCACTATTTTGTAAAATCATGGCCTGTGTGAACATGGGCCATTCAAATGTCACAAAACAAGTATGATTTTCTCCTGAACACCAATGTTACAGTATAGGAACTTCTCTAGGATACTTATCCCTAAGAAGTGAAATTCCAACATTTGACTCTGAACCTTCCGCCCTTGGTTCACTATTTTCGAAAATCATGGCTGGCGTGAACATGTGATATGCTAATGTCGCAAATCAAGTATGATCTTCTCCTGAACACAAAGTTTAGCACTATAGAATCTTCTGTAGGATCGTTATCCCTAATAAGTGCACCTTCAACATTTGACTCTCAGTCATCCTCACTTGGTTCGCTATTTTGGGAAATCAAGGCCTGCGTGAACATATTCCATGAAAACCTCACAAAACCAGTGTGAATTTCTCCTGAACATAAAAAGTTACAAAGGATGATCATCCACAGAATTCTTATCACTGAGAAGAGAAAGTGAAACATGGGAATTTGACACGTCCTCACTTGGTCTCTATTTTCAAGCTCATTACAAGCCTGAACATAGTTTATTAGCATCAGCACAAAACAAATGTTGTTTTCTCCAGAATACAAAGTTTTACAGTCTTGAAACCTGTGTAGGATACTTATCCCAAAGAAGTGCACATGCTACATATGATTTCTTAAAGAAGTGCCCATGCTGCATATGACTGTGAGTCCTCTTCACTTGGATCACTATTTTGGAAGGGAACGACATGCATGAACATGTTTCATGGAAACGTCGTAAACCAAGTGTGATTTCCTCCTGACCACAAAGTTTTACAATATAGAAAATTCTGTGCAATACTTATCGTAAAGAAGTGCACTTGCAACATTTAACTCAGAATCCTCCTCACTTGGTTCACTATTTTGTAAAATCATGGCCTGTGTGAACATGGGCCATTCAAATGTCACAAAACAAGTATGATTTTCGCCTGAACACAAATGTTACAATATAGGAACTTCTCTAGGATACTTATCCCTAAGAAGTGAAATTCCAACATTTGACTCTGAATCCTCCGCACTTGGTTCACTATTTTGGAAAATCATGGCCGGCGTGAACATGTGATATGCCAATGTCACAAAACAACTATGATCTTCTCCGGAACACAAAGTTTAACACTATAGAATCTTCTGTAGGATCCTTATCCCTATGAAGTGCACCTTCAACATTTGACTCTCAGTCCTCCTCACTTGGTTCGCTATTTTGGGAAATCAAGGCCTGCGTAAACATAGCCATGAAAACGTCACAAAACCAGGGTGTATTTCTCCTGAACATAAAAAGTTACAACGTATGAACATCTACAGGATTCTTATCACTGAGAAGAGAAAGTGAAACATGTGAATTTGACGCGTCCTCACTTGGTCACTATTTTCAAGCTCATTAGAAGCCTGAACATAGTTGGTAGAATCAGCACAAAACAAATGTTGCTTTCTCCAGAATACAAAGTTTTATAGTCTAGAAACTTTTGTAGGATATTTATCGTAAAGAAGTGCACATGCTACAGATAACTTCCAAAAGAAGTGCACATGCTACATATGACTGTGAGTCCTCTTCACTTGGTTCACTATTTTGGAATGGAACGACATGCATGAGCATGTTTCATGGAAATGTCGTAAACCAAGTGTGATTTCCTCCTGAACACAAAGAGTTACAATATAGAAAATTCTGTAGGATACTTATCGGAAAGAAGTGCACTTGCAACATTTAACTCAGAGTCCTCCTCACTTGGTTCACTATTTTGTAAAATCATGGCTTGTGTGAACATATGCCATTCAAATGTCACAAAACAAGTATGATTTTCACCTGAACACAAATGTTACAGTATAGGAACTTCTCCGGGATACTTTCCCTAAGAAGTGAAATTCCAACATTTGACTCTGAATCCTCCGCACTTGGTTCACTATTTTGGAAAATCATGGCCTGCATGAACATGTTATATGCCAATGTCGCAAAACAAGTATGATCTTCTCCTGAACCCAAAGTGTAACACTATAGAATCTTCTGTAGGATACTTATCCCTAAGAAGTGCACCTCCAACATTTGACTCTCAGTCCTCTTCACTTGGTTTACTGTTTTGGAAAATCAAGGCCTGCGTGAATATATTCCATGAAAACGTCTCAAAACCAGTGTGAATTTCTCCTGACCATAAACGTTACAACGTATGAACATCTACAGGACTCTTATCACTGAGAAGAGAAAGTGAACCATGTGAATTTGACGCATCCTCACTTGGTCACTATTTTCAAGCTCATTACACGCCTCAACATAGTTGGTAGAATCAGCACAAAAGAAATGTTGTTTTCTCCAGAATACAAAGTTGGTTTTTTTTTTAACATTTTTTATTATTATTTCCGCTCGTACAAACTTAATAGGTAGACCATTTCCCTCCCCTCTCCTCCTCCCCCTGAACCCCCTGCTCCTCCTCCCTCGCTCCCTATCTCCCATTGCCTCCTCCCCCATTTCCCAGAGAGTCCTTTATTGTGTATGCCTAACTCTCCTGTTGTCCTCCTTTCCGATGACATAAAAGGAACCAGTGGCATTTCCCTGAACCCTTTCTCGTGTTCCCCTTAAGCATAGGAACACTACTGTGCCCATCATTCCCTTGCCTCCAAGGATCTTGGTGCTTTTAGCCGATGTTAGACTTTGTGAGGTCAATAGTGTGACAGACATGGCGCAGGGCATGCAAAGTCCTATTATGATTGCTTCAGCCTTATCTAGTGTGGAGACTCTTCAAATCATTGCTCCCCCCATCCTTTTGCTCTTACAATCATACTGCCCTCTCTTCCGCAGATGTCCCTGAGCATCAGGATGGGGGGAGATTTGGCTGGCTTAGTTCTATGTGGATGATATAGAGTCTTTGAAGTTCTGGATTGTGGTTTGTTGATTTTCTTTTGCAGTTTTGCTGCTCCTGCAATGCCATGCACTCCATCCTGATGGGCACTGTATATCACCCCCTGGTCAGAGACAAAAAAACTGTTAAACTGGAGTCTTGTTATAATAGCACATTCAAGGGTACATGTAATAAAAGCAGGAAACCTCGTTGAGGGAGGGATCAGTCACCCATTTGCAAAATGATCTCTTTTCATCTGCCAGACTATATGCCCTCCCCTTCTGGTGAGATCATACCCCCTCAGTTGTACATGATCAGGAACGAACGTCTGTGAACTTAATCAGGTGTCACATTACTTACTTGCATTCCTTGGAGGTCGATTTTCTCTGCTTTAACATGGTCCCCTCTCTCCTTGTGTCTGGTGTGGCTCTCCAACCCCATCCCTCCTGTTCACAATCCTTGCAATTACCGTATTACATAGGTTTACCCTTGAGTTTCTCAATGTGGGCTGGTTGTACAGTCTAGAAACCTGTGTAGGATACATATCCCAAAGAAGTGCACATGCTACACATGACTTCCAAAAGAAGGGCACATGCTATATATGACTGTGAGTCCTCTACACTTGGTTCACTATTTTGGAAGGGAACGACATGCATGAACATGTTTCATGGAAACGTCGAAAAACAAGTGGGATTTCCTCCTGAACACAAAGAGTTACAGTATAGAAACTTCTGTACGACACTTATCCTAAAGAAGTGCACTTGCAACATTTAACTCAGAGTCCGCCTCACTTGGTTCACTATTTTGGAAAATCATGACCTGTGTGAACATGTGCCATTCAAATGACACAAAACAAGAATGATTTTCTCCTGAACGCAAATGTTACAGAATAGGAACTTCTCTAGGATACTTATCCCTAAGAAGTGAAATTCCAACATTTGACTCTGAATCCTCCGCACTTGGTTCACTATTTTGGAAAATCATGGCCTGCGTGAACATGTTATATGCGAATGTCGCAAAACAAGTGTGATCTTCTCCTGAACACAAAGTGTAACACTATAGAATCTTCTGTAGGATACTTATCCCTAAGAAGTGCACCTCCAACATTTGACTCTCAGTCCTCCTCACTTGGTTCACTGTTTTGGAAAATCAAGGCCTGCGTGAACATATTCCCTGAAAACGTCTCAAAACCAGTGTGAATTTCTCCTGAACATAAAAAGTTACAACGTATGAACATCTACAGGATTTTATCACTGAGAAGAGAAAGTGAAACATGTGAATTTGACGCTTCCTCACTTGGTCACTATTTTCAAGCTCATTACAATCCTGAACATAGTTGGTAGAATCAGCACAAAACAAATGTTTTCTCCAGATTCCAAAGTTTTACAGTCTAGAAACCTGTGTAGGATACTTATGCCAAAGAAGTGCACATGCTACATATGACTGTGAGTCCTCTTCTCTTGGTTCATGCGGCAGACCAGTGTCGCGGCCTCGAATCCAGGGCTTCCCAGGACCGGGGGGAGAACTGAACACATGCGGCTCCCTCTCGTCTGAGTGTATCCTGAACCCGTTTATTGAAACTTTCATGACAACTTTTATACAGAAAATTTTGGGGTAAAGAATGTTGCATACACAATAGATAATCAGCAAAGTCACCTTCAGGGTGGACCCTTTTTTCAAGAACCTAACCCATTGCTTCAGGGCAAAGGCACTTAACTCAAATATTCTCTCAGTATTTCCAAACTTGTCTAATCTATAATGCTTCACAGGATAGCTATGGGGCTGAGCCCACATTTTACAGAGACTGCTTTCTTTTAAAATACAGAGGCAGAATGTTCTCCTATTGATTTTAGCAAGGAACATATTTTACAATTAATTATAGGAATCCTCAACACCCTATAAGTCCCAGTGTGAGCTTTGCTTGTTGTCCTCTCCAGGTTGATACTCTCAGTCAGGCAGGTCAACATAGGCACCAGGCATAGCAGCAGGTTCTAACTTGGGAAAATGTATGCAGCTCATGTAGTCTCTACTATCCAAGCTTAAACCACATCTCTAAGGGGGGCCTTGACTTGAATACTCAAGGCCCATAAGCTATAGCTGGTTCTGTCGATGGAGCACTGAGGTATGCACTGAAGAAAAACACTTAAGCAATATAACTAAAAAGAATAACTTCTATAATAGCATCCTTCTATTCCTTTAATAGTAAGGTTGCTTATGTCTTCCTTTGAGGAATTCCAGAAGTATTGCCATCAGTTAGATGACCCATCTGTGAACCATGCACACTACAAACCTGGGGTCCAGTCAGGTCCCATATGTCGAGGGTGTCTCTTTCGGGGCAGAGGCGATCATTGGTGGGAGTGCACTCAGATGGTCCATCTCTGTGATTTCTCATAAGAGTGCTGTTTGGGATGGGAAAGACACAGCCCCCGTTGCTTCTGACATGGATTCTCCCAGGTTAGATTGCAAATACCATCTCCAGGGGCAGTCTTGGCATCTAGACTTTCTGGCATGATGGTCTCTTCCTTGGCCTTCAGCCAGGGTAAGAGGGTATCACAGTTTCTTTTAAGGTTCTGGTGGACTGATAGCATAGTCTTGTACTTCTGGAATTTTTAAGTAAGGTAGAACCACATAGGTGGGAATCTTACCCAACCTATGTTTTAAGATTCTAGAAGTTATTCTCTAAATTCCTTAAAATCAGTGCACACATTCTGGCTAACAGGTCTACTTATCGTAAATGACTAGACATGAAATTTCTATTTAGTATTTGACTGAAACTTAAAAAGCAGGCTTGTTCTCTAGAATAGAGAGCAGGAAGCTAGTTCAAAAAAAAAAAAAAAACAAAACTCTAAGAGCAGGTAAAAGGCACTCCTAATTCCTGGAATTCTTCCTGCCTGAGGCAAAACCTGAATTGTCTAGGAGAGAGAGTCCATTCCCTATCCTTGGGCATTACTGTGACCTTCCTCAAGGGAAAGGCTTTAGGCCTGTGATGGGAAGAAACACCAAGGTCTGACAATTCCCATATTTTTCCTTATTTCTCTAAAATAAAGCCTTGTCCGTATCCCAAAACATGTTACTTTGAATCCACCTTTTCCAAACTGAGACATATTCTTTCAGATCAGTTGGATAAGGACGCAGCAGGTTCACTATTTTGGAAGGGAACGACATGCATGAACATGTTTCATGGAAACGTAGAAAAACAAGTGGGATTTCCTCCTGAACACAAAGAGTTACAGTATAGAAACTGCTGTACGACAATTATCCTAAAGAAGTGCACTTGCAACATTTAACTCAGAGTCCGCTTCACTTGGTTCACTATTTTCGAAAATCATGGCCTGTGTGAACATGTGCCATTCAAATGTCACAAAACAAGAATGATTTTCTCCTGAACGCAAATGTTACAGAATAGGAACTTCTCTAGGATACTTATCCCTAAGAAGTGAAATTCCAACATTTGACTCTGAATACTCCGCACTTGGTTCACTATTTTGGAAAATCATGACCTGCGTGAAAATGTTATATGCGAATGTCGTAAGAAAAGTGCGATCTTCTCCTGAACACAAAGTGTAACACTATAGAATCTTCTGTAGGATACTTATCCCTAAGAAGTGCACCTCCAACATTTGACTCTCAGTCTTCCTCACTTGGTTCACTGATTTGAAAATCAAGGCCTGAGTGAACATATTCCCTGAAAACGTCTCAAACACAGTGTGAAATTCTCCTGAACATAAAAAGTTACAACGGATGAACATCTACAGGATACTTATCACTGAGAAGAGGAAGTGGAACATGAGAATTTGACTTGTCCTCACTTGGTCACTATTTTCAAGCTCATTACAATCCTGAACATAGTTGGTAGAATCAGCACAAAACAAATGTTTTCTCCAGAATCCAAAGTTTTACAGTCTAGAAACCTGTGTAGGATACTTATGCCAAAGAAGTGCACATGCTACACATGACTTCCCAAGGAAGTGCACATGCTACATATGACTGTGAGTCCTCTTCACTTGGTTCACTCTTTTAGAAGGGAACGACATGCATGAACATGTCTCATGGAAACATCGTAAAACAAGTGTGATTTCCTCCTGAAAACAAAGAGTTACAATATAGAAACTTCTGTACGATACTAATCCTAAAGAAGTGCACTTGCAACATTTAACTCAGAGTCCTCCTATCATGGATCAGTATTTTGGAAAATCAAGGCCTGTGTGAACATATTCCATGAAAACGTCACAAACCAGTGTGAATTTCTCCTGATCATAAAATGTTACAACGTATGAATATCTGCAGGATTCTTATCACTGAGAACAGAAAGTGAAACATGTGAATTTGATGCCTAAGAAGTGAAATTCTAACATTTGACTCTGAATCCTCCGCACTGGGTTCACTCTTTTGGAAAATCATGGTCTGCGTCAACATGTGATATGCCAAAGTCGCAAAACAAGTATCATCTTCTACTGAACACAAAGTGTAACACTATAGAATCTTCTGTAGAATACTTATCCCTAAGAAGTGCACCTCCAACATTTGAATCTCAGTACTCCTCATTTGGTTCACTGTTTTGGAAAATCAAGGCCTGCGTGAACATATTCCATGAAAACGTCTCAAAACCAGTGTGAATTTCTCCTGAACATAAAAAGTTACAGCGTATGAACATCTACAGGATTCTTATCACTGAGAAGAGAAAGTGAACAATATGAATTTGACTCGTTCTCACTTGGTCACTATTTTCAAGCTCATTACAAGCCTGAATATAGTTGGTACAATCAGCACAAAACAAATGTTGTTTTCTCCAGAATACAAAGTTTTACAGTCTAGAAACCTGTGTAGGATTCTTTTCCCAAAGAAGTGCACATGCTACATATGACTTCCCAAAGAAGTGCACATGCTGCATATGACTCTGAGTGCTCTTCACTTGGTTCACTATTTTGATAGGGAACGACATGCGTGAACATATTTCATGGAAATGTCGTAAAACAAGTGTGATTTACTCCTGAATACAAAGAGTTACAATACAGAAACTTCTGTATACGATACTTATCCTTAAGAAGTGCACTTGCAACATTTAACTCAGAGTCCTCCTCACTTGGTTCACTATTTTGTAAAATCATGGCCTGTGTGAACATGTGCCATGCAAATGTCACAAAACAAGTATGATTTTCTCCTGTACGCAAATGTTACAGTATAGAATCTTCTGCAGGATACTTATTCCTAAGAAGTGAAATTCCAACATTTGACTCTGAATTCTCCATACTTTGTTCACTATTTTGGAAAACCCTGGCCTGCTTGAACATGTTATATGCAAATGTCGCAAAACAAGTATGATCTTCCCCTGAACACAAAGTGTAACACTATAGAATCTTCTGGAGGATACTTATCCCTAAGAAGTGCACCTCCAACATTTGAATCTCAGTCCTCCTCACTTGGTTCACTCTTCTGGAAAATCAAGGCCTGCGTGAACATATTCCATGAAAACGACCCAAAACCAGTGTATATTTCTCCTGAACATAAACAGGTACAACGTATGAACATCTATAGGATTCTTGTCACTGAGAAGAGAAATTGAAACATGTGAATTTCATGCATCCTCACTTGGTCACTATTTTCAAGCTCATTACAAGCCTGAAGATAGTTGGTAGAATCAGCACAAAACAAATGTTGTTTTCTCCAGAATACAAAGTTTACAGTCCAGAATCCTGTGTATGATACTTATCCCAAAGAAGTACACATGCTACACATGACTTCCCATAGAAGCGCACATGCTACATATGACTGTGAGTCCTCTTCACTTGGTTACTACTTTGGAAGGGAATGACATGCATGAACATGTTTCATGGAAACGTCATAAAACAAGTGTGATTTCCCCCTGAACACAAAGAGATACAATATAGAAACTTCTGTATGATACTAACCCTAAAGAAGTGTACTTGCAACATTTAACTCAATTGGTTCACTATTTTGTAAAATCATGGCCTGCATGAACATGTGCCATTCAAATGTCACAAAACAAGTATGATTTTCTCCTGAACGCAAATGTTACAGAATAGGAACTTCTCTAGGATACTTATCCCTAAGAAGTGAAACTCCAACATTTGACTCTGAATCCTCCGCACTTGATTGACTATTTTTGAAAATCATGGGCTGTGTGAACATTTTATATGCAAATGTCGCAAAACAAGTATGATCTTCTCCCGAACACAAAGTGTAACACTATAGAATCTTCTGTTCGATACTTATCCCTAAGAAGTGCACTTCCAACATTTGATTCTCAGTCCTCCTCACTTGGATCACTGTTTTGGAAAATCAGGCCTGCGTGAACGTATTCCATGAAAACGTCACAAAACCAGTGTGAATTTTTCCTGAACATAAAAAGTTACAATGTATGAAAATCTACAGGATTCTTATCACTGAGAAGAGAAAGTGAAACATATGAATTTGACACATCCTCCCTTGACCACTATTTTGAAGCTCATTACAAGCCTGAACATAGTTGGTAGAATCAGCACAAAACAAATATTGTTTTCTACAGAATACAAAGTTTTACAGTCTAGAAACCTGTGTAGGATACTTATCCCAAAGAAGTGCACATGCTACACTTGTCTTCCCAAAGAAGTGCACATGCTACATATGACTATGAGTCCTCTTCACTTGGATCACTATTTTGGAAGGGAACGACATGCATGAACATGTTTCATGGAAACATCTTAAAGCAAGTGTGATTTCCTCCTGAACACAAAGAGTTGCAATATAGAAACTTCTGTACGATACTTATCCTAAAGTAGTGCACTTGCAACATTTAACTCAGAGTCCTCCTCACTTGGTTCGCTATTTTGAGAAATCATGGCCTGTCTGAACATGTGCCATTCAAAAGTCACAAAACACGTATGATTTTCGCCTGAACACAAATGTGACAGTATAGAAACTTCTCTAGGATACTTATCCCTAAGGAGTGAAATTTCAACATTTGACTCTGAATCCTCCGCACTTGGTTTACTCTTTTGGAAAAAAATGGCCTGCATGAACATGCTATATGTGAATGTCACAAAATAAGTATGATCTTCTCCTGTGCACAAAGTGTAACACTATAGAATGTTCTGTAGGATACTTATCCCTAAGAAGTGCACCTCCAACATTTGACTCTCACTCCTCCTCACTTGGTTCACTGTTTTGGAAAATAAAAGCCTGCATGAACATATTCCATGAAAATGTCACAAAACCAGTGTGAATTTCTCCTGATTATAAAAAGTTACAACGTATGAACATCTACAGGATTCTTATCACTGAGAAGAGAAAGTGAAACGTGTGAATTTGATGTGTCTTCACTTGGTCACTATTTTCAAGCTCATTACAGGTCTGAACATATTGGTAGACTCAGCACAAAACAAATGTGTTTTCTCCAGAACACAAAGTTTTACAGTCTAGAAACCTGTGTAGGATACTTATCCCAGAGAAGTGCACATGCTACATATGACTGTGAGTTCTCTTCACTTGGTTCACGATTTCGGAAGGGAATGACATGCGTGAACATGTTTCATGGAATCGTCGTAAAACAAGTGTGATTTCCTTCTGAACAAAAGAGTTACAGTACAGAAACTTCTGTACGACACTTATCCTAAAGAAGTGCATTTGCAACATTTGATTCAGAGTACTCCTCACTTGGTACATTAATTTGGAAATTCATGGCCTGCATGAACATGTGCCATGCAAATGTCACAAAACAAGTATGATTTTCTCCTGAACGCAAATGTTACATTATACAAACTTCTGTAGGATACTTATCCCTAAGAGGTGCACTTCCAGCATTTGACTCTGAATCCCCCTCACTTGGTTCACTATTTTGGAAAATCATGGCCTGTGTGAACATGTGCCATGCAAAAGTCACAAAACAAGTATGATTTTCTCCTGAACACAAATGTTACAGTATAAAACTTCTGTAGGATACTTATCCATAAGAGGTGCACTTCCAGCATTTGTCTCTGAATTCTCCTCACTTGGTTCACTATTTTGGAAATGCATGGCCTACGTGAACATGTTCCATGCAAATGTCCCAAAACAAGGATGATTTTCGCCTGAACACAAATGTTACAGTCCAGAAACTTCTGTAAGATACTTATCCCTATGAAATGCACTTCCTACATTTGATTCTGAATCCTCTGCACTTGGTTCACTATTTTGGAAATCATCTCCTGCATGAATGTGTTCCGTGGAAACATTGCAAAACAAGTGTGATACTCTCCTGAAGTCAAATAATTACTGTAACGACACTTTTGTGGGATACTTACCGCTAAGAACAGCACTTGCAACATTTGACTCTGAGTCTTTCTCTCTTGGTTCACTATTTCAGAATATCATGGCTTGCATGTAAATGTACCATTGACTTTCACACAACAAGTGTGACTTTCTCCTGATCACAAAGAGTTACAGTATGGAAACTTCTGTAGCATATGTAACCCAACGAAGTGCACTTGCAACATTCGACTCTGAGTCATCCTCACTTCGTTAACTATTTTGGAAAAATCATGGCCTGCTGCAACATGTTCCATAGAAATGTGGCACAACAACTGTTATTTTCTCCTGAACACAAAGAGTTACAGTATAGGAACTTCCGTAGGATACTTACCAGTAAGAAGTGCACGTGCAATATTTGACTCTGAACCCTCCTCACTTGGTTCACTATTTTGGATAATCGTGGCCTGAGTGAATATGTTGTATGCAAATGTCGCAAAACTAGTGTGATCTTCTCTTGAACACGAAGAGTTACAGTATAGAATCTTCTGTAGGATACTTATCCCTAAGAAGTGCACTTCCAACATTTGATTCTCAGTCTTCCTCACTTGGTTCACTCTTTCGAAAAATCAAGGCCTGCGTGAACATGTTCCATGAAAACGTCACAAAACCAGTGTGATTTTCTCCTGAATATAAAAAGTTACAACGTATGAACATCTACAGGATTCTTATCACTGAGAAGTGGAAGTGAAATATGTGATTTTGACGCTTCCTCACTTGGTCACTATTTTCAATCTCATTACAAGCTTGTAGTTGGTACAAGAAGCACAAAACAAATGTAGTTGGTACAATCAGCACAAAACAAATGTTGTTTTCTCTAGAATACAAAGTTTTACAGTCTAGAAACCTGTGTAGGATTCTTTTCCCAAAGAAGTGCACATGCTACATATGATTTCCCAAAGAAGTGCACATGCTACATATGACTGTGAGTGCTCTTCACTTGGTTCACTATTTTGATAGGGAATGACATGCATGAACATATTTCATGGAAATGTCGTAAAACAAGTGTGATTTACTCCTGAATACAAAGAGTTACAATACAGAAACTTCTGTATACGATACTTATCCTTAAGAAGTGCACTTGCAACATTTAACTCAGAGTCCTCCTCACTTGGTTCACTATTTTGTAAAATCATGGCCTGTGTGAACATGTGCCATGCAAATGTCACAAAACAAGTATGATTTTCTCCTGAACTCAAATGTTACAGTATAGAATCTTCTGCAGGATACTTATTCCTAAGAAGTGAAATTCCAACATTTGACTCTGAATCCTCCATACTTTGTTCACAATTTTTGAAAACCCTGGCCTGCTTGAACATGTTATATGCAAATGTCGCAAAACAAGTATGATCTTCCCCTGAACACAAAGTGTAACACTATAGAATCTTCTGTAGGATACTTATCCCTAAGAAGTACACCTCCATTGATTGACTCTCAGTCCTCCTCACTTGGTTCACTATTTTGTAAAATCAAGGCATGCGTGAACATATTCCATGAAAACGTCACAAAACCAGTGTGACTTTCTAATCAACATAAAAAGTTACAACTCATGAACATCTACAGGATTCTTATCACTGAGAAGAGAAAAGTGAAACATGTGAAATTGACATGTCATCACTTGGTCACTATTTTCAAGCTCATTACAAGCCTGAACATAGTTGGTAGAATCAGCACAAAACAAATGTTGTTTTCTCCAGAATACAAAGTTTTACAGTCTGGAAACCTCTGTGGGATACTTATCTCAAAGAAGTGCACATGCTACATATGACTTCCCAAAGAAGTAAGTGCACATGCTACATTCCTCTTCACTTAGTTCACTATTTTGGAAGGGAACTACATGCATGAACATGTTTCATGGAAACGTGTTAAAACAAGTGTGATTTCCTCCTGAACACAAAGAATTACAATATTGAAACTTCTATAGGAAACTTAAACTAAAGAAGTGCACTTGCAACATTTAACTCAGAGTCCTCCTCACTTGGTTCCCTATTTTGTAAAATCATGGCCTGTGTGAACATGTGCCATTCAAATGTCACAAAACAAGTATGATTTTCGCCAGAACACAAATGTTACAGTATAGGAACTTCTCTAGGATACTTATCCCTAAGAATTGAAATTCCAACATTTGAGTCTGAATCCTGCGCACTGGTTCACTCTTTTGGAAAATCATGGCCTGCGTGAACATGTTATATGCAAATGTCACAAAACAAGTATCATCTTCTCTTGAACACAAAATGTAACACTATAAAATCTTCTGAAGGATACTTATCCCTAATAAGTGCACCACCACATTTGCCTCTAAGTCCTCCTCACTTGGTGCACTATTTTGGAAAATCAAGGCCTGCATGAACATATTGCATGAAAAAGGAATAAAACCGGTGTGAATTTCTCCTGAACATAAAAATTTACAACCTATGAACATATACAGGATTCTTATCACTTGGAAGGGAAAGTGAAACATGTGAATTTGACACGTTCTAACTTGGTCACTGTTTTCAGGCTCATTACAAGCCTGAACATAGTTGGTAGAATCAGCACAAAACAAATGTTATTTCTTCCAGAACAAAGTTTTACAGTATAGAAACCCGTGTAGGTTACTTATCCCAAAGAAGTGAACATACTACATATGACTTCGCAAAGAAGTGCACATGCTATATATGACTGTGAGTCCTCTTCACTTGGTTCACTATTTTGGAAGGGAACGACATGCATGAACATGTTTCATGGAAACGTCGCAAAACAAGTGTGATTTCCTCCTGGACACAAAGAGTTACAATATAGAAACTTCTGTTCGATACTTATCCCAAAGAAGTGCACTTGCATCATTTAACTCAGAGACCTCCTCACTTGGTTCACTATTTTGTAAATTCATGGCCTGTGTGAACAATTGCCATTGAAATGTCACAAAACAAGTATGATTTTCGCCTGAACACAAATGTTACAGTATAGGAACTTCTCTAGGATACTTATCCCAAAGAAGTGAAATTCCAACATTTGACTCTGAATCCTCCACACATGGTTCACTATTTTGAAAATCATGGCCTGCGTGAACATGTTATATGCCAATGTCATGAAACAAGTATGATCTCTTCCTGAGCACAAAGTGTAACTCTATAGAATCTTCTGTACGATACTTATCCCTAAGAAGTACACCTCGAACATTTGACTCTCAATCCTCCCCACTTGGTTCACTATTTTGGAAAATCAAGGCATGCGTGAACATATTCCATGAAAACGTCACAAAACCAGTGTGAATTTCTCCTGCACATAAAAGCTTGAAGTGCACATGCTACATATGACTGTGGGTCCTCTTCACTTGGTTCACTATTTTGGAAGGGAACGACATGCATGAACATGTTTCATGGAAACATCGTAAAACAAGTGTGATTTCCTCCTGAACACAAAGAGTTACAATATAGAAATTTCTATTCGATACGTATCCTAAGGAAGTGCACTTGCAACATTTAACTCAGAGTCCTCCTCACTTGGTTCACTATTTTGGAAAATCAATGCCTGCGTGAACATATTCCATGAAAACGTTCCAAAACCAGTGTGAATTTCCCCTGAACATGAAAAGTTACAACGTATGAACATCTACAGGATTCTTATCACTGAGAAGAGAAAGAGAAACATGTGAATTTGATGCATCCCACTTGGTCACCATTTTCAAGCTCATTACAAGCCTGAACATAGTTGGTAGAATCAGCTGAAAACAAATGTTGTTTTCTCCATAATACAAAGTTTTACAGTCTAGAAACCTGTGTAGGATACTTTTCCAAAAAAGTGCACATGCAAAACATGACTTACCAAAGAAGTACACATGCACATATGTGAGTCCTCTTCACTTGGTTCACTATTTTGGAAGGGAACGGCATGCATGAACATGTTTCATGGAAATGTCGTAAAACAAGTGTGATTTCCTCCTGAACAAAAAGTGTAACACTATAGAATCTTCTGTAGGATACTTATCCCTCAGAAGTGCACCTCCAACATTTGACTCTCAGTCCTCCTCTCTTGGTTCACGATTTCGGAAAATGAAGGCCTGCGTGAACATATTCCATAAAAACGTCAGAAAACCAATGTGAATTTCTCCTGAACATAAAAAGTTACAACGTATGAACATCTAAAGGATTCTTATCACTGAGAAGAGAAAGTGAAACATGTGAATTTGATGCTTCCCTCACTTGGTCACTATTTTCAAGCTCATCACAAGCCTGAACATAGTTGGTAGAATCAGCACAAAACAAATGTTGTTTTCTCCAGAATACAAAGTTTTACAGTCTAGAAACCTGTGTAGGTTACTTATCCCAAAGAAGTGCACATTCTACACATGACTTCTTAAAGAAATGCACATGTTGCATATGACTGTGAGTCCTTTTCACTTCTTTCACTATTTTGGAAGGGAACGACATGCATGAACATGTTTCATGGAAATGTCATAAAACAAGTGTGATTTATTTCTGAAGACAAAGAGTTACAATATAGAAACTGTATCGTACAGAAGTGCACTTGCAACATTTAACTCAGAGTTCTCCTCACCTTGGTCACAATTTTGTAAAATCATGGTCTGTGTGAACATGAGCCATTCAAATATAAGAAAACAAGTATGATTTTCGCCTGAACACAAATGTTACATTATAGGAACTTCTCTAGGATACTTATCCCTAAGAAGTGAAATTCCAACATTTGACTCTGAATCCTCAGCACTTGTTTCACTATTTTGGAAAATCATGGCCTGCATGAACATGTTATATGCCAATGTCGCAAAACAAGTATGATCTTCTCCTGAACCCAAAGTATAACACTATAGAATCTTCTGTAGGATACTAATCCCTAAGAAGTGCACCTCCAACATTTGACTCTCAGAACTCCTCACTTGGTTCATTATTTTGGAAAATCAAGCACACTGTGAACATATTCCATGAAAACCTCGCAAAGCCAGTGTGAATTTCATCTGAACATGAAAAGTTACAACATATGAACATCTACAGGATTCTTATCACTGAGAAGAGAAAGTGAAACTTGTGATTTTGACGCGTCCTCACTTGGTCAGTGTTTTCAAGCTCATTACAAGCCTGAACATAGTTGGTAGAATCAGCACAAAACAAATGTTATTTTCTCCAGAATACAAAGTTTTACAGTCTAGAAACCTGTGTAGGATACTTATCCAAAAGAAGTGCACATGGTACACATGACTTCCCAAAGAAGTGCACATGCTACATATGACTGTGAGTCCTCCTCACTTGGTTCACTATTTTGGAAGGGAATGACATGCAGGAACATGTTTCATGGAAATGTCGTAAAACAAGTGTGATTTCCTCCTGAACACAAAGAGTTACAATATGGAAACTTCTGCTCGATACTTATCCTAAAGAAGTGCACTTTAAACATTTAACTCAGAGTCCTCCTCATTTGGTTCGCTACTTTGGAAAATCATTGCCTGCGTGAACATATTACATGCCAATGTCGCAAAGCAAGTATGATCTTCTCCTGAACACAAAGTGTAACACTATAGAAAATCTGCAGGATACTTATCCCTCAGAAGTACACCTCCAGCATTTGATTCTCAGTCCTCCTCACTTGGTTCACTATTTCGGAAAATCAAGGCCTGCGTGAACATATTCCATGAAAACGTCACAAAACCAATGTAAATTTCTCCTGAACATAAAAAGTTACAACCTATGAACATCTACAGGATTCTTATCACTGAGAAGTGAAAGTGAAACGTGAATCGAGTCACCCTCACTTAGTCACTATTTTCAAGCTCATTACAAGCCTGAACATAGTTGGTAGAATCAGCACAAAACAAATGTTGTTTTCTCCACGATACAAAGTTTTACAGTCTAGAAACCTATGTATGATACTTATCCCAAAGAAGTGCACATGCTACACATGACTTCCCAAAGAAGTGCACATGCTGCATATGACTGTGAGTCCTCTTCACTTGGTTCACTATTTTGGATGGGAATGACATGCATGAACATGTTTCATGGAAATGTCGTAAAACAAGTGTGATTTCCTCATTAACACAAAGAGTTAAAATATAGAAAGTTCTGTTCGATACTTATCCTAAAGTAGTGCACTTGCAACATTTAACTAAGAGTCCTCCTCACTTGGTTCACTATTTTGTAAAATCATGGCCTGTGTGAACCTGTGCCATACAAATGACACAAAACAAGTATGAGTTTCGCCTGAACACCAATGGTACAGTATAGAAACTTCTCTAGGATATTCTCCCTAAGAAGTGAAATTCCAACATTTGACTCTGAATCCTCCGCACTTGGTTCACTATTTTGGAAAATCATGGCATGCGTGAACATGTTATAGGCCAATGTCGCAAAACAAGTATGATCTTCTCCTGAACACAATGTGTAACACTATAGAATCTTCTGTAGCATACTTTTCCCTAAGAAGTGCACCTCCAACATTTGACTCTCAGTCCTCCTTACTTGGTTCACTATTTTGGAAAATCAAGGCCTGTGTGAACATATTCCATGAAAACGTCACAAAACCAGTGTGAATTTCTCCTGATCATAAAATGTTACAACGTATGAACATCTACAGGATTCTTATCATTGATAAGAGAATGTGAAACATGTGAATTTGACGAGTCCTAGCTTGACGACTATTTTCAAGCTCAGTACAAGCCTGAACATAGTTGGTACAATCAGCACAAAAGAAATGTTGTTTTCTCCAGAATACAAAGTTTTACAATCTACAAACCTGTGTAGGATACTTATCCCAAAGAAGTGCACATGGTACACATGACTTCAGAAAGAACAGCACACTCTACATATGACTGTGAGTCCTCTTCACTTGGTTCACTATTTTGGAAGGGAACGACATGCATGAACATGTTTCATGGAAACATCGTAAAACAAGTGTTATTTCCTCCTGAACAGAAAGAGTTATAATATAGAAACTTCTTTTCGATACTAATCCTAAAGATGTGCACTTGCAACATTTAACTCAGAGTCCTCCTCACTTCGTTCACTATTTTAGAAAATGAAGGTGTGCGTCAACATATTCCATGAAAACTTCAGAAAACCAGTGTAAATTTCTCCTGAACATAAAAAGTTACAACCTATGAACGTCTACAGGATTCTTATCACTGAGAAGAGAAAGTGAAACGTGAATTTGTAAAGTCCTTACTTGGTCACTATTTTCATGCTCATTACAAGCCTGAACGCAGTTGGTAGAATCAGCACAAAACAAATGTTCTTTTCTCCAGAATACAAAGTTTTACAGTCTAGAAACCTGTGTAGGATACTTATCCCAAAGAAGTGCACATGCTACTCATGACTTCCCAAAGAAGTGCACATGCACATATGTGAGTCCTCTTCACTTGGTTCACTATTTTGGAAGGGAACGACATGAATGAACATGTTTCATGGAAACATCGTAAAACAAGTGTGATTTCCTCCTGAACATCAAGAGTTACAATATAGAAACTTCTGTTCGACATACAATGCCCACCAGGATGGAGTGAAGAGCATTGAAGGAGCAGAAAAACTGCAAAAGAAAATCAACAAACCACAATTCACAACTTCAGATACTCTACATCAACCACCTAGAACTAGGCCAGCTTAGTCTCTCCCCATCTTGAAGCTCAGGGAAATTTGCAGAAGAGGGGGCGGTAAGAGTGTAAGAGCAAAAGGATGGGAGGAGCAATGATATATAAGATACTCTATACTAGTTAGGGCTGAAGCAATCATAATTGGACTTTGCATGCCCTGCACATTGTCTAACACACTGTTGACCTCACAAAGTCTAGCATCTGCTAAAGGCACCAAGAGCCTTGGAGGTAAAGGATTGGCAGCCACAGCAGTGTTCCTATACCTAAGGGGAACATGTGAAAGGGTTCAGGGAAAGGCCACTGGGTCCTTGTACGTCATTGGAGAGGAGGGCCCAGAGGAAAGTCAGACATGCACAAGAAAGGACTCTCTGGGAATTGGGGCGGGAGGCCTTGGGGGATGGGGAGGGAGAGGGGTGGGGAAGAGGAAGCACGGGGTACGGGGGGAGGAGTAGGAAGGGAGGGAACTTGTGTAGCTAATAAGTTTATATGAGCTGAAATAAACAAAAAAAAGAAAAAAAAACCAGCTCCGATATCACAAAGCTTGCCAGCAAAATTCATTCTTACAATTCTGTTTCTCTAGAACCACTTCCGGTACCAATTTCTGTATTAGTATTCATTCACAGAATGAATATATATATATAGGAAATGTATATACATATATAGGAAATTTATTGAGTTGGCTTACAGATATGGCCGAGGTAGTCCAGCGAAGGCTGCCAGTAGCCAAGGTAGTCCAACGATGGCTGCCAATAGCTAGCTGCTCAGTTCAGTAGTCAAGTGGGTGATGGCTGAAGGCTGGAGAACTCCTAGAGTCTTAGTCTAGTCGAAGGCTAGAAGGTCAAAGAAACCAGGTGGCCGGAAGGAAGAACGATTCCTAAAACAGCTGCAAGAAGGGTGATCTGTTCTCCTTGGTGGCTCCTTTTTATATGATGCAGTATTGGGAGAATCCTTTGAGAGCTTTGGAGGTTCTGAGAGAATCTAGGGTGCGTATAATTCTTTCAAGTAGTCTCAGCTCATCCTTTCCAGAGGTGGTCTCAGCCCAGCTTAGTTAATACCAAGTGTGTCAAGTTGACACCCAGGCTTAACTATCACAGCACACATGGATGGTAAAGTATGTACTGCTCTCCCAGGAAACACCTCTGAAATGCACCAAACAAACCAGCAAGTAAGGACTTGGCCAGACACAAAGCACTGACCTTCTAAGTTTCTCCAAGCTACAGCATTGGCGATGAGGTATTAAACATAAAATAAAAGAAAGTCAGCCAGGAAAAGTAGACAATACAGGGGGAGTTTTGAATGGGGCTCCCTCCTTGTCCCACAGGTGCCCAGATGACCACAAATCCTTCAATACTTTGTAAGTTTATTGAAATAAATGCAAATTTTTAATAGAAAAAAAAAGAAACTTCTGTTCGATACTTATCCTAAAGAAGTGCACTTGCAACATTTAACTCAGAGTCGTTTTTACTTGATTCACTATTTTGTAAAATCATGGCCTGTGTGAACTTGAGCCATTCAAATGTCACAAAACAAGTATGATTTTCGCCTGAACACCAATGTTACAGTATAGGAACTTCTCTAGGATACTTATCCCTAGGACGTGAAATTCCAACATTTGACTCTGAATCCTCCGCACTTGGTTCCCTATTTTGGAAAATCATGGCCAGCGTGAACATGTTACATGCCAATGTTGCAAAACAAGTATGATCTTCTCCTGAACACAAAGTGTAACACTATGGAATCTTCTGTAGGATACTTATCCCTCAGAAGTGCGCCTCCAACACTTGACTCTCAGTCCTCCTCACTTGGTTCACTATTTTGGAAAATCAAGGCCTGCGTGAACATATTCCATGAAAATGTCACAAACCAGTGTGAATTTCTCCTGAACATAAAAAGTTACAATGTATGAACATCTACAGGATTCTTATCACTGAGAAGACAAAGTGAAACATGTGAATTTGACGCGTCCTCACTTGGTAACTATTTTGAAGCTCATTATAAGCCTGAACATAGTTGGTAGAAGCAGCACAAAACAAATGTTGTTTTCTCCAGAATACAAAGTTTTACAGTCTAGAAACCTGTGTAGGATACTTATCCCAAAGAAGTGCACATGCTACACATGACTTCAGAAAGAACAGCACATGCTACATATGACTGTGAGTCCTCTTCACTTGATTCACATCTACAGGATACACTTGATTCACATCTACAGGATTCACATCTACAGGATTCGTATCACTGAGAAGAGAAAGTGAAACGTGAATTTGACAAGTTCCCACTTGGTCACTATTTTCAAGCTCATTACAAGCCAGAACACAGTTCGTAGAATCAGCACAAAACAAATGTTGTTTTCTCTGGAATATAAAATTTTACAGTCTAGAAACCTGTGCAGGATACTTATCCCAAAGAAGTGCACATGCTACATGTGACATCCCAAGAAGTGCACATGGTACATATGACTGTGAGTCCTCTTCACTTGGTTCACTATTTTGGAAGGGAACGACATGCATGCACATGTTTCATGGAAATGTCGAAAAACAATTGTCATTTCCTCCTGAACACAAAGCATTACAATATAGAATGTTCTGTTCGATACTTATCCTAAAGAAGCGCACTTGCAACATTTAACTCAGAGTCCTCCTCACTTGGTTCACTATTTTGTAAAATCATGGCCTGTGTGAACATGTGCCATTCAAATGACAAAAAACAAGTATGAATTTCGCCTGAACACAAATGTTACAGTATAGAAACTTCTCTAGAATACTTGTCCCTAAGAAGTGAAATTCCAACATTTGACTCTGAATCCTCCGCACTTGGTTCACTATTTTGGAAAATCATGGCCTGCGTGAACATGTTATATGCCAATGTCGTAAAACAAGTATGATCTTCTCCTGAACACAAAGTGTAACACTATAGAATCTTTTGTAGGATACTTTTCCCTAAGAAGTGCACCTCCAACATTTGATTCTCAGTCCTCCTCACTTGGTTCCCTATTTTGGAAAATTAAGGCATGCGTGAACCTATTCCATGAAAACGTCACAAACCGGTGTGAATTTATCCTGAACATAAAAAGTTACAACTTATGAAAATCTACAGGGATCTTATCACTGAGAAGAGAATGTGAAACATGTGAATTTGACGCGTCCTAGCTTGACCACTATTTTCAAGCTCATTACAATCCTGAACATTGTTGATAGAATCAGCACAAAGCTAATGTTGTTTTCTCCAGAATGCAAAGTTTTACAATCTAGAAACCTGTGTAGGATACTTATCCCAAAGAAGTGCACATGCTACACATGAATTCAGAAAGAACAACACATTCTACATATGACTGTGAGTCCTCTTCACTTGATTCACTATTATGGAACGGAACGATATGCATGAACATGTTTCATGGAAATGTCGTAAAACAAGTGTGATTTTCTCCTGAACAGAAAGAGTTACAATATAAACTTCTGTTCGATACTTATCCTAAAGAAGTGCACTTGCAACATTTAACTCAGAGTCCTCCTCACTTGGTTCACTACTTTGGAAAATCATTGCCTGCATGAACATATTATATGCCAATGTCAGAAAACAAGTATGACCTTCTCCTGAACACAAAGTGTAACACTATAGAATGTTCTGTAATATACTTATCCCTAGGAAGTGCACCTCCAACATTTGACTCTCAGTTCTCCTCACTTGGTTCACTATTTTGGAAAATCATGGCCTGCGTGAACATATTCCATGAAAACGTCACAAAACCAGTGTGAATTTCTCCTGAACATAAAAAGTTACAACGTATGAAGTTCTACAGGATTCTTATCACTGAGAAGAGAAAGTGAAACATATGAATTTGACACATCCTCCCTTGACCACTATTTTGAAGCTCATTACAAGCCTGAACATAGTTAGTAGAATCAGGAAAAAAAAAATGTTGTTTTCGCCAGAATACAAAGTTTTACAGTCTAGAAACCTGTGTAGGATACATTTCCCAAGGAAATGCACATGCTACATATGAGTTCCCAAAGAAGTGCACATGCTACATATGACTGTGAGCCCTCTTCATTTGGTTCACTATTTTAGAAGGGAACAACATGCATGAACATGTTTCATGGAAACGTCGTAAAACAAGTGTGATTTCCTCCTGAACACAAAGAGTTACAATATAGAAACTTCTGTTCGATACTAATCCTAAAGAAGTGCACTTGCAACATTTAACTCAGAGTCCTCCACACTTGGTTGACTATTTTGAAAAATCAAGGACTGCGTGAACATATTCCATGAAAACGTCACAAAAGCAGTGTGAATTTCTGCTGAACATAAAAAGTTACAACGTATGAACAGTCTACAGGATTCTTATCATTGGGAAGAGAAAGTGAAATGTGAATTTGACAAGTCTTCACTTTGTCACTATTTCAAGCTCATTACAAGCCTGAACAGAGTTGGTAGAATCAGCACAAAACCAATGTTGTTTTCTCCAGAATACAAAGTTTTACAGTCTAGAAACCTGTGTAGGATACTTATCCCAAAGACGTTCACATGCTACACATGACTTCAGAAAGAACACCACATGCTACATATGACTGTGAGTCCTCTTCACTTGGTTCACTATTTTGGAAGGGAACGATATGCATGAACATGTTTCATGGAAACGTCGTAAAACAAGTGTGATTTCCTCCTGAACAGAAAGAGTTACAATATAGAAACTTCTGTTCGATACTTATCCTAAAGAAGTGCACTTGCAACATTTAAATCAGAGTCCTCCTCACATGGTTCACAATTTTGGAAAATCATGGCCTGAGTGAACATGTTTCATGCCAATGTCGCTAAACAAGTATGATCTTCTGAACACAAAGTGTAACACTAGGGAATCTTCTGTAGGATACTTATCCCTCAGAAGTGCACTTCCAACATTTGATTCTCAGTCCTCATCACTTGGTCCACCATATTGGAAAATCAAGGACTGCGTGAACATATTCCATGAAAACCTCACAAAACCAGTGTGAATTTCTCCTGATCATAAAAAGTTACAACGTATGAACATCTACAGGATTCTTATCACTGAGAAGAAAAAGTGAAACATGTGAATTTGACGCATCCTCGCTTTGTCACTATTCTCAAGCTCATTACAACCCTGAACATCGTTGGTAGAGTCAGCACAAAACAAATGTTGTTATCTCCAGAATACAAAGTATTACAGTCTAGAAACCTGTGTAGGATACTTTTCCCAAAGAAGTGCACATGCTACATATGACTTTCCAAAGAAGTGCACATGCTACATATGACTGTGAATCCTCTTCATTTGGTTCACTATTTTAGAAGGGAACGACATGCATGAACATGTTTTATGGAAACGTCGTAAAACACGTGCGATTTATTTCTGAACACAAAGAGTTACAATATAGAAACTTCTGTTCGATACTTATCCTAAACAAGTGCACTTGCACATTTAACACAGAGTCCTCCTAACTTGGTTCATTATTTTGTAAAATCATGGCCTGTGTGAACCTGTGCCATTCAAATGTCACAAAACAAGTATGATTTTCGCCTGAACACAAATGTTACAGTATAGGAACTTCACTCGGATACTTATCCCTAAGAAGTGAAATTCCAACATTTGACTCTGAATCCTCTGCACTTGGTTCCCTATTTTGGAAAATCATGACCTGTGTGAACATGTTACATCCCAATGTCGCAAAGCAAGTATGATCTTCTCCTGAACACATAGTGTAACAATATAGAACCTTCTGTAGGATACTTATCCCTAAGAAGTACACCTCAAACATTTGACTCTCAGTCCTCCTCGCTTTGTTCACTATTTTGGAAAATCAAGGCATGCGTGAACATATTCCATGAAAACGTCACAAAACCAGTGTGAATTTCTCCTGAAAATAAAAAGTTACAACGTATGAACAACTACAGGATTCTTATCACTGAGAAGAGAAAGTGAAACATGTGAATTTGTCATGTCCTCGCTTGGTCACGATTTTCAAGCTCATTACAAGCCTGAACATCCTTGGTAGAATCAGCACAGAACAAATGTTGTTTTCTCCAGAATACAAAGTATTACAGTATAGAAACCTTTTTATGATACTTATCGAAAAGAAGTGCACATGCTACACATGACTTCCCAAAGAAGTGCACATGCTATATATGTGAGTCCTCTTCACTTGGTACACTACTTTGGAAGGGAACAACACGCATGAACATGTTTCATGGAAACATCGTAAAACAAGTGTGATTTCCCCCTGAACACTAATATTTACAACATAGAAACTTCTGTTCGATACTTATCCTAATGAAGTGCACTTGCAACATTTAACTCAGAGTACTCATCTCTTGGTTCACTATTTTGTTAAAATCATGGCCTGTGTGAACCTGTGCCATTCAAATGTCATAAAACGAGTATGATTTTCGCCTGAACACAAATGTTACAGTATAGGAACTTCACTAGGATACTTCTCCCTAAGAAGTGAAATTCCAACATTTGACCTTGATTCCTCCGCACTTGGTACTCTATTTTGGAAAATCATGGCCCATGTGAACATGTTACATGCGAATGTTGCAAAACCAGTATGATCTTCTCCTGAACACAAAGTGTAACACTATAGAATCTTCTGTACAATATTATCTCTGAGAAGTGCACCAGCAAAGTTTGACTCTCAGTCCTCCTCACTTGGTTCACTATTTTGGAAAATCAAGGCCTGCGTGGACATATTCCATGAAAACGTCACAAAACCAGTGTGAATTTCTCCTGAACATAAAAAGTTACAACTTATGAACTTCTACAGGATTCTTATCACTGAGAAGAGAAAGTGAAACATATGAATTTGACGCGTCTTCACTTGTTCACTATTTTCAAGCTCATTACAAGTCTGAACGTAATTGGTAGAATCACGACAAAACAAATGTTGTTTTCTCCAGAATACAAAGTTTTACAGTCTAGAAACCTGTGTAGGATACTTTTCCCAAAGAAGTGCACATGCTACATATGACTTCCCAAAGAAGTGCACATCCTACATGTGACTGTGAGTCTTCTTCACTTGGTTCACTATTTTGGAAGGGAACGACATGCATGAACATGTTTCAGGGAAACGTAGTAAAACAAGTGTGATTTCCTCCTGAACACTAAGAGTTACAATATAGAAACTTCTGTTCAATACTAATCCTAAGGAAGTACCTTTGCAACATTTAACTCAAAATCCTCCTCACTTGGTTCTCTATTTTGAAAAATCAAGGCCTGCGTGAACATATTCCATGAAAACGTCACAAAACCAGTGTGAATTTCTCCTGAACATAAAAAGTTACAACGTATGAACTTCTACAGGATTCTTATCACTGAGAAGAGAAAGTGAAACATGTGAATTTGACGCTTCCTCACTTGGTCACTATTTTCAAGCTCATTACAAGCCTGAACATAGTTGGGAGAATCAGCACAAAACAAATGTTTTCTCCAGAATACAAAGTTTTAAAGTCTAGAAACCTGTGTAGGATACTTTTCCCAAAGAAGTGCACATGCTACATATAACTTCCCAAAGAAGTGCACATGCTACATATGACTGTGAGACGTCTTCACTTGATTCACAATTTTGGAAGGGAACAACACGCATGAACATGTTTCATGGAAACGTCGTAAAACAAGTGTGATTTCCCCCTGAACACTAATATTTACAACATAGAAACTTCTGTTCGATACTTATCCTAAAGAAGTGCACTTGCAACATTTAACTCAGAGTCCTCCTCACTTGGTTCACTATTTTGTAAAATCATGGCCTGTGTGAAGCTGTGCCATTCAAATGTCACAAAACAAGTATGATTTTCGCCTGAACACCAATGTTACAGTATAGGAACTTCTCTAGGATACTTTTCCCTAAGAAGTGAAATTCCAACATTTGACTCTGAATCCTCCGCACTTGGTTCCCTATTTTGGAAAATCATGGCCTACGTGAACATGTTACATGCCAATGTCGCAAAAGAAGTAAGATCTTCTCCTGAACACAAAGTGTAACACTATACAATCTTCTGTACAATATTATCACTGAGAAGTGCACCACCAAACTTTGACTCTCAGACCTCCTCTCTTGGTTCACTATTTTGGAAAATCAAGGCCTGCGTGAACATATTCCATGAAAACGTGACAAAACGAGTGTGAATTTCTCCTGATCATAAAAAGTTACAACGTATGAATATCTACAGGATTCTTATCACTGAGAAGAGAAAGTGAAACGTGAATTTGATGCGTCCTCACTTGGTCACTGCTTTCAAGCTCATTACAAGCCTGAACATAGTTGGTAGAATCAGCACAAAACAAATATTGTTTTCTCCATAATACAAAGTTTTACAGTCTAGACACCTGTGTAGGATACTTATCCAATGAACTGCACATGTTAAACATGACTTCCCAAAGAAGTGCACATGCTACATATGATTGTGAGTCCTCTTCACTTGGTTCACTATTGGAAGGGAACGACATCCATGAACATGTTTCATTGAAACGTCGTAAAACATGTGTGATTTCCTCCTGAAAACAAAGAGTTACAATATAGAAACTTCTGTTCGATACTAATCCTAAAGAAGTGCACTTGTAACATTTAACTCAGAGTCCTCCTCATTTGGATGAGTATTTTGGAAAATCAAGGCCTGCGTGAACATATTCCATGAAAACGTCACAAAACCAGTGTGAATTTCTCTGATCATAAAAAGTTAAAACGTATGAATATCTACAGGATTCTTATCACTGACAAGAAAAAGTGAAACATGTGAATTTGACGAGTCCTCACTTGGTCACTGTTTTAAGCTCATTACAAGCCTGACATAGTTGGTAGAATCAGCACAAAACAAATGTTGTTTTCTACAGAATACAAAGTTTTACAGTCTAGAAACCTGTAGAGGATACTTATCCAAAGAAGTGCACATGCTACACATGGCTTCCCATAGAAGTGCACATGCTACATATGACTTTGAGTCCTCTTCACTTGGTTCACTCTTTTGGAAGGGAACAACATGCATGAACATGTTTCATGGAAACCTCATAAAACAGGTGTGATTTCTTCCTGAACACAAAGAGTTACAATATAGAAACTTCTGTTCGATACTTTTCCTAAAGAAGTGTAATTGCAACATTAAACTCAGACTCCTACTCACTTGGTTCACTATTTTGTAAAATCATGGCCTGTGTGAACCTGTGGTATTCAAATGTCA
The DNA here is from genome assembly GCA_023101885.1 of Typhlomys cinereus. NCBI lineage: Eukaryota > Metazoa > Chordata > Mammalia > Rodentia > Platacanthomyidae > Typhlomys > Typhlomys cinereus. Next base: position 5,466,689 of record JALPQD010000103.1, read on the forward strand.
CAAAACAAGTATGATTTTCCCTGAACACAAATGTTACAGTATATGAACTTCTCTAGGATACTTCTCCCTAAGAAGTGAAATTCCAACATTTGACTCTGAATCCTCCGCTCTTGGTACAAAATTTTGGAAAATCATGGCCTGAGTGAACATGTTATATGCCAATTTCGCAAAACAAGTATGATCTTCTCCTGAACACAAAGTGTAACACTATAGAATCTTCTGTAGGATACGTATCCCTAAGAAGTGCATCTTCAACCTTTGACTCTCAGTCCTCCTGTCTTGGTTCACTATTTTGGAAAATCAAGGCCTGCGTGAACATATTCCATGAAAACGTCACAAAACCAGTGTGAATTTCTCCTGAACATAAAAAGTTACAACATATGAACATCCACAGGATTCTTATCACTGAGAAGAGAAAGTGAAACATGTGAGTTTGACACTTCCTCACTTGGTCACTATTTTCAAGCTCATTACAGGCCTGAACATAGTTGGTAGAATCAGCACAAAACAAATGTCGTTTTCTCCAGAATACAAAGTTTTACAATCTAGAAACCTGTGTAGGATACTTATCCCAATGAAGTGCACATGCTGCACATGACTTCAGAAAGAAGAGCACATGCTACATATGACTGTGAGTCGTATTCACTTCGTTCACTATTTTGGAAGAGAACATTTAACTCAGAGTCCTCCTCACTTGGTTCACTATTTTGTAAAATCGTGGCCTGTGTGAACATGTGCATTCAAATGTTACAAAACAAGTATGATTTTCGCCTGAACACCAATTTTATAGTATAGGAACTTCTCTAGGATACTTGTCCCTAGAAAGTGAAATTCCATCATTTGACTCTGAAACCTCTGCACTTGTTTCACTATTTTGGAATATCATGGCCTGCGTGAACATGTTACATGCCAATGTCGCAAAACAAGTATGATCTTCTCCTGAACACAACATGTAACACTATAGAATCTTCTGTACAATACTTATTCCTCAGAAGTGCACCACCAAATTTTGACGCTCAGTCCTCCTCACTTGGTTCTCTATTTTGGAAAATCAAGGCCTGCGTGAACATGTTCCATGAAAACGTCACAAAACCAGTGTGAATTTCTCCTGAACATAAAAGGTTACAACATATGAACATGCACAAGATTCTTTTCACTGAGAAGAGGAAGTGAAGCATGTGAATTTGACGCGTCCTCACTTGGTCACTATTATCAAGCTCATTACAAGCCTGAACATAGTTGGTAGAATCAGCACAAAACAAATGTTGTTTTCTCCAGAATACAAAGTTTTACAGTCTAGAAACCTGAGTAGGATACTTTTCCCAAAGAAGTGCACATGCTACATGTGACATAACAAAGAAGTGCACATGCTACATATGACTTTGAGTCCTCTTCACTTGGTTCACTATTTTGGAAGGGAATGACATGCCTGCAACGTGGTTCTTGGAAAGGTCAAAAAACAAGTGTGAATTCCTCCTGAACACAAAGAGTTACAATACAGAAAGTTCTCTTCGATACTTATCTTAAAGAAGTGCACTTGCAACATTTAAGTCAGAATCCTCCTCACTTGGTTCACTGTTTTGTAAAATCATGTCCTGTGTGAACATGTGCATTCAAATGTCACAAAACAAGTATGATATTTGCCTGAACACCAATTTTATAGTACAGGAATTTCTCTAGAATACTTACCCTAAGAAGTGAAATTCCATCATTTGACTCTGAATCCTCCGCAATTGGTTCACTATTTCGGAATATCATGGCCTGCGTGAATATGTCACATGCCAAGTTGCCAAACAAGTAATATCTTCTCCTGAACACAAAGTGTAACACTATAGAATCTTCTGTACAATACTTATCCCTCAGAAGTGCACCACCAAACTTTGACTCTCAGTCCACCTCAATTAGTTCACTATTTTGGAAAATCAAGGCCTGCGTGAACATATTCCATGAAAACGTCACAAAACCAGTGTGAATTTCTCCTGAACATAAAAGGTTGCAACGTATGAACATCCACAGGATTCTTGTCACTGAGAAGAGAAAGTGAACCATGTGAATTTGATGTGTCCTCACTTGGTCACTATTTTGAAGCTCATTACAAGCCTGAACATAGTTGGTAGAATCAGCACAAAACAAATGTTGTTTTCTCCAGAATACAGAGTTTTACAGTCTAGAAACCTGTGTAGGATACTTTTCCCACAAAAGTGCACATGCTCTACATGACTTCCCAAAGAAGTGAACTTGCTACACATAACTTCCCAAAGAAGTGCATATGCTACATATGACAGTGAGTCCTCTTCCCTTGGTTCACTATTTTGGAAGGGAACGACATGCATGAACATGTTTCATTGAAACCTCATAAAACAAATGTGATTTCCTCCTGAACACAAAGAGTTACAATATAGAAACTTATGTTCGATACTTATCCTAAAGAAGTGTACTTGCAACATTAAACTCAGAGTCCTCCTCACTTGGTTCACTATTTTGTAAAATCATGGCCTGTGTGAACCTGTGATATTGAAATGTCACAAAACAAGTATGATTTTCGCCTGAACACAAATGTTACAGTATATGAACTTCTCTAGGATACTTCTCCCTACGAAGTGAGATTCCAACATTTGACTCTGAATCCTCCGCTCTTGGTTCACTATTTTGGAAAATCGTGGCCTGAGTGAACATGTTATATACCAATTTCGCAAAAAAAGTATGATCTTCTCCTAAACACAAAGTGTAACACTATAGAATCTTCTGTAGGATACATATCCCTAAGAAATGCACCTCCAACATTTGACTCTCATTCCTCCTGAATTGGTTCATTATTTTGGAAAATCAAGGCCTGTGTGAACATATTCCATGAAAACGTCACAAAACCAGTGTGAATTTCTCCTGAATATAAAAAGTTACAACGTATGAACATCCACAGGATTCTTATCACTGAGAAGACAAAGTGAAACACGTGAGTTTGAAGCGTCCTCACTTGGTTACTATTTTCAATCTCATGACAAGCCTTAACATAGTTGGTAGAATCAGCACAAAACAAATGTTGTTTTCTCCAGAATACAAGTTTTACAGTCTAGAAAACTGTGTAGGATACTTTTCCCAAAGAAGTGCACATGCTACATGTGACATCCCAAAGAAGTGCACATGCTACATATGACTTTGAGTCCTCTTCACTTGGTTCACTATTTTGCAAGGGAATGACATGCATGAAACATGTTTCATGGAAACGTCAAAAAACAAGCTTGATTTCCTCCTGAACACATAGAGTTACAATATAGAAAGTTCTCTTCGATACTTATCTTAAAGAAGTGCACTTGCAACATTTAACTCAGAGTCCTCCTCACTTGGTTCACTATTTTGTAAAATCATGGCCTGTGTGAACATGGGCCATTCAAATGTCACAAAACAGTATGATTTTTTCCTGAACACAAATGTTAGAGTATAGGAACTTCTCTAAGATACTTCTCCCTAGAAAGTGAAATTTCAAAATTTGACTCAGAATCCTCCGCACTTGGTTCACTATTTTGGAAAATCATGGCCTGAGTGAACATGTTATATGCCCATGTCGCAAAACAAGTATGATCTTCTCCTGAACACAAAGTGTAACACTGTAGAATCTTCTGTAAAATACTTATCCCTGAGAAGTGCACAACCAAACTTTGACTCTCAGTCCTCCTCACATGGTTCACTATTTTGGAATATCAAGGCCTGCGTAAACATATTCCATGAAAACGTCACAAAACCAGTGTGAATTTCTCTGATCATAAAAAGTTAAAACGTATGAATATCTACAGGATTCTTATCACTGACAAGAAAAAGTGAAACATGTGAATTTGACGCGTCCTCACTTGGTCACTGCTTTCAAGCTCATTACAAGCCTGACATAGTTGGTAGAATCAGCACAAAACAAATGTTGTTTTCTACAGAATACAAAGTTTTACAGTCTAGAAACCTGTATAGGATACTTATCCAAAGAAGTGCACATGCTACACATGGCTTCCCATAGAAGTGCACATGTTACATATGACTGTGAGTCCTCTTCACTTGATTCACTATTTTGGAAGGGAACGACATGCATGAACATGTTTCATGGAAACCTGATAAAACAAGTGTGATACCCTCCTGAAAACAAAGAGTTACAATATAGAAACTTCTGTTCGATACTAATCCTAAAGAAGTGCACTTGCAACATTTAACTCAGAGTCCTCCTCACTTGGATCACTATTTTGGAAAATAAACGCCTGCGTGAACATATTCCATGAAAACGTCACAAAACCAGTGTGAATTTCTCTGATCATAAAAAGTTAAAACGTATGAATATCTACAGGATTCTTATCACTGACAAGAGAAAGAGAAACATGTGAATTTGACGCGTCCTCACTTGGTCACTGCTTTCAAGCTCATTACAAGCCTGAACATAGTTGGTAGAATCAGCCCAAAACAAATGTTGTTTTCTACAGAATACAAAGTTTTACAGTCTAGAAACCTGTATAGGATACTTATCCAAAGAAGTGCACATGCTACACATGACTTCCCATAGAAGTGCACATGGTACATATGACTGTGAGTCCTCTTCACTTGGTTCACTATTTTGGAAGGGAACGACATGCATGAACATGTTTCATGGAAACCTGATAAAGCAAGTGTGATATCCTCCTGAAAACAAAGAGTTACAATATAGAAACTTCTGTTCGATTCTAATCCTAAAGAAGTGCACTTGCAACATTTAACTCAGAGTCCTCCTCACTTGGATCACTATTTTTGAAAATCAGGGCATGCGTGAACATATTCCATGAAAACGTCACAAAACCAGTGTGAATTTCTCCTGAACATAAAAAGTTACAACGTATGAACATCTACCGGATTCTATCCACTGAGAAGAGAAAGTGAAACATGTGAATTTGACGTGTCCTCACTGTGTCACTATTATCAAGGTCATTACAAGCCTGAACATAGTTGGTAGAATCAGCACAAAACAAATGTTGTTTTCTCCAATATACAAAGTATTACAGCCTAGAAACCTGTGTAGGATACTTATCCAAAGATATGCACAGGCTACACATGACTTCCCAAAGAAGTGCACATGCTGCACATGACTTCACAAAGAAGGGCACATGCTACATATGACTGTGAATCCTCTTCACTTGGTTCACTATTTTGGAAGGGAACAACATGCATGAACATGTTTCATGGAAACCTGATGAAACAAGTTTGATTTCCTCCTGAACACAAAGAGTTACAATATAGAAACTTCTGTTTGATACTTATCTTAAAGAAGTGCACTTGCAACATTTAACTCAGAGTCCTCCTCACTTCGTTCACTATTTTGCAAAATCATGGCCTGTGTGAACATGTGCATTCAAATGTCACAAAACAAGAATGATTTTAGCCTGAACACCAATTTTATAGTATAGGAACTTCTCTAGGATACTTATCCCTAGGAAGTGAAATACCATCATTTGACTCTGCATCCTCAGCAATTGGTTCACTATTTTGGAATATCATGGCCTGCGTGAACAGTTACATGCCAATTTCGGAAAACAAGTATGATCTTCTCCTGAACACAAAGTGTAACACTATAGAATCTTTTGAACAATACTTATCCCTCAGATGGGCACCACCAATCTTTGATTCTCAGTCCTCCTCTCTTGGTTCATTATTTTGGAAAATCAAGGCCTGCGTGAACATATTCCATGAAAACGTCACAAATCAGTGTGAATTTCTCCTAAACATAAAAGGTTACAACGTATGAACATCCACAGGATTCTTATCACTAAGAAGAGAAAATGAAACATGTGAATTTGACGCGTCCTCGCTTGGTCACTATTATCAAGCTCATTACAAGCCTGAACATAGTTGGTAGAATCAGCATAAAACAAATGTGGTTTTCACCAGAATACAAAGTTAAACAGTCTAGAATCCTGTGTAGGATACTTATCCAAAGAAGTGCAAATGATACACATGACTTCCCAAAGAAGTGCACATGCTACACCTGACTTCCCAAAGAAGTGCAAATGCTACATATGACTTTGAGTCCTCTTCACTTGGTTCACTATTTTGGAAGGGAGTGACATGCATGCAACGTGTTTCATGGAAATTTCAAAAAACAAGTGTGATTTCCTCCTGAACACATAGAGTTACAATATAGTAAGTTCTCTTCGATACTTATCTTAAAGAAGTGCACTTGCAACATTTAACTCAGAGTCCTCCTCACTTGGTTCACAATTTTGTAAAATCATGGCCTGTGTGAACATGTGCCATTCAAATGTCACAAAACAAGTATGATTTTCGCCTGAACACAAATGTTACAGTATAGGAACTTCTCTAAGATACTTCTCCCTAGGAAGTGAAATTCCAACATTTGACTCTGAATCCTCCGTTCTTGGTTCAGTATTTTGGAAAATCATGGCCTGAGTGAACATGTTATATGCCAATGTCGCAAAACAAGTATGATCTTCTCCTGAACACAAAGTGTAACACTGTAGAATCTTCTGTAGGATACGTATCCCTAAGAAGTGCACCTCCAACATTTGCCTCTCAGTCCTCCTCACTTGCTTCACTATTTTGGAAAATCGAGGCCTGCGTGAACATATTCAATGAAAACGTCACAAAACCAGTGTGAATTTCTCCTGTTCATAAAAAGTTACAACATATGAACATCTCAGGATTCTTATCACTGAGAAGAGAACGTGAAACATGTGAATTTGATGCGTCCTCTCTAGAGCACTATTTTCAAGCTCTTTACAACCCTGAACACAGTTGGTAGAATCAGCACAAAATAAATGTTGTATTCTCCAGAATTCAAAGTTTTACAATCTAGAAACCTGTGTAGGATACTTATCCCAATGGAGTGTACATGCTACACATATCCTCAGACAGAAGAGCGCATGTTACATATGACTGTGAGTCCTCTTCACTTCGTTCACTATTTTGGAAGGGAACGACATACATGAACATGTTTCATGGAAACTTTGTAAAACAAGTGTGATATCCTCCTGAAAATAAAGAGTTACAATATAGAAACTTCTGTTCAATACTAATCCTAAAGAAGTACACTTGCAACATTTAACTCAGAGTCCTCCTCACTTGGTTCACTATTTTGGAAAATCAAGGCCTGCGTGAACATATTCCATGAAAACGTCACAAAACCAGTGTGAATTTCTCCTGAACATAAAAAGTTACAACGTATGAACATCTACAGGATTCTAACCACTGAGAAGAGAAAGTGAAACATGTGAATTTGACGCGTCCACACTTGGTCACTGCTTTCAAGCTCATTACAAGCCTGAACATAGTTGGTAGAATCAGCACAAAACAAATGTTATTTCCTCCAGAATACAAATTATTTCAGCCTAGAAACCTGTGTAGGATACTTATCCAAAGAAGTGCACATGCTACACATGACTACCCAAAGAAATGCACATGCTACACATGACTTGCCAAAGAAGTGCACATGCTACATATGACTTTGAGTCCTCTTCACTTGGTTCACTATTTTGGAAGCGAACGACATGCATGAACATGTTTCATGGAAACTTTGTAAAACAAGTGTGATATCCTCCTGAAAACAAAGAGTTACAATACAGAAACTTCTGTTCGATACTAATTCTAAAGAAGTGCACTTGCAACATTTAACTCAGAGTCCTCTTCACTTGGTTCACTATTTTGGAAAATCAAGGCCTGCGTGAACATATTCCATGAAAACGTCACAAAACCAGTGTGAATTTCTCCTGAACATAAAAAGTTACAACGTATGAACATCTACAGGATTCTTATCACTGAGAATTGAATGTGAAACATCTGAATTTGACGCGTACTCACTTTAGCACTATTTTCAAGCTCATTACAAGCCTGAACATAGTTGATAGAATCAGCACAAAGCAAATGTTGTTTTCTCCAGAATACAAAGTTTACCGGTCTAGAAACCTGTGGAGGACACTTATCCGGAAGGAGTGCACATGCTACACATGACTTCCCAGAGAAGCGTACATGCTACATATGACTGTGAGTCCTCTTCACTTGGTTCACTATTTTGGAAGGGAACGACATGCTTGAACATATTTCATGGAAATGTCGTAAAACAAGTGTGATTTACTCCTGAATACAAAGAGTTACTATATAGAAACTTCTGTACGATATTTATCCTAATGAAATGCACTTACAACATTTGACTCTGAATCCTCCTCACTTGGTTAACTATTTAAGAAAATCATGGCCTGCGTGAACATGTTCCATGCAAATGTCACCAAACATGTATGATTTTCTCCTGAAAGCAAATGTTACAGTGTACAAACTTTTGTAGGGTACTTATCCCTAAGAGGTGTACTTCCAGTATTTGACTATGAATCCTCCTCACTTGGTTTACTATTTTGGAAATTCTTGGCCTGCATGAAAACATTTCATGCAAATGTTACAAAACAAGTATGATTTTCTCCTGAACGCAAATGTTACAGTATACAAACTGCGGTAGCATACTTATCCCTAAGAGTTGCACTTCCAACATTTGACTATGTATCTTCCGCACTTGGTTCACTATTTTGGAAATTCATGGCCTGTGTGAACATGTTCCATGCAAATAATCACAAAACAAGGAAGATTTTCTCCTGAACGCAAATGTTACAGTGTAGAAACTTCTGTAGGATACTTATCCCTACGAAGTGCACTTCCTACATTTGATTCTGAATCCTCCGCACTTGGTTCACTATTTTGGAAATCATCTCCTGCATGAATAGGTTCCATGGAAATGTGGCAAAACAAGTGTGATACTCTCCTGAAGTCAAATAATTACTGCATCGAAACTTTTGTGTTATACTTACCGCAAAGAAGAACACTTGCATCATTTGACTCTGAATCCTTCTCTCTTGATTCACTATTTCGGAATATCATGGCTTGCATGTAAATGTACCCTTGACTGGCCCACAACAAGTGTGACTTTCTCCTGATCACAAAGAGTTACAGTATAGAAAATTCTATAGGATACGTACCCCAACGAAGTGCACTTGCAACATTTGACTCTGAGTCATCCTCACTTGGTTAACTATTTTGGAAAAATCATGGCCTGCTGAAACACGTTCCATAGAAATGTGGCACAATAACTGTTATTTAATTCTGAACACAAAGAGTTACAGTATAGGAACTTCCATAGGATACTTACCAGTAAGAAGTGCACGTGCAATATTTGACTCTGAACCCTCCTCACTTGGTTCACAATTTTGGAAAATCATGGCCTGCGTGAACATGTTATATGCAAATGTCGCAAAGAAAGTGTGATCTTCTCTTGAACACAAAGTGTTACAGTATAGAATCTTCTGTAAGATACTTATCCCTAAGAAGGGCAGTTCCAACATTTGACTCTCAGTCTTCCTCACTTGGTTCACTCTTTCGGAAAATCAAGGCCTGCGTGAACATATTCCATGAAAACCTCACAAAACAGGTGTGAATTTCTCCTGAACATAAAAAGTTTCAACGTATGAACATCTACAGGATTCTTATCACTGAGAAGTGGAAGTGAAACATGTGAATGTGAGGCTTCCTCACTTGGTCACTATTTTCTAGCTCCTTACAGGCCTGAACATAGCTGTTAGAATCAGGACAAAACGAATGTTGTTTTCTCCAGAACTCAAAGTTTGCAGTCTAGAAACCTGTGTAGGATACTTATCCCAATGAAGTGCACATGCTACATATGACTGTGAGTGCTCTTCACTTGGTTCATGATTTCGGAAGGGAATGACATGCATGAACATGTTTCATGGAAACGTCGTAAACAAGTGTGATTTCCTCCTGAACACAAAGAGTTACAGTATAGAAATTTCTCTAAGTCACTTATCCTAAAGAAGTGCACTTGCAACATTTGACTCAGAGTCCTCCTCACTTGGTTCACTATTTTGTAAAATCATAGCCTGCGTGAACATGTGCCATGCAAATGTCACAAAACAAGTATGATATTCTCCTGAACGCAAATGTTACAGTATACAAACTTCTGTAGGATACTTATCCCTAAGAGGTGCACTTCCAGCATTTGACTCTGAATCCTCCTCACTTGGTTCACTATTTTGGAAATTCATGACCTGCGTGAACATGTTCCATACAAATGTCACAAAACAAGGATCATTTTCTCCTGAACGCAAATGTTGCAGTGTAGAAACTTCTCTAGGATACTTATCCCTATGAAGTGCACTTCCTACATTTGATTCTGAATCCTCCGCACTTGGTTCACTGTTTTGGAAATCATCTCTTGCATGAATAAGTTCCATGGAAATGTCACAAAACTAGTGTGATACTCTCCTGAACACAAAGAGTTACAGTATCGAAACTTTTGTGGGATACTTACCGCTAAGAAGAGCACTTGCAACATTTGACTTTGAGTACTTCTCTCTTGCTTCAATATTTTGGAATATCATGGCCTGCATGAACATGTGTCATGCAAATGTCACCAAACAAGTATGATTTTCTCCTGATCGCAAATGTTACAGTATACAAACTTCTGCAGGGTACTTATTCCTAAGAGGTGCACTTCCAGCATTTGACTCTGAATCCTCATCACTTGATTCACTATTTTGGAATTTCATGGCCTGTGTGAACATGTTCCATGCAAATGTCACAAAACAAGGATTATTTTCTCCTGAACGCAAATGTTACAGTGTAGAAACTTCTGTAGGATACTTATCCCTACGAAGTGCACTTCCTACATTTGATTCTGAATCCTCCGCACTTGGTTCACTATTTTGGAAATCATCTCCTGCATGAACGGGTTCCATGGAAACGTCGCAAAACAAGTGTGGTACTCTCCTGAACACAAAGAGGTACAGTATTGAAACTTTTGTGGGATACTTACCGCTAATAAGAGCACATGCAACATTTGACTCTGAGTCCTTCTCTCTTGGATCACTATTTTGGAATATCAGGGCTTGCATGAACATATTCCATGAAAACGTCACAAAACCAGTGTGATTTTCTCCTGAACATAAAAAGTTACAACGTATGAACATCTACAGGATTCTTATCACTGAGAAGTGGAAGTGAAACATGTGAATTTGACGCTTCCTCACTTGGTCACTATTTTCAAGCTCATTACAGGCCTGAACATAGTTGGTAGAATCAGCACAAAACAAATGTTGTTTTCACCAGAACACAAAGTTTTACAGTCTAGAAACCTGTGTAGGATACTTATCCCAAAGAAGAGCACAAGCTGCATATGACTGTGAGTCCTCTTCACTTGGTTCACGATTTTGGAAGGGAATGACATGCATAAACATGTTTCATGGAAACGTCGAACAAGAAGTGTGATTTCCCCTGAACACAAATTGTTACATTATAGAAACTTCTGTAACGACACTTATCCTAAAGAAGTGCACTTGCAACATTTGACTCAGAGTCCTCCTCACTTGGTTCACTATTTTGTAAAATCATGGCCTGTGTGAACATGTGCCATGCAAATGTCACAAAAGTAGTATGATTTCCTCCTGAATGCAAATGTTACAGTATACAAACTTCTGTAGGGTACTTATCCCTAAGAGGTGTACTTCCAGAATTTGACTATGAATCCTCCTCACTTGGTTTACTATTTTGGAAATTCATGGCCTGCATGAACTTGTACATGCAAATGTCACAAAACAAGGATGATTTTCTCCTGAACGCAAATGTTACAGTCTAGAGACTTCTCTACGATACTTATCCCTACGAAGTGCACTTCCTCCATTTGATTCCAAATCCTCCCCACTTGGTTCTCTATTTTGGAAATCATCTCCTGAGTGAATAGGTTCCATGGAAACGTCGCAAAACAAGTGTGATTTTCTGCAGAACACAAAGAGGCACAGTATCAAAACTTCTGTAGGATACTTACCACTAAGAAGTGCACTTCCAACATTTGACTCTGAGTCCTCCTCACTTGGTTCACTATTTTGGAAAATCATAGCCTGCGTGAACATGATCCAGAGAAACTTTGCAGAACAAGTGTGATACTCTCCTGAACAGAAAGAATTACAGAGTAGAAACTTTTGTGGGATACTTACCGCTAAGAAGAGCACTGGAAATATTTGACTCTGAGTCCTTCTCTCTTGGTTCACTATTTTAAATGCTCCATTTAAGTCACAAGTGTGACTTTCTACTGATCCCAAAGAGTTACAGTATAGAAACTTCTGTAATATACGTAAAACAACGAAGTGCACTTGTAACATTTGACTCTGAGTCATCGTCACTTGGTTAACTATTTTGGAAAAATCATGGCCTGCTTCAACATGTTCCATGGAAATGTGGCAGAACAACTGTTATTTTATACTGAACACAAAGAGTTACATTATAGAAACTTCTGGATGACACTTATCCTAAAGAAGTGTACTTGCAACATTTGACTCAGAGTCCTCCTCACTTGTTTCACAATTTTTGAAAATCATGGCCTGTGTGAACATGTGCCATGCAAATGTCACAAAACCAGTATGATTTTCTCCTGAATGCAAATGTTACAGTGTAGAAACGTCTCTAGGATACTTATCCCCAAGAAGTGCACTTCCTACATTTGATTCTGAATCCTCCATATTTGGTTCACTATTTTGGAAATCATGTCTTGCATGAATAGGTTCCATGGTAACGTCGCAAAACAAGTGTGATTTTCTGCAGAACACAAAGAGGAACAGTATCGAAACTTCTGTAGGATACTTACCACTAAGAAGTGCACTTCCCACATTTGACTCTGAGTCCTCCTCTCTTGGTTCACTATTTTGGAAAGTCATAGCCTGCGTAAACATGTTCCATGGAAGCATTCCAAAACAAGTGTGATACTCTGCTGGACAGAAAGAATTACAGTATAGAAACTTTTGTGGGACACTTAACGCTAAGAAGAGCACTTGCAACATTTGACGCTGAGTCCTCCTCTCTTGGTTCACTATTTTGGAATATCATGGCTTGCATGTAAATGTTCCATTGACTGTCACACAACAAGTGTGATTTTCTCCTGAAAGCAAAGGTTACAGTGTAGAAACTTCTGTAGGATACTTATCCCTACGAAGTGCACTTCCTACATTTGATTCTGAATCCTCCGCACTTGGTTCACTATTTTGGAAATCATCTCCTGCATGAACGGGTTCCATGGAAACGTCGCAAAACAAGTGTGGTACTCTCCTGAAAACAAAGAGGTACAGTATCGAAACTTTTGTGGGATACTTACCGCTAAGAAAAGCACATGCAACATTTGACTCTGAGACCTTCTCTCTTGGTTCACTATTTTGGAATATCATGGCTTGCATGAACATATTCCATGAAAACGTCACAAAACCAGTGTGATTTTCTCCTGAACATAAAAAGTTACAACGTATGAACATCTACAGGATTCTTATCACTGAGAAGTGGAAGTGAAACATGTGAATTTGACGCTTCCTCACTTGGTCACTATTTTCAAGCTCATTATAGGCCTGAACATATTTGGTAGAATCAGCACAAAACAAATGTTGTTTTCACCAGAACACAAAGTTTTACAGTCTAGAAACCTGTGTAGGATACTTATCCCAAAGAAGAGCACAAGCTGCATATGACTGTGAGTCCTCTTCACTTGGTTCACGATTTTGGAAGGGAATGACATGCATAAACATGTTTCATGGAAACGTCGAACAAGAAGTGTGATTTCCCCTGAACACAAATTGTTACATTATAGAAACTTCTGTAACGACACTTATCCTAAAGAAGTGCACTTGCAACATTTGACTCAGAGTCCTCCTCACTTGGTTCACTATTTTGTAAAATCATGGCCTGTGTGAACATGTGCCATGCAAATGTCACAAAAGTAGTATGATTTCCTCCTGAATGCAAATGTTACAGTATACAAACTTCTGTAGGGTACTTATCCCTAAGAGGTGTACTTCCAGAATTTGACTATGAATCCTCCTCACTTGGTTTACTATTTTGGAAATTCATGGCCTGCATGAACTTGTACATGCAAATGTCACAAAACAAGGATGATTTTCTCCTGAACGCAAATGTTACAGTCTAGAGACTTCTCTACGATACTTATCCCTATGAAGTGCACTTCCTCCATTTGATTCCAAATCCTCCCCACTTGGTTCTCTATTTTGGAAATCATCTCCTGAGTGAATAGGTTCCATGGAAACGTCGCAAAACAAGTGTGATTTTCTGCAGAACACAAAGAGGCACAGTATCAAAACTTCTGTAGGATACTTACCACTAAGAAGTGCACTTCCAACATTTGACTCTGAGTCCTCCTCACTTGGTTCACTATTTTGGAAAATCATAGCCTGCGTGAACATGATCCAGAGAAACTTTGCAGAACAAGTGTGATACTCTCCTGAACAGAAAGAATTACAGAGTAGAAACTTTTGTGGGATACTTACCACTAAGAAGAGCACTGGAAATATTTGACTCTGAGTCCTTCTCTCTTGGTTCACTATTTTAAATGCTCCATTTAAGTCACAAGTGTGACTTTCTACTGATCCCAAAGAGTTACAGTATAGAAACTTCTGTAATATACGTATAACAACGAAGTGCACTTGTAACATTTGACTCTGAGTCATCCTCACTTGGTTAACTATTTTGGAAAAATCATGGCCTGCTTCAACATGTTCCATGGAAATGTGGCAGAACAACTGTTATTTTATACTGAACACAAAGAGTTACATTATAGAAACTTCTGGATGACACTTATCCTAAAGAAGTGTACTTGCAACATTTGACTCAGAGTCCTCCTCACTTGTTTCACTATTTTTGAAAATCATGGCTTGTGTGAACATGTGCCATGCAAATGTCACAAAACCAGTATGATTTTCTCCTGAATGCAAATGTTACAGTGTAGAAACGTCTCTAGGATACTTATCCCCAAGAAGTGCACTTCCTACATTTGATTCTGAATCCTCCATATTTGGTTCACTATTTTGGAAATCATGTCTTGCATGAATAGGTTCCATGGTAAAGTCGCAAAACAAGTGTGATTTTCTGCAGAACACAAAGAGGAACAGTATCGAAACTTCTGTAGGATACTTACCACTAAGAAGTGCACTTCCCACATTTGACTCTGAGTCCTCCTCACTTGGTTCACTATTTTGGAAAGTCATAGCCTGCGTGAACATGTTCCATGGAAGCATTCCAAAACAAGTGTGATACTCTGCTGGACAGAAAGAATTACAGTATAGAAACTTTTGTGGGACACTTAACGCTAAGAAGAGCACTTGCAACATTTGACGCTGAGTCCTCCTCTCTTGGTTCACTATTTTGGAATATCATGGCTTGCATGTAAATGTTCCATTGACTGTCACACAACAAGTGTGATTTTCTCCTGAAAGCAAAGGTTACAGTGTAGAAACTTCTGTAGGATACTTATCCCTACGAAGTGCACTTCCTACATTTGATTCTGAATCCTCAGCACTTGGTTCACTATTTTGGAAATCATCTCCTGCATGAAAGGGTTCCATGGAAACGTCGCAAAACAAATGTGGTACTCTCCTGAACACAAAGAGGTACAGTATCGAAACTTTTGTGGGATACTTACCGCTAAGAAAAGCACTTGCAACATTTGACTTTGAGTACTTCTCTCTTGCTTCACTATTTTGGAATATCATGGCTTGCATGAACATATTCCATGAAAACGTCACAAAACCAGTGTGATTTTCCCCTGAACATAAAAAGTTACAACGTATGAACATCTACAGGATTCTTATCACTGAGAAGTGGAAGTGAAACATGTGAATTTGACGCTTCCTCACTTGGTCACTTTTATCAAGCTCATTAAAAGCCTGAGCACAGTTGGTAGAATCAGCACAAAACAAAAGTTGTTTTCTCCAGAATACAAAGTATTACCGTCTAGAAACCTGTGGAGGATACTTATCCAAAGAAGTGCACATGCTACACTTGACTTCCCAAAGAAGTGCAAATGATACACACTGACTTCCCAAAGAAGTGCACATGCAACATATGACTGTGAGTCCTCTTCACTTGGTTCACTATTTTGGAAGGGAACGACAGGCATGAACATGATTCATGGAAACGTCGTAAAACAAGTGTGATTTCCTCCTGAACACAAAGAGTTACAACATAGAAACTTCTGTTTGATACTAATCCTAAAGAAGTGCACTTGCAACATTTAATTCAGAGTCCTTGTCACTTGGTTCACTATTTTGGAAAATCAAGGCCTGCGATCACATATTCCATGAAAACTTCACAAAACCAATGTGAGTTTCTCCTGAACATAAAAAGTTACAACTTATGAACATCTACAGGATTCTTATAACTGAGAAGAGAAAGTGAAACATGTGCATTTGATGCTTCCTCACTTGATCACTGTTATCAAGTGCATTACAAGCCTGAACATCGTTTTTAGAATCAGCACAAAACAAATGTTGTTTTCCCCAGAATACAAAGTATTACAGTCTAGAAACCTGTGTAAGATACTTATCCAAAGAAGTGCACATGCTACACATTACTTCCCAAAGAAGTGGACATGCTACACATGACTTCGCAAAGATGTGCACAAGCTACATATGACTGTGAGTCCTCTTCACTTGGTTCACTATTTTGGAAGGGAACGACATGCATGAACATGTTTCATGGAAACTTCATAAAGCAAGTGTGATTTCCTCGTGAACACAAAGAGTTACAATATACAAAGTTCCCTTCGATACTTATCTTAAAGAAGTGCACTTGCAACCATTAACTCAGAGTCCTCCTCACTTGGTTCACTATTTTGTAAAATCATGGCCTGTGTGAACATGTTCCATTCAAATGTCACAAAACAAGTATGATTTTCGCCTGAACACCAATTTTATAGTATAGGAACTTCTCTAGGATACTTATCCCTAGGAAGTGAAATTCCATCATTTGACTCAGAATCCTCCGCAATTGTTTCACTATTTTGGTAAATCATGGCCTGAGTGAACATGTTATATGCCAATTTCGCAAAACAAGTATGATCTTCTCCTGAACACAAAGTGTAACACAATAGAATCTTCTGTAGGATACGTATCCCTAAGAAATACACCTCCAACATTTGACTCTCAGTCCTCCTCACTTGCTTCACTATTTTGGAATATCAAGGCCTGTGTGAACATATTCCATGAAAATGTCACAAAACCAGTGTGAATTTCTCCTGAACATAAAAAGTTACAACGTATGAACATCTACAGGATTCTTATCACTGAGAAGAGAAAGTGAAACATGTGAATTTGACGCGTCCTCTCTTGACCACTATTTTCAAGCTCATTACAAGCCTGAACATAGTTGGTAGAATCAGCACAAAAAAATGTTGTATTCTCCACAATACAAAGTTTTACAATCTAGAACCTGTGTAGGATACTTATCCCAATGAAGTGCACAGCTACACATGACTTCAGAGAGAAGAGCACATGCTACATATTACTGTGAGTTCTCTTAACTTCGTTTACTATTTTGGAATGAACATATTTCATGGAAAGGTCATAAAACAAGTGTGATTTCCTCCTGAACACAAAGAGATGCAACATAGAAATTTCTGTTCGATATTTATCCTAAAGAGGTGCACTTGCAACATTTAACTGAGAGTCCTCCTCACTTGTTTCACTATTGTTGAAAATCATGGCCTGAGTGAACATGTTACATGCCAATGTCGCAAAACAAGTATGATCTTCTCCTGAACACAAAGTGTAGCACTACAGTATCTTTTGTAGGGTACTTATCCCTCAGAAGTGCACTACCAAACTTTGACTCACAGTGCTCCTCACTTGTTTCACTATTTTGGAATATCAAGGCCTCCGTGAACATATTCCACGAAAACTTCACAAAACCAGTGTGAATTTCTCCTGAACATAAAATGTTACAACGTATGTACATCCACAGGATTCTTATCACTGAGAAGAGAAAGTGAAACATGTGAATTTGACACGTCCTCGCTTGGTCACTATTATCAAGCTCATTACAAGCCTGAACACAGTTGGTAGAATCAGCAGAAAACAAATGTTTTTTTCTCCAGAATACAAAGTTTTACAGTCTAGAAACCTGTGTAGGATACTTATCCAAAGAAGTGCACATGCTGCACATGACTTCCCAAAAAAGTGCACATGCTACATATGACTGTGAGTCCTCTTCACTTGGTTCACTATTTTGGAAGCGAACGACATGCATGAACATGTTTCATGGAAACCTTGTAAAACAAGTGTGATTTCCTCCTGAACACAAAGAGTTACAATATAAAAACTTCTGTTTGATACTTATCCTAAAGAAGTGTACTTGCAACATTTAACTCAGAGTTCTCCTCACCTGGTTCACAATTTTGTAAAATCATGGCTTGTGTGAACCTGAGAGAACCTGAGATATTCAAATATCACAAAACAAGTAAGATTTTCGTCCGAACACAAATGTTACATTACAGGAACTCCTCTAGGATACTGCTCCCTAAGAAGTGAAATTCCAACATTTGACTCTGACCTCCGCACTGGTTTACTCTTTTGGAAAATCATGGCATGAGTGAACATGTTATATGCCAATTTCGCAAAACATATATGATCTTCTCCTGAACACAAAGTGTAACACTATAGAATCTTCTGTAGGACACATATCCCTAAGAAGTGCACCTCCAACATTTGACTCTCAGTCCTCCTCACTTGCTTCACTATTTTGGAATATGAAGGCCTGCATGAACATATTCCATGAAAACATCACAAAACCAGTGTGAATTTCTCCTGAACATAAAAAGTTACAACGTATGAACATCTACAGGATTTTTGTCACTGAGAAGAGAAAGTGAAACATGTGAATTTGACGCGTCCTCTCTTGACCACTATTTTCAAGCTCATTACAAGCCTGAACACAGTTGGTAGAATCAGCACAAAACAAATGTTTTTTTCTCCAGAATACAAAGTTTTACAGTCTAGAAACCTGTGTAGGATACTTATCGCAATGAAGTGCACATACTACACATGACTTCAGAAAGAAGAGCACATGCTACATATGACTGTGAGTCCTCTTCAAGTGGTTCACTATTTTGGAAGGGAATGACATGCATGAACATGTTTCATGGAAACGTCGTAAAACAAGTGTGATTTCCTCCTGAACACATACAGTTACAACATAGAAACTTCTGTTCAATACTTATATCCTAAAGAAGTGCACTTGCAACATTTAAATGAGAGTCCTCCTCACTTGGTTCACTATTTTAGAAAATCATGGCCTGCGTGAACATGTTACATTGCAATGTCGCAAAACAAGTATGATCTCCTGAACACAAAGTGTAACACTATAGAATCTTCTGTAGGGTACTTATCCCTCAGAAGTCCACTACCAAACTTTGACTCTCAGTCCTTCTCACTTGGTTCACTATTTTGGAAAATCAAGGCCTGCGTGAACATATTCCATGAAAACGTCACAAAACCAGTGTGAATTTCTCCTGAACATAAAAAGTTACAACGTATGAACATCTACAGGATTCTTATCACTGAGAAGAGAAAGTGAAACATGTGAATTTGACGTGTCCTCACTTGGTCACTTTTATCAATCTCATTAAAAGCCTGAGCACAGTTGGTAGAATCAGCACAAAACAAATGTTGTTTTCTCCAGAATACAAAGTATTACCGTCTAGAAACCTGTGGAGGATACTTATCCAAAGAAGTGCACATGCTACACTTGACTTCCCAAAGAAGTGCAAATGATACACATGACTTCCCAAAGAAGTGCACATACTACATATGACTGTGAGTCCTCTTCACTTGGTTCACTATTTTGGAAGGGAACGACATGCATGAACATGATTCATGGAAACGTCGTAAAACAAGTGTGATTTCCTCCTGAACACAAAGAGTTACAACATAGAAACTTCTGTTAGATACTTATACTAAAGAAGTGCACTTGCAATATTTAACTGGGAGTCCTACTCACTTGGTTCACTATTTTATAAAATCATTGCCTGCGTGAACATATTACATGCCAATGTCACAAAACAAGTATTGTCTTCTCCTGAACACATAGTGTAACACTATAGAATCTTCTGTAGGATATTTATCCCTCAGAAGTGCACCACCAATATTTGACTCTCAGTCCTCACCACTTGGTTCACTATTTTGGAAAATCAAGGCCTGCGTGAATATGTTCCATAACAACATCACAAAACCAGTGTGAATTTCTCCTGATCATAATATATTAAAACGTATAAATATGGACAGGATTCTTATCACTGAGAAGAGAAAGTGAAACATGTGAATTTGACGCGTCCACACTTGGTCACTGCTTTCAAGCTCATTACAAGCCTGAACATAGTTGGTAGAATCAGCACAAAAAATGTTGTTTTCTCCAGAATACAAAGTTTTACAATCTAGAACCTGTGTAGGATACTTATCCCAATGAAGTGCACAGCTACACATGACTTCAGAAAGAAGAGCACATGCTACATATTACTGTGAGTTCTCTTAACTTCGTTTACTATTTTGGAAGTGAACGACATGCATGAACATATTTCATGGAAAGGTCGTAAAACAAGTGTGATTTCCCCCTGTACACAAAGAGTTACAACATAGAAACTTCTGTTCGATATTTATCCTAAAGAAGTGCACTTGCAACATTTAACTGAGAGTCCTCCTCACTTGTTTCACTATTGTTGAAAATCATGGCCTGCGTGAACATGTTACATGCCAATGTCGCAAAACAAGTATGATCTTCTCCTGAACACAAAGTGTAGCACCACAGAATCTTTTGTAGGGTACTTATCCCTCAGAAGTGCACTACCAAACTTTGACTCTCAGTGCTCCTCACTTGTTTCACTATTTTGGAATATCAAGTCCTCCGTGAACATATTCCATGAAAACTTCACAAAACCAGTGTGAATTTCTCCTGAACATAAAATGCTACAACGTATGTACATCCACAGGATTCTTATCACTGAGAAGAGAAAGTGAAACATGTGAATTTGATGCGTCCTCGCTTGGTCACCATTATCAAGCTCATTACAAGCCTGAACACAGTTGGTAGAATCAGCACAAAACAAATGTTTTTTTCTCCAGAATACAAAGTTTTACAGTCTAGAAACCTGTGTAGGATACTTATCCAAAGAAGTGCACATGCTGCACATGACTTCCCAAAGAAGTGCACATGCTACATATGACTGTGAGTCCTCTTCACTTGGTTCACTACTTTGGAAGGGAATGACATGCATGAACATGTTTCATAGAAACCTTGTAAAACAAGTGTGATTTCCTCCTGAACACAAAGAGTTACAATATAAAAACTTCTGTTTGATACTTATCCTAAAGAAGTGTACTTGCAATATTTAACTCAGAGTTCTCCTCACCTGGTTCACAATTTTGTAAAATCATGGCCTGTGTGAACCTGAGATATTCAAATATCACAAAACAAGTAAGATTTTCGTCCGAACACAAATGATACATTACAGGAACTCCTCTAGGATACTGCTCCCTAAGAAGTGAAATTCCAACATTTGACTCTGAAACCTCCGCACTGGTTTACTCTTTTGGAAAATCATGGCATGAGTGAACATGTTATATGCCAATTTCGCAAAACATATATGATCTTCTCCTGAACACAAAGTGTAACACTATAGAATCTTCTGTAGGATACCTATCCCTAAGAAGTGCACCTCCTGCATTTGACTCTCAGTCCTCCTCACTTGCTTCACTATTTTTGAATATCAAGGCCTGCATGAACATATTCCATGAAAACGTCACAAAACCAGTGTGAATTTATCCTGAACATAAAAAGTTACAACGTATGAACATCTACAGGATTCTTTCACTGAGAAGAGAAAGTGAAACTTGTGAATTTCACAAGTACTCTCTTGACCACTATTTTCAAGCTCATTACAAGCCTGAACATAGTTGGTAGAATCAGCACAAAACAGATGTTGTATTCTCCAGAATACAAAGTTTTACAAACTAGAAACCTGTGTAGGATACTTATCCCAATGAAGTGCACATGCTACACATGACTCAGAAGAAGAGCACATGCTACATATGACTGTGAGTCCTCTTCACGTGGTTCACTATTTTGGAAGGGAACGACATGTATGAACATGTTTCATTGAAAACTCGTAAAACAAGTGTGATTACCCCTGAAAACAAAGAGTTACAATATAGAAACTTCTGTTCGATACGAATCCTAAAGAAGTGCACTTGCAACATTTAACTCAGAGTCCTCCTCACTTGGATCACTATTTTGGAAAATCAAGGCCTGCGTGAACATATTCCATGAAAACGTCACAAAACCAGTGTGAATTTCTCCTGAACATAAAAGTTACAAAGTATGAACATCTACAGGATTCTTATCACTGAGAAGAGAAAGTGAAACATGTGAATTTGATGTGTCCTCACTTGGTCACTATTTTCAAGCTCATTAAAAGCCTGAACGTAGTTGGAAGAATCAGCAGAAAACAAATGTTGTTTTCTCCAGAATACAAAGTATTACAGATTAGAAACCTGTGTAGTATACTTATCCAAAGAAGTGCACATGCTGCACATGACTTCCCAAAGAGGTGCACATGTTACACATCACTTGCCAAAGAAGTGCACATGCTATATATGACTGTGAGTCCTCTTCACTTGGTTAATATTTTGGAAACGAACGACATGCATGAACATGTTTCATGGAAACCTCATAAAACAAGTGTGATTTCCTCCTGAACACAAAGAGTTACAATATAAAAACTTCTGTTCGATACTTATCCTAAAGAAGTGTACTTTCAACATTTAACTCAGAGTTCTCCTCACCTTGGTCACAATTTTGTAAAATCATGGCTTGTGTGAACCTGAGGTATTCAAATGTCACAAAACAAGTATGATTTTCGCCTGAACACAAATGTTACATTACAGGAACTCCTCTAGGATACTGCTCCCTAAGAAGTGAAATTCCAACATTTGACTCTGAAGCCTCCGCACTGGTTCACTCTTTTGGAAAATCATGGCCTGAGTGAACATGTTTTATGCCAATTTCGCAAAACAAGTATGATCTTCTCCTGAACACAAAGTGTAACACTATAGAATCTTCTGTAGGATACCTATCCCTAAGAAGTGCACCTCCTGCATTTGACTCTCAGTCCTCCTCACTTGCTTCACTGTTTTGGAATATCAAGGCCTGCATGAACATATTCCATGAAAACGTCACAAAACCAGTGTGAATTTATCCTGAACATAAAAAGTTACAACGTATGAACATCTACAGGATTCCTATCACTGAGAAGAGAAAGTGAAACTTGTGAATTTCACAAGTACTCTATTGACCACTATTTTCAAGCTCATTACAAGCCTGAACATAGTTGGTAGAATCAGCACAAAACAGATGTTGTATTCTCCAGAATACAAAGTTTTACAAACTAGAAACCTGTGTAGGATACTTATCCCAATGAAGTGCACATGCTACACATGACTGAGAAAGAAGAGCACATGCTACATATGACTGTGAGTCCTCTTCACGTGGTTCACTATTTTGGAAGGGAAAGACATGCATGAACATGTTTCATGGAAACGTCGTAAAACAAGTGTGATTTCCTCCTGAACACATACAGTTACAACATAGAAACTTCTCTTCGATACTTATCCTAAAGAAGTGCACTTGCAACATTTAAATGAGAGTCCTCCTCACTTGGTTCACTATTTTAGGAAATCATGGCCTGTGTGAATATGTTATATTCCAATGTCAGAAAACAAGTATGATCTTCTCCTGAACACAAAGTGTAACACTATAGAATCTTCTGTAGGGTACTTCTCACTTAGAAGTGCACCACCAAACTTTGACTATCAGTCCTCCTCACTTGGTTCAGTATTTTGGAAAATCAAGGCCTGCTTGAACATATTCCACGAAAACGTCAAAAAACCAGTGTGAATTTCTCCTGAACATAAAATGTTACCATGTATGAACATCCACAGGATTTTATCACTGAGAAGAGAAAGTGAAACATGTGAATTTGACGTGTCTTCACTTGTTCACTATTATCAAGCTCATTACAAGCCTGAACACAGTTGGTAGAATCAGCACAAAACAAATGTTGTTTTCTCCAGAATACAAATTTTACAGTCTAGAAACCTGTGTGGGATACTTATCCGAACGAAGTGCACATGCTGCACATGACTTCCCAAAGAAGTGCACATGCTACATATGACTGTGAATCCACTTCACTTCATTCACTATTTTGGAAGGGAACGACATGCATGAACACGTTTCATGGAAACTTCGTAAAACAAGTGTGATTTCCTCCTGAAAACAAAGAGTTACAACATAGAAACTTCTGTTCGATACTTATCCTAAAGTAGTGCACTTGTACATTTAACTGAGTGTCCTCCTCACTTGTTTAACTATTTTAGAACATCATGGCCTGCATGAACATGTGGCATTCAAATGTCACCAAAGCAGTATGATTTTCGCCTGAATATCAATTTTATAGTATAGAAAATTCTCAAGGATACTTATCACTAGGAAGTGTAATTCCATCATTTGACTCTAAATCCTCCGCAATTGGTTCACTATTTTGGAAAATCATGGCCTGCATGAACATGTTACATGCCAATGTCGCAAAACAAGTATGATCTTCTCCTGAACACAAAGTGTAACACTATGGAATCTTCTGTAGGATACTTATCCCTCAGAATTCCACCTACAACATTTGACTCTCAGTCCTCCTCACTTGGTTCACTATTTTGGAAAATCAAGGCCAGCGTGAATATATTCCCTGAAAACGTCACAAAACCAGTGTGAATTTCTCCTGATCATAAAAAGTTACAACATATGAATATCTACTGGATTCTTATCACTGAGAAGAGAAAGTGAAACGTGAACTTCAAGCGTCCACACTTGGTCATCACTGCTTTCAAGCTCATTACAAGCCTGAACATAGTTGGTAGAATCAGCAAAAAAAAATGTTGTTTTCTCCAGAATACAAAGTTTTACAGTCTAGAAACCTGTGTAGAACACTTTTCCCAAAGAAGTGCACATGCTACATTTGACTTCCCAAAGAAGTGCACATGCTACATATGACTGTGAGTCCTCTTCACTTGGTTCACTATTTTGGACGGGAACGACAGGCATGAACATGTTTCATGGAAACGTCGTAAAACAAGTGTGATTTCCTCCTGAACACAAAGAGTTACATTATAGAAACTTCGGTTCGATAGTAATCCTAAAGAAGTGCACTTGCAACATTTAACTCAGAGTCCTTCTCACTTGGATCACTATTTTGGAAAATCAAGGCGTGCGTGAACATATTCCATGAAAACGTCACAAAACCTGTGTGAATTTCTCCTGAACATAAAAAGTTACAACGTATGAACATCCACAGGATTCTTATCACTGAGAAGAGAAAGTGAATCATGTGAATTTGACGCTTCCTCACTTGCTCACTATTATCAAGCTCATTACAAGCCTGAACATAGTTGGTAGAATCAGCACAAAACAAATGACATATTCTCCAGAATACAAATTATTACAGTCTAGAAACCTGTGTAGGATTCTTCTCCCACAAAAGTGCACATGCTACACATGACTTCCCAAAGAATTTCACATGCTACACATGACTTCCCAAAGAAGTACACATGCTACTTATGA
Source organism: Typhlomys cinereus (assembly GCA_023101885.1). Lineage (NCBI taxonomy): Eukaryota > Metazoa > Chordata > Mammalia > Rodentia > Platacanthomyidae > Typhlomys > Typhlomys cinereus. Next base: position 5,492,192 of record JALPQD010000103.1, read on the forward strand.
CTGTGAGTCCACTTCACTTGGTTTACTATTTTGGAAGGGAATGACATGGATGAACATATTTCATGTAATCCTCATAAAACAAGTGTGATTTCCTCCTGAACAAAAAGAGTTACAATAAAGAAAGTTCTCTATGATACTTATCATAAAGAAGTGCACTTGCAACATTGAACTCAGAGACCTCCTCACTTGGTTCACTATTTTGTAAAATCATGTCCTTTGTGAACCTGTGATATTCAAATGTCACAAAACAAATATGATTTTCGCCTGAACACCAGTTTCATAGTATAGGAACTTCTCTAGGATACTTATCCCTAGGAACTGAAATTCCATCATTTGACTTTGAATCCTCCGCAATTGGTTCACTATTGTGGAAAATCATGGCCTGCGTGTACATGTTACATGCCAATGTCGCAAACATGTATGATTTTCTCCTGAACACAAAGCGTAACACTATAGAATCTTCTGTAGGATAATTATCCCTCAGAAGTGCACCACCAAAGTTTGACTCTTGGTCCTCCTCACGTGGTTCACTATTTAGTAAAATCCAGGCCTGCGTGAACATATTCCATGAAAACGTCAAAAACAAGTGTGACTTTTCCTGATCATAAAAAGTTACAGCGTATGAATATCTGCAGGATTCTTATCACTGAGAAGAGAAAGTGAAACATGTGAATTTGACGCGTACACACTTGGTTACTACTTTCAAACTCATTACAAGCCTGCACATAGTTGGTAAAATCAGCACAAAACACATATTGTTTTCTCCAGAATACAAAGTTTTACAGTCTAGAAATCTGTGTAGGATACTTATCCCACAGAAGTGCACATGCTACATATGACTTCCCAAAAAATTGCACATGCTACATATGACTGTGAGTCCTCTACCCTTGGTTCACTATTTTGCAAGGGAACGACATGCATGAACATGTTTCATGGAAACGTCGTAAAACAAGTGTGATTTCCTCCTGAACACAAAGGGTTACAATATAGAAACTTCTGTTCGATACTAATCCTAAAGAAGTGTACTTGCAACATTTAACTCAGAGTCCTCCTCACTTGGATCACTATTCTGGAAAATCAAGGCCTGCGTGAACATATTCCATGAAAATGTCACAAAACAAGTGTTAATTTTCCTGATCATAAAAAGTTACAACGTATGAATATCTACAGGATTCTTATCACTGAGAAGAGAAAGTGAAACATGTGACTTTGACACGTCCACACTTGGCCACTGCTTTCAAGCTCATTACAAGCCTGAACATATTTGGTAAAATCAGCACAAAACAAATATTGTTTTCTCCAGAATACAAAATTTTACAGTCTAGGAACCTGTGTAGGATACTTTTCCCAAAGAAGTGCACATGCTACATATGACTGTGAGTCCTCTTCACTTGGTTCACTATTTTGGAAGGGAATGACATGGATGAACATATTTCATGTAATGCTCATAAAAGTAGTGTGATTTCCTCCTGTACACAAAGATTTACAATATAGAAAGTTCTCTTCGACACTCATCTTAAAGTAGTGCACTTGCAACATTTAACTCAGAGTCCTCCTCACTTGGATCACTATTTTGTGAAATCATGGCCTGTGTGAACATGTGCCATTCAAATGTCACAAAACCAGTATTATTTCACCTTACCACAAATTTTATAGTATAGGAACTTCTCTAGGAAACTTATCCCTAGGAAGTGTAATTCCATCATTTGACACTGAATCCTCCGCAACAGGTTTGCTATTTTCGAAAATCATGGCCTGCGTGAACATATTACATGCCAATTTCGCAAAACAAGTATGATCTTCTCCTGAACACAAAGTGTAACACTGTAGAATCTTCTGTACAATATTATCCCTCAGAAGTGCACCACCAAACTTTGACTCCCAGTCCTACTCCCTTGGATCTATTTTGGAAAATCAAGGCCTGCGTGAACATATTCCATGAAAACGTCACAAAACCAGTGTGAATTTCTCCTGATCATAAAATGTTACAACGTCTGAATATCTACAGGATTCTTATCACTGAGAAGAGAAAGTGAAACATGTGAATTTGACGTGTCCACACTTGGTCACTGCTTTCAAGCTCATTACAAGCCTGAACATAGTTGGTAGAATCAGCACAAAACAAATGTTGTTTTCTCCAGAATACAAAGTTTTACAGTCTAGAAACCTGGGTAGGATACTTTTCCCAAAGAAGTGCAGATGCTACAAGTGACATCTCAAAGAAGTGCACATGCTACATATGACTGTGAGTCCTCTTCACTTGGATCACTACTTTGGAAGGGAACGTGCATGAACATGTTTCATGGAAACGTCGTAAAACAAGTGTGATTTCCTCCTGAACACAAAGAGTTACAATACAGAAACTTCTGTTCGATAGTAATCCTAAAGAAGTGCACTTGCAACATTTAACTCAGAGTCCTCCTCACTTGTATCACTATTTTGGAAAATCAAGGCCTGCGTGAACATATTCCATGAAAACGTCACAAAACCAATGTGAATTTCTCCTGAACATAAAAAGTTACAACGTATGAACATCCACAGGATTCTTATCACTGAACAGAGAAAGTGAATCATGTGAATTTGACGTGTCCTCACTTGCTCAATATTATCAAGCTCATTACAAGCCTGAACACAGTTGGTAGAATCAGCAAAAAACAAATGTTGTTTTCTCCAGAATACAAAGTATTACAGTCTAGAAACCTGTGTAGGATTCTTATCCAAAGAAGTGCACATGCTACACATGACTTCCCAAAGAAGTGCACATGCTACTTATGACTGTGAGTCTTCTTCACTTGGTTCACTATTTTGGAAGGGAATGACCTGGATGAACATTTTTCATGGAAACCTCATAAAACTAGTGTGATTTCCTCCTGAACACAAAGAGTTACAATATAGCAAGATCTGTTTGATACTTATCTTAAAGAAGTGCACCTGCAATATTTAACTTAGAGTCCTCTTCACTTGGTTCACTATTTTGTAAAATCATGGCCTGCGTGAACACGTGCCATTCAAATGTCACAAAACAAGTATGATTTTCGCCTGAACACCAATTTCGTAGCATAGGAACTTCTCTAGGATACTTATCCCTAGGAAATGCTATTCCATCATTTGACTCTGAATCTTCCGCAATTGGTTCACTATTTTGGAAAATCATGGCCTGCGTGAAAATGTTACATGCCAATGTCGCAAAACAAGTATGATCTTCTCCTGAACACAAAGTGTAACACTATAGAATCTTCTGTACAAAACTTATACCTCAGAAGTGCACCACCAAACTTTGAATCTCAGTCCTCCTTACTTGGTTCAGTATTTGGGAAAATCAAGGCCTGCGTGAACATATTCCATGAAAACGTCACAAACAAGTGTGAATTTTCCTGATCATAAAAAGTTACAACCAACGTATGAATATCTAAAGCATTCTTATCACTGAGAAGAGAAAGTGATACATGTGAGTTTGACGCGTCCACACTTGTTCACTGCTTTCAGGCTCTTTACAAGCCTGAACATAGTTGGTAGAATCAGCACAAAACAAATGTTGTTTTCTCCAGAATACAAACTTTTACAGTCTAGAACCTGTGTAGGATCCTTATCCCAAGGAAGTGCACATGCTACATATGACTGTGAGTCTTCTTCACTTGGTTCACGATTTTGGAAGGGAATGACATGTGTGAACATGTTTCATGGAAATGTCGTACAACAAGTGTTGTTTCCTCCTGAACACAAAGAGTTACAGTATAGAAACTTCTGTAAGACGCTTATCCTAAAGAAGTGCACTTGCAACATTTGACTCAGAGTCCTCCTCACTTGGTTCACTATTTCAGAAATCATGGCCTGCCAATGTCACAAAACACGTATGATCTTCTCCTGAACACAAAGTGTAACACTATAGAATCTTCTGTAGGATTCTTTTCCCTCAGAAGTGCACTTGCAACATTTGACTCTCAGTCCTCCTCACTTGGTTCACTATTTTGGAAAATCAAGGCCTGCGTGAACATATTCCATGAAAACGTCACAAAACCAGTGTGAATTTCTCCTGAACATAAAAAGTTACAACGTATGAGCATCTACTGGATTCTTATCACTGAGAAGTGAAAGTGAAACATCTGAATTAGACGCGTCCTCACTTGGTCACTATTTACAAGCTCATTACAAGCCTGAACATAGTTGGTAGAATTAGCACAAAACAAATATTGTTTTCTCCTGAATACAAAGTTTTACAGTCTAGAAACCTGTGTAGGATACTTTTCCCAAAGAAGTGCCCATGATACATGGACATCCCAAAGAAGTGCACATGGTACATATGACTGTGAGTCCTCTTCACTTGGTTCACTATTTTGGATGGGAATGACATGCATGCAACATGTTTCATGGAAACTTCAAAAAACAAGTGGGATTTCCTCCTGAACACAAAGAGTTACAATATAGAAAGTTCTCTCGATACTTATCTTAAAGAAGTGTACTTGCAACATTTAACTCAGAGTCCTCCTCACTTGGATCACTATTCTGGAAAATCAAAGCCTGCGTGAACATATTCCATGAAAATGTCACAAAACAAGTGTTAATTTTCCTGATCATAAAAAGTTACAACGTATGAATATCTACAGGATTCTTATCACTGAGAAGAGAAAGTGAAACATGTGACTTTGACACGTCCACACTTGGTCACTGCTTTCAAGCTCATTACAAGCCTGAACATAGTTGGTAGAAACAGCACAAAACAAATGTTGTTTTCTCCAGAATACAAAATTTTACAGTCTAGGAACCTGTGTAGGATACTTTTCCCAAAGAAGTGCACATGCTACATATGACTGTGAGTCCTCTTCACTTGGTTCACTATTTTGGAAGGGAATGACATGGATGAACATATTTCATGTAATCCTCATAAAAGTAGTGTGATTTCCTCCTGTACACAAAGATTTACAATATAGAAAGTTCTCTTCGACACTCATCTTAAAGTAGTGCACTTGCAACATTTAACTCAGAGTCCTCCTCACTTGGTTCACTATTTTGTGAAATCATGGCCTGTGTGAACATGTGCCATTCAAATGTCACAAAACCAGTATTATTTTCACCTTACCACAAATTTTATAGTATAGGAACTTCTCTAGGAAACTTATCCCTAGGAAGTGTAATTCCATCATTTGACACTGAATCCTCCGCAACAGGTTTGCTATTTTCGAAAATCATGGCCTGCGTGAACATATTACATGCCAATTTCGCAAAACAAGTATGATCTTCTCCTGAACACAAAGTGTAACACTGTAGAATCTTCTGTACAATATTATCCCTCAGAAGTGCACCACCAAACTTTGACTCCCAGTCCTACTCCCTTGGATCTATTTTGGAAAATCAAGGCCTGCGTGAACATATTCCATGAAAACGTCACAAAACCAGTGTGAATTTCTCCTGATCATAAAATGTTACAACGTCTGAATATCTACAGGATTCTTATCACTGAGAAGAGAAAGTGAAACATGTGAATTTGACGTGTCCACACTTGGTCACTGCTTTCAAGCTCATTACAAGCCTGAACATAGTTGGTAGAATCAGCACAAAACAAATGTTGTTTTCTCCAGAATACAAAGTTTTACAGTCTAGAAACCTGGGTAGGATACTTTTCCCAAAGAAGTGCAGATGCTACAAGTGACATCTCAAAGAAGTGCACATGCTACATATGACTGTGAGTCCTCTTCACTTGGATCACTACTTTGGAAGGGAACGTGCATGAACATGTTTCATGGAAACGTCGTAAAACAAGTGTGATTTCCTCCTGAACACAAGAGTTACAATACAGAAACTTCTGTTCGATAGTAATCCTAAAGAAGTGCACTTGCAACATTTAACTCAGAGTCCTCCTCACTTGTATCACTATTTTGGAAAATCAAGGCCTGCGTGAACATATTCCATGAAAACGTCACAAAACCAATGTGAATTTCTCCTGAACATAAAAAGTTACAACGTATGAACATCCACAGGATTCTTATCACTGAACAGAGAAAGTGAATCATGTGAATTTGACGTGTCCTCACTTGCTCAATATTATCAAGCTCATTACAAGCCTGAACACAGTTGGTAGAATCAGCAAAAAACAAATGTTGTTTTCTCCAGAATACAAAGTATTACAGTCTAGAAACCTGTGTAGGATTCTTATCCAAAGAAGTGCACATGCTACACATGACTTCCCAAAGAAGTGCACATGCTACTTATGACTGTGAGTCTTCTTCACTTGGTTCACTATTTTGGAAGGGAATGACCTGGATGAACATTTTTCATGGAAACCTCATAAAACTAGTGTGATTTCCTCCTGAACACAAAGAGTTACAATATAGCAAGATCTGTTTGATACTTATCTTAAAGAAGTGCACCTGCAATATTTAACTTAGAGTCCTCTTCACTTGGTTCACTATTTTGTAAAATCATGGCCTGCGTGAACACGTGCCATTCAAATGTCACAAAACAAGTATGATTTTCGCCTGAACACCAATTTCGTAGCATAGGAACTTCTCTAGGATACATATCCCTAGGAAATGCTATTCCATCATTTGACTCTGAATCTTCCGCAATTGGTTCACTATTTTGGAAAATCATGGCCTGCGTGAAAATGTTACATGCCAATGTCGCAAAACAAGTATGATCTTCTCCTGAACACAAAGTGTAACACTATAGAATCTTCTGTACAAAACTTATACCTCAGAAGTGCACCACCAAACTTTGAATCTCAGTCCTCCTTACTTGGTTCAGTATTTGGGAAAATCAAGGCCTGCGTGAACATATTCCATGAAAACGTCACAAACAAGTGTGAATTTTCCTGATCATAAAAAGTTACAACCAACGTATGAATATCTAAAGCATTCTTATCACTGAGAAGAGAAAGTGATACATGTGAGTTTGACGCGTCCACACTTGTTCACTGCTTTCAGGCTCTTTACAAGCCTGAACATAGTTGGTAGAATCAGCACAAAACAAATGTTGTTTTCTCCAGAATACAAACTTTTACAGTCTAGAACCTGTGTAGGATCCTTATCCCAAGGAAGTGCACATGCTACATATGACTGTGAGTCTTCTTCACTTGGTTCACGATTTTGGAAGGGAATGACATGTGTGAACATGTTTCATGGAAATGTCGTACAACAAGTGTTGTTTCCTCCTGAACACAAAGAGTTACAGTATAGAAACTTCTGTATGACGCTTATCCTAAAGAAGTTCACTTGCAACATTTGACTCAGAGTTCTCCTCACTTGGTTCACTATTTCAGAAATTCATGGCCTGCCAATGTCACAAAACACGTATGATCTTCTCCTGAACACAAAGTGTAACACTATAGAATCTTCTGTAGGATTCTTTTCCCTCAGAAGTGCACTTGCAACATTTGACTCTCAGTCCTCCTCACTTGGTTCACTATTTTGGAAAATCAAGGCCTGCGTGAACATATTCCATGAAAACGTCACAAAACCAGTGTGAATTTCTCCTGAACATAAAAAGTTACAACGTATGAACATCTACTGGATTCTTATCACTGAGAAGTGAAAGTGAAACATCTGAATTAGACGCGTCCTCACTTGGTCACTATTTACAAGCTCATTACAAGCCTGAACATAGTTGGTAGAATTAGCACAAAACAAATATTGTTTTCTCCTGAATACAAAGTTTTACAGTCTAGAAACCTGTGTAGGATACTTTTCCCAAAGAAGTGCCCATGATACATGGACATCCCAAAGAAGTGCACATGGTACATATGACTGTGAGTCCTCTTCACTTGGTTCACTATTTTGGATGGGAATGACATGCATGCAACATGTTTCATGGAAACTTCAAAAAACAAGTGGGATTTCCTCCTGAACACAAAGAGTTACAATATAGAAAGTTCTCTTCGATACTTATCTTAAAGAAGTGCACTTGCAACATTTAATTCAGAGTCCTCCTCACATGGTTCACTACTTTGTAAAACCATGGACAGTGTGAACCTGTGATATTCAAATGTCACAAAACAAGTATGATTTTCGCTTGAACACCAATTTTATAGTATAGGAACTTCTCTAGGATACTTATCCCTAGGAAGTGAAATTCCATCATTTGACTCTAAATCCTCCGCAATTGGTTCACTATTTTAGAAAATCATGGCCTGCGTGAACATGTTACATGCCAATGTCGCAAAACATGTATGATATTCTCCTGAACACAAAGTGTAACACTATAGAATCTTCTGTACATTATTATCCCTCAGAAGTGCACCACCAAATTTTGACTCTCAGTCTTCCTCACTTGGTTCACTATTTTGGAAAATCAAGGCCTGCGTGAACATATTCCATGAAAACGTCACAAAACCAGTGTGAATTTCTCCTGATCATAAAATGTTACAACGTCTGAATATCTACAGGATTCTTATCACTGAAAGAGAAAGTGAAACATGTGAATTTGACTCGTCCACACTTGGTCACTTCTTTCAATCTCATTACTAGCCTGAATATAGTTGGTAGAATCAGCACAAAACAAATGTTGTTTTCTCCAGAATACAAAGTTTTACAGTCTAGAAACCTGTGTAGGATACTTATCCAAAGAAGTGCACATGCTACATATGACTGTGAGTCTTCTTCACTTGGTTCATGATTTTGGAAGGGAATGACATGTGTGAACATGTTTCATGGAAACGTCGTACAACAAGTGTTGTTTCCTCCTGAACACAAAGAGTTACAGTACAGAAACTTCTGTATGACACTTATCCTAAAGAAGTGCACTTGCAACATTTGACTCAGAGTCCTCACTTGGTACACTATTTTAGAAAATCATGGCCTGCTTTAACATGTTACATGCCAGTGTCACAAAACACGTATGATCTTCTCCTGAACACAAAGTGTAACACTATAGAATCTTCTGTAGGATTCTTATCCCTCAGAAGTACACTTGCAACATTTGATTCTCAGTCCTCCTCATTTGGTTCACTATTTTTGAAAACCAAGGCCTGCGTGAACATATTCCATGAAAACGTCACAAAACCAGTGTAAATTTCTCCTGAACATAAAAAGTTACAACTTATGAACATCTACAGGATTCTAACCACTGAGAAGAGAAAGTGAAACGTCTGAATTTGAAGCGTCCTCACTTGGTCACTATTTTCAAGCTCATTACAAGCCTGAACACAGTTGGTAGAATCAGCAGAAAACAAATGTTTTTTTCTCCAGAATACAAAGTTTTACAGTCTAGAAACCTGTGTAGGATACTTATCCAAAGAAGTGCACATGCTGCACATGACTTCCCAAAAAAGTGCACATGCTATATATGACTGTGAGTCCTCTTCACTTGGTTCACTATTTTGGAAGCGAACGTCATGCATGAACATGTTTCATGGAAACCTTGTAAAACAAGTGTGATTTCCTCCTGAACACAAAGAGTTACAATATAAAAACTTCTGTTTGATACTTATCCTAAAGAAGTGTACTTGCAACATTTAACTCAGAGTTCTCCTCACCTGGTTCACAATTTTGTAAAATCATGGCTTGTGTGAACCTGAGAGAACCTGAGATATTCAAATATCACAAAACAAGTAAGATTTTCGTCCGAACACAAATGTTACATTACAGGAACTCCTCTAGGATACTGCTCCCTAAGAAGTGAAATTCCAACATTTGACTCTGACCTCCGCACTGGTTTACTCTTTTGGAAAATCATGGCATGAGTGAACATGTTATATGCCAATTTCGCAAAACATATATGATCTTCTCCTGAACACAAAGTGTAACACTATAGAATCTTCTGTAGGACACATATCCCTAAGAAGTGCACCTCCAACATTTGACTCTCAGTCCTCCTCACTTGCTTCACTATTTTGGAATATGAAGGCCTGCATGAACATATTCCATGAAAACATCACAAAACCAGTGTGAATTTCTCCTGAACATAAAAAGTTACAACGTATGAACATCTACAGGATTTTTGTCACTGAGAAGAGAAAGTGAAACATGTGAATTTGACGCGTCCTCTCTTGACCACTATTTTCAAGCTCATTACAAGCCTGAACATAATTGGTAGAATCAGCACAAAACACATGTTGTATTCTCCAGAATACAAAGTTTTACAGTCTAGAAACCTGTGTAGGATACTTATCCCAATGAAGTGCACATACTACACATGACTTCAGAAAGAAGAGCACATGCTACATATGACTGTGAGTCCTCTTCAAGTGGTTCACTATTTTGGAAGGGAACGACATGCATGAACATGTTTCATGGAAACGTCGTAAAACAAGTGTGATTTCCTCCTGAACACATACAGTTACAACATAGAAACTTCTGTTCAATACTTATCCTAAAGAAGTGCACTTGCAACATTTAAATGAGAGTCCTCCTCACTTGGTTCACTATTTTTGAAAATCATGGCTTGCGTGAACATGTTACATTGCAATGTCGCAAAACAAGTATGATCTCCTGAACACAAAGTGTAACACTATAGAATCTTCTGTAGGGTACTTATCCCTCAGAAGTGCACTACCAAACTTTGACTCTCAGTCCTTCTCACTTGGTTCACTATTTTGGAAAATCAAGGCCTGCGTGAACATATTCCATGAAAACGTCACAAAACCATTGTGAATTTCTCCTGAACATAAAAAGTTACAACGTATGAACATCTACAGGATTCTTATCACTGAGAAGAGAAAGTGAAACATGTGAATTTGACGTGTCCTCACTTGGTCACTTTTATCAATCTCATTAAAAGCCTGAGCACAGTTGGTAGAATCAGCACAAAACAAATGTTGTTTTCTCCAGAATACAAAGTATTACCGTCTAGAAACCTGTGGAGGATACTTATCCAAAGAAGTGCACATGCTACACTTGACTTCCCAAAGAAGTGCAAATGATACACATGACTTCCCAAAGAAGTGCACATACTACATATGATTGTGAGTCCTCTTCACTTGGTTCACTATTTTGGAAGGGAACGACATGCATGAACATGATTCATGGAAACGTCGTAAAACAAGTGTGATTTCCTCCTGAACACAAAGAGTTACAACATAGAAACTTCTGTTAGATACTTATACTAAAGAAGTGCACTTGCAATATTTAACTGGGAGTCCTACTCACTTGGTTCACTATTTTATAAAATCATTGCCTGCGTGAACATATTACATGCCAATGTCACAAAACAAGTATTGTCTTCTCCTGAACACATAGTGTAACACTATAGAATCTTCTGTAGGATATTTATCCCTCAGAAGTGCACCACCAATATTTGACTCTCAGTCCTCACCACTTGGTTCACTATTTTGGAAAATCAAGGCCTGCGTGAATATGTTCCATAACAACATCACAAAACCAGTGTGAATTTCTCCTGATCATAATATATTAAAACGTATAAATATGGACAGGATTCTTATCACTGAGAAGAGAAAGTGAAACATGTGAATTTGACGCGTCCACACTTGGTCACTGCTTTCAAGCTCATTACAAGCCTGAACATAGTTGGTAGAATCAGCACAAAAAATGTTGTTTTCTCCAGAATAAAAAGTTTTACAATCTAGAACCTGTGTAGGATACTTATCCCAATGAAGTGCACAGCTACACATGACTTCAGAAAGAAGAGCACATGCTACATATTACTGTGAGTTCTCTTAACTTCGTTTACTATTTTGGAAGTGAACGACATGCATGAACATATTTCATGGAAAGGTCGTAAAACAAGTGTGATTTCCCCCTGTACACAAAGAGTTACAACATAGAAACTTCTGTTCGATATTTATCCTAAAGAAGTGCACTTGCAACATTTAACTGAGAGTCCTCCTCACTTGTTTCACTATTGTTGAAAATCATGGCCTGCGTGAACATGTTACATGCCAATGTCGCAAAACAAGTATGATCTTCTCCTGAACACAAAGTGTAGCACCACAGAATCTTTTGTAGGGTACTTATCCCTCAGAAGTGCACTACCAAACTTTGACTCTCAGTGCTCCTCACTTGTTTCACTATTTTGGAATATCAAGGCCTCCGTGAACATATTCCATGAAAACTTCACAAAACCAGTGTGAATTTCTCCTGAACATAAAATGTTACAACGTATGTACATCCACAGGATTCTTATCACTGAGAAGAGAAAGTGAAACATGTGAATTTGATGCGTCCTCGCTTGGTCACTATTATCAAGCTCATTACAAGCCTGAACACAGTTGGTAGAATCAGCACAAAACAAATGTTTTTTTCTCCAGAATACAAAGTTTTACAGTCTAGAAACCTGTGTAGGATACTTATCCAAAGAAGTGCACATGCTGCACATGACTTCCCAAAGAAGTGCACATGCTACTCATGACTTCCCAAAGATGTGCACATGCTACACATGACTTCCCAAAGAAGTGCACATGCTACATATGACTGTGAGTCCTCTTCGCTTGGTTCACTGTTTTGGAAGGGAACGACATGTATGTACATGTTTCATTGAAAACTCGTAAAACAAGTGTGATTACCTCCTGAAAACAAAGAGTTACAATATAGAAACTTCTGTTCGATACTAATCCTAAAGAAGTGCACTTGCAACATTTAATTCAGAGTCCTCCTCACTTGGATCACTATTTTGGAAAATCAAGGCCTGCGTGAACATATTCCATGAAAACGTCACAAAACCAGTGTGAATTTCTCCTGAACATAAAAAGTTACAAAGTATGAACATCTACAGGATTCTTATCACTGAGAAGAGAAAGTGAAACATGTGAATTTGACGTGTCCTCACTTGGTCACTTTTATCAATCTCATTAAAAGCCTGAGCACAGTTGGTAGAATCAGCACAAAACAAATGTTGTTTTCTCCAGAATACAAAGTATTACCGTCTAGAAACCTGTGGAGGATACTTATCCAAAGAAGTGCACATGCTACACTTGACTTCCCAAAGAAGTGCAAATGATACACATGACTTCCCAAAGAAGTGCACATACTACATATGACTGTGAGTCCTCTTCACTTGGTTCACTATTTTGGAAGGGAACGACATGCATGAACATGATTCATGGAAACGTCGTAAAACAAGTGTGATTTCCTCCTGAACACAAAGAGTTACAACATAGAAACTTCTGTTAGATACTTATACTAAAGAAGTGCACTTGCAATATTTAACTGGGAGTCCTACTCACTTGGTTCACTATTTTATAAAATCATTGCCTGCGTGAACATATTACATGCCAATGTCACAAAACAAGTATTGTCTTCTCCTGAACACATAGTGTAACACTATAGAATCTTCTGTAGGATATTTATCCCTCAGAAGTGCACCACCAATATTTGACTCTCAGTCCTCACCACTTGGTTCACTATTTTGGAAAATCAAGGCCTGCGTGAATATGTTCCATGACAACATCACAAAACCAGTGTGAATTTCTCCTGATCATAATATATTAAAACGTATAAATATGGACAGGATTCTTATCACTGAGAAGAGAAAGTGATACATGTGAGTTTGACGCGTCCACACTTGTTCACTGCTTTCAGGCTCTTTACAAGCCTGAACATAGTTGGTAGAATCAGCACAAAACAAATGTTGTTTTCTCCAGAATACAAACTTTTACAGTCTAGAACCTGTGTAGGATCCTTATCCCAAGGAAGTGCACATGCTACATATGACTGTGAGTCTTCTTCACTTGGTTCACGATTTTGGAAGGGAATGACATGTGTGAACATGTTTCATGGAAATGTCGTACAACAAGTGTTGTTTCCTCCTGAACACAAAGAGTTACAGTATAGAAACTTCTGTAAGACGCTTATCCTAAAGAAGTTCACTTGCAACATTTGACTCAGAGTCCTCCTCACTTGGTTCACTATTTCAGAAATTCATGGCCTGCCAATGTCACAAAACACGTATGATCTTCTCCTGAACACAAAGTGTAACACTATAGAATCTTCTGTAGGATTCTTTTCCCTCAGAAGTGCACTTGCAACATTTGACTCTCAGTCCTCCTCACTTGGTTCACTATTTTGGAAAATCAAGGCCTGTGTGAACATATTCCATGAAAACGTCACAAAACCAGTGTGAATTTCTACTGAACATAAAAAGTTACAACGTATGAACATCTACTGGATTCTTATCACTGAGAAGTGAAAGTGAAACATCTGAATTAGACGCGTCCTCACTTGGTCACTATTTACAAGCTCATTACAAGCCTGAACATAGTTGGTAGAATTAGCACAAAACAAATATTGTTTTCTCCTGAATACAAAGTTTTACAGTCTAGAAACCTGTGTAGGATACTTTTCCCAAAGAAGTGCCCATGATACATGGACATCCCAAAGAAGTGCACATGGTACATATGACTGTGAGTCCTCTTCACTTGGTTCACTATTTTGGATGGGAATGACATGCATGCAACATGTTTCATGGAAACTTCAAAAAACAAGTGGGATTTCCTCCTGAACACAAAGAGTTACAATATAGAAAGTTCTCTTCGATACTTATCTTAAAGAAGTGCACTTGCAACATTTAATTCAGAGTCCTCCTCACATGGTTCACTACTTTGTAAAACCATGGACAGTGTGAACCTGTGATATTCAAATGTCACAAAACAAGTATGATTTTCGCTTGAACACCAATTTTATAGTATAGGAACTTCTCTAGGATACTTATCCCTAGGAAGTGAAATTCCATCATTTGACTCTAAATCCTCCGCAATTGGTTCACTATTTTAGAAAATCATGGCCTGCGTGAACATGTTACATGCCAATGTCGCAAAACATGTATGATATTCTCCTGAACACAAAGTGTAACACTATAGAATCTTCTGTACATTATTATCCCTCAGAAGTGCACCACCAAATTTTGACTCTCAGTCTTCCTCACTTGGTTCACTATTTTGGAAAATCAAGGCCTGCGTGAACATATTCCATGAAAACGTCACAAAACCAGTGTGAATTTCTCCTGATCATAAAATGTTACAACGTCTGAATATCTACAGGATTCTTATCACTGAAAGAGAAAGTGAAACATGTGAATTTGACTCGTCCACACTTGGTCACTTCTTTCAATCTCATTACTAGCCTGAATATAGTTGGTAGAATCAGCACAAAACAAATGTTGTTTTCTCCAGAATACAAAATTTTACATTCTAGAAACCTGTGTAGGATACTTTTCCCAAAGAAGTGCACATGCTACATATGACTGTGAGTCTTCTTCACTTGGTTCATGATTTTGGAAGGGAATGACATGTGTGAACATGTTTCATGGAAACGTCGTACAACAAGTGTTGTTTCCTCCTGAACACAAAGAGTTACAGTACAGAAACTTCTGTATGACACTTATCCTAAAGAAGTGCACTTGCAACATTTGACTCAGAGTCCTCACTTGGTTCACTATTTTAGAAAATCATGGCCTGCTTTAACATGTTACATGCCAGTGTCACAAAACACGTATGATCTTCTCCTGAACACAAAGTGTAACACTATAGAATCTGCTGTAGGATTCTTATCCCTCAGAAGTACACTTGCAACATTTGATTCTCAGTCCTCCTCATTTGGTTCACTATTTTTGAAAACCAAGGCCTGCGTGAACATATTCCATGAAAACGTCACAAAACCAGTGTAAATTTCTCCTGAACATAAAAAGTTACAACTTATGAACATCTACAGGATTCTAACCACTGAGAAGAGAAAGTGAAACGTCTGAATTTGAAGCGTCCTCACTTGGTCACTATTTTCAAGCTCATTACAAGCCTGAACATAGTTGGTAGAATTAGCACAAAACAAATATTGTTTTCTCCAGAATACAAAGTTTTACAGTCCAGAAACCTGTGTAGGATACTTTTCCCAAAAAAGTGCCCATGATACATGTGACATCCCAAAGAAATGCACATGGTACATATGACTGTGTGTCCTCTTCACTTGGTTCACTATTTTGGAAGGGATAGACATGCATGCAACATGTTTCATGGAAACAACAAAAAAAAGTGTGATTTCCTCCTAAACACAAACAGTTACAATATACAAAGTTATCTTCGAACCTTATTTTAAAGAAGTGCACTTGCAACATTTAATTCAGAGTCCTCCTCATTTGGTTCATTATTTTGTAAAATCATGGCCTGTGTGAACCTATGATATTCAAATGTCACAAAACAAGTATGATTTTCGCCTGAACACCAATTTTATAGCATAGGAACTTCACTAGGATACTTATCCCTAGGAACTGAAATTCCATCATTTGACTCTAAATCCTCCGCAATTAGTTCACTATATTGGAAAATCATGGCCTGCGTGAACATGTTACATGCCAATGTCGCAAAACAAGTATGATCTTCTCCTGAACATAAAGTGTAACACTATAGAATCTTCTGTAGGATACTTATCCCTCAGAAGTGCACCACCAAATTTTGACTCTCAGTCCTCCTCACTTGGTTCACTATTTTGGAAAATCAAGGTCTGCGTGAACATATTCCACGAAAACGTCACAAAACCAGTGTGAATTTCTCTTGATCATAAAATGTTACAACGTCTGAATATCTACAGGATTCTTATCACTGAGAAGAGAAAGTGAAACGTGAATTTGACGCGTCCACACTTGGTTACTGCTTTCAAGCTCATTACAAGACTGCACATATTTGGTAAAATCAGCACAAAACAAATATTGTTTTCTACAGAATACAAAGTTTTACAGTCTAGAAACCTGTGTAGGATACTTATCCCAAAGAAGTGCACATGCTACATATGACTTCCCTAAAAATTGCACATGCTACATATGACTGTGAGTCCTCTACACTTGGTTCACTATTTTGCAAAGGAACGACATGCATGAACATGTTTCATGGAAACATCGTAAAACAAGTGTGATTTCCTCCTGAACACAAAGGGTTACAATATAGAAACTTCTGTTCGATACTAATCTTAAAGAAGTTTACTTGCAACATTTAACTCAGAGTCCTCCTCACTTGGATCACTATTCTGGAAAATCAAGGCCTGCGTGAACATATTCCATGAAAACGTCACAAAACAAGTGTGAATTTTCCTGATCATAAAAAGTTACAGCGTATGAATATCTACAGGATTCTTATCACTGAGAAGAGAAAGTGAAACATGTGAATTTGACGCGTCCACACTTGGTCACTGCTTTCAAGCTCATTACAAGCCTGAACATAGTTGGTAGAAACAGCACAAAACAAACGATGTTTTCTCCAGAATACAAAATTTTACATTCTAGGAACCTGTGTAGGATACTTTTCCCAAAGAAATGCACATGCTACATATGACTTCCCAAAGAAGTGCACATGCTATATTTGACTGTGAGTCCTCTTCACTTGGTTCACTATTTTGGAAGGGAATGACATGGATGAACATATTTCATGTATACCTCATAAAACTAGTGTGATTTCCTCCTGAACACAAAGAGTTACAATATAGAAAGTTCTCTTCGATACTCATCTTAAAGTAGTGCACTTGCAACATTTAACTCAGAGTCCTCCTCACTTGGTTCACTATTTTGAGAAATCATGGCCTGTGTGAACATGTGCCATTCAAATGTCACAAAACCAGTAATATTTTCACCTTACCACAAATTTTATAGTATAGAAAATTCTCTAGGAAATTTATCCCTAGGAAGTGTAATTCCATCATTTGACACTGAAACCTCCGCAACAGGTTTACTATTTTCGAAAATCATGGCCTGCGTGAACATATTACATGCCAATGTCGCAAAACAAGTGTGAATTTCTCCTGATCATAAAATGTTACAACGTCTGAATATCTACAGGATTCTTATCACTGAAAAGAGAAAGGGAAACATGTGAATTTGACGTGTCCACACTTGGTCACTGCTTTCAAGCTCATTACAAGCCTGAACATTGTTGGTAGAATCAGCACAAAACAAATGTTGTTTTCTCCAGAATACAAAGTTTTACAGTCTAGAAACCTGTGTAGGATACTTATCCCAAAGAAGTGCACATGCTACATATGATGGTGAGTCTTCTTCACTTGGTTCACGATTTTGGAAGGGAATGACATGTGTGAACATGTTTCAGGGAAACGTCGTACAACAAGTGTTGTTTCCTCCTGAACACAAAGAGTTACAGTATAGAAACTTCTGTAAGACAATTATCCTAAAGAAGTGCACTTGCAACATTTAACTCAGAGTCCTCCTCACTTGGTTCACTATTTCAGAAAATCATGACCTGCGTTAACATGTTACATGCCAATGTCACAAAGCAAGTATGATCTTCTCCTGAACACAAAGTGTAACACTATAGAATCTTCTATAGGGTACTTATCACTTAGAAGTGCACCACCAAACTTTGACTCTCAGTCCTCCTCACTTGGTTCACTTTTTGGAAAATCAAGGCCTGTGTGAACATATTCCATGAAAACATCAAAAAACCAGTGTGAATTTCTCCTGAACATAAAATGTTACAATGTATGAACATCCACAGGATTCTTAACACTGAGAAGAGAAAGTGAAACATGTGAATTTGATGTGTCCTCACTTGTTCACTATTATCAAGCTCATTACAAGCTTGAACACAGTTGGTAGAATCAGCACAAAACAAATCTTGTTTTCTCCAGAATACAAAGTTTTACAGTCTAGACACCTGTGTGGGATACCTATCTAAAGAAGTGCACATGCTACACATGACTTTCCAAAGAAACACACATGCTACATATGACTGTGAGTCCTCTTCACATGGTTCACTATTTTGGAAGGGAACGACATGCATGAACATGGAAAACGTCGTAAAACAAGTGTGGTTTCCTCCTGAAAACAAAGAGTTACAATATAGAAACTTCTGTTTGATACTAATCCTAAGGAAGTGCACTTGCAACATTTAACTCAGAGTCCTCCTCACTTGGTTCACTATTTTGAAAAATCAAGGCTTGCGAGAACATATGCCATGAAAACGTCACAAAACCAATGTGAATTTCTCCTGAACATAAAAAGTTACAACATGTGAACATCTACAGGATTCTTATCACTGAGAAGTAAATGTTAAACATGTGAATTTGACGCGTCCTCACGTGGTCACTGTTATCAAGCGCATTACAAGCCTGAACATAGTTGGTACAATCAGCACAAAAGAAATGTTGTTTTCTCCAGAATACAAAGTATTACAGTCTAGAAACCTGTGTAAGATACTTATCCAAGGAAGTGCACATGCTACACATGACTTCGCAAAGAAGTGCAAATGCTACACATGACTTCGCAAAATGTGCACATGCTACATATGACTGTGAGTCCTCTTCACTTGGTTCACTATTTTGGAAGGGAACGACATGCATGAACATGTTTCATGGAAACTTCATAAAACAAGTTTGATTTCCTCCTGAACACAAAGAGTTACAATATAGAAAGTTCCCTTCGATACTAATCTTAAAGAAGTGCACTTGCAACCATTAACTCAGAGTCCTCCTCACTTGGTTCAATATTTTGTAAATCCATGGCCTGTGTGAACATGTTCCTTTCAAATGTCACAAAACAAGTATGATTTTTGCCTGAACACCAGTTTTATAGTATAGGAACTTCTCTACGATACTTATCCTTAGGAAGTGAAATTCCATCATTTGACTCTGAATCCTCCGCAATTGGTTCACTATTTTGGGAAATCATTGCCTGAGTGGACATGTTATATGCCAATTTCTCAAAACAAGTATGATCTTCTCCTGAACACAAAGTGTAATACTATAGAATCTTCTGTAGGGTACTTATCCCTCATAAGTGAACCTCCATCATTTGACTCTCATTCCTCCTCACTTGCTTCACTATTTTGGAAAATCAAGGCCTGGTGAACATATTCCATTGAAACATCACAAAACCAGTGTGAATTTCTCCTGAACATAGAAAGTTACAACGTATGAACATCTGCAGGATTCTTATCACTGAGAAGAGAAAATGAAACATGTGAATTTTACGCATCCTCTCTTCACCACTATTTTCAAGTGCATTACAAGGCTGAACATAGTTGGTAGAATCAGCAAAAACAAATGTTGTATTCTCCAGAATAAAAAGATTTACAATCTAGAAACCTGTGTAGGATACTTATCCCAATGAAGTACACATGCTACACGTGACTTCAGAAAGAAGAGCACATGATACATACGATTGTGAGTCCTCTTCACTTCGTTCACTAATTTGGAAGGGAACGACATGCATGAACATGTTTCATGGAAACTTCGTAAAACAAGTGTGATTTCCTCCTGAGCACAAAGAGTTACAACATAGAAACTTCTGTTCAATACTTATCCTAAAGTAGTGCACTTGTACATTTAACTGAGAGTCCTCCTCACTTGGTTAACTGTTTTAGAAAATCATGGCCTGCGTGAACATGTTACATGGCAATGTCACAAAACAAGTATGATCTTTCCCTGATCACAAAATGTAACACTATAGAGTCTTTTGTAGGGTACTTATCCCTCCGAAGTGCACCACCAAACTTTGACTCTCAGTCCTCCTCACTTGGTTCACTATTTTGGAAAATCAAGGCCTCTGTGAAAATATTCCACGAAAAAGTTCCAAAACCAGTGTGAATTTCTCCTGAACATAAAATGTTACAATGTATGAACATCCACAGGATTCTTATCACTGAGAAGAGAAAGTGAAACATGTGAATTTGACTCGTCCTCTCTTGGTCACTATTATCAAACTCATTACAATTCTGAAGACAGTTGGAAGAATCAGCACAAAACAAATGTTGTTTTCTCCAGAATACAAAGTGTTACAGTCTAGAAACCTGTGTAGGATACTTATCCAAAGAAGAGCAAATGCTACACATGACTTCCCAAAGAAGTGCTCATGCTACACATGACTTCCCAAAGAAGGGCACATGCTACATATGATTGTGAGTCCTCTTCACTTGGTTCACTATTTTGGAAGGGAACGACCTGCATGAACATTTTTCATGGAAAAGTCGTAAAACAAGTGCGATTACCTACTGAAAACAAAGAGTTACAATATAGAAACTTCTGTTCGATACTAATCCTAAAGAAGTGCACTTGCATATTTAACTCAGAGTCCTTCTCACCTGGATCACTATTTTGGAAAATCAAGGCCTGCTTGAACATATTCCATGAAAACATCTCAAAACCAGTGTGAATTTCTCCTGAGCATAAAAAATTACAACGTATGAACATCTACAGGATTGTTATCACTGAGAAGAGAAAGTGAAATATGTGAATTTGACGTGTCTTCACTTGGCCACTATTTTCATTTTCATTACCAGCCTGAACATAGTTGGAAGAATCAGCACAAAATAAATGTTGTTTTCTCCAGAATACAATGTATTACAGTCTAGAAACCTGTGTAGGATACTTATCCAAAGAAGTGCAAATGCTACACATGACTTCCTAAAGAAGTGCACATGCTGCACATGACTTCCCAAAGAAGTGCACATGCTACATATTACTGTGAGTCCTCTTCACTTGGTTCACTGTTTTGGAGGGAACGACATGCATGAACATGTTTCATGGAAACCTCATAAAACAAGTGTGATTTCCTCCTGAACACAAAAAGTTACAATATCGAAACTTCGGTTCGATACTTATCCTAAAGAAGTGTACTTGCAACATTTAACTCAGAGTCCTCCTCAATTGGTTCACTATTTTGTAAAATCATGGCCTTTGTGCACCTGTGATATTGAAATGTCACAAAACAAGTATGATTTTCGCCTGAACACAAATGTTACAGTATAGGAACTTCTCTAGGATAGTTCTCCATAAGAAGTGAAATTCCAACTTTTGACTCTTAATCCTCCGGTCTTGGTTCACTATTTTGGAAAATCATGGCCTGAGTGAACATGTTATATCCCAATTTCACAAAACAACTATGACCTTCTCTTGAACACAAAGTGTAACACTATAGAATCTTCTGTAGGATTCTTATCCCTCAGAAGTGCACTTCCAACATTTGACTCTCAGTCCTCATCACTTGGTTCACTATTTAGGAAAATCAAGGCCTGCGTGAACATATTCCATGAAAACGTCACAAAACAAGTGTGAATTTCTCCTGAACATAAAAAGTTACAACGTATGAACATCCACAGGATTCTTATCACTGAAAAGAGAAAGTAAACATGTGAATTTGACGCGTCCTCACGTGGTCACTATTATCAAGCTCATTACAAGCCTGAACATAGTAGGTAGAATCAGCAAAAAACAAATGTTGTTTTCTCCACAATGCAAAGTATTACATCTAGAAATCTGTGTAGGATACTTATCCAAAGAAGTGCACATGCTACACATGACTTCCCAAAGAAGTGCACATGCTGCACATGACTTCCCAAAGAAGTGCACATTCTACATATGACTGTCAGTCCTCTTCACCTGTTTCACTATTTTGGAAGGGAATGACATGCATGAACATGTTCCATGGAAACCTCATAAAACAAGTCTGGTTTCCTCCTGAACACAAAGAGTTACAATATAGAAAGTTCTCTTCGATACTTATCTTAAAGAAGTGCACTTGCAACATGTAACTCCTAGTCCACCTCACTTGGTACACTATTTTGTAAAATCATGGCCTACGTGAATATGTGCCATTCAAATGTCACAAAACCAGTATGATTTTCGCCTGAACAACAATTTTATAGTATAGGAACTTCTCTAGGATACTTATCCCTAGGAAGTGTAATTTCATCATTTGACTCTGAATCCTCCACAATTGGTTCACTATTTTGGAAAATCATGGCCTGCGTGAACATGTTACATGCCAATGTCGCAAAACAAGTATGATCTTCTCCTGAACACAAAGTGTAACACTATAGAATCTTCTGTAGGATACTTATCCCTCCGAAGTGCACCACCAAACTTTGACTCTCAGTCCTCCTCACTTGGTTCAGTATTTTGGAAAATCAAGGCCTCCGTGAACATATTACACGAAAACGTCACAAAACCAGTGTGAATTTCTCCTGAACATTAAATGTTACAATGTATTAACATCCACAGGATTCTTATCACTGAAAAGAGAAAGTGAAACATGTGAATTTGATGCGTCCTAGCTTGTCCATTATTTTCAAGCTCATTACAACACTGAACATCGTTGGTAGAATCAGCACAAAACAAATGTTGTTTTCTCCAGAATACAAAGTTTTACAGTCTAGAACCCGTGGAGGATACTTATCCCAAGGAAGTGCACATGCTACATATGACTGTGAGTCTTCTTCACCTGGTTCACGATTTTGGAAGGGAATGACATGTGTGAACATGTTTCATGGAAACGTCGTACAACAAGTGTTGTTTCCTCCTGAACACAAAGAGTTACAGTATAGAATCTTCTGTATGACACTTATCCTAAAGAAGTGCACTTGCAACATTTGACTCAGAGTCCTCCTCACTTGGTTCACTATTTTAGAAAATCTTGGCCTGCGTTAACATGTTACATGCCAATGTCACAAAACACGCATTATCTTCTCCTTAACACAAAGTGTAACACTATAGAATCTTCTGTAGGATTCTTATCCCTCAGAAGTGCACTTGCAACATTTGACTCTCAGTCCTCCTCACTTGGTTCACTATTTTGGAAAATCAAGGCCTGCGTGAATATATTCCATGAAAACGTCACAAAACCAGTGTGAATTTCTCCTGAACATAAAAAGTTACAACGTATGAACATCTACAGGATTCTTATCACTGAGAAGTGAAAGTGAAACGTCTAAATTTGACGCGTCCTCACTTGGTCACTATTTTCAAGCTCATTACAAACCTGAACATAGTTGGTAGAATTAGCACAAAACAAATATTGTTTTCTCCAGAATACAAAGTTTTACAGTCTAGAAACCTGTGTAGGATACTTTTCCCAAAGAAGTGCACATGCTACATGTGACATCCCAAAGTAGTGCACATGTTACATATGACTGTCAGTCCTCTTCACTTGGTTCACTATTTTGGAAGGGATAGACATGCTGCAATATGTTTCATGCAAATGACAAAAAATAAGTGTGAATTCCTCCTGAACACAAGGAGTTACAATATACAAAGTTCTCTTTGATACTTATCTTAAAGAAGTGTACTTGCAACATTTAATTCAGAGTCCTCCTCACTTGGTTCTCTATTTTGTAAAATCATGGCCTTTGTGAACCTGTGATATTCAAATGTCACAAAACAAGTATGATTTTTGTTTGAACACCAATATTATATTATAGGAACGTCTCTAGGATACTTATCCCTAGGTAGTGAAATTCCATCATTTGACTCTAAATCCTCCGCAATTGGTTCACTATTTTGGAAAATCATGTCCTGCTTGAACATGTTACATGTCAATGTCGCAAAACATGTATGATTTCTCCTGAACACAAAGTGTAACACTATACAATCTTCTGTACAATTATATCCCTCAGAAGTGCACCACCAAATTTTCACGCTCAGACCTCCTCACTTGGTTCACTATTTTGGAAAATCAAGGCCTGCATGAACATATTCCATGAAAACGTCACAAAACCAGTGTGAATTTCTCCTGATCATAAAATTTTAAAACGTCTGAATATCTACAGGATTCTTATCACTGAGAAGAGAATGCGAAATATGTGAATTTGACGCATCCACACTTTTTGTCATGGCTTTCAAGCTCATTACAAGCCTGCATATAGTTGGTAGAATCAGCACAAAACAAATGTTGTTTTTTCCAGAATACAAAGTTTTACAGTCTCGATACCTGTGTAGGATACTTTTTCCAAAGAAGTGCACATCCTACATAAGACTTCCCAAAGAAGTGCACATCCTACATATGACTTCCCAAAGAAGTGCACATGCTACATATGACTGTGAGTCCTCTTCACTTGGTTCATTATTTTGGAAGGGAATGACATGCATGAACATGTTTCATGGAAACGTCGTAAAACAAGTGTGATTTCCTCCTGAACACAAAGAGTTACAATATAGAAACTTCTGTTCGATACTAATCCTAAAGAAGTGCACTTGCATCATTTAACTCCGAGTCCTCCTCACTTGGACACTATTTTGGAAAATCAAGGCCTACGTGAACATATTCCATGAAAACGTCACAAAACCAGTGTGAATTTCCCCGGAACATAAAAAGTTACAACATATGAACATCCACAGGATTCTTATCACTGAGAAGGGAAAGTGAAACATGTGAATTTGACGCATCCTCACTTGGTCACTATTTTCAAGCTCATTACAAGCCTGAGCATAGTTGGTAGAATCAGCACAAAACAAATGTTGTTTTCTCCAGAATACAAAGTATTACAGTCTAGAAACCTGGTTAGGATACTTTTCCCACAATAGTGCACATGCTACACATGACTTCCCAAAGAAGTGCACATGCTACACATGACTTACCAAAGAAGTGCACATGCTACTTATGACTGTGAGTCCTCTTCACGTGGTTCACTATTTTGGAAGGGAACGACATGCATGAACATGTTTCATGGAAACGTCGTAAAACAAGTGTGATTTCCTCCTGAACACAAAGAGTTACAATATAGAAACTTCTGTTCGATATTAATCCTAAAGAAGTGCACTTGCAACATTTAACTCAGAGTCCTCCTCACTTGGATTACTATTTTGGAAAATCAAGGCCTGCGTGAACATATTCCATAAAAACCTCACAAAACAAGTGTGAATTTCTCCTGATCAAAAAAACTTACAACTTATGAATATCTACTGGATTCTTATCACTGAGAAGAGAAAGTGAAACGTGAATTTCACGCGTCCACACTTGGTCACTGCTTTCAAGCTCATTACAAGCCTGAACATAGTTGGTAGAAACAGAACAAAACAATTGTTGTTTTCTCCAGAATACAAAGTTTTACAGTCTAGAAACCTGTGTAGGATACTTTTCCCAAAGAAGTGCTCATGCTACACATGACTTACCAAAGAAGTGCACATGCTACTTATGACTGTGAGTCCTCTTCACGTGGTTCACTATTTTGGAAGGGAACGACATGCATGAACATGTTTCATGGAAACGTCGTAAAACAAGTGTGATTTCCTCCTGAACACAAAGAGTTACAATATAGAAACTTCTGTTCGATACTAATCCTAAAGAAGTGCACTTGCAACATTTAACTCCGAGTCCTCCTCACTTGGACACTATTTTGGAAAATCAAGGCCTGCGTGAACATATTCCATGAAAACCTCACAAAACCAGTGTGAATTTCCCCTGAACATAAAAAGTTACAACGTATGAACATCCACAGGATTCTTATCACTGAGAAGAGAAAGTGAAACATGTGAATTTGACGCGTCCTCACTTGGTCACTACTTTCAAGCTCTTTACAAGCCTGAACATAGTTGGTAGAATCAGCACAAAAAAAATGTTGTTTTCTCCAGAATACAAAGTTTTACAGTCTAGAAACCTGTGTAGGATTCTTATCCAAAGAAGTGCACATTTTACACATGACATCCCAAAGAAGTGCACATGCTACTTATGACTGTGAGTCCTCTTCACTTGGTTCACTATTTTGGAAGGGAATGACATAGATGAACATATTTCATGGAAACCTCATAAAAATAGTGTGATTTCCTCCTGAACACAGAGTTACAATATAGAAAGTTCCCTTCGATACTCATCTTAAAGTAGTGCACTTGCAACATTTAACTCAGAGTCCTCCTGACGTGGTTCACTATTTTGTGAAATCATGGCCTGTGTGAACATGTGCCATTCAAATGTCACAAAACCAGTATTATTTTCGCCTTAATGCCAATTTTGTAGTATAGGCACTTCTCTAGGAAACTTATCCCTAGGAAGTGTAATTCCATCATTTGACTCTGAATCCTCCGCAATTGGTTTACTATTTTGGAAAAGCATGGCCTGCGTGAACATGTTACATGCCAGTGTCGCAAAACAAGTATGATCTTCTCCTGAACACAAAGTGCAACACTGTAGAATCTTCTGTACAATATTATCCCTCAGAAGTGCACCAGCAAACTTTGACTCCCAGTCCTACTCACTTGGATCTATTTTGGAAAATCAAGGCCTGCGTCAACATATTCCATAAAAACCTCACAAAACAAGTGTAAATTTCTCCTGATCATAAAAACTTACAACTTATGAATATCTACTGGATTCTTATCACTGAGAAGAGAAAGTGAAACGTGAATTTCACGCGTCTACACTTGGTCACTGCTTTCAAGCTCATTACAAGCCTGAACATAGTTGGTAGAAACAGAACAAAACAATTGTTGTTTTCTCCAGAATACAAAGTTTTACAGTCTAGAAACCTGTGTAGGATACTTTTCCCAAAGAAGTGCCCATGCTACACATGACTTACCAAAGAAGTGCACAGCTACTTATGACTGTGAGTCCTCTTCACGTGGTTCACTATTTTGGAAGGGAACGACATGCATGAACATGTTTCATGGAAACCTCATAAAACAATTGTGATTTCCTCCTGAACACAAAGCATTACAATATGGAATGTTCTCTTCGATACTTATCTTAAAGAAGTGTACTTCCAACATTTAACTCAGAGTCCTACTCACTTGGATCACTATTTTGGAAAATCAAAGCCTGCATGAACATATTCCATGAAAACGTCACAAAACCAGTGTGAATTTCCCCGGAACATAAAAAGTTACAACGTATGAACATCCACAGGATTCTTATCACTGAGAAGAGAATGTGAAACATGTGAATTTGACGCGCCCTCACTTGTTCACGTCTTTCAAACTCTTTACAAGCCTGAACATAGTTGGTAGAATCAGCACAAAACAAATGTTGTTTTCTTCAGAATACAAAGTTTTAGAGTCTAGGAACCTTTGTAGGATACTTTTCCCAAAGAAGTGCACATGCTACATATGACTTCCCAAAGAAGTGCACATGCTACATATGACTGTGAGTCCTCTTCACGTGGTTCACTATTTTGGAAGGGAACGACATGCATGAACATGTTTCATGGAAATGTCGTAAAACAAGTGTAATTTCCTCCTGAACACAAAGAGTTACAATATATAAACTTCTGTTCGATACTAATCCGAAAGAAGTGCACTTGCAACATTTAACTCCGAGTCCTCATCACTTGGATCACTATTTTAGAAAATCAAGGCCTGCATGAGCACATTCCATGAAAACGTCACAAAACCAGTGTGAATTTCTTCTGAACATAAAAAGTTACAACGTATGAACATGCACAGGATTCTTATCACTGAGAAGAGAAAGTGAAACATGTGAATTTGACGCGTCCTCACTTGGTCACTACTTTCAAGCTCTTTACAAGCCTGAACATAGTTTGTAGAATCAGCACAAAAGAAATGTTGTTTTCTCCAGAATACAAAGTTTTACAGTCTAGAAACCTGTGTAGGATTCTTATCCAAAGAAGTGCACATGCTACACATGACTTCCCAAAGGAGTGCACATGTTACACATGACATCCCAAAGAAGTGCACATGCTACTTATGACTGTGAGTCCTCTTCACGTGGTTCCCTATTTTTGAAGGGAACGACATGCATGAACATGTTTCATGGAAACGTCGTAAAACAAGTGTGATTTCCTCCTGAACACAAAGAGTTACAATGTAGAAACTTCTGTTCGATACTAATCCTAAAGAAGTGCACTTGCAACATTTAACTCCGAGTCTTCCTCACATGGATCACTATTTTGTAAAATCACGGCCTGCGTGAACATGTGCCATTCAAATGTCACAAAACAAGTATGATTTTCGCCTGAACAACAATTTTATAGTATAGGAACTTCTCTAGGATAGTTATCCCTAGGAAGTGAAATTCCATCATTTGACTCTGAATCCTCTGCAATTGGTTCACTATTTTGGAAAATCATGGCCTGCGTGAACATGTTACATGCCAATGTCGCAAAACAAGTATGATCTTCTCCTGAACACAAAGTGTAACACTATAGAATCTTCTGTAGGATACTTATCCCTCAGAAATGCACCACCAAACTTTGACTCTGAATCCTCCACAATTGGTTTACTATTTTGGAAAATCATGGCCTGCGTGAACATGTTACATGCCAGTGTTGCAAATCAAGTATGATCTTCTCCTGAACACAATGTGTAACACTGTAGAATCTTCTGTACAATATTATCCCTCAGAAGTGCACCACCAAACTTTGACTCCCTGTCCTACTCACTTGGATCTATTTTGGAAAATCAAGGCCTGCGTCAACATATTCCATGAAAACCTCACAAAAAATTGTAAATTTCTCCTGATCATAAAAACTTACAACTTATGAATATCTACTGGATTCTTATCACTGAGAAGAGAAAGTGAAACGTGAATTTCACGCGTCTACACTTGGTCACTGCTTTCAAGCTCATTACAAGCCTGAACATAGTTGGTAGAAACAGCACAAAACAGTTGTTGTTTTCTCCAGAATACAAAGTTTTACAGTCTAGGAACATGTGTAGGATACTTTTCCCAAAGAAGTGCCCATGCTACACATGACTTCCCAAGGAAGTGCACATGCTATTTATGAGTGTGAGTCCTCTTCACTTGGTTCACTATTTTGGAAGGGAACGACATGCAGGAACATGTTCCATGGAAACCTCATAAAACAAGTGTGATTTCCTCCTGAACACAAAGACTTACAATGTAGAAAGTTCTCTTTGATACTTATCTTAAAGAAGTCCACTTGCAATATTTAACTCAGAGTCCTCCTCACTTGGTTCACTAATTTGTAAAATCACAACCTGCGTGAACATGTGCCATTCAAATGTCACAAAACAAGTATGATTTTCGCCTGAACACAAATTTTATAGTATAGGAACTTCTCTAGGATACTTATCCCTAGGAAGTGAAATTCTATCATTTGACTCTCTGAATCCTCCGCAATTGGTTTACTATTTTGGAAAATCATGGCCTGCATGAACATGTTACATGCCAATGTCGCAAAACAAGAATGATCTTCTCCTGAACACAAAGTGTAAGACTATAGAATCTTCTGTAGGATACTTATCCTTCAGAAATGCACCACCAAATTTTGACACTCAGTCCTCCTCATTTGGTTCACTGTTTTGGAAAATCAAGGCCTGCGTGAACATATTCCATGAAAACGTCACAAAACAAGTGTGAATTCTCCTGATCATAAAAAGTTACAACGTATGAATATCTACATGATTCTTATCACTGAGAAGAGAAAGTGAAACATGTGAATTTGACGCGTCCACACTTGGTCACTGCTTTCAAGCTCATTACAAGCCTGAACATAGTTGGTAGAAACAGCACGAAACAAATGTTGTTTTCTCCAGAATACAAAGTTTTACAGTCTAGGAACCTGTGTAGGATACTTTTCCAAAAGAAGTGCACATGCTACATATGACTTCTCAAAGAAGTGCACATGCTACATATGACTGTGAGTCCTCTTCACTTGGTTCACTATTTTGGAAGGGAATGACATGGATGAACATATTTCATGTAAACCTCATAAAACTAGTTTGATTTCCTCCTGAACACAAAGAGTTACAGTATAGAAACTTCTGTTCGATACTAATGCTATAGAAGTGCACTTGCAACATTTAACTCAGAGCCCTCCTCACTTGGATCACTTTTTTGGAAAATCAAGGCCTGCATGAACCTATTCTATGAAAACGTCACAAAACCAGTGTGAATTTCTCCTGAATATAAAAAGTTACAACGTATGTACATCCACAGGATTCTTATCACTGAGAAGATAAAGAGAAACCTGTGAATTTGACACGTCCTCACTTGGTCACTATTATCAAGCTCATTACAAGCCTGAATATAGTTGTTAGAATCAGCACAAAACAAATGTTTTCTCCAGAATTCAAGGTATTACAGTCTAGAAACCTGTGTAGGATACTTATCCAACGAAGTGCACATGCTACACATGACTTCCCAAAGAAGTGCACATTCTACATATGACTGTCAGTCCTCTTCACTTGGTTCACTATTTTGGAAGGGAATGACATGCATGAACATGTTTCATGGAAAAGTCGTAAAACAAGTGTGATTTCCTCCTGAACACAAAGAGTTGCAATATAGAAACTTCTCTTCGATATTTATCTTAAAGAAGTGGACTTGAAACATTTAACTCAGAGTCCTCCTCACTTGGTTCACTATTTTGTAAAATCATGTCCTGTGTGAACTTGTGCCATTCAAATATCACAAAACCAGTATGAATTTCACCTGAACACCAATTTTATAGTATAGGAACTTCTCTAGGATACTTATCCCTAGGAAGTGTAATTTCATCATTTGACTCTGAATCCTCCGCAATTGGTTTACTATTTTGGAAAATCATTGCCTGCGTGAACATGTTACATGGCAATGTCGCAAAACAAGTATGATCTTCTCCTCAACACAAAGTGTAACACTATAGAATGTTCTGTAGGATACTTATCCCTCAGAAGTGCACCTCAAACATTTGACTCTCAGTCTTCCTCACTTAGTTCACTATTTTGGAAAACCAAGGCCTGCGTCAAGATATTCCATGAAAACGTCACAAAACCAGTGTGAATTTCTCCTGATCATAAAAAGTTACAACGTATGAATATCTACTGGATTCTTATCACTGAGAAGAGAAAGTGAAGCGAGAACTTCACGTGTCCACAATTGGTCACTGCTTTCAAGCTCATTACAAGCCTGAACATAGTTGGTAAAAACAGCACAAAACAAATGTTGTTTTCTCCACAATACAAAGTTTTACAGTATAGAATCCTGTGTAGCATACTTTTCCCAAAGAAGTGCACATGCTACATATGACTTCCCAAAGAAGTGCACATGCTACATATGACTGTGAGTCCTATTCACTTGGTTCACTATTTTGGAAGGGAACGACATGCATGAACATGTTTCATGGAAAAGTCATAAAACAAGTGTGATTTCCTCCTGAACACAAAGAGTTACAATATTGAAACTTCTGTTCGATATTAATACTAAAGAAGTGCACTTGCAACATTTAACTCAGAGTCCTACTCACTTGGATCACTATTTTGGAAAATCATTGCCTGCATGAACATGTTACATGGCAATGTCGCAAAACAAGTATGATCTTCTCCTCAACACAAAGTGTAACACTATAGAATCTTCTGTAGGGTACTTATCCCTCAGAAGTGCACCACTAGATTTTAACTCCCAGTCCTCCTCACTTGGTTCACTATTTTGGAAAATCAAGGCCTGCGTGAACATATTCCATGAAAACGTCACAAAACAAGTGTGAATTTTCCTGATCATAAAAAGTTACAACGTATGAATATCTACAGGATTCTTATCACTGAGAAGAGAAAGTGAAACATGTGAATTTGACGCGTCCTCACTTGGTCACTATTATCAAGCTCATTACAAGCCCGAATACAGTTGGTAAAATCAGCACAAAACAAATGTTGTTTTCTCCAGAATAAAAAGTTTACAGTCTAGAAACCTGTGTAGGATACTTATCCCAAAGAAGTGCACATGCTACATATATCTTTCCAAAGAAGTGCACATGCTACATATGACTGTGAGACCTCTTCACTTGGTTCACTATTTTGGAAGGGAACGACATGCATGAACATGTTTCATGGAAATGTCGTAAAACAAGTGTGAATTCCTCCTGAACACAAAGGGTTACAATATAGGAACTTCTGTTCGATACTAATCCTAAAAAAGTGCATTTGCAACATTTAACTCAGAGTCCTCCTCACTTGGATCACTATTTTGGAAAATCAAGGCCTGCGTGAACATATTCCATGAAAACCTCACAAAACCAGTGTGAATTTCTCCTGAACATAAAAAGTTACAACGTATGTACATCCACAGGATTCTTATCACTGAGAAGAGAAAGAGAAACATGTGAATTTGACACGTCCTCACTTGGTCACTACTTTCAAGCTCATTACAAGCCTGAACATAGTTGTTAGAATCACCACAAAGTACATGTTGTTTTCTCCAGAATACAAAGTTTTACAGTCTAGAAATCTGTATAGGATACTTTTCCCAAAGAAGTGCCCATGCTACACATGATTTCCCAAAGAAGTGCACATGCTACTTATGACTGTGAGTCTTCTTCACTTGGTTCACTATTTTGGAAGGGAACGACATGCATGCACATGTTTCATGGAAACCTCATAAAACAAGTGTGATTTCCTCCTGAACACAAAGAGTTACAATATAGAATGTTCTCTTCGATACTTATCTTAAAGAAATGCACTTGCAACATTTAACTCAGAGTGGTCCTCACTTGGTTCACTATTTTGTAAAATCACGGACTGCGTGAACATGTGCCATTCAAATGTCACAAAACAAGTATGATTTTCGCCTGAACACCAATTTTATAGTATAGGAACTTCTCTAGGATACTTATCCCTAGGAAGTGTAATTCCATCATTTGACTCTGAATCCTCCGCAATTGGTTCACGATTTTGGAAAATCATGGCCTGCGTGAACATGTTACATGCCAATGTCACAAAACAAGTATGATCTTCTCCTGAACACAAAGTGTAACACTGTAGAATCTTCTGTACAATATTATCCCTCAGAAGTGCACCACCAAATTTGACTCTCAGTCCTCCTCACTTGGATCTATTTTGGAAAATCAAGGCCTGCGTGAACATATTCCATGAAAACCTCACAAAACCAGTGTGAATTTCTCCTGAACATAAAAAGTTACAACGTATGTACATCCACAGGATTCTTATCACTGAGAAGAGAAAGAGAAACATGTGAATTTGACGCGTCCTCACTTGGTCACTACTTTCAAGCTCATTACAAGCCTGAACATAGTTGTTAGAATCACCACAAAGTACATGTTGTTTTCTCCAGAATACAAAGTTTTACAGTCTAGAAATCTGTATAGGATACTTTTCCCAAAGAAGTACCCATGCTACACATGACTTCCCAAAGAAGTGCACATGCTACTTATGACTGTGAGTCTTCTTCACTTGGTTCACTATTTTGGAAGGGAACGACATGCATGCACATGTTTCATGGAAACCTCATAAAACAAGTGTGATTTCCTCCTGAACACAAAGAGTTACAATATAGAATGTTCTCTTCGATACTTATCTTAAAGAAATGCACTTGCAACATTTAACTCAGAGTGGTCCTCACTTGGTTCACTATTTTGTAAAATCACGGACTGCGTGAACATGTGCCATTCAAATGTCACAAAACAAGTATGATTTTCGCCTGAACACCAATTTTATAGTATAGGAACTTCTCTAGGATACTTATCCCTAGGAAGTGTAATTCCATCATTTGACTCTGAATCCTCCGCACTTGGTTCACGATTTTGGAAAATCATGGCCTGCGTGAACATGTTACATGCCAATGTCACAAAACAAGTATGATCTTCTCCTGAACACAAAGTGTAACACTGTAGAATCTTCTGTACAATATTATCCCTCAGAAGTGCACCACCAAATTTGACTCTCAGTCCTCCTCACTTGGATCTATTTTGGAAAATCAAGGCCTGCGTGAACATATTCCATGAAAACCTCACAAAACCAGTATCAGAATTTCTCCTGATCATAAAAAGTTACAACGTATGCATATCTACTGGATTCCTATCATTGAGAAGAGAAAGTGAAACGTGAACTTCACGAGTCCACACTTGGTCACTGGTTTCAAGCTCATTACAAGCCTGAACATAGTTGGTAGAAATAGCACAAAACAAATGTTGTTTTCTCCAGAATACAAAGTATTACAGTCTAGAAACCTGTGTAGGATACTCTTCCCACAAAAGTGAACATGCTACACATGACTTCCCAAAGAAGTGCACATGCTACACATGACTTCCCAAAGAAGTGCACATGCTACTTATGACTGTGAGTCCTCTTCACTTGGTTCACGATTGTGGAAGGGAATGACATGTGTGAACATGTTTCATGGAAACGTCGTACATCAAGTGTTGTTTCCTCTGAACACAAAGAGTTACAGTACAGAAACTTCTGTATGACACTTATCCTAAAGAAGTGCACTTGCAACATTTGACTCAGAGTCCTCCTCACTTGGTTCACTGTTTTAGAAAATCATGTCCTGCATTAACATGTTACATGCCAATGTCACAAAACACGTATGATCTTCTGAACATAAAGTGTAACACTCTAGAATCTTCTGTAGAATTCTTATCCCTCAGAAGTGAACTTCTAACATTTGTCTCTCAGTCTTCCTCACTTGGTTCACCATTTTGGAAAATCAAGGCCTGCATGAACATATTCCATGAAAACGTCACAAAACCAGTGTGAATTTCTCCTGAACATAAAAAGTTACAACGTATGAACATCTACAGGATTCTTATCACTGAGAAGAGAAAGTGAAACGTTTGAATTTGAAGCGTCCTCACTTGGTCACTATTTTCAAGCTCATTACAAGCCTGCACATAGTTGGTAAAATCAGTACAAAACAAATGTTGTTTTCTCCAGAATACAAAGTTTTACAGTCTAGAAACCTGTGTAGGATACTTTTCCCAAAGAAGTGCACATCCTACATGTGACATCACAAATAAATGCACATGCTACCTATGATTGTGAATCCTCATCAGTTGGTACACTATTTTGGAAGGGAACGACATGCATGCAACATGTTTCATGGAAAGGTCAAAAACAAGTGGGATTTCCTCCTGAACACAAAGAGTTACAATATAGAAAGTTCTCTTCGATACTTATCTTAAAGAAATGCACTTGCAACATTTAATTCAGAGTCCTCCTCACTTGGTTAACTATTTTGTAAAATCATGGCCTTTGTGAACATGTGCCATTCAAATGTCACAAAACAAGTATGATTTTCGCCTGAACACCAATTCTATAGTATAGGAACTTCTCCTGGACACTTATGCATAGGAAGTGAAATTCCATCATTTGACTCTGAATGCTCCGCTATTGGAAAATCATGGCCTATGTGAACATGTTACATGCCAATGTCACAAAACAAGTATGATCTTCTCCTGAACACAAAGTGTAACACTATAGAATCTTCTGTACGATACTTATCCCTCAGAAGTGCACCACCAAAATTGACTCTCAGTCCTCCTCACTTGGTTCACTAATGTGAACTAAATGTCGTAAAACAAGTGTGAATTCCTCCTGAACACAAAGGGTTACAATATAGGAACTTCTGTTCAATACTAATCCTAAAAAAGTGCATTTGCAACATTTAACTCAGAGTCCTCCTCACTTGGATCACTATTTTGGAAAATCAACGCCTGCGAGAACATATTCCATGAAAATGTCACAAAACCAGTGTGAATTTCTCCTGATCATAAAAAGTTACAACGTATGAATATCTACAGGATTCTTATCACTGAGAAGAGAAATGAAACGTGAATTTGACGCGTCCACACTTGGTCAGTGCTTTCAAGCTCAGTACAAGCCTGAACATAGTTGGCAGAAACAGCACAAAACAAATGTTGTTTTCTCCAGAATACAAAGT
The DNA here is from genome assembly GCA_023101885.1 of Typhlomys cinereus. NCBI lineage: Eukaryota > Metazoa > Chordata > Mammalia > Rodentia > Platacanthomyidae > Typhlomys > Typhlomys cinereus. Next base: position 5,528,408 of record JALPQD010000103.1, read on the forward strand.
TTTACAGTCTAGGAACCTGTGTAGGATACTTTTCCAAAGAAGTGCACATGCTACATATGACTTCCCAAAGAAGTGCACATGCTACATATGACTGTGAGTCCTCTTCACGTGGTTCACTATTTTGGAAGGGAACGACATGCATGATCATGTTTCATGGAAACGTCGTAAAACAAGTGTGATTTCCTCCTGAACACAAAGAGTTACAATATAGAAACTTCTGTTCGATACTAATCCTCAAGCAGTGCACCTGCAACATTCACCTCAGAGTCCTCCTTACTTGGATCACTATCTTGGAAAATCAAGGCCTGCGTGAACATATTTCATGAAAACGTCACAAAACCAGTGTGAATTTCTCCTGACCATAAAAAGTTACAATGAATGAGCATCTACAGCATTCTTATAACTGAGAATAGAAAGTGAAACATGTGAATTTGACGCGTCCTCATATGGTCACTATTATCAAGCGCATTACAAGCCTGAACATAGTTGGAAGAATCAGCACAAAACAAATGTTGTTTTCTCCAGAATACAAAGTATTACAGACTAGGAACCTGTGTAGGATACTTATCCAAAGAAGTACACATGCTACACATGACTTCCCAAAGAAGTGTTCATGCTACACATGACTTCCCAAACAAGTGCACATGCTACACATGACTTCCCAAAGAAGTGCATATGCTACATATGACTGTGAGTCCTCTTCGCTTGGTTCACTGTTTTGGAAGCGAATGACATGCATGAACATGTTTCATGGAAACCTCATAAACCAAGTGTGATTTCCTCCAGAACACAAAGAGTTACAATATAGAAACTTCTGTTCCATACTAATCCTAAAGAAGTGCACTTGCAACATTTAATTCAGAGTCCTCATCACTTGGTTCACTATTTTGTAAAATCACGGCCTGTGTGAACCTGTGATATTCAAATGTGACAAAACCAGTATGATTTTCGCCTTAACACCAATTTTATAGTATAGGAACTTCTCTAGGAAACTTATCCCTAGGAAGTGTAATTCCATCATTTGACTCTGAATCCTCCGCAATTGGTTTACTATTTTGGAAAATCATGGCCTGCGTGAACATGTTACATGCCAGTGTCGCAAAACAAGTATATTCTTCTCTAGAACACAATATGTAACATTATAGAATCTTCTGTAGGATACATATCCCTAACAAGGGCACCTCCAACATTTGACTCTCAGTCCTCCTCACTTTGTACCCTATTTTGGAAAATCAAGGCCTGCGTGAACAGATTCCATGAAAACGTCACAAAACCAGTGTGAATTTCTCCTGAACATAACAAGTTACAGCGTATGAACATCCACAGGTTTCTTATCACTGAGAGAGAAAGTGAAACATTTGGGTTTGACGCGTGCTCACTTAGTCACTATATTCATGCTTATTACAAGCCTAGACATAGTTGGTAGAATCAGCACAAACAAATGTTGTATTCTCCAGAATACAAACTTTTACAATCTAGAAACCTGTGTAGGATACTTATGCAAAGAAGTGCACATGCTACACATGACTTCCCAAAGAAGTGCACATGCTACATATGACTGTGAGTCTTCTTCACTTGGTTCACTATTTTGGAAAGGAACGACATGCATGAACATGTTTCATGGAAACCTTGTAAAACAAGTGTGATTTCCTCCTGAACACAAAGAGTTACAACATGGAAATTTCTCCTTGATACATATCTTAAAGTAGGGCACTTGCAACATTTAACTCTGAGTCCTCTTCACTTGGTTCACTATTTTTTAAAATCATGGCCTTTGTGAACATGTGCCATTCAAATGTTGCAAAACAAGTATGATTTTCGCCTGAACACCAATTTTATAGTATAGGAACTTCTGTAGGACACTTATCCCTAGGAAGTGAAATTCCATCATTTGACTCTGAATCCTCTGCAATTAGTTCACTATTTTGGAAAATCCTGGCCTGTGTGCACATGTTACATGCCAATGTCACAAAACAATTATGATCTTCTCCTGAACACAAAGTGCAACACTATAGAATCTTCTGTAGGATACTTATCCCTCAGAAGTGCACCACCAAACTTTGACTCTCAGTCCTCCTCACTTGGTTCATTACTTTGGAAATTTTAAAGTATAGGAACTTCTCTAGGGTGCTTCTCCCTAAGAGGTGAAATTCCATCATTTGACTATGAATCTTCCGCAATTGGTTCACTATTTTGGAAAATCAAGGCCTGCGTGAACATATTCCATGAAAACATCACAAAACCAGTGTGAATTTCTCCTGAACATAAAAAGTTACAGCGTATGAACATCCACAGGATTCTTATCACTGAGAAGAGAAATTGAAACATATGAATTTGATGCGTCCTCATGTGGTCACTATTTTCAAGCTCATTACAAGCCTGAACATAGTTGGTAGAATCAGCACAAAACAAATGTTGTTTTCTCCAGAATACAAAGTTTTACAGTCTGGAAACCTGTGTAGCATACTTATCCGAAAGAAGTGCACATGCTACACATAATTACTAAAAAAGTGCACATGCTACATATAACTGTGAGTCCTCTTCACATGGTTCACTATTTTGGAAGGGAATGACATGCATGAACATGTTTCATGGAAACGTCATAAAACAAGTGTGATTTCCTCCTGAACACAAAGAGTTACATTATAGAAATTTCTGTGCGATACTTATCCTAAAGAAATGCACTTGCAACATTTAATTCACTTGCTTCACTGTTTTGTAAAATCATGGCCTGTGTGAACATGTGCCATTCAAATGTCACAAAACAAGTATGATTTTCGTCTGAACACAAATGTTACAGTATAGGAATTTCTCTAGCTTACTTATCCCTAAAAAGTGAAATTCCAACATTTGACTCTGAATCATCCGCACTTGGTTCACTCTTTTGGAAAATTATGGCCTGCGTGAACATGTTATATGTGAGAGTCGCAAAACAAGTATGATCTTCTCCTGAACACAAACTGTAACACTATAGAATCTTCTGTGCTATACTTATCCCTAAGAAGAGCACCTCCAACATTTGACTCTCAGTCCTCCTCTCTTGGTTCACTATTTTAGAAAATGAAGGCCTGCGTGAACATATTCCATGAAAATGTCACAAAAACAGTGTGAATTTGTCCTGAACATAAAATCTTACAACGTATGAACATATACAGGATTCTTATCACTGAGAAGAGAAAGTGAAACATGTGATTTTGACGTGTCCTCACTTGATCACTATTTTCAAGCTCATTAAGAGCCTGAACATAGTTGGGAGAAAACACATGTTGTTTTCCCCAGAATACAAAGTTTTACAGTCTAGAATCCTGTGTAGGATACCTATCCCAAAGAAGTGCACATGCTACATATGACTTCCCAAAAAAGTGCACATGCTACATATGACTGTGAGTCCTCTTCACTTGGTTCACTATTCTGGAATGGAATGACATGCAGGAACATGTTTCATGGAAACGTCGTAAAAAAACGTATGATTTCCTCCTGAACACAAAGGGTTGCAATATAGAAACTTCTGTTCGATACTTATCCTAAAGAAGTGCACTTGCAACATTTTACTTAGAGTCCTCCTCACTTGTTTCACTATTACGTAAAATCATGGCCTGTGTGAACACGTGACATTGAAATGCAAAAAAAAAGTATGAGATTCGCCTGTACACAAATGTAACAGTATAGGAACTTCTCTAGGATACTTATCCCTAAGAGTTGAAATTTCAATATTTCACTATGAATCCTCCGAATTTGCTTCACTATTTTGGCAAATCATGGCCTGCGTGAATATTTTATATGCAAATGTCGCAAAACAATAATGATCCTCTCCTGAACACAAAGTGTAACACTATAGAATCTTCTGTAGTATAATTATCCCTTAGAAGTGCACCTCCAACATTTGACTCTCAGTCCTTCTCACTTGGTTCACTATTGTGGAAAATCAAGGCCTGCGTGAACATATTCCATGAAAACGTCACAAAACCAGTGTGAATTTCTCCTGAACATAAAAACTTACAACGTATGAACAAATACAGGATTCTTATCACTGAGAAGAGAAAGGGAAACATATGAATTTGACCAATCCTCACTTGGTCACTTTTTTCACGCTCATTATAAGCCTGAACAGAGTTGGTAGTATCAGCACAAAACAAATGTTGTTTTCTCCAGAATACAAAGTTTTACAGTCTAGAAACCTGTGTAGGATACTTTTCCCAAAGAAGTGCACTTGCTACACATGACTTCCCAAAGAAGTACACATGCTACATATGACTGTGAGTCCTCTTCACTTGGATCACTATTTTGGAAGGGAACAACATGCAGGAACATGATTAATGGAAATGTCGTAAAAAAAGTGTGATTTCCTCCTGAACACAAAGAGTTACAATATAGAAACTTATTTACGATACTTAACCTAAAGAAGTGCACTTGCTACATTTAACTCACTATGTTCACTATTTTGAAAAATCATGGCCTGTGTGAACAAGTGCCATTCAAATGTCACAAAACAAATATGATTTTCGCCTGAACACAAATGTTACAGTATAGGAACTTCTCTAGGATACTTATCCCTAAGAAGTGAAATGTCAACATTTGACTCTGATGAATCCTCTGCACTTGGTTCACTCTTTTTGAAAATCATGCCCTGCGTGAACATGTGATATGCCAATGTCGCAAAACAAGTATGATCTTCTCCTGAACACAAAGTGTAACACTATAGAATCTTCTGTAGGATACCTATCCCTAAGTAGTGCACCGCCAACATGTAACTCTCAGTCCTCCTCACTTGCCTCACTATTTTGGAAAATCAAGGTCTGCGTGAACATATTCCATGAAAACGTAACAAAACCAGTGTGAATTTCTCCTAAACATAAAAACTTACTACGTATGAACATCCACAGGATTCTTATCACTGAGAAGAGAAAGTGAAACATGTGAATTTGACGCGCCCTCACTTGGTCACTATTTTCAAGCTCATTAAGAGCCTGAACATAGTTGGGAGAAAACAAATGTTGTTTTCTCCAGAATACAAAGTTTTACAGTCTAGAATCCTGTCTAGGATACCTATCCCAAAGAAGTGCACATGCTACATATGACTTCCGAAAGAAGTGCATATGCTATATATGACTGTGAGTCCTCTTCACTTGGTTCACTATTCTGGAAGGGAACGACATGCATGAACATGTTTCATGGAAACGTCGTAAAACAATTGTGATTTCCTCCTGAACACAAAGAGTTGCAATATAGAAACTTATTTTTGATACTTATCATAAAGAAGTGCCCTTGCAACATTTAACTTAGAGTCCTCCTCACTTGATTCACTATTACGTAAAATCATGGCCTGTGTGAACATGTGCCATTCAAATGTCAAAAAACAAGTATGAGTTTCGCTTGTACACAAATGTTAAAGTATAGGAACTTCTCTAGGATACTTATCCCTAAGAAGTGAAATTTCAACATTTGACTATGAATCCTCCGCACATGGTTCACTATTTTGGCAATCCATGGCCTGCGTGAATATTTTAAATGCAAATGTCGCAAAACAAGTATGATCCTCTCCTGAACACAAAGTGTAACACTATAGAATCTTCTGAGGGATTATTATCCCTTAGAATTGCACCTCCAACATTTGAATCTCATTCCTTATCTCTTGGTTCATTATTTTGGAAAATCAAGGCCTGCGTGAACATATTCCATGAAAACGTCACAAAACCAGTGTGAATTTCTCCTGAACATAAAAACTTACAACGTATGAACATCTACAGGATTCTTATCACTGAGAAGAGAAAGTGAAACATGTGAATTTGACGCGTCCTCACTTGGTCACTATTTTCAAGATCATTACAAGCCTGAACATAGTTGGTAGAATCAGCACAAAACGAATGTTGTTTTCTCCAGAATAAAAAGGTTTATAGTCTAGAAACCTCTGTAGGATACTCATCCCAAAGAAGTGCACTTGCTACACATGAACTTCACAAAGAAGTGCACATGCTACATATGACTGTGAGTCCTCTTCACTTGGATCACAATTTTGGAAGGGAACTACATGCAGGAACATGATTCATGGAAACGTCATAAAACAAGTGTGATTTCCTCCTGAACACAAAGAGTTACAATATAGAAACTTCTTTAGGATACTTAACCTAAAGAAGTGCACTTGCTACATTTAACTCATTGTGTTCACTATTTTGAAAAATCATGGCCTGTGTGAACATGTGCCATTCAAATCTCACAAAACAAGTATGATTTTCACCTGAACACAAATGTTACAGTATGGGAACTTCTCTAGGATACTTATCCCTAAGAAGTGAAATTTCAACATTTGACTCTGAATCCTCCGCACTTGTTTCACTATTTTAGAAATTCATGCCCTAAGTGAACATGTTATATGCCAGTGTCGCAAAACATTTATGATCTTCCCCTGAACACAAAGTGTAACACTATAGAATCTTCTGTAGGATACTTATCCCTAAGAAGTGCACCTCCAACATTTGACTCACAGTCCTCCTCACTTTGTTCACTATTTTGGAATATCAAGGCCTATATGAACATATTCCATGAAAACGTCACAAAACCAGTGTGAATTTCTCCTGAACATAAAAAGTTACAACGTATGAACATCTACAGGATTCTTATCACTGAGAAGAGAAAGTGAAACATATGAATTTGACCAATCCTCACTTGGTCACTTTTTTCACGCTCATTATAAGCCTGAACAGAGTTGGTAGTATCAGCACAAACCAAATGTTGTTTTCTCCAGAATACAAAGTTTTACAATCTAGAAACCTGTGTAGGATACTTTTCCCAAAGAAGTGCACATGCTACTTATGACTGTGAGTCCTCTTCACTTGGTTGACTATTTTGGAAGGGAACGACATGCATGACCATGTTTCATTGAAATGTCCTAAAACAAGTGTGAATTCTTCCTGACCACAAAGAGTTACAATATAGAAACTTCTGTACGATACTCACCCTGAAGAAGTGCACTTGCAACATTTAACTCAGAGTCCTCCTCACTTGGTTCACTATTTTGTAAAATCTTGGACTTTGTTAACATGTGCCATTCAATTGTCACAAAATAAGTATGATGTTCACCTGAACACAAATGTTACAGTATAGGAAATTCTCTCGGATATTATACCTAAGAAGAGAAATTCCAACATTTGACTCTAAATCCTCCGCACTTGGTTCACTATTTTGGAAAATCATGGCCTGCCTGAACATGTTATATGCAAATGTCGCAAAACAAGAATGATCTTCTCCTGAACACAAAGTATAATGCTGTAGAATATTCTATAGGGTACTTATCCCTAAGAAGTGCACCTTCAAATTTGGCTCTCAGTCCTCCTCACTTGGTTCAATATTTTGGAAAATCAAGGCCTGCGTGAACATATTCCACGAAAACGTTACAAAACCAGTGTGAATTTCTCCTGAACATAAAAAGTTACAACGTATGAACATCTGCAGGATTCTTATAACTGAGAAGAGAAATTGAAACATGTGAATTTGACGCGTGCTCACGTGGTCACTATTTTCAAGCTCATTACAAGCCTGAACATAGTTGGTAGAATCAGCACAAAACAAATGTTGTTTTCTCCAGAATACAAAGTTTTACAGTCTGGAAACCTGTGTAGCATACTTATCCGAAAAAAGTGCACATGCTACACATACTTACTAAAAAAGTGCACATGTTACATATGACTGTGAGTCCTCTTCACTTGGTTCACTATTTTGGAAGGAAATGACATGAATGAACATGTTTCATGGAAACGTCATAAAACAAGTGTGATTTCCTCCTGAACACAAAGAATTACATTATAGAAATTTCTGTACGATACTTATCCTAAAGAAGTGCACTTGCAACATGTAATTCACTTGCTTTACTGTTTTGTAAAATCATGGCCTGTGTGAACATGTGCCATTCAAATGTCACAAAACAAGTATGATTTTCGTCTGAACACAAATGTTACAGTATAGGAATTTCTCTAGCTTACTTATCCCTAAAAAGTGAAATTCCAACATGTGACTCTGAATCATCCGCACTTGGTTCACTCTTTTGGAAAATCATGGCCTGCGTGAACATGTTATATGTGAGAGTCGCAAAACAAGTATGATCTTCTCCTGAACACAAAGTGTAACACTGTAGAATCTTCTGTGCTATACTTATCCCTAAGAAGAGCACCTCCAACATTTGACTCTCAGTCCTCCCCTTTGGTTCACTATTTTGGAAAATGAAGGCCTGCGTGAACATATTCCATGAAAATGTCACAAAACCAGTGTGAATTTCTCCTGAACATAAAAACTTACAACGTATGGACATATACAGGATTCTTATCACTGAGAAGAGAAAGTGAAACATGTGAATTTGACGCGTCCTCACGTGGTCACTATTGTCAAGCTCATTACAAGCCTGAACATAGTTGGTAAAATCAGAACAAAACAAATGTTGTTTTCTCCAGAATACAAAGTTTTACAGTCTAGAAACCTGTGTAGCATACTTATCGCAAAGAACTGCACAAGCTACACATACTTCCCAAAGAAGTGCACATGCTACATATGACTGTGAGTCCTCTTCACTTGGTTCACTATTTTGGAAGGGAATGACATGCATGAACATGTTTCATGGAAACGTCATAAAACAAGTGTGATTTCCTCCTGAACACAAAGAATTACATTATAGAAATTTCTGTACGATACTTATCCTAAAGAAGTGCACTTGCAACATTTAATTCACTTGCTTCACTGTTTTGTAAAATCATGGCCTGTGTGAACATGTGCCATTCAAATGTCACAAAACAAGTATGATTTTCGTCTGAACACAAATGTTACAGTATAGAAATTTCTCTAGCTTACTTACCCCTAAAAAGTGAAATTCCAACATTTGACTCTGAATCATCCGCACTTGGTTCACTCTTTTGGAAAATCATGGCCTGCGTGAACATGTTATATGTGAGAGTCGCAAAACAAGTATGATCTTCTCCTGAACACAAAGTGTAACACTATAGAATACCTGTGCTATACTTATCCCTAAGAAGAGCACCTCCAACATTTGACTCTCAGTCCTCCTCTCTTGGTTCACTATTTTGGAAAATGAAGGCCTGCGTGAACATATTCCATGAAAATGTCACAAAACCAGTGTGAATTTCGCCTGAACATAAAAACTTACAACTTGTGAACATATACAGGAGTCTTATCACTGAGAAGAGAAAGTGAAACATGTGAATTTGACGTGTCCTCACTTGGTCACTATTTTCAAGCTCATTAAGAGCCTGAACATAGTTGGGAGAAAACAAATGTTGTTTTCCCCAGAATACAAAGTTTTACAGTCTAGAATCCTGTGTAGGATACTTTTCCCAAAGAAGTGCACATGCTACATATGACTTCCAAAGAAGTGCACATGCAACATATGACTGTGAGTCCTCTTCACTTGGTTCACTATTCTGGAATGGAATGACATGCAGGAACATGTTTCATGGAAACGTCGTAAAAAAAAGTGTGATTTCCTCCTGAACACAAAGAGTTGCAATATAGAAACTTCTGTTCGATACTTATCCTAAAGAAGTGCACTTGCAACATTTTACTTAGAGTCCTCCTCAACTGTTTCACTATTAGGTAAAATCATGGCCTGTGTGAACATGTGACATTGAAATGCAAAAAAAAAAGTATGAGATTCGCCTGAACACAAATGTTACAGTATAGGAACTTCTCTAGGATACTTATCCCTAAGAAGTGAAATTTCAACATTTGACTCTGAATCCTCCGCACTTGGTTCACTATTTTGGCAAATCAGGGCCTGCGTGAATATTTTATATGCATATGTCGCAAAACAAGTATGATCCTCTGCTGAACACAAAGTGTAACACTATAGAATCTTCTGTAGGATAATTATCCCTTAGAAGTTCACCTCCAACATTTGACTCTCAGTCCTTCTCACTTGGTTCACTATTTTGGAATATCAAGGCCTGCGTGAACATATTCCATGAAAACGTCACAAAACCAGTGTGAATTTCTCCTAATCATAAAAACTTACAACGTATGAACAAATACAGGATTCTTATCACTGAGAAGAGAAAGTGAAACATGTGAATTTGATGCATCCTCACTTGGTCACTATTTTCAAGCTCATTAATAGCCTGAACATAGTTGGGAGAAAACAAATGTTGTTTTCTCCAGAATACAAAGTTTTACAATCTAGAATCCTATGTAGGATACCTATCCCAAAGAAGTGCACATGCTACATATGACTTCCGGAAGAAGTGCATATGCTATATATGACTGTGAGTCCTCTTCACTTGGTTCACTATTCTGGAAGGGAACGACATGCATGAACATGTTTCATGGAAACGTCGTAAAACAAGTATGATTTCCTCCTGAACACAAAGAGTTACAATATAGAAACTTATTTATGATACTTAACCTAAAGAAGTGCACTTGCTACATTTAACTCACTATGTTCACTATTTTGAAAAATCATGGCCTGTGTAAACAAGTGCCATTCAAATGTCACAAAACAAATATGATTTTCGCCTGAACACAAATGTTACAGTATAGGAACTTCGCTACGATACTTATCCCTAAGAAGTGAAATTCCAACATTTGACTCTGATGAATCCTCCGCACTTGGTTCACTCTTTTTGAAAATCATGGCCTGCGTGAACATGTGATATGCCAATGTCGCAAAACAAGTATGATCTTCTCCTGAACACAAAGTGTAACACTATAGAATCTTCTGTAGGATACCTATCCCTAAGTAGTGCACCTCCAACATGTGACTCTCAGTCCTCCTCACTTGCCTCACTATTTTGGAAAATCAAGGCCTGCGTGAACATATTCCATGAAAAAGTCACAAAACCAGTGTGAATTTCTCCTAAACATAAAAACTTACAACGTATGAACAAATACAGGATTCTTATCACTGAGAGGAGAAAGTGAAACATGTGAATTTGACGCGTCCTCACTTGGTCACTATTTTCAAGCTCATTAAGAGCCTGAACATAGTTGGGAGAAAACAAATGTTGTTTTCTCCAGAATACAAAATATTACAGTCTAGAATCTTGTGTAGGATACCTATCCCAAAGAAGTGCACATGCTACATATGACTTCCGAAAGAAGTGCATATGCTATATATGACTGTGAGTCCTCTTCACTTGGTTCACTATTCTGGAAGGGAACGACATGCAGGAACATGTTTCATGGAAACATCGTAAAACAAGTGTGATTTCCTCCTGAACACAAAGAGTTACAATATAGAAACTTCTTTACGATACTTAACCTAAAGAAGTGCACTTGCTACATTTAACTCACTATGTTCACTATTTTGAAAAATCATGGCCTGTGTGAACATGTGCCATTCAAATGTCACAAAACAAATATGATTTTCGCCTGAACACAAATGTTACAGTATAGGAACTTCGCTACGATACTTATCCCTAAGAAGTGAAATTCCAACATTTGACTCTGATGAATCCTCCGCACTTGGTTCACTCTTTTTGAAAATCATGGCCTGCGTGAACATGTGATATGCCAATGTCGCAAAACAAGTATGATCTTCTCCTGAACACAAAGTGTAACACTATAGAATCTTCTGTAGAATACCTATCCCTAAGTAGTGCACCACCAACATGTAACTCTCAGTCCTCCTCACTTGCCTCACTATTTTGGAAAATCAAGGCCTGCGTGAACATATTCCATGAATACGTCACAAAACCAGTGTGAATTTCTCCTAAACATAAAAACTTACAACGTATGAACAAATACAGGATTCTTATCACTGAGAAGAGAAAGTGAAACATGTGAATTTGACGCGTCCTCACTTGGTCACTATTTTCAAGCTCATTAAGAGCCTGAACATAGTTGGGAGAAAGCAAATGTTGTTTTCTCCAGAATACAAAGTTTACAGTCTAGAATCTTGTGTAGGATACCTATCCCAAAGAAGTGCACATGCTACATATGACTTCTGAAAGAAGTGCATATGCTATATATGACTGTGAGTCTTCACTTGGTTCACTATTCTGGAAGGGAACGACATGCATGAACATGTTTCATGGAAACGTCGTAAAACAAGTGTGATTTCCTCCTGAACACAAAGAGTTGCAATATAGAAACTTCTGTTTGATACTTATCCTAAAGAAGTGCCCTTGCAACATTTAACTTAGAGTCCTCCTCACTTGATTCACTATTACGTAAAATCATGGCCTGTGTGAACATGTGCCATTCAAATGTCAAAAAACAAGTATGAGTTTCGCCTGTACACAAATGTTACAGTATAGGAACTTCTCTAGGATACTTATCCCTAAGAAGTGAAATTTCAACATTTGACTCTGAATCCTCCGCACATGGTTCACTATTTTGGCAAACCATGGCCTGCGTGAATATTTTATATGCAAATGTCGCAAAACAAGTATGATCCTCTCCTGAACACAAAGTGTAACACTATAGAATCTTCTGAGGGATAATTATCCCTTAGAATTGCACCTCCAACATTTGAATCTCAGTCCTTCTCTCTTGGTTCATTATTTTGGAAAATCAAGGCCTGCGTGAACATATTCCATGAAAACGTCACAAAACCAGTGTGACTTTCTCTTGAATAAAAAAGTTACAACGTATGAACATCTACAGGATTCTTATCACTGAGAAGTGAAAGTGAAACATGTGAATTTGACGCATCCTCACTTGCTCACTATTTTCAAGCTCATTACAAGAATGAACATAGTTGGTACAATCAGCACAAAACAAATGTTCTTTTCTCCAGAATGCAAAGTTTTACAGTCTAGAAATCTGTGTAGGATACTTATCCCAAAGAAGTGCACATGCTACACATGACTTCCCAAAGAAGTGCACATGCTCCATATGACTGTGAGTCCTCTTCACTTGATTCACTATTTGGAAAGGTAATGACATGCATGACCATGTTTCATGGAAACGTCGTAAAACAAGTGTGATTTCCTCCTGAACACAAAGAGTTACAATACAGAAACTTCTGTATGATATTTATCCTAAAGAAGTGCACATGCAACATTTAATTCAGAGTCCTCCTCACTTGGTTCACTATTTTGTAAAATCATGGCCTAGGTGAACATGTGCCATTCAAATCTCACAAAACAAGTATGATTTTCACCTGAACACAAATGTTACAGTATGGGAACTTCTCTAGGATACTTATCCCTAAGAAGTGAAATTTCAACATTTGACTCTGAATCCTCCGCACTTGTTTCACTATTTTAGAAATTCATGGCCTGCGTGAACATGTTACATGCCAGTGTCGCAAAACATTTATGATCTTCCCCTGAACACAAAGTGTAGCACTATAGAATCTTCTGTAGGATACTTATCCCAAAGAAGTGCACATGCTACACATGACTTCCCATAGAAGTGCACATGCTACATATGACTGTGAGTCCTCTTCACTTGGTTCACTATTTTGGAAGGGAATGACATGCATGAACATGTTTCATGGAAACGTCATAAAACAAATGTGATTTTCTCCTGAACACAAAGAGTTACATTATAGAAATTTCTGTACGATACTTATTCTAAAGAAGTGCACTTGCAACATTTAATTCACTTGCTTCACTGTTTTGTAAAATCATGGCCTGTGTGAACATGTGCCATTCAAATGTCACAAAACAAGTATGATTTTCGTCTGAACACAAATGTTACAGTATAAGAATTTCTCTAGCTTATTTATCCCTAAAAAGTGAAATTCAAAATTTTGACTCTGAAACATCCACACTTGGTTCACTCTTTTGGAAAATCATGGCCTGCGTGAACATGTTATATGTGAGAGTCGCAAAACAAGTATGATCTTCTTCTGAACACAAAGTGTAACACTATAGTATCTTCTGTGCTATACTTATCCCTAAGAAGAGCACCTCCAACATTTGACTCTCAGTCCTCCTCTCTTGGTTCTCTATTTTGGAAAACGAAGGCCTGCGTGAACATATTCCATGAAAATGTCACAAAACCAGAGTGAATTTCTCCTGAACATAAAAACTTACAACGTATGAACATATACAGGATTCTTATCACTGAGAAGAGAAAGTGAAACGTGAATTTGACGTGTCCTCACTTGATCACTATTTTCAAGCTCATTAAAAGCCTGAACATAGTTGGGAGAAAACAATGTTGTTTTCCCCAGAATACAAAGTTTTACAGTCTAGAATCCTGTGTAGGATACTTATCCCAAAGAAGTGCACATGCTACATATGAACTTCCGAAAGAAGTGCAAATGTTACATATGACTGTGAGTCCTCTTCACTTGGTTCACTATTCTGGAAGGGAACAACATGCATGAACATGTTTCATGGAAACGTCGTAAAACAAGTGTGATTTCCTCCTGAACACAAAGAGTTGCAATAAAGACACTTCTGTTCGATACTTATCCTGAAGAAGTGCACTTGCAACATTTAACTTAGAGTCCTCCTCACTTGTTTCACTATTATGTAAAATCATGCAAAAAACAAGTATGAGATTCGCCTGAACACAAATGTTACAGTATAGGAACTTCTCTAGGATACTTATTTATCCCTAAGAAGTTAAATTTCAACATGTGACTCTGAATCCTCCGCACTTCGTTCACTATTTTGGCAAATCAGGGCCTGCGTGAATATTTTATAAGCAAATGTCGCAAAACAAGTATGATCCTCTCCTGAACACAAAGTGTAACAGTATAAAATCTTCTGTAGGATAATTATCCCTTAGAAGTGCACCTCCAACATTTGACTCTCAGTCCTTCTCATTTGGTTCACTATTTTGGAAAATCAAGGCCTGCATGAATATATTCCATGAAAACGTCACAAAACCAGTGTGAATTTCTCCTGAACATAAAAAGTTACAACGTATGAACATCTACAGGATTCTTATCACTGAGAAGAGAAAGTGAAACATGTGAATTTGACGCGTCCTCATGTGGTCACTATTTTCAAGCTCATTACAAGCCTGAACATAGTTGGTAGAATCAGCACACAACAAATGTTGTTTTCTCCAGAATACAAAGTTTTACAGTCTAGAAACCTGTGTACGATACTTATCCCAAAGAAGTGCACTTGCTACAAATGACTTCCCAAAGAAGTGCACATGCTACATATGACTGTGAGTCCTCTTCACTTGGTTCACTATTTTGGAAGGGAACGACATGCAGTAACATGTTTCATGGAAACTTCGTAAAACAAGTGTGATTTCCTCCTGAACACAAAGAGTTACAATATAAAAACTTCTTTACGATACTTAACCTAAAGAAGTGCATTTGCTACATTTAACTCACTATGTTCACTATTTTGAAAAATTATGGCCTGTGTAAACAAGTGCCATTCAAATGTCACAAAACAAATATGATTTTCGCCTGAACACAAATGTTACAGTATAGGAACTTCGCTACGATACTTATCCCTGAGAAATTAAATTCCAACATTTGACTGTGATGAATCCTCCGCACTTGGTTCACTCTTTTTGAAAATCATGGCCCGTGTGAACATGTGATATGCCAATATCGCAAAAAAAGTATGATCTTCTCCTGAATACAAAGTGTAACACTATAGAATCTTCTGTAGGATACCTATCCCTAAGTAGTGCACCTCCAACATGTGACTCTTAGTCCTCCTCACTTGCTTCACTATTTTGTAAAAACAAGGCCTGCATGAACACATTTCATGAATACGTCACAAAACCAGTGTGAATTTCTCCTAAACATAAAAACTTACAACGTATGAACAAATACAGGATTCTTATCACTGAGAAGAGAAAGTGAAACATGTGAATTTGACGCGTCCTCACTTGGTCACTATTTTCAAGCTCATTAAGAGCCTGAACATTGTTGGGAGAAAACAAATGTTGTTTTCTCCAGAATGAAAAGGTTTACAATCTAGAATCCTGTGTAGGATACTTATCCCAAAGAAGTGCACATGATACATATGACTTCTGAAAGAAGTGCATTGCTATATATGACTGTGAGTCCTCTTCACTTGGTTCACTGTTCTGGAAGGGAACTACATGCATGAACATGTTTCATGGAAACGTCGTAAAACAAGTGTGATTTCCTCCTGAACACAAAGAGTTGCAGTATAGAAACTTCTGTTTGATACTTATCCTAAAGAATTGCCCTTGCAACATTTAACTTAGAGTCCTCCTCACTTGTTTCACTATTACGTAAAATCATGGCCTGTGTGAACATGTGCCATTCAAATGTCAAAAAACAATTATGAGTTTCGCCTGAACACAAATGTTACAGTATAGAAACTTCTCTAGGATACTTATCCCTAAGAAGTGAAATTTCAACATTTGACTATGAATCCTCGGCACTTGGTTCACTATTTTGGCAAATCATGGCCTGCGTGAGTATTTTGTATGCAAATGTCGCAAAACAAGTATGATCCTCTCCTGAACACAAAGTGTAACACTATAGAATCTTCTGTAGGATACTTATCCCTGGGAAGTGCACCTCCAACATTTGATTCTCAGTCCTCCTCACTTGGTTCACTATTTTGGAAAATCAAGGCCTGCGTGAACATATTCCATGAAAACGTCACAAAACCAGTGTTACTTTCTCCTGAATAAAAAAGTTACAACGTATGAACATCTACAGGATTCTTATCACTGAGAAGAGAAAGTGAAACATGTGAATTTGACGCATCCTCACTTGCTCACTATTTTCAAGCTCATTACAAGAATGAACATAGTTGGTACAATCAGCACAAAACAAATGTTGTTTTCTCCAGAATGCAAAGTTTTACAGTCTAGAAATCTGTGTAGGATACTTATCCCAAAGTAGTGCACATGCTACACATGACTTCACAAAGAAGTGCACATGCTACATATGACTGTGAGTCCTCTTCACTTGGTTCACTATTTTGGAAGGTAATGACATGCATGACCATGTTTCATGGAAACGTCGTAAAACAAGTGTGATTTTCTCCTGAACACAAAGAGTTACAATATAGAAACTTCTGTACGATATTTATCCTAAAGAAGTGCACATGCAACATTTAACTCAGAGTCCTCCTCACTTGGTTCACTATTTTGTAAAATCATGGCCTGTGTGAACATGTGCAATTCAAATCTCACAAAACAAGTATGATTTTCACCTGAACACAAATGTTACAGTATGGGAACTTCTCTAGGATACTTATCCCTAAGAAGGGAAATTTCAACATTTGACTCTGAATCCTACGCACTTGCTTCACTATTTTAGAAATTCATGGCCTGCGTGAAAATGTTATATGCCAGTGTCGCAAAACATTCATGATCCTCTCCTGAACACAAAGTGTAACACTATAGAATCCTCTGTAGGCTACTTATCCCTAAGAAGGGCACCTCCAACATTTGACTCACAGTCCTCCTCACTTGGTTCACTATTTTGGAATATCAAGGCCTGCGTGAACATATTGCATGAAAACGTCACAAAACCAGTGTGAATTTCTCCTGAACATAAAAAGTTACAACGTACGAACATCTACAGGATTCTTATCACTGAGAAGAGAAAGTGAAACATGTGAATTTGACGTGTCATCACGTGGTCACTATTTTCAAGCTCATTATAAGCCTGAACATAGTTGGTAGAATCAGCACAAAACAAATGTTTTTTTCTCCAGAATACAAAGTTTTACAGTCTAGAAAACTGTGTAGGACACTTATCCCAAAGAAGTGCACTTGCTACACATGACTTCCCAAAGAAGTGCACATGCTACATATGACTGTGAGTCCTCTTCACTTGGATCACTATTTTGGAAGGGAACGACATGCAGGAACATGTTTCATGGAAACGTCATAAAACAAATGTGATTTCCTATTGAACACAAAGAGTTACAATATAGAAATTTCTGTACGATACTTATCCTAAAGAAGGAACGGTAAGAGTGTAAGAGCAAAAGGGTGGGAGGAGCAATGATATATAAGATACTCTATACTAGTTAGGGCTGAAGCAATCATAATTGGAATTTGCATGCCCTGCGCATTGTCCAACACACTGTTGACCTCACAAAGTCTAGCATCTGCTAAAGGCACCAAGAGCCTTGGAGGTAAAGGACTGGCAGCCACAGCAGTGTTCCTATACCTAAGGGGAACATGGGAGAGGGTTCAGGAGAAGGCCACTGGGTCCTTGTACATCATCGAAGAGGAGGGCCTAGAGGAAAATCAGACATGCACAAGAAAGGACTCTCTGGGAATTGGGGTGGGAGAGACTGGGGGATGAGGAGGGAGGGGCTGGGAAGGGGGAACAGGGGTATGTGAGGAGGAGGAGGAAGGGAGGGAACTGGTGTACCTAATAAGTTTGTATGAGTTGAAATAAAAGAAAAAAGAAAAAAAAGTGCACTTGCAACATATAACTCACTTTTTTTTCACTATTTTGTAAAATCATGGCCCGTGTGAACATGTGCCATTCAAATGTCACAAAACAACTATGATTTTCGCCTGAACACAAATGTTACAGTATAGGAACTTCTCTAGGATACTTATCCCTAAGACGTGAAATTCCAACATTTGCCTCTCAGTCCTCCTCACTTGGTTCACTATTTTGGAAAATCAAAGCCTGCGTGAACATATTCCATGAAAACGTCACAAAACCAGTGTGAATTTCTCCAAAATATGAAAGTTACAATGTACGAACATCTACAGGATTCTTTTCACTGGGAAGAGAAAGTGAAACGTGAATTTGACGTGTCTTCACTTGGTCACTATTTTCAAGCTCATTACAAGCCTGAACATAGTTGGTAGAATCAGCTCAAAACAAATGTTGTTTTCTCCAGAATACAAAGTTTTACAGTCTAGAAAACTGTGTAGGATACCTTTCCCAAAGAGGTGCACATGCTACTTATGACTGTGGGGAAAAGTATCCTAGAGAAGTTTCTACACTGTAACATTTATGTTAAGGAGAAAATCATACTTGTTTTGTGACATTTCCTGGAACATGTTCATACTGGCCATGAATTTCCAAAACAGTGAACCAAGTGAGGAGGATTCAGAGTCAAATGGTGGAAGTGAACCTCTTAGGGAGAAGTATCCTACAGAAGTTTGTACACTGAAACATTTGCGTTCAGGAGGAAATCATCCTTGTTTTGTGACATTTGCATGGCACATGTTCACATAGGCCATGATTTTACACAATAGTGAGCCAAGTAAGGAGGACACTGAGTCAAGTGTTGCAAGTGCACATCTTTAGGATAGGTGTCTTACACAAGTTTCTATACAGTAACACTTTGTGTTCAGGAGGAAATCACACTTGTTGTATAACATTTCCATAAAACATGTTCATGCATGTCATTCCCTTCCAAAATCGTGAACCAAGTGAAGAGGACTTACTATCATATGTAGCATGTGCACTTCTTTGGGACAAGTATCCTACACTGGTTTCTAGACAGTAAAACTTTTGTTTTGGATAAAAAAACATTCGTTTTGTGCTGATTCTACCAACTATGTCCAGGCCTGTAATGAGCTTGAAAATAGTGACCAAGTGAGGAAGCGTCAAATTCACATGTTGCACGTTCACTTCTCAGTGATAAGAATCCTGTAGATGTTCATATGTTGTAACTTTTTATGTTCAGGAGAAAATCACACTGGCTTTGTGACGTTTTCATGGAATATGTTCACGCAGGCTTTGATTTTCCAAAATGGTGAACCAAGTGAGGAGGACTGAGAGTCAAATGTTGGAAGTGCACTTCTTAGGGATAAGTATCCTACAGAAGATTCTATGCTGTAAAACATTTTGTTCAGGAGAAGATCATACTTGTTTTGCGACATTTGCATTTAACATGTTCACACAGGCCATGATTTTCCAAAATAGTGAACCAAGTGAGGAGGGTTCAGTGTCAAATATTCCACGTGCAGTTGTAAACGGTAAGTGTCCTATGGAAGTTCCTATACTGTAACTCTTTGTGTTCAGGAGAAAATAACAGTTGTTGTGCCACATTTCCATGGAAAATGTTGAAGCAGGCCATGATTTTTCCAAAATAGTTAACTAAGTGAGGATGACTCAGAGTCAAATGTTGCAAGTACACTTTGTTGGAAAACGTATCCTACAGAACATTCTTTACTGTAACTCTTTGTGATCAGGAGAAAGTCACACTTGTTGGGTGACACTCAATGGAACATTTACATGCATGCCATGATATTCCAAAATAGTGAACCAAGAGAGAAGGACTCTGAGTCAAATGTTGCAAGTGCCCTTTTTCTTAGCGGTAAGTATCCCACCAAAGTTCCTATACTGACATTCTTTGTGTTCAGGAGAGTATCACACTTGTTTTGCAATATTTCCCTGGAAAATGTTCACGCAGGCTATGATTTTCCAAAATAGTGAACCAAGTGAGGAGGACTCAGAATCAAATGTCAGAAGTGCACTTCTTAATGGTAAGCATCCTACAGAAGTTTCGATACTGTACCTCTTTGTGTACTGCAGAAAATCACACTTGTTTTGCGACGTTTCAGTGGAACCTATTCATTCAGGAGATGATTTCCAAAATAGTGAACCAAGTGCGGAGGATTCAGAATCAAATGTAGGAAGTGCACTTCTTGGGGATAAGTGTCCTAGAGAATTTTCTACACTGTAACATTTGCGTTCAGGAGAAAATCATACTTGTTTTGTGACATTTGCATGGAACATGTTCATGCAAGCTATGAATTTCCAAAATACTGAACCAAGTGAGGAGGATTCAGAGTCAAATGGTGGAAGTGCACCTCTTAGAGAGAAGTACCCCACAGAAGTTTCGATACTGTACCTCTTTGTGTTCTGCAGAAAATCCCATTTGTTTTGTGACGTTTGCATGGAACCTATTCATGCAGGAGATGATTTCCAAAATAGTGAACCAAGTGCAGAGGATTCAGAATCAAATGTAGGAAGTGCACTTCTTGGGGATAAGTATACTAGAGAAGTTTCTACACTGTAACATTTGCGTTCAGGAGAAAATCATACTTGTTTTGTGACATTTCATGGAACATGTTCACGCTGGCCATGAATTTCCAAAATAGTGAACCAAGTGAGGAGGATTCAGACTCAAATGGTGGAAGTGCACCTCTTACGGAGAAGTATCCTACAGAAGTTTGTATACTGAAACATTTGCGTTCAGGAGGAAATCATACTTGTTTTGTGACATTTGAATGGCACATGTTCACACAGGGCATGATTTTACAAAATAGTGAGCCAAGTAAGGAGGACTCTGAGTCAAGTGTTGCAAGTGCACATCTTTAGGATAAGTGTCTTACAGAAGTTTCTATACCGTAACACTTTGTGTTCAGGAGGAAATCACACTTGTTGTACAACATTTCCATAAAACATGTTCATGCATGTCATTCCCTTCCAAAATCGTGAACCAAGTGAAGAGGACTCCCTGTCATATGTAGCATGTGCACTTCTTTGGGACAAGTATCCTACCCTGGTTTCTAGATGGTAAAACTTTTGTTCTGGATAAAAAAAAAACATTCGTTTTGTGCTGATTCTACCAACTATGTCCAGGCCTGTAATGAGCTTGAAAATAGTGACCAAGTGAGGAAGCGTCAAATTCACATGTTGCACATTCACTTCTCAGTGATAAGAATCCTGTAGATGTTCATATGTTGTAACTTTTTATGTTCAGGAGAAAATCACACTGGCTTTGTGACGTTTTCATGGAATATGTTCATACAGGCTTTGATTTTCCAAAATGGTGAACCAAGTGAGGAGGTCTGAGAGTCAAAGTTTAGAAGTGCACTTCTTAGGGATAAGTATCCTACAGAAGATTCTGCACTGTAACACTTTGTGCTAAGGAGAAGATCATACATGTTTTGCGACATGTGCATATAACATGTTCACGCAGGCCATGATTTTCCAAAATAATTAACCAAGTCATTAGGGTTTAGAGTCAAATATTGCATGTGCACTTCTTACCGGTAAGTGTCCTACGGAAGTTCCTATACTGTAACTCTTTGTGTTCAGGAGAAAATAACAGTTGTTGTGCCACATATCCATGGAACATGTTGAAGTAGGCCATGATTTTTCAAAATAGTTAACCAAGTGAGGATGACTCAGAGTCAAATATTGCAAGTGCACTTCGTTGGGACTCCTATCCTACAGAAGGTTCTATACTGTAACGCTTTGTGATCAGGAGAAAGTCATACATGTTTTGCGACTGTCAATGGAACATGTACTCGCAAGCCATGATATTCCAAAATATTGAACCAAGAGTGATGGACTCAGAGTCAAATGTTGCAAATGCTCTTTTTCTTAGTGGAAAGTATCCCACCAAAGTTCATTTACTGTCATTCTTTGTGTTCAGGAGAGTATCACACTTGTTTTGCAATGTTTCCCTGGAACATGTTCACGCAGGCTATGATTATCCAAAATAGTGAACCAAGTGAGGAGGACTCAGAGTCAAATGTATGAAGTGCACTTCTTAGTGGTAAGTATCCTACAGAAGTTTCGAAACTTTACCTCTTTGTGTTCTAAGAAAATCACACTTGTTTTGCGACGTTTGCATGGAACCTATTCTTGCAGGAGATGATTTGCAAAATAGTGAACCACGTGCGGAGGATTCAGAATCAAATGTTGGAAGTGCACTTCCTGGGGATAAGTATCCTGGAGAAGATTCTACATTGTAACATTTGCGTTCAGGAGAAAATCATACTTGTTTTGTAACATTTGCATGGAACATGTTCACGCTGGCCATGAATTTCCAAAATAGTGAACCAAGTGAGGAGGGTTCAGAGTCAAATATTCCACGTGCACTTCTAAACGGTAAATGTCCTATGGAAGTTCCTATACTGTAACTCTTTGTGTTCAGGAGAAAATAACAGTTGTTGTGCCACATTTCCATGGAAAATGTTGAAGCAGGCCATGATTTTTCCAAAATAGTTAACCAAGTGGTATTGACTCAGAGTCAAATGTTGCATGTGCACTTTGTTGGAACATGTATCCTACAGAATTTTCGATACTGTAACTCTTTGTGATCAGGAGAAAGTCACACTTGCTGTGCAACAGTCAATGGAACATTTACACGCAAGCCATGAAATTCCAAAATAGTGAACCAAGAGAGAAGGACTCAGAGTCAAATGTTGCAAGTGCCCTTCTTCTTAGCGTAAGTATCCCACAAACGTTCATATACTGACATTCTTTGTGTTCAGGAGAGTATCACACTTGTTTTACAGTGTTTCCCTGGGAAATGTTCACGCAGGCTATGATTTTCCAAAATAGTGAACCAAGTGAGGAGGACTCAGAATCAAATGTTGGAAGTGCACTTCTTAGTGGTAAGCATCCTACAGAAGTTTCGATACTGTACCTCTTTGTGTTCTGCAGAAAATCCCACTTGTTTTGCGACGTTTTCATGGAACCTATTCATGCAGGAGATGATTTCCAAAATAGTGAACCAAGTGCGGAGGATTCAGAATCAAATGTAGGACGTGCACTTCTTGGGGATAAGTCCACTAGAGAAGTTTCTACACTGTAACATTTGCTTTCAGGAGAAAATCATACTTGTTTTGTGATATTTGCATGGCACATGTTCACACAGGCCATGATTTTACAAGATATTGAACCAAATGAGGAGGACTCTGA
Organism: Typhlomys cinereus; assembly: GCA_023101885.1. Taxonomy (NCBI): domain Eukaryota; kingdom Metazoa; phylum Chordata; class Mammalia; order Rodentia; family Platacanthomyidae; genus Typhlomys; species Typhlomys cinereus. Next base: position 5,551,899 of record JALPQD010000103.1, read on the forward strand.
GACAAATGGTGGAAGTGTACCTCTTAGGGAGAAGTATCCTACAGAAGTTTGTATGCTGTAACATTTGCGTTCAGGAGAAAATCATACTTGATTTGTGACATTTGCATGGCACTTGTTCACAGAGGCCATGATTTTACAAGATAGTGAACCAAGTGAGGAGGACTCTGAGTCAAATGTTGCGAGTGCACTTCTTCAGGATAAGTGTCGTACAGACGTTTCTATACCTTAACTCTTGGTGTTCAGTAGTAAATCACACTTGTTGTACGACGTTTCCATGAAAAATGTTCATGCATGTCATTCCCTTCCAAAATTGTGAACCAATTGAAGAGGAATCATATGTAGCATGTGCACTTCTTGGGGATAAGTATCCTACACAGGTTTCTAGACGCTAAAACTTTGTGTTCTGGAGAAAACAACATTCGTTTTTGCTGATTCTACCAAATATGTTCAGCCTTGTAATGAGCTTCAAAATAGTGACCAAGTGAGGAAGCATCAAATTCACATGTTTCACTATCACTTCTCAGTGATAAGAATCCTGAAGATGTTCATATGCTGTAAATTTTTATCTTCAGGAGGAAATCACACTGGTTTGGTGACGTTTTCATGGAATATGTTCACGCAGGCCTTGATTTTCCAAAATGGTGAACCAAGTGAGGAGGACTGAGAGTCAAATGTTGGAAGTGCACTTCTTAGGGATATGTATCATACAGAACATTCTACACTGAACACTTTGTGTTCAGGAGAAGATCATACTTATTTGTGATATTTGCATATAACATGTGCACATAGCCCATGATTTACAAAATAGTGAACCAAGTGAGGAGGACTCTTAGTCAAATGTTGCAAGTCCACTTCTTTATGATAAGTGTCGTATAGAAGCTTCTATACTGTAACTCTTTGTGTTCGGGAGGAAATCACACTTGTACGACGTTTCCATGAAACATGTACATGCATGCAAAATGGTGAACCAAGTGAAGAAGACTCACAGTCATATGTAGCATGTGCACTTCTTTGGGACAAGTACCCTACACAGGTTTCTAGACGGTAATACTATGTGTTCTGGAGAAATAAGCATTCGTTTTGTGCTGAACCTACCAACTATGTTCAGGCCTGTAATGAGCTTGAAAATAGTGACCAAGTTAGGAACCGTCAAATTCACATATTTCACTTTCAATTCTCAGTGATAAGAATCCTGTAGATGTTCATACGTTGTAAGTTTTTATGTTCAGGAGAAATTCACGCTGGTTTTGTTACATTTTCATGGAATATGTTCACGCAGGCCTTCATTTTCCAAAATAATGAACCAAGAGAGTAGGACTGAGAGTCAAATGTTGGAGGTGCTCTTCTTAGGGATAAGTATAGCACAGAAGATTCTATAGTGTTACACTTTGTGTTCAGAAGAAGGTCATACTTGTTTTGCAACATTTGCATATAACTTGTTCATGCGGGCCATGATTTTCAAAAATAGTGAACCAAGTGCGGAGGATTCAGAGTCAAATGTTGGAATTTCACTTCTTAGGGATAAGTATCCTAGAGAAGTTCCTATACTGTAACATTTGTGTCCAGGCGAAAATCATACTTGTTTTGTGACATTTGAATGGCACATGTTCACACAGGCCATGATTTTACAAAATAGTGAACCAAGTGAGGATGACTAAGAGTCAAATGATGCAAGTGCACTTTTTTGGGACACATATCCTACAGAAGTTTCAATACTGTAACTCTTTGTGATCAGGAGAAATTCACACTTGCTGTGCAACAGTCAATGGAACATTTACACTCAAGCCGTTATATTCCAAAATAGTGAACCAAGAGAGAAGGACTCAGAGTCAAATGTTGCGGTAAGTATCCCACAAAAGTTTCTATACTGTCTTTCTTTGTGTTCAGGAGAGTATCACACTTGTTTTGCGACATTTCCATGGAACCTCTTCATGCAGGAGATGATTTTCCAAAATACTTGTCCAAGTGCAGAGGACTCTGAGTCAAATGTTGTAAGTGCACTTCTTTAGGATAAGTGTCGTTACAGAAGTTTCTCTACTGTAACTCTTTGTGTTCAGGAGGAAATCACACTAGTTGTACGACGTTTCCATGAAACATGCTCATGCATGTCATTCCCTTCCAAAATCATGAACCATGTGAAGAGGACTCACAGTCATATATAGCATGTGCAATTCTTTGGGATAAGTATCCTACACAGGTTTCTAGACTGTAAAAATTAGTGTTCTGAAGAAAACAACATTCGTTTTGTGCTGATTCTACCAACTATGTTCAGGCCTGTAATGAGCTTGAAAATAGTGACCAAGTGAGGAAGCTTTCAAATCACATGTTTCACGTCCACTTCTCAGAGATAAGAATCCTGTAGATGTTCATACGCTGTAACTTTTTATGTTCAGGCGGAAATCACACTGGTTCTGTGACGTTTTCATGGAATATGTTCACGCAGTCCTTGATTTTCCAAAAGAGTGAACCAAGTGAGGAGGACTGAGAGTCACATGTTGGAAGTGCACTTCTTAGGAATAAGTATCCTACAGAAGATTCTAAACTGTAACACATTGTGTTCAGGAGAAGATCACTCTTGTTTTGTGACATTTGCATATAACATGTTCACGCAGGCCATGATTTTCCAAAATAGTGAACCAAGTGAGGAGGGTTCAGAGTCAAATATTGCATGTGCACTTCTTACCGGTAAGTATCCTACAGAAATTCCTGTACTGTATCTCTTTGGGTTCAGGAGAAAATAACAGTTGTTGTGCCACATTTCCATGCAACATGTTGAAGCAGGCCATGATTTTTCCAAAATAGTTAAACAAGTGAGGATGACTCAGAGTCAAATGTTGCAAGTGCCCTTCGTTGGGATATGTATCCTACAGAAGTATCTATACTGTAACTCTTTGTGATCAGGAGAAAGTCACACTTGTTGTGCAAGAGTCAATGGAACATTTACTCGCAAGCCATGATATTCCAAAATATTGAACCAAGAGTGAAGGACTCAGAGTCAAATATTGCAAGTTCTCTTCTTCTTACTGGAAAGTATCCCACCAAAGTTCATTTACTGTCATTCTTTGTGTTCAGGAGAGTATCACACTTGTTTTGCAATGTTTCCCTGGAACATGTTCAGGCAGGCTATGATTTTCCACAATAGTGAACCAAGTGAGGAGGACTCAGAGTCAAATGTTGGAAGGGCACTTCTTAGTGCTAAGTATCCTACAGAAGTTTCGATACTTTACCTCTTTGTTTTTTCCAAAAATCACACTTGTTTTGCGATGTTTCCATGGAACCTATTCATGCAGGAGATGGTTTCCAAAATAGTGAACCACGTGTGGAGGAATCAGAATCAAATGTAAGAAGTGCACTTCTTGGGGATAAGTCCACTAGAGAAGTTTTTACACTGTAACATTTGCTTTCAGGAGAAAATCATACTTGTTTTATGACATTTGCATGGCACATGTTCACACTGTCCATGATTTTACAAAATAGTGAACCAAGTGAGGAGGATTCAGAGTCAAATAGTGGAAGTGCACCTCTTAGGGAGAAGTATCCTACAGAAGTTTGTATACTGTAACATTTGTGCTCAGGAGAAAATCATACTTGATTTGTGACATTTGCATGGCACATGTTCACACAGGCCATGATTTTACAAGGTAGTGAACCAAGTGAGCATGACTCAGAGTCAAATGCTGCAAGTGCACTTCGTTGGGATACGTATCCCACAGAAGTTTCTATACTGTAACTCTTTGTGATCAGGAGAAAGTCACACATGTTGTGCGACAGTCAATGGAACATTCACACGCAAGCCATGATATTCCAAATTAGTGAACCAAGAGAGAAGTACTCAGAGTCAAGTGCTCTTCTTAGCGGTAAGTACCCCACAAAATTTTCTAAATTGTAATTCTTTGTGTTCAGGAGAGTATCACACTTGTTTTGCAATGTTTCCATGGAACATGTTCACGCAGGCTGTGATTTTCAAAAATATTGAACCAAGTGAACAGGACTCAGAGTCAAATGTTGGAAGTGCACTTCTTAGTGGTAAGTATCCTACAGAAATTTCTTTTTGTTCTCCAGAAAATCACACTTGTTTTGCGACATTTCCATGGAACCTATCTATGCAGGAGATGATATTGAACCAAGTGCGGAGGATTCAGAATCAAATGTAGGAAGTGCACTTCTTGGGGATAAGTATCCTAACGATGTTTCTACACTGTAACATTTGCGGTCAGGAGAAAATCATCCTTGTTTTGTGACATTTGCATGGCACATGTTCATGCAGGCCATGATTTTCCAAAATAGTGAACCAAGTGAGGAGGACTCTGAGTGAAATGTTGCAAGTGCACTTCTTTAGGATAAGTATCATATAGAATTTTCTATACTGTAACTCTCTGTGTTCAGGAGGAAATCACACTTGTTGTATGCCGTTTCCATGAAACATGTTCACTCATGTCATTCCCTTCCAAAATCGTGAACCAAGTGCAGAGGACTCACAGTCATATGTAGCATGTGCACTTCTTTGGGATAAGTATCCTACACAGGTTCCTAGACTCTAAAACTTTTTTTTCTGGGGAAAACAACATTCGTTTTGTGCTGATTCTACCAATTATTTTCAGGACTGTAATGAGCTTGAAAATAGTGAACAAGTGAGAAAGCGTCAAATTCACATGTTTCACTTTCGCTTCTCAGTGATAAGAATCCTGTAGATGTTCATACCTTGTAACTTTTTATGTTCAGGAGAAAATCACACTGGTTTTGTGACGTTTTCATGGAATATGTTCACGCAGGCCTTAATTTTCCAAAAGAGTGAACCAAGTGAGGAAGACTGAGAGTTAAATGTTGGAAGTGCACTTCTTAGGGATAAGTATCCTACAGAAGATTCTATATTGTAACACTTTGTGTTCAAGAGAAGATCACACTTGTTTTGCGACATTTGCATGGAACATGTTCACGCAGGCCATGAATTTCCAAAATAGTGAACCAAGTGAGGAGGATTCAGAGTCAAATGCTGGAAGTGCACCTCTTAGGGATAAGTATCCTACAGAAGCTTGTATACTGTAACATTTGCATTCAGGAGAAAATCATACTTGTTTTATGACATTTGCATGGCACATGTTCATGCAGGCCATGATTTTCCAAAATAGTGATCCAAGTGAGGAGGACTCTGAGTCAAATGTTGCAAGTGCACTTCTTTAGGATAAGTGTCCTACAGAAGTTTCTATACTGTAACTCTTTGTGTTCAGGAGGAAATCACACTTGTTGTACAACGTTTCCATGAAACATGTTCATGCATGTCATTCCCTTCCAAAATCGTGAACCAAGAAAAGAGGACTCACAGTCATATGTAGCATGTGCACTTCTTTGGGATTATTATCCTACACAGGTTTATGGACTGTAAAACTTTGTGTTCTGTAGAAAACAATATTCGTTTTGTGCTGATTCTACCCACAATGTTCAGGCCTGTAATGAGCTTGAAAATAGTGACCAAGTGAGGAAGCGTCAAATTCACATGTTTCACTTCCACTTCTCAGTGATAAGAATCCTGTAGATGTTCATACGTTGTAACTTTTTATGTTCAGGAGATAATCACACTGGTTTTGTGACGTTTTCAAATATATGTTCACGCAGGCTTTGATTTTCCAAAAGAGTGAACCAAGTGAGGAAGACTGAGAGTCAAATGTTGGAAGTGCACTTCTTAGGGATAAGTATCCTACAGAAGATTCTATACTGTAACACTTTGTGTTCAGGAGAAGATCACACTTTTTTTGCGACATTTGCATATAACATGTTCACGCAGGCCATGATTTCCCAAAAGAGTGAACCAAGTCAGGAGTGTTCAGAGTCAAATATTGCACGTGCACTTCTTACAGGTAAGTATCCTACGGAAGTTCCTATACTGTATCTCTTTGGGTTCAAGAGAAAATAACAGTTGTTGTGCCACATTTCCATGCAACATGTTGAAGCAGGCCATGATTTTTCCAAAATAGTTAAACAAGTGAGGATGACTCAGAGTCAGATGTTGCAAGTGCACTTCGTTGGGATACGTATATTACAGAAGTTTCTATACTGTAATTCTTTGTGTTCAGGAGAGTATCTACTTGTTTTGGAATGTGTCCAAGGAACATGTTCACTCAGGCTATGATTTTCCAAAATAGTGAACCATGTGTGGAGGACTCAGAGTCAAATGTTGGAAGTGAACTTCTTAGTTGTAAGTATCCTACAGAAGTTTTGATACTGTTCCTGTTTGTGTACTGCAGAAAATTACACTTGTTTCGCAACATTTTCATTTAACCCATTTATGCAGTAGATGATTTCCAAAATAGTGTTCCAAGTGCGGATGATTCAGAAGCAAATGTAGGAAGTGCACTTCTTGGGGATAAGTATCCCAGAGACATTTGGAGGTTGTAAATCTTCCTGTTAAGGAGAAAATCACACTTATGTTCTGATGATTCAGTCCCGTAGGATAACGCTATGATCTTCAAACATAGTGAACCAAGTGAGGAAGAGTCACATTCACACAATGCAGGTGCACTTCTTTCCGGTAAGTACCCTGCAGAGGTTTCGAGGTTTTCAACTCTATCCGTTCAGAAGAAATTCGCATTTGTTTTCGGAAGTTTCTATCCAGAATGTTCAGGCATGCCATGACCATCAAAAATAGTGAACCAAATGAGCAAGCATCACTTTCAAAGGTTTTGTGATGTTTCTATCCACTATGTTCAGACATGCCATATCTTCAATAGTAGTTTTCCAAGTGAGGAAGAATCACATTCAAATGTTGCAGGGGAACTTCTTAGCGAGAAGAATCCTGCAGATTTTTATAGGTTGTAACTTATCTGTTCAGGAGGAAGTCAGACATGTTTTTTGACTTTTCCATCCAGTATGTTGACGCATGCCATGGACTTCAAGAACAGTGAACCAAGTGAGGAAGAGTCACGTTCATATGCTGCAGGGGCACTTATTTTCGTTATGCATTCTGCAGTTGTTTCGAGGTGTAACTCTCTCTGTGTTCAGGAGAAAATCTTATCTATTTGTTAAGGTTTCCATTGATAATGTTCAAGCATGCCTTTACTTTCAAAAAGAGTGATTCAAATGAGGAAGAGGCAAATTCAAACGTTGCACACGTTCGGAGGTTGTAAATCTTTCTGTTCAGGAGAAAATCACACTTAAGTTCTGATGTTTCAATCCCTTAGGATAAAGCACTCTATGATCTTCAAACATAGTGAACCAAGTGAGGAAGATTCACATTCACACGATCCAAGTGCACTTCTTTCCGGTACGTACCCTGCAGAGGTTTCGAGGTTTTCAATTCTATCCGCTCAGGAGAATATCGCATTTGTTCTCTGACATTTCTATCCAGAATGTTCAGGCATGCCATGACCATCAAAAATAGTGAACCAAGTGAGCAAGCGTCACTTTCAAATGTTTTGTGATGTTACTATCCACTATGTTCAGACATGCCATATCTTCAATAGTAGTGATCCAAGTGAGGAAGAATCACATTCAAATGTTGCAGAGGAACATCTTAGCGAGAAGTATCCTGCAGATTTTTATAGGATGTAACTCTATCTGTTCAGGAGAAAGACATAAGTATTTTGTGACTTTTCCATCCAGTATGTTGATGCATGCCATGGACTTCAAGAACAGTAAACCACGTGAGGAAAAGATGTTCATATGCTGCAGGGGCACTGATTTTCGTTATGCATCCTGCAGTTGTTTCGAGGTGTAACTCTCTCTCTGTTCAGGAGAAAATCATATCTTTTTGTTAAGGTTTATATTGATGATGTTCAAGCATGCCATTATTTTCAAAAAGAGTGATTCAAGTGAGGAAGAGGCAAATACAAATGTTGCACACTTTTGCAGGTTGTAACTCTTTCTGTTCAGGAGAAAATCACTCTTATGTTCTGATGTTTCAATCCCGTAGGTTAAAGCACGCTATGATCTTCAAATATAGTGAACCAAGTGAGGAAGAGTCACATTCACACAATGCAGGTGTACCCTGCAGAGGTTTCGAGGTTTTCAACTCTATCCGTTCAGGAGAAAATCACATTTGTTTTGTGACGTTTCTATCCAGAATGTTCACGCATGCCATGACCGTCAAAATTAGTGAACCAAGTGAGCAAGCGTCACTTTGAAATGTTTTGTGATGTTACTATCCACTATGTTCAGGCATGCCATATCTTCAATAGTAGTGATCCAAGTGAGGAAGAATCACAATCAAATGTTGCAGGGGAACTTCTTGGCAAGAAGTATCCTGCAGATTTTTATAGGTTCTAACTCTATGTGTTCTGGAGCAAGTCACACGTGTTTTGTGACTTTTCCATCCAGTGTGTTGAAGCATGCCATGGACGTCAAGAACAGTGAACCACATGAGGAAGTGTCACGTTCCTATGCTGCAGGGGCACTTATTTTTGTTATGCATCCTGCATTTGTTTCGAGGTGTAACTCTCTCTGTTCAGGAGAAAATCATATCTATTTGTTAAGGTTTCCATTGATGACGTTCAAGCATGCCATGATTTTCAAAAAGAGTGATTCAAGTGAGGAAGAGGCATATTCATATGTTGCACACTTTCGAAGGTTGTAACTCTTTTTGTTCAGGAGAAAATCACACTTGTGTTCTGATGTTTCAATCCCGTAGGTTAAGGCACGCTATGATCTTCAAACATAGTGAACCAAATGAGGAAGAGTCACATGCACACGATGCAGGTGCACTTCTTTAAGGTAAGTACCCTGCAGAAGTTTTGAGGTTTTCAACTCTACCCTTTCAGGCGAAAATCACATTTGTTTTCCGGCGTTTCTCTCCAGAATGTTCAGGCATGCCATGACCGTCAAAAATAGTGAACCAAGTGAGCAAGTGTCACTTTCAAATGTTTTGTGACGTTTCTATCCACTATGTTCAGACATGCCATATCTTCAATAGTAGTGATCCAAGTGAGGAAGAATCACATTCAATTGTTGCAGGGGAACTTCTTGGTGAGAAGTATCCTGCAGATTTTTATAGTTTGTAACTCTATCTGTTCCGGAGAAAGTCACACGTGTTTTGTGACTTTTCTGTCCGGTGTGTTGACGCATGCCATGGACTTCAAGAAGAGTGAACCACTTGAGGAAGAGTCACGTTCCTATGCTGCAGGGGCCCTTATTTTCGTTATGCATCCTGCAGTTGTTTCGATGTGTAAATCTCTCTGTTCAGGAGAAAATCATATCTGTTTGTTAAGGTTTCCACTGATGACGTTCAAGCATGCCATGATTTACAAAAAGAGTGATTCAAGTGAGGAAGCAGCAAATTCAAGTGTTGCACACGATCGAAGGTTGTAACTCTTTCTGTTCATGAGAAAATCACACTTATGTTCTGATGTTTCAATCCCATAGGTTAAGGCACGCTATAATCGTCAAACATAGTGAACCAAGTGAGGAAGAGTCACATTCACACGATGCAGGTACACCTCTTTCTGGCAGGTACCCTGCAGAGGTTTCGAGGTTTTCAACTCTATCCTTTCAGGAGAAAATGGCATTTGCTTTCTGACGTTTCTCTCCAGAATATTCACGCATGCCTTGACCGTCAAAAATAGTGAACCAAGTGAGCAAGTGTCACTTTCAAATGTCTTGTGAAGTTTCTATCCAGTATGTTCAGACATGCCATATCTTCAATAGTAGTGATCCAAGTGAGGAAGAATCACATTCAAATGTTGCAGGGGAACTTCTTGGTGAGAAGTATCCTGCAGATTTTTATAGGTTGTAACTCTATCTGTTCCGGAGAAAGCTCACATGTTTTGTGACTTTTCCGTCCAGTATGTTGACACATTCCCTGGACGTCAAGAACAGTGAAGCACGTGAGGAAGAGTCACGTTCTTATGCTGCAGACGTACTTATTTTTCTTATTCATCCTGCAGTTGTTTCCAGGTGTAACTCTCTCTCTGTTCAGGAGAAAATCATATCTATTTGTTAAGGTTTCCATTGATGACATTCAAGCATGCCATGATTTTCAAAAAGAGTGATTCAAGTGAGGAAGAGGCACATTCAAATGTTGCACACGTTCGAAGGTTGTAACTCTTTCTGTTCAGGAGAAAATCACACTTATGTTCTGATGTTTCAATCCCATAGGTTAAAGCACACTATGATCTTCAAACATAGTGAACCAAGTGAGGAAGAGTCACATTCACACGATGCAGGTGCACTTCTTTCCGTTAAGTACCCTGCAGAGGTTTCGAGGTTTTCAACTCTATCCATTCAGGAGAAAATTGCATTTGTTTTCTGACATTTCTATCTAGAATATTCAGGCATGCCATGATCGTCAAAAATAGTGAACCAAGTGAGCAAGCGTCACATTCAAATGTTTTGTGACTTTTCTATCCACTATGTTCAGACATGTCATATCCTAGATGTAGTGATGCAATTGAGGAAGAATCACATTCATATGTTGCAGGGGAACTTCTTGGCGAGAAGTATCCTGCAGATTTTTATAGGTTGTAACTCTATCTCTTCCGGAGAAAGTCACACGTGTTTTGTGACTTTTCCGTCCAGTATATTGACACATTCCCTGAATGTCAAGAAGAGTGAACCATGTGAGGAAGAGTCACGTTCTTATGCTGCAGGGGCACTTATTTTCTTTTTTTTTTTTATTAAAAATTTAATTATACATTTTAAAATTTTTTACCAGTTCCCTCCCTCCCCCCTCTTCCCCCTCCCCTTCCCCCAGTGCCTCCCCCCCAATTCCCAGAGAGTCCTTAATTGTGTGCACCTAACTCTCCACTGTGTCCTCCTCTCCGATGACATATAAGGACCCAGTGGCATTTCCATAAGCCCTTTCTCTTGTTCCCCTTAAGCATAAGATCACTACTATGGCTGTCAATCCCTTGCCTCCAGGGGTCTCGGTGCCCTTAACAGATGCTAGACTTAACGAGGGCAACAGTGCGCTGGACATTGCGCAGGGCATGCAAAGTTCCATTATGATTGCTTTGGCCCCAACTATTGTTGAGAATCTTGCAAATCGTTGCTCCTCCCATCCTTTTGCTCTTACAATCTTACCGCCCCCTCTTCCGCAAATGTCCCTGAGCTCCAGGATAGGGAGAGATTAGGCAGGGGCACTTTTGCAGGTTGTTAACTCTTTTTGTTCAGGAGAAAATCACATTTGTTTTGCAACATTTGCATACAACATGTTCATGCAGGCCATGATTTTCTATAATAGTGATCCAAGTGAGGAGGATTCAGAGTCAAATATTGCACATGCACTTCTTACCAGTAAGTGTCCTAAGGAAGTTCTTATACTGTAACTCTTTGTGTTGAGGAGAAAATAACAGTTGTTGTGCCATATTTCTATGGAACATGTTGAAGCAGGCCATGATTTTTCCAAAATAGTTAACCAAGTGAGGATGACTCAGAATCAAATGTTGCAACTGCACTTCGTTGGGATACGTATCCTACAGAAGTTTCTATACTGTAACTCTTTGTGATCAGGAGAAAGTCACACTTGTTGTGTGACAGTCAATGGAACATTTACACGCAAGCCATGATATTCCAAAATAGTGAACCAAGAGAGAAGCACTCAGAGTCAAATGTTGGAAGTGCTCTTCTCCTTAGCGGTAAGTACCCCACAAAAGTTTCTAAATTGTAATTCTTTGTGTTCAGGAGAGTATCACACTTGTTTTGCAATGTTTCCCTGAAACATGTTCTCGCAGGCTATGATTTCCAAAATAGCGAACCAAGTGAGGAGGACTCAGAGTCAAATGTTGGAAGTGCACTTCTTAGTCGTAAGTATCCTACAGAAGTTTCGATACTGTACCTCTTTGTGTTCTGCAGAAAATCACACTTGTTTTGTGACATTTCCATGGAACCTATTCATGCATAAGATGATTTCCAAAATAGTCAACCAAGTGTGGAGGATTCGGAATCAAATATAGGAAGTACACTTCTTGGGGATAAGTATCCTAGAGAAGTTTCTACACTGTAACATTTGCGTTCAGGAGAAAATCATACTTGTTTTGTGACATTTGCATGGAACATGTTCACGCAGGACATGAATTTCCAAAATAGTGAACCAAGTGAGGAGGATTCAGAGTCAAATGCTGGAAGTGCACCTCTTAGGGATAAGTATGCTACTGCAGTTTGTATACTGAAACATTTGCGTTCAGGAGAAAATCATACTTGTTTCTTGACATTTCCATGGCACATGTTCACACAGGCCATGATTTTACAAAATAGTGAACCAAGTGTGGAGGACTCTGAGTCAAATGTTGCAAGTGCACTTCTTTAGGATAAGTGTTGTACAGAAGTTTTTCTACTCTAAATCTTTGTGTTCAGGAGGAAATCACACTTGTTGTACGACGTTTCCATGAAATGTGTTCATGCATGTCATTCCCTTCCAAATCATGAAGTATGTGAGGAGGATTCACAGTCATATGTAGCATGTGCACTTCTTTGGGGCAAGTGTCCTACACAGGTTCCTAGACTCTAAAACTTTGTTTTCTGGAGAAAACAACATTCGTTTTGTGCTGATTCTACCAACTATGTTCAGGCCTGTAATGAGCTTGAAAATAGTGACCAAGTGAGGACGCGTCAAATTCACATGTTTCACTTTCACTTCTCAGTGATAAGAATCCTGTAGATGTTCTTACGTTGTAACGTTTTATGTTCAGGAGAAAATCACACTTGTTTTGTAACGTTTTCATGGAATATGTTCACGCAGGCCTTGATTTTCCAAAAGAGTGAACCAAGTGAGGAAGACTGAGAGTCAAATGTTGGCAGTGCACTCTTAGGGATAAGATTCCTACAGAAAATTCTATACTGTAACACTTTCTTATCAGGAGAAAGTCACACTTGTTGTGCGACAGTCAATGTAACATCTACACGCAAACGATGATATTCCAAAATAACCAAGAAAGAAGGACTCAGAGTCAAATGTTGCAAGTGCTCTTCCTAGCGGTAAGTATCCCACAAAAGTTTCTATACTATCATTCTTTGTGTTCAGGAGAGTATCACACTTGTTTTGGAATGCTTCCATGGAACATGTTCAAGCAGGCTATGACTTCCCAAAATAGTGAACCAAGTGAGGAGGACTCAGAGTCAAATGTTGGAAGTGCACTTCTTAGTGGTAAGTATCCTACAGAAGTTTCGATACTGTACCTCTTTGTGTTCTGCAGAAAATCACACTTGTTTTGCGACAATTCCATGGAATCTATTCATATAGGAGATGATTTCCAAAATAGTGAACTAAGTGTGGATGATTCAGAATCAAATGTAGGAAGTGCACTTCTTGGGGAGAAGTATCCTAGAGACGATTCTCTACTGTAACATTTGCATTCAGGAGAAAATTATACCTGTTTTGTGACATTTGCATGGCACCTGTTCATACAGGCCATGATTTTCCAAAATAGTGAATCAAGTGAGGAGGACTCTGAGTCAAATGTTGCAAGTGCACTTCTTGAGGATAAGTGTCATTACAGAAGTTTCTATAATGTAACTCTTTGCGTTCAGGAGAAGATCACATTTGCTGTGTGACATTTGCATATAATAAGTTAACGCACGCCATGATTTTCCAAAATAGTGAACCATGTGAGGAGGGTTCAGAGTCAAATATTGCACGTGCACTTCTTACCAGTAAGTATCCTACGGAAGTTCCAATACTGTAACTCTTTGTGTTCAGGAGAAAATAACAGTTGTTCTGCCACATTTCTATGGAATATGTTGAAGCAGAAGCAGGCCATGATTTTTCCAAAATAGTTAAGAAGTGAGGATGACTCAGAGTCAAATTTTGCAAATGCACTTCGTTGGGATACATATCCTATAGAAGTTTCTCTACTGTAACTCTTTGTATTCAGGAGAAAATCACACTTGATGTAAGACGTTTCAATAAAACATGTTCATGCATATCATTCCCTTCCAAAATCGTGAACCAAGTGAAGAGGACTCACAATCATATGTAGATTGTGCACATTTTTGGGATAAGTATCCTACACAGGTTTCTAGACTGTAAAACTTTGTGTTCTGGAGAAAACAACATTCGTTTTGTGCTGATTCTACCAACTATGTTCAGGCCTGTAATAAGCTTGAAAATAGTGACCAGTGAGGAAGCATCAAATTCACATGTTTCACTTTCACTTCTCAGAGATAAGAATACTGTAGATGTTCATAAGGTGTAACTTTTTATGTTCAGGAAAAAAATCACAAGGGTTTGTGTCGTTTTCATGGAATATGTTCATGCAGGCCATGTTTTTTCAAAAGATTGACCCACGTGAGGAAGACTGAGAGTTAAATGTTGGAAGTGCACTTCTAAGGGATAAGTATCCTATAGAAGATTCTATACTGTAACACTTTGTGTTCAGGAGAAGATAACACTTGTTTTGCAACATTTACTTATAACCTTTTCTCGCAGGCCATGATTTTCCAAAATAGTGAAAAAAGTGAGGAGTGTTCAGAGTCAAATATTGCACGTGCATTTCTTACTGGTAAGTATCCTTTGGAAGTTCCTATACTGTAACCCTTTGTGTTCAGGTGAAAATAACAGTTGTTGTGCCACATTTCCATGGAACATGTTGAAGCAGGTCAAGATTTTTCCAAAATAGTTAACGAAGAGAGAAGGACTCAGAGTCAAATGTTGCAAGTGCCCTTTTTAGCTGTAAATATCCCACAAAAGTTTCTATACTGTCATTCTTTGTGTTCAGGAGAGTATCACACTTGTTTTGCAATGTTTCCATGGAACCTATTCATGCAGGAAATGATTTCCAAAAGAGTGAACCAAGTGCAGAAGATTCAGAATCAAATGTAGGATGCACTTCTTGGGGATAAGAATCCTAGAGATGATTCTATACTGTAACTTTTGCGTTCAGGAGAAAATCATACTTGTTTTGTGACATTTGCATGGCACATGTTCACACAGGCCATGATTTTCTAAAATAGTGAACCAAGTGAGGAGGACTCTGAGTCAAATGTTGCAAGTGCACTTCTTTAGGATAAGTGTCGTTACAGAAGTTTCTATAATGTAACTCTTTGTGTTCAGGAGGAAATCACAATTGTTGTGCGACGTTTCCATGAAACATGTTCATGCATGTCATTCCCTTCCAAAATCGTGAACCAAGTGAAGAGGACTCACAGTCATATGTGCATGTGCACTTCTTTGGAATAAGTATCCTACACAGGTTTCTAGACTGTAAAACTTTGTGTTCTGGAGAAAACAACATTCGTTTTATGCTGATATTACCAACTATGTTCAGGCTTGTAATGAGCTTGAAAATAGTGACCAAGTGAAGAAACGTCAAATTCACATATTTCTCTTTCACTTCTCAGTGATAAGAATCCTGTAGATGTTCATACGTTGTAACTTTTTATGTTCAGGGAAAATCACACTGGTTTTGTGACGTTTACATGGAATATGTTCAGCAGGCCTTGATTTTCCAAAATAGTGAACCAAGTGAGGAAGACTGAGAGTCAAAAGTTGGAAGTGCACTTCTTAGGGATAAGTATCCTACAGAAGGTTCTATACTGTAACACTTTGTGTTCAGGAGAAGATCACATTGGTTTTGCGACATTTGCATATAACATGTTCACGCAGGCCATGATTTTCAAAAAGAGTGAACCAAGTGAGGAGGACTGAGAGTCCAATGTTGGAAGTGCACTCCTTAGGGATAAATATCCCACAGAAGATTCTATACTGTAACACTTTGTGTTCAGGAGAAGATCACACTTTTTTGGCCACATTTACATATAACATGTTCACGCAGACCATGAATTTCGAAAATAGTGAACCAGGTAAGCAGGATTCAGAGTCAAATGCTGGAAGTACACCTCTTAGGATTACTATCCTACAGAAGTTTGTATCCTACAGAAGTTTGTATAATGTAACATTTGCATTCAGGAGAAAATCATACTTGTTTTGTGATATTTGCATGGCACAAGTTCACACAGGCCATGATATTCCAAAGTAGTGAACCAAGTGAGGAGGACTCTGAGTCAAATATAGCAATTGCTCTTCTTTAGGATAAGTGTCGTTACAGAAGTTTCTCAACTGTAACTCTTTGTGTTCAGGAGGAAATCACACTTGTTTTACGATGTTTCCATGAAACATGTTCGTGCATGTCATTGCCTTCCTAAGTCGTGAACCAAGTGAAGAGAACTCATGTCATATGTAGCATGTGCACTTCCTTGGGACAAGTATCCTACACCGGTTTCTAGACTGTATAACTTTGTGTTCTGGAGAAAACAATATTCGTTTTGTGCTGATCCCACCAACTATGTTCAGGCCTGTAATGAGCTTGAAAATAGTGACCAAGTAAGGAAGCATCAAATTCACAAGTTTCACTTTCACTTCTCAGTGACAAGAATCCTGTAGATGTTCATACGTTGTAACTTTTTATGTTCAGGAGAAAATCACACTGGTTTTGTGACTTTTTCATGGAATAGGTTCAAGCAGGCTTGATTTTCCAAAAGAGTGAACCAAGTGAGGAAGACTGAGAATCAAATGTTGGAAGTGCACTTCTTAGGGATAAGTATCCTGCAGAAGATTCTATACTGCAACACTTTGTGTTCAGGAGAAGATCACACTTGTTTTGCGACATTTGCATATAACATGTTCACGCAGGCCATGATTTTCCAAAATAGTGAACCAAGTGATGGGGTTTCAGAGTCAAATATTGCACGTGCACTTCTTACTGGTAAGTATCCTACGGAAGTTCCTATACTGTAACTCTTTTTGTTCAGGGGAAAATAACAGTTGTTGTGCCACATTTCCATGGAACATGTTGAAACAGGCCATAATTTTTCCAAAAGTAGTTAACCAAGTGAGGATGACTCAGAGTCAAATGTTGCAAGTGCACTTCGTTGGGACACATATCCTACACAAGTTTCTATACTGTAACTCTTTGTGATCAGGAGAAATTCACACTTGTTGTGCGACAGTCAATGGAACATTCACAAGCAAGCCCTGATATTCCAAAATAGTGAATCAAGAGAGAAAGACTCAGAGTCAAATGTTGTAAGTGCTCTTCTTAGTGGTAGAATACCACAAAAGTTTCTATACTGTAATTCTTTGTGTTCAGGAGAGTATCACACTTGTTTTCGAATGCTTCCATGGAACATTTTCACACAGACTATGACTTTTCAAAATAGTGAACCAAGTGAGGAGGACTCAGAGTCAAATGTTGGAAATGCATTTCTTTTTTTTTTTTTTTTATTAATGGAAATGCACTTCTTAGTGGTAAGTATCCTACAGATGTTTCGATACTGTACATCTTTGTATTCTGCAGAAAATCACACTTGTTTTGCGATGTTTCCATGGAACCTATTCATGTAGGAGATGATTTCCAATATAGTGAACCAAGTGAGGAAGATTCTGAATCAAATGTAGGAGGTGCACTTCATAGGTAT
Source organism: Typhlomys cinereus (assembly GCA_023101885.1). Classification (NCBI taxonomy): domain Eukaryota; kingdom Metazoa; phylum Chordata; class Mammalia; order Rodentia; family Platacanthomyidae; genus Typhlomys; species Typhlomys cinereus. The sequence goes on from JALPQD010000103.1 coordinate 5,569,236, forward strand.
AAGTGTCCTAGAGAAGTTTCTACATATAACATTTGCAGTTCAGGAGAAAATCACACTTGTTTTGTGACATTTGCATGGAACATGTTTTCGCAGGCCATGAATTTCCAAAATAGTGAACCAGGTGAGCAGGATTCAGAGTCAAATGCTGGAAGTGCACCTCTTAGTGATAAGTATCCTACAGAAGTTTATATAATTTAACATTTGCATTCAGGAGAAAATCATACTTGTTTTGTGACATTTGCATGGCACATGTTCACACAGGCCATGATTTTCCAAAATAGTGAACCAAGTGAGGAAGTCTCTGAGTCAATTGTTCGAAGTGCACTTCTTTAGGATAAGTGTCGAAAAGAAGTTTCTATACCATAACTCTTTGTGTTTAGGAGGAAATCACACTTGTTGTACGAAGTTTCCATGAAACATGTTCATGCATGTCATTCCCTTCCAAAATCTTGAACCAAGTGAAGAGGGCTCCCAGTCATATGAAGCATGTGCACTTCCTTGGGACAAGTATCCTACACAGGTTTCTAGACGGTAAAACTTCGTGTTCTGGAGAAAACAGCATTCGTTGTGTGCTGATTCTACCACCTATGTTCAGGCCTGTAATGAGCTTGAAAATAGTGACCAAGTGAGGAAGCGTCAAATTCACATGTTTCACTTTCACTTCTCAGTGATAAGAATCCTGTAGATGTTCATAAGTTGTAACTTTTTATGTTCAGGGAAAATCACACCGGTTTTGTGACGTTTTCATGGAATATGTTCCGCAGGCCTTGATTTTCCAAAATAGTGAACCATGTGAGGAAGACTGAGAGTCAAATGTTGGAAGTGCACATCTAAGGGATAAGTATCCTACAGAAGATTCTATACTGTAACACTTTGTGTTCAGGAGAAGATCACACTTGTTTTGCGACATTTGCATATACCATGTTCACGCAGGCCATGAATTTCCAAAATAGTGAACCAGGTGAGGAGGACACAGAGTCAAATGCTAGAAGTGCACCTCTTAGGGATAAGTATTCTACAGAAGTTTGTATACTGTATCATTTGCATTCAGGAGAAAATTGAGGAGTGTTCACAGTCAAATATTGTACGTGCACTTCTTACTGTTAAGTATCCTACGGAAGTTGCTTATCCGTAACTCTTTCTGTTCAGGAGAAAATAAGAGTTGTTGAGCCACATTTCCATGGAATATGTTGAAGTAGGCCATGATTTTTTCAAAATAGTTAACCAAGTGAGGATGACTCGGAGTCAAATGTTGCAAGTGCACTTCATTGGGATACGTATCCTACAGAAGTTTCCATATTGTAACTCTTTGTGAGCAGGAGAAAGTCACACTTGTTGTGCGACAGTCAATGGTACATTTACACGCAAGCCATGATATTCCAAAATAGTGAACCAAGAGAGAAGGACTCAGAGTCAAATGTTGCAAGTGCTCTTCTTAGACGTAAGTATCCCACCAAATTTTCTATATTGTAATTCTTTGTGTTCAGGAGATTATCACACAGGTTTTGCAATGTTTTCTGGGAACATGTTCACGCAGGCTAGGATTTTCCAAAAATAGTCAACCAAGTGAGGAGGACTCAGAGTCAAATGTTGGAAGTGTACTTCATTGGGAAACTTATCCTACAGAAGTTTCCATACTGTAACTCTTTGTGATCAGGAGAAAGTCACACTTTTTGTGTAACAGGCAATGGAACATTTACACGCAAGCCATGATAATCCAAAATAGTGAACCAAGAGAGAAGGACCCAGAGTCAAATGTTGCAAGTGCACTTCGTTGGGATATGAATGCTACAGAAGTTTTTATACTGTAAGTCTTTGTGTTCAGGAGGAAATCACACTTGTACGACCTTTCCATGAATCATGTTCATACAGGTCATTCCCTTCCAAAATCGTGAACCAAGTGAAGAGGACTCACAGTCATAAGGAGCATGTGCACTTCTTTGGGATAAGTATCCTATACAGGTTTCTAGACTGTACAACTTTGTGCTCTAGAGAAAACTACATTCATTTTGTGTTGATTCTACCAACTATGTTCAGGCTTGTAATGAGCTTGAAAATAGTAACCAAGTTAGGAACCGTCAAATTCACATGTTTCTCTTTCACTTCTCAGTGATAAGAATCCTGTAGATGTTCATACGTTGTAACTTTTTATGTTCAGGAGAAAATCACACTGGTTTTGTGACGTTTTCGTGGAATATGTTCACGCAGGCCTTGATTTTACAAAGAGTGAACCAAGTGAGGAAGACTGAGAGTCAAATGTTGTAAGTGAACTTCTTGGGGATAAGTATCCAACAGAACACTTTGTGTTCAGGAGAAGATCACACTTGTTTTGCGACATTTGCATATAACATGTTCACGCAGGCCATGATTTTCGAAAATAGTGAACCAAGTGAGGAGGGTTCAGAGTCAAATATTGCACGTGCACCTCTTACCGGTAAGTATCCTACGGAAGTTCCTATACTGTAACTCTTTGTGTTCAGGAGAAAATAACAGTTGTTGTGCCATATTTCCTTGGAACATGTTGAAGCAGGCCATGATTTTTCCAAAATAGTTAACCAAGAGAGGATGACTCAGAGTCAAATGTTGCAAGTGCACTTCATTGGGATATGAATGCTACAGACTTTTATATACTGTAACTCTTTGTGATCAGGAGAAAGTCACACTTGTGCGACAGTCAATGGAACATTTACACGGAAGCCATGATATTCCAAAATAGTGAACCAAGAGAGAATGATTCAGAGTCAAATGTTGCAAGTGCTCTTCTTAGACGTAAGTATCCCACCAAATTTTCTATATTGTAATTCTTTGTGTTCAGGAGATTATCACACAGGTTTTGCAATGTTTTCTGGGAACATGTTCACGCAGGCTATGACTTCCCAAAATAGTGAACCAATTGAGGAAGACTCAGAGTCAATGCTGGAAGTGTACTTCTTAGTGGTAAGTATCCTACAGAAGTTTCGATACTGTACCTCTTTGTGTTCTGCAGAAAATCACACTTGTTTTACGACGTTTCCATGTAAACTATTCATGCAGGAAATGATTTCCAAAATAGTGAACCAATTGCGGATGATTCAGAATCAAATGTAGGAAGTACACTTCTTGGGGATAAGTATCCTAGAGATGTTTCTACACTGTAACATTTGCGTTCAGGAGAAAATCATACTTGTTTTGTGACATTTGCATGGCACATGTTCACACAGGCCATGATTTTCCAAAATAGTGAACCATGTTAGGAGGACTCTGAGTCAAATGTTGCAAGTACACCTCTTTAGGATAAATTTATACAGAAGTTTTTATACTGTACTCTTTGTGTTCAGGAGGAAATCACACTTGTTGTACGACGATTCCATGAAACATGTTCATGCATGTCATCCCCTTCCATAATCGTGAAAAAAGTGAAGAGGACTCAAAGTCATATGTAGCATGTGCACTTCTTTGGGATAAGTATCCTACACAGGATTCTAGACTGTAAAACTTTGTGTTCTGGAGAAAACAATATTCGTTTTGTGCTGATTCTACCAACTATGTTCAGGCTTGTAGGGAGCTTGATAATAGGGAGCAAGTGAGGAAGCGTCAAAATCACATGTTTCTCTTTCACTTCTCAGTGATAAGAATCCTGTAGATGTTCATACGTTTTAACTTTTTATGTTCAGGAGAAAATCACACTGGTTTTGTGACGTTTTCATGGAATATGTTCACACAGGCCTTGATTTTCCAAAAGAGTGAACAAAGTGAGGAAGACTGAGAGTCAAATGTTGGAAGTGCACTTCTTAGGGATAAGTATCCAACAGAAGATTCTATACTGTAAAACTTTGTGTTCAGGAGATCACACTTGTTTTGCGACATTTGCATATAACATGTTCACGCAGGCCATGATTTTCCAAAGGAGTGGACAAAGTGAGGAGGACTGAGCGTCTAATGTTGGAAGTGCACTCCTTAGGGATAAATATCCCACAGAAGATTCTATACTGTAACACTTTGTGTTCAGGAGAAAATTACACTTGTTTTGCGACATTTGCATATAACATGTTCATGCAGGCCATGATTTTCCAAAATAGTGAACCAAGTGAGGAGGGTTCAGAGTCAAATATTACACGTGCACTTCTTACTGGTATGTATCCTATGGAAGTTCCTATTATGTAACTCTTTGTGTTCAGGAAAAATAACAGTTGTTGTGCCACATTTCCATGAAACATGTTGAAGCAGGCCATGATTTTTCCAAAATAGTTAACCAAGAGAGGATGACTCAGAGTCAGATGTTGCAAGTGCACTTCCTGGACACCTATCCTACAGAAGTTTCTATGCTGTAACTCTTTGTGATCAGGACAAAGTCACACGTGTTGTGCAACAAGTCAATGGAACATTTACACACAAGCCATGATATTCCAAAATAGTGAATCAAGAGAGAAGGACTCAGAGTCAAATGTTGCAAGTGCTCTTCTTAGCGGTAAGTATCCCACAAAAGTTTCTATACTGTAATTCTTTGTGTTCAGGAGAATATCACACTTGTTTTGGAATGTTTCCATGGAACATGTTCACGCAGGCTATGACTTTCCAAAATAGTGAACCAAGTGAGAAGGACTCAGAGTCAAATGTTGGAAGTGCACTTCTTAGTGGTAAGTATCCTACAGATGTTTCGATACAGTACCTCTTGGTGTACTGCAGATAATCACACTTGTTTTGCGACGTTTCCATGGAACCTATTCATGCAGGAGATGATCTCTAAAATAGTGAACCAAGTGCGGAAGATTCAGAATCAAATGTACGAAGTGCACTTCTTGGGGATAAGTATCCTAGAGAAGTTTCTACATTGTAACATTTGCGTTCAGGAGAAAACCATCCTTGTATTGTGACATCTGCATGGACATGTTCAAGCAGGCCATGAATTTCAAAATAGTGAACCAGGTGAGCAGGATTCAGAGTCAAATGCTGGAAGTGCACCTCTTAGTGATAAGTATCCTACAGAAGTTTGTATAATGTAACATTTGCATTCAGGAGAAAATCATACTTGTTTTGTGATATTTGCATGGCACATGTTCACACAGGCCATGATTTTCCAAAATAGTGAACAAAGTGAGGAGGTCTCTGAGTCAATTGTACCAAGTGCACTTCTTTGGGATAAGTGTTGTAAAGAAGTTTCTATACCATAACTCTTTGTGTTCAGGAGGAAATCACACTTGTTGTACGACGTTTCCATGAAACATGTTCATGCATGTCATTCCCTTCCAAAATCGTGAACCAAGTCAAGAGGACTCACAGTCATATGAAGCATGTGCACTTCTTTGGATAAGTATGCTGCACAGGTTTCTAGATGTAATACTTTGTATTCTGGAGAAAACAACATTTGTTTTGTGCTGATTCTACCAACTATGTTCAGGCCTGTAATGAGCTTGAAAATAGTGACCAAGTAAGGAAGCGTCAAATTCACATGTTTCACTTCCACTTCTCAGTGATAAGAATCCTGTAGATGTTCATACGTTGTAACTTTTTATGTTCAGGGGAAAATCACACTGGTTTGGTGACGTTTTCATGGAATATGTTCACGCAGGCCTAGATTTTCCAAAAGAGTGAACCAAGTGAGGAAGACTGAGAGTCTAATCTTGGAAGTGCACTTCTTAGGGATAAGTATCCTATAGAAGATCCTATACTGTAACACTTTGTATTCAGGAGAAGATCACACATGTTTTGCGACATTTGCATATAACATGTTCATGCAGGCCATGATTTTCCAAAATAGTGAACCGAGTGAGGAGGATTCTGAGTCAAATGTTGCAAGTACACTTCTTTAGGATAAGTGTCGTACAGAAGTTTCTATACTGTAACTCTTTGTGATCAGGAGAAAGTCACACTTGTTGTACGACAGTCAATGGTACATTTACACGCAAGCCTAGATATTCCAAAATAGTGAACCAAGAGGGAAGGACTCAGAGTCAAATGTTGCAAGTGCTCTTCTTAGAGGTAAGTATCCCACCAAAGTTTCTATAGTCTAATTCTTTGTGTTCAGGAGATTATCACACTTGTTTTGCAATGTTTCCTGGAAACATGTTCACGCAGGCTATGGTTTTCCAAAATAGTGAACCAAGTGAGGATGACTCAGAGTCAAATGTTGGAAGTGTACTTCGTTGGGAAACTTATTCTACAGAAGTTTCTATTCTGTAACTCTTTGTGATCAGGAGAAAGTCACACTTGTTGTGTGACAGGCAATGGAACATTTACACACAAGCCTATGATATTCCAAAAGAGTGAACCAAGAGAGAAGGACTCAGAGCCAAATGTTACAAGTGCTCTTCTTAGCGGTAAGTATCCTACAAATGTTTCTATACTGTAATTCTTTGTTTGCAGGAGAGTATCACACTAGTTTTGCAATGTTTCCATAAAACATGTTCAGGCAGGCTATGATTTTCCAAAATAGTGAACCAAGTGCGGAGGACTCAGAGTCAAATGTTCGAAGAGCACTTCTTAGTGATAAGTATCCTACAGAGGTTTCAATACTGTACCTCTTTGTGTTCTGCAGAAAATCACACTTGTTTTGCGACGTTTCCACGGAACCTATTCATGCAGGAGATGATTTCCAAAAGAGTGAACCAAGTGGTTAGGACTCAGTATCAAATGGAGGAAGAGCACTTCTTGGGGATAAGTATCCTAGAGACGTTTCTACAATGTAACATTTGTTTTCAGGAGAAAATCATACTTGTTTTGTGACATTTGCATGGCACATGTTCACACAGGCCATGATTTTCCAAAACAGTGAACCAAGTGAGGAGGACTCTGAGTCAAATGTTGTAAGTGCACTTCTTTAGTATAAGTGTCGTTACAGAATTTTCTCTACTGTAACTCTTTGTGTTCAGGAGGAAATCACACTTGTTGTACGATGTTTCCATGAAACATGTTGACGCATGTCATTCCCTTCTAAAATCGTGAACCAAGTGAAGAGGACTCACTGTCATATGTAGCATGTGCACTTCTTCGGAACAAGTATCCTACACTGGTTTCTAGACTGTATAACTTTGTGCTCTGGAGAAAACTACATTCATTTTGTGTTGATTCTACCAACTGTGTTCAGGTTTGAAATGAGCTTGAAAATACTGACCAAGTGAGGAAGCATCAAATTCACATGTTTCACTTTCACTTCTCAGTGATAAGAATCCTGTAGATGTTCATATGTTGTAACTTTTTATGTTCAGGAGAAAATCACACTGGTTTTGTGACGTTTTCATGGATAATGTTCACTCAGGCCTTGATTTTCCAAAATGGTGAACCAAGTGAGGAAGGCTGAGAGTCAAATGTTGGAAGTGCACTTCTTAGGGATAAGTATCCTACAGAAGATTCTATACTGTAACACTTTGTGTTCAGGAGAAGATCATACTTGTTTTGCGACATTTGCATATAACATGTTCACGCAGGCCATGATTTTCCAAAATAGTGAACCAAGTGAGGAGTTTTCAATGTCAAATATTGCACGTGCACTTTTTTCGGGTAAGTGTCCTACCGAAGTTCCTATACTGTATCTATGTATTCAGGATAAAATAAGAGTTGCTGTGCCACATTTCAATGGAATGTGTTGAAGCAGGCCATGATGTTTCCAAAATAGTTAACCAAGTGAGGATGACTCAGAGTCAAATGTTGCAAGTGTACTTCGTTGGGATACGTATCCTCTAGAAGTTTCTATACTGGAACTCTTTGTAATCAGGAGAAAGTCACACTTGTTGTGCGACAGTCAAGGGAACATTTACACGCAAGCCATGATATTCAGAAACAGTGAACCAAGAGAGAAGGACTCAGAGTCAAATGTTGCAAGTTCTCTTCTTCTTAGGGGTAAGTATCCCACCAAAGTTTCTATACTGTCATTCTTGGTGTTCAGGAGAGTATAATACTTGTTTTGCAATGTTTCCCTGGAACATGTTCACTCAGGCTATGATTTTGCAAAATACTGAACCAAGTGAGGAGGACTCAGAGTGAAATGTTGGAAGTGCACTTCTTAGTGGTAAGTATCCTACAGAAGTTTCGATACTGTACATCTTTGTGTTCTGCAGAAAATCGCACTTGTTTGTGACGTTTCCATGGAACCCATTCATGCAGGAGATGATCTCCAAAATAGTTTACCCAGTGCGGAGGATTCAGAATCAAATGTAGGAAGTGCACTTCTTGGGGGATAAGTATCCTACAGAAGTTTCTACACTGTAACATTTGCGTTCAGGAGAAAATCATCCTTGTTTTGTGACATTTGCATGGAACATGTTCACGCAGGCCATGAATGTCCAAAATAGTGAACAAAGTGAGGAGGATTCAGAGTCAAAGGGTGGAAGAGCACCTCTTAGGGAAAAGTATCCTACAGAAGTTTGTATACTGTAACATTTGCGATCAGGAGAAAATCATACTTGTTTGTTGTCATTTGCATGGCACATGTTCACACGGGCCATGATTTTACAAAATAGTGAGCCAAGAAAGGAAGACTCTGAGTCAAATGTTGCAAGTGCACTTCTCTAGCCTAAGTGTCGTACAGAAGTTTCTATACCATAACTCTTTGTGTTCAGGAGGAAATCACACTTGTACGACGTTTCCATGAAACATGTTCACGCCTGTCATTCTGTTCCAAAATCGTGAACCAAGTGAAGAGGACTCACAGTCAAATGTAGCATGTGCACTTCTTTGGGACAATTATCCTACACAGGTATCTAGACTGTAAAACTTTGTGTTCGGGAAAAAACAACATTCTTTTTGTGCTGATTCTACCAACTATGTTCAGGCCTGTAATGAGCTTGAAAATAGTGACCACGTGAGGAAGCTTCAAATTCACATGTTTCACTTCCACTCCTCAGCAATAAGAATTCTGTAGATGTTCATACGTTGTACTTTTTTATGTTCAGGAGGAAATCACACTGGTTTTGTGACGTTTTCATGGAATATTTTCACGCAGGGCTTGATTTTCCAAAATGGTGAACCAAGTGAGGAGGACTGAGAGTCAAATGTTGGAAGTGCACTTCTTAGGGATATGTGTCCTACAGAAGATTCTATACTGTAACACTTTGTGTTCAGGAGAAGATCACACTTTTTTTTGCGACATTTGCATATAACATGTTCACGCAGGCCATGATTTTCTAAAATATTTTACCAAGTGAAGAGGATTCAGAGTCAAATGATGGAAGTGAACCTCTTAGGGAAAAGTATCCTACAGAGGTTTGTATATTGTAACATTTGGGTTCAGGAGAAAATCGTACATGTTTTGTGACATTTGCATGACACATGTTCACACAGGCCATGATTTTACAAAATAGTGAGCCAAGTGAGGAGGACTCTGAGTCAAATGTTCTAAATGCACTTCTCTAGCATAAGTGTCGTACAGAAGTTTCTATAGTGTAACTCTTTGTGTTCAGGAGGAAATCACACTTGTTGTACGACATAAGCATGAAACATGTTCATGCATGTCATTCCCTTCCAAAATCGTGAACCAAGTGAAGGGGACTCACAGTCATATGTAGCATGTGTACTTCTTTGGGACAAGTATCCTACACAGGTACTAGACGGTAAAACTTTGTGTTCTGGAGAAAACAACATTCGTTTTGTGCTGATTCTGCCAACTATGTTCAGGCCTGTAATGAGCTTGAAAATATTGACCAAGTGAAGAAGCTTCAAATTCACATGTATCACCTACACTTCTCAGTGATAAGAATCCTGTAGATGTTCATACGTTGTCACTTTTTATGTTCAGGAGAAAATCACACTGGTTTTGTGACGTTTTCATGGTTATGTTCACGCAGGCCTTGATTTTCCAAATTGGTGAACCCAGTGAGGAAGACTGAGAGTCAAATGTTGGAAGTGCGCTTCTTAGGGATAAGTATCCTACAGAAGATTCTATACTGTAACTCTTTGTGTTCAGGAGGAAATCACACTTGTTGTATGACGTTTCCATGAAACATATTCATGCATGTAATTCCCTTCCAAAATCGTGAAACAAATGCGGAGGACTCTGAGTCAAATGTTGCAAGTGCACTTCTTTAGGATAAGTGTCGTACAGAAGTTTCTATAGTGTAATTCTTTGTGTTCAGGAGGATATCACACTTGTACGATGTTTCCATGAAACATGTTCATGCATGTCATTCCCTTCCAAAACCGTGAGCCAAGTGAAGAGGACTCACAGTCATATGTAGCATGTACACTTCTTTGGGACAAGTATCCTACACAGGTTTCTAGACGGTAAAACTTTGTGTTCGGGAGAAAATAACATTCGTCTTGTGCTGATTCTACCAACTATGTTCAGGCTTGTAATGAACTTGAAAATAGTGACCAAGTGAGGACGTGTCAAATTCACGTTTCACTTTCTCTACTCAGTGATAAGAATCCTGTAGATGTTCATACGTTCTACCTTTTTATGTTCAGGAGGAAATTACACTGGTTTTGTGACATTTTCATGGAATATGTTCACGCAAGCCTTGATTTTCCAAAATGGTCAACCAAGTGAGGAGGACTGATAGTCAAACGTTGGAAGTGCACTTCTTAGGGATGAGTATCCTACAGAAGATTTTATACTGTAACACTCCGTGTTCAGGAGTAGATAATACTTGTTTTGCGACATTTGCATGTAACATGTTCACGCAGGCCATGATTTTCCAAAATATTGTACCAAGTGAGGAGGATTCAGAGTCAAATGGTGGAAGTGCACCTCTTAGGGAAAAGTATCCTACAGAGGTTTGTATATTGTAACATTTGGGTTCAGGAGAAAAACGTACTTGTTTTGTGATATTTACATGGCACATGTTTACACAGGCCATGATTTTACAAAATAGTGAGCCAAGTGAGGAGGACTATGAATCAAATGTTGCAAATCCACTTCTCTAGCCTAAGTGTCGTACAGAAGTTTCTATAGTGTAACTCTTTGTATTCAGGAGAATATCATACTTGTTTTGCAACATTTGCATATAACATGTTCACGCAGGCCATGAATTTCCAAAATAGTGAACCAAGTGAGGAAGGTTCAGAGTCAAATATTGCACGTGCACTTCTTACAGGTAAGTGTCCTACGGAAGTTCCTATACTATAACTCATTGTGTTCAGGAGAAAATTACAGTTGTTGTGCCACAATTCCATGGAACATGTTAAAGCAGGCCATGATGTTTCCAAAATAGTTAACCAAGTGAGGATGACTTAGTCTTATGTTGCAAGTGCACTTCATTGGGATAGGTATCCTACAGAAGTTTCTATACTGTAACTCTTTGTGATCAGGAGAAAGTCACACTTGTTGTTGGACAGTCAATGGAACATTTACACGCAAGCCATGATGTTCCAAAATAGAGAACCAAGAGAGAAGGACTCAGAGTCAAATGTTACAAGTGCTCTTCTTCTTAGTGGTAAGTATCCCACAAAAGTTTCTATACTGTCATTCTTTGTGTTCAGGAGAGTATCACACTTGTTTTGCAATGTTTCCCTGGAACATGTTCACGCAGGCTATGATTTTGCAAAATATTGAACCAAGTGAGGAGGACTCAGATTCAAACTATGGAAGTGCACTTCTTAGTGGTAAGTATCCTACAGAAGTTTTGATACTGTACCTCTTTGTTTTCTGCAGAAAATTACACTTGTTTTGCGATGTTTCCATGGAACCTATTCATGCAGGAAATGATTTCCAAAATAGTGAACCAAGTGCGGAGGATTCAGAATCAAATGTAGGAAGTGCACTTCTTGCCGATAATTATTCTAGAGAAGTTTCTACACTAACATTTGGGTTCAGGAGAAATTCATACTTGTTTTGTGACATTTCCATGGAACATGTTCACACATGCCATGAATGTCCAAAGTAGTGAACCAAGTGAGGAAAATTCAGAGTGAAATAGTGGAAGTGCACCTCTTAGGGATAAGTATCCTACAGAAGTTTGTATACTGTAACATTTGCGTTCAGGTGAAAATCATACATGTTTTGTAACATTTGCATGGCACATGTTCACACAGGCCATGATTTTCCAAAAATAGTGAACCAAGTGAGGAGGACTCTGAGTCAAATTTTGCAAGTGCGTTACTTTAGGATAAGTGTCGTACAGAAGTTTCTGTAGTGTAACTCTTTGTGTTCAGGAGGAAATCACACTTGTATGACGTTTCCATGAAACATGTTCATGCATGTCATTCCCTTCCAAAATCGTGAGCCAAGTGAAGAGGACTCACAGTCATATGTAGCATGTGCACTTCTTTGGGTCAAGTATCATACATAGGTTTCTAGACTGTAAAACTTTGTATTCTGGAGAAAATAACATTCGTTTTGTGCTGATTCTACCAAATATGTCTGTAATGAGCTTGAAAATAGTGACCAAGCTCACTATATACTGTATACTGTATACTATAACATTTGGGTTCAGGAAAAAAATCATACTTGTTTTGTGACATTTGCATGGCACATGTTCACACAGGCCATGATGTCAAATTCATATGTTTCACTTTCACTTCTCAGTGATAAGAATCATGTAGATGTTCATACGTTGTAACTTTTTTTATATAATACTTTTTATTATTATTTCAACTCATACATACTTAATAGGTACACCAGTTCCCTCCCTCCCTCCTCCTCCCCCTGATCCTCCTACTCTCCCTCCCCTAACCCCTCCCGCACCATCCCCCCGTGCCTCCTGCCCCGAATCCCAGAGTCCTTTCTTGTGCATGCCTGACTCTTCTCTGGGCCCTCCTCTCTGATGACGTACAAGGACCCAGTGGCATTTCCCTGAACCCCTTCCTGTATTCCCCTTAAGCATAGGAACACTACTGTGGCTGTCAATCCCTTGCCTCCAAGGATCTTGGTGCCTTTAGCAGATGCTAGACTTTGTGAGGTCAATAGTGTGTTGGACATTGCGCCAGGCATACAATGTCCAATATGATTGCTTCGGCCCTAACTTGTGTGGAGTATCTTGTAAATCATTGCTCCTCCCATCTTTTTGCTGGTACCTTGCCCCCTCTTCCGCAAATGTCCCTGAGCTTCAGGATAGGGAGAGATTAGTCTGGCCTATTTCTAGGTGGTTGTTATAGAGTCTCTGAAGTTTTGGATTGTGGTTCCTTGATTTTCTTTTGCAGTTTTGTTGCTCCTGTACTGCCCTTCACTCCATCATGATGGGCACTGTATGTCACCCCCTGTCCAGAGACAGAAAACTGTTAAACTGGAGTCTTATTATAAGAGCACATTCAAGTGTAAATGTAATACTTATACCCAAAATTGGAATCACAGGGTCATATGGCCTTAGGCAATGGGAGGGGTCCATCACCCATTTGCAAAATGGTTACTTTTTAATCTGCCTGACTATATGCCCTCCCCTTCTGGTGAGTTCATACCCCCTTAAGCGTAAATGATCAGCAACGAATTGTGAACTTAACTAGGTGTCACATTACTTTCTTGCAGTCCTTGATGGAGGCCTATTTTCTCTACTGTAAAATGGTCACTTCTCTCCTTGTTTCTGGTGTGGCCCTCCAACCCCATTCCTCCTGTTCATAATCCTTGCAATAACTGTAGGTAATACATAGATTTACCTATGAGTGTCTCAAGATGGCTGGGTGGGTTTGGTATTAGGAGCCACCTATTAGGGAGTACATATGGCGCTTAATTTTCTGGGTCTGGGATACGTCACTTAATATAATTGTTTCTAATGACATCCATTTCCCAGCAAATTCCAGTAATTCATCATTTTTGATGGCTGAGTAGTACTCCATTGTATAGATGTATCACAATTTCCTTATCCACTCGTCAACTGTTGAACATTTGAGCTAATTCCATGACTTTGCTATTGTAAACAGTGTTGCTATGAACATGGTCATGCTTGTGCTTTCGAGGTGAACCTCTGCTGTATGGGGGGTTACACCCAAAAGTCGAATCGCAGGGTCATATGGCATTTCAATCTTTAATTTCTTTAAGAATCTCCAGACGGCTTGCCAGAGTGGCTGTATGAGCCTGGATTCCCACCAGCAATGTAGGATAGTTCCCCTCTCTCCACATCCTCCCCAGCATTTGTTGTTGTTTGTGTTGTGGATTTTTGCCATCCTGACTGGGGTGAGATGATATCTCAGGGAGGTTTTGATTTGCATTTCCCTGATGGCTAAGGAAGTGGAACATTTTTTAAGATATTTGTTAGACATTTTAATTTCATCCATAGTAAAGTTTCTTTTAAGTTCCAGGGCCCATTTTTTAATTGGGCCATTAGTTTCTTTGGTGTTTAGTTTTCTAAGTTCTTTGTGCACTCTGGACAGCAGAGTTCTCTCAGATGTGTGATTAGTGAAGATTTTCTCCCATTCTGTGGGTTGCCTTTGAGCTCGCGTTACAATCTCTTTATCTGAACAGAAGCTCTTTAATTTCACAAGATCCCAACTGTTGAGAGTTGGTAGCATTGACTGTGCCATTGGATGTCTGTTTAGGAACTGTTGGCCTAGCCCAATCAGCTCGAGGGAGTTCCCTATCCTTTCAACTATGGTTTTTATAGTCTCTGGCCTGATATCAAGGTCCTTGATCCATTTGGAATTAAGTCTTGTACATGGTGACAAGTACGGGTCCAGCTTTAATCTTCTGCATGTGGAGATCCAGTTTTCCCAGCACAATTTGTTGAAGATGCTGTTCTTTTTCCATTGGATTCATTGGGCCCCTTTGTCAAAGTCCAAATGGCTGTATTTTTTTGTGCTTATATATGGGTCTTCAACCCTTATCCATTGATGTGTCTATTTTGGAGCCAGTACCAGGCTGTATTTATAACTATGGATTTGTAATATAGACGAAGGTTCGGTATGGTAATACCTCCAGCAGTGTTTTTGTTACTCAGGATTCTCTTTGCTATCCTGGGTCTTTTGTGTCTCCATATGAATTTTGAGATTGTTTGGTCAACTTCTTTAAAGAATTTCTTTGGGATTTTGATTGGTATAGCATTGAATCTGTATATTGCCTTTGGTAGGATGGTCATTTTTACGATGTTGATTCTGCCAATCCAGGAACATGGGAGTTCTTTCCACCTTCTGGTGTCTTCTGCAATTTCTTTCTTTAGGGTTTTAAAGTTTTCATTGTAAAGGTCTTTTACCTCCTTGGTTAGGTTTATACCAAGGTATTTCATTTTTTTAGGGGCTATAGTGAATGGATTGGTTTCTTTCAAGGCTTTTTCACTTCTTTCATTCTGGGCATATAGGAAGGCCTCTGATTTTTGCACATTTATTTTGTATCCTGCCACCCTGCTGAACTTCTCAATTAGTTCCAGGAGCTTCCAGGTGGAGTTTTTGGGATCACTCTGGTATAAGATCATGTCATCTGCAAATAGGGATAGTTTGACTTCTTCCTTGCCAATTTGAATCCCTCTTCTGTTCCTTTCTTGCCTTATGGCTTCAGCTAAGACTTCAAGTACAATATTGAATAGAAGTGGTGAGAGTTGACAGTCTTGTATAGTTTCTGATCGAAGTGGGAATGCTTTCAATTGTTCCCCATCATACGTTGTAACTTTTCATGTTCAGTAGAAAATCACACTAGTTTGTGACGTTTTCAAGGAATATGTTCACGCAGGCCTTGATTTTCCAAAATGGTGAACCAAGTGAGGAAGACTGAGAGTCAAATGTTGGAAGTGCACTTCTTAGGGTTAAGTATCCTACAGAAGATTCTATACTGTAACACTTTGTGTTCAGGAGAAGATCATACTTGTTTTGCCACATTTGCATATAACATGTTCACGCAGGCCATGAATTTCCAAAATAGTGAACCAAGTGAGGAATGTTCAGCGTGAAATATTGCACGTGCACTTCTTACCAGTAAGTGTAATACGGAAGTTCCTATACTGTAACTCTTTGTGTTAGGAGTAAATAACAGTTGTTGTGCCACATTTCCATGGAACATGTTGAAGCAGGCCATGATTTTTCCAAAACAGTTAACCAAGTGTGGATGACTCAGAGTCAAATGATGCAAGTGCACTTCGTTGGTATACATAACCTACAGAAGTTTCTTTACTGTAACTCTTTGTGATCAGGAGAAAGTCACATTTGCTGTGCGACAGTCAATGGAACATTCACACGCAAGCCATGGTATTCCAAAATAGTGAACCAAGAGAGAATTATTCAGAGTCAAATGTTGCAAGTGCTCTTCTTCTTAGGGCTAAATATCCCACAATAGTTTCTATACTGTCATTCTTTGTGTTCAGGTGAGGAGGATTCAGAGTCAAATATTGGAAGTGCACTTCTTAGTGGTAAGTATCCTACAGAAGTTTCGATTCTCTACCTCTTTGTGTTCTGCAGAAAATCACACTTGTTTTGCTACGTTTCCATGGAACCTATTCATGCAGAAGATGATTTCCAATATAGTGAACCAATTGCGTAGGATTCAGAATTAAATGTAGGAAGTGCACTTCTTGCGGATAAGTATTCTAGAGAAGTTTCTACACAGTAACATTTGTGTTTAGGAGAAATTCATACTTGTTTTGTGACATTTGCATGGAACATGTACACGCAGGCCATGAGTTTCCAAAATAGTGAACCAAGTGAGGAGGATTCAGAGTCAAATGCTGGAAGTGCACCTCTTAGGGATAAGTATCCTACAGAAGTTTGTATACTGTAACATTTGGGTTCAGGAGAAAATCATGCTTGTTTTGTGACATTTGCATGGCACATGTTCACACAGGCCATGATTTTACAATTAGTGAACCAAGTGAGCAGGACTCTGAGTCAAATGTTACAAGTGCACTTCTTTAGGATAAGTGTCATACAGAAGTTTCTATACTGTAACTCTTTGTGTTCAGGATGAAATCACACTTGTTGTATGACGTTTCCATGAAAGATGTTCATGCATGTCATTCCCTTCCAAAATCCTGAACCATGTGAAGAGGACTCACAGTCGTATGTAGCATGTGCACTTCTTTGGGACAAGTATCCTACACAGGTTTCTAGACTGCGGCTTGGCCTGCATCCCCCTGTCCTGGACCGACCCCACCCCCTTCGTGCCACCCCTCCCCCACCCATGTGGAGTGAGTGAGAGAGAGAGAGAGAGAGAGAGAGAGCACAGCCCCCAACCAACCTGGAGCCCCACGCGTCCGGGCGGCGGCGAGCACCCAAGCCGACTGCGGCTTGGCCTGCGCCACCTGGCCCGAACAGACCCCAGCCCCCTCTGTGCCGCCCCACCCCCGCCCAAGGTAAGTGAGTGAGAGCGAGAGAGAGAGCACAGCCCAGCCCCCAACCAACCGGAGCCACACGCGTCCCAATGGCGGCAAGCACACAGGCTGACTGCGGCTTAGCCTGCTCCTTGTGTGCCTAGCCACCCCCCTGGATCCCAGGTGAAGAATTCTGCCATTGAGCCAGGGAGCAAATGATCCCAGCCCAGCCCAGCCCCCCCACCCGGGAGACTCCCGGCCAGCAGCACCATGCTGTGCAGCCACAGGCTTTGCCTCTGGGGCCCCGCCCCTCTCCGCGCCTACCTTCCCAGGTCACAGGTGAAGAATTCTGCTGTCAACTTCCGACTCTCTGCCTCTCTGGCCCACCGGGGACCTACACACATGGTCCGTGGAAGACACACTTCTACTCAGAATCCAATAGAGCCCAAAGGAAACTCAAGCAAAATTCCAAGGAACAAAGGGAGCACAGGCCATACATCTGGACTCCACTACAATCATTATATCACGTGGGCGAGTTTCTTCTCATCCAGCCCAAAGATAAGTAAACTTTTTCTTTGCAACTTACTGATCCTTTAAAGTATCAATGCTGTAGATCAAGTTTCTCATACAGCCACCCCACAACATACAACTCCAGGGAGTACACCACTCACCCCCACATTTCACCAAGAAACTAAATTGTAAAAGTGCACTACCAAACTATTATTCCCCCCTGGTAACATAACCTGACTTAACTGACGTACTAACAGCCTAGTAGCCTCATCTAGGATATAATAATAACAATACACAAACATACCCAATCCAAGGTAAGCACTAGTAATAACTGGCAAGCGTAACAATACTAACTACATTGATTCAGTGAAAAACACAGAAACTGAAAGGTCCTAAAAAACAAAACAACAATGTACAAGTCAAAATGCAGATCCACAAGAAACAAAACCCAATAAGACCAATCTTCTGCCGAAAGAATCAATCCCATAATGAGGGATTTCGACCAGAACAAATCCACAGAAAATAGCCACGGAAGCCAGACCCAACATAACAACTTTCAGAGAATGATCCTTACCATGATTAATACTATGAAAGAGGAAATCCGAGAAGAGTTAAACAACCGTATGAACCACTTTGAACAGGAACACAACTGGCACTTGGAGGAGTTGAGAAAACAGTTCAAGAAACAAAAATAGGTATGGAGCAATTAAAACAGTCTCAGGCAGAGTTTAAAATTGAACTAAAAGACAAGTTATCTTCAACCCAAAACTCAACAGAGAGTCTTATCAGCAGAACAAATGAGGCAGAAAATAGAATTTCAGATCTTGAAGACAAAGTGGGAGAATTAAGCAGCTCAATGGAAGAGATTGTTAAAGCCAAAAAGATACTGGAGAGGAACATTCAAGAGATATGGGACACCCTGAAGAAGCCTAACATGCGCATTCATGGAATACCAGAACAAGAATCCCAAAATACCACATCTAAGGAAATATTTCAATTCATCATAAATGACAACTTCCCACAATTAAAGAATGAGAGGCCTATCCAAATACAAGAGGCATTTCGCACTCCAAACAGATACAACCAAAGTAGAAAATCGCCACGGCAAATAATAGTCAAAACACTGCACATTCAAGACAAAGCAAAGCTGCTGAGAGCTTCAAGAGAAAAAAAGCAACTCACTTTTAAAGGTAAACCTATTAGAATAACAAATGACTACTCAATGGAAACAGTAAAAGCAAGAAGAGCTTGGAGAGACATACTTCAAGTATTAAATGAGCAAAAATGCCATCCCAGATTGATATACCCGGCAAAACTATCTGTCATGATTGAGGGAGAAAGAAAAGTTTTCCAGCACAAAGACAACTTGAAGGGATACATGTCTACCAAACCAGGCCTTCAAAAAATCCTAGAACTGATACTCAAGTTTGAAGAAAAGAACAAGCGTATCCAGGACAGAATGGAAGTATAATACCACCAAAACATAAATATCAAACAACATGCTTACAAAATCTACTAAACATAAAAAATGTCCAGAATTTAAAATAATTTCTCCATTATAAAATTAAATGTCAATGGTATTAACTCACCGATTAAGAGACACAGATTACAAACTTGGATTAAAAACCACAATCCACCAATCTGCTGCCTTCAGGAAACTCATCTCACCACAAAAGATAGGCACGCTCTAAAAATAAAAGGCTGGTCCAAAATCTTATAAGCTAATGGAACCAGGAAACAGGCGGGGGTAGCAATTATGCTTTCAGACAAAGTGGACTTCAAACCAAAGAAAATCATAAGAGACACAGATGGATACTACATTTTAGTCACAGGTACAATTCACCAGGAAGACTTCACAATCCTGAACATTTATGCACCCAATACGGGCCCCTCCACATTCATTACGAAAACTCTATAGCATCTAAAGCAAGAAATCAACCCCCAACGATAATTCTCGGGGATTTCAACACCGCCCTCTCAACATGGGATAGATCAACAGGTCAAAAGCTTAACAGAGACACTTTGGAACTTAATCAAACCCTGAAAGAAATGGACCTTACAGATCTCTATCGAACTTTTCACCCACGCACCAAAGAATACACATTTTTCTCAGCAGCACACGGAACTTTCTCCAAAATAGATCACATATTGGGCCACAAAATGAATTTACACATATTCAAGAAAGTTGAAATTCTAACCTGTGCCCTATCAGACCACCACAGCCTAAAGCGGGACATCCACAACAACAAAACAAACAAGAGAAAATACACTAACTCCTGGAAACTTAACAATATGATTCTGAATGAAAACTGGATTCAGGAAGAAATTAAACAGGAAATTCAAGATTTCCTGAAAGTGAACGATAACGAAAATACAACTTACCAAAATCTCTGGGACACAATGAAAGCTCTTCTAAGAGGTAAGTTCATAGCTCTTAATGCCTACATCAAAAAAATGGAAACATCAGAAATAAATAACTTAACGATGCAGCTTAAGGCTTTAGAGCAACTTGAGCAATCTAATCCCAAAAGTAGTAGAAGAGAAGAAATTAGCAAAATAAGGGGAGAAATATCGGAAATCGAGACTAAGAAAACGATAGAAAAAATCAACCAGTCAAAAAGCTGGTTCTTTGAAAAAATCAATGAGATAGATACACCCCTAGCTAAATTAACCAAAAGCAAGAGAGAGAAAACCCAAATTAACAAAATTAGAAATGAACATGGAGTAATCACTACTGATACCCAAGAAATCCAGAGAATTATAACATCATATTTCAAAAACTTATACTCAGTGAAGTTTGACAACACACAAGAGATGGATGAATTTCTAAGTAAACACATCTTACCTAAATTGGATCAGGAAGTTGTGAATTACTTAAATGGCCCTATAGCATATAAGGAAATTGAAGAAGTAATCTCAAATCTTCCCACCACAAAATGTCCTGGACCACATGGATTCAGCACAGAATTCTACCAGACATTTAAGGAGTCAATAACACCAATACTCCTTAAACTGTTCCATCAAATAGCAAAGGAAGGAACACTACCAAATTCCTTCTATGAAGCTAATATCGTCTTAATCCCAAAACCTAATAAAGATTCACTTAAAAAAGAAAACTATAGGCCGATCTCCCTGATGAACACAGACACAAAGATTCTCAACACAGTCCTAGTAAATCGGATTCAAAAACATATCAAAAAGATCATTCACGGGGACCAAGTAGGCTTCATCCCCGGCATGTAAGGTTGGTTCAACATACAAAAATCAATAAATGTAATTCATCATATAAACCAGTCCAAAGTCCAAGACCACATGATACTGTCAATAGACGCAGAAAAAGCCTTTGACAAGATCTAACAGGCTTTTATGATCAAAACCCTAACGACAGTAGGAATGGAAGGAACCTTTATCAATATGATAAAAGCTGTATACAACAAGCCCACAGCAAGGATTATGCTCAATGGGGAACAATTGGAAGCATTCCCACTTCGATCAGGAACTAGACAAGGCTGTCCACTCTCACCACTTCTATTCAATATTGTACTTGAAGTCTTAGCTGAAGCCATAAGGCAAGAATGGGACATAAAAGGGATTCAAATCGGCAAGGAAGAAGTCAAGCTATCCCTATTTGCAGATGACATGATCTTATACCTGAGTGATCCCAAAACCTCCACCAGGAAGCTCCTGGAACTAATTGAGAAGTTCAGCAGGGTGGCAGGATACAAAACAAATGTGCATAAATCAGAGGCCTTCCTATACGCCCAGAATGAACGAAGTGAAAAAGCCCTGAGAAAAACAATCCCATTTATTGTAGCCCCTAAAAAAATGAAATACCTTGGTATAAACCTAACCAAGGAGGGAAAAGACCTTTACAATGAAAACGTTAAAACCCTAAAGAAAGAAATTGCTGAAGACATCAGAAGGTGGAAAGTCCTCGCATGCTCCTGGATTGGCAGAATCAACATCGTAAAAATGACCATCCTTCCAAAGGCAATATACAGATTCAATGCTATATCAATTAAAATCCCAAAGCGATTCTTTAAAGAAGTTGACCAATTAATCTCAAAATTCATATGGAGACACAAAAGACCCAGGATAGCAAAGAGAATCCTGAGTAACAAAAACACTGCTGGAGGTATTACCATACCGAACCTTAGTCTATATTACAAATCCATAGTTATAAAAAAAGCCTGGTACTGGCTCCAAAATAGACACACAGATCAATGGATAAGGGTTGAAAACCCAGATATAAGCCCACAAAAATACAGCCATTTGATCTTCAACAAAGGGGCCCAAAGAATCCAATGGAAAAAGAACAGCATCTTCAACAAATGGTGCTGGCAAAACTGGATCTCCACATGCAGAAGATTAAAGCTGGACCCGTACTTGTCACCATGTACAAGACTTAATTCCAAATGGATCAAGGACCTTGATATCAGGTCAGAGACTATAAAAACCATAGTTGAAAGGATAGGGAACTCCCTCGAGCTGATTGGGCTAGGCCAACATTTCCTAAACAGACACCCAATGGCACAGTCAATGCTACCAACTCTCAACAGTTGGGATCTTGTGAAATTAAACAGCTTCTGTTCAGATAAAGAGATTGTAACACGAGCTCAAAGGCAACCCACAGAATGGGAGACAATCTTCACTAACCACATATCTGATAGAGCTCTACTGTCCAGAGTGCACAAAGAACTTAGAAAACTAAACACCAAGGAAACCAATGGCCCAATTAAAAAATGGGCCCTGGAACTTTAAAGAAATTTTACCAGAGATGAAATTAAAATGTCTAACAAATATCTTAAAAAATGTTCCACTTCTTTAGCCATCACGGAAATGCAAATCAAAACCTCCCTGAGGTATCATCTCACCCCGCTCAGGATGGCAAAAATCCACAATACAAACAACAAGTGCTGTAGAGGATGTGGAGAGAGGGGGAACTCTGCTACATAGCTGGTGGGAATGCAGGCTCATACAGCCATTCTGGCGAGCCGTCTGGAGATTCTTAAAGAAATTAAAGATTGAAATGCCATATGACCCTGCTATTCCAATTTTGGGAATAACCCCCATGCAGCAGAGGTTCGTCTCGATAGCAAAAGCATGACTATGTTCATAGCAGCACTGGTTACAATTGCAAAGTCATGGAATCATCCTAAATGTCCAACAGTTGACGAGTGGATAAGGAAACTGTGGTACATCTATACAATGGAGTACTACTCAGCCATCAAAAATGATGAATTACTGGAATTTGCTGGGAAATGGATGTCATTAGAAACAATTATATTAAGTGAAGTATCCCAGACCCAGAATATTAAGCGCTGTATGTATTCCCTAATAGGTGGTTCCTAGTACCAAACTCACCCAGCCAACATTGAGAAACTCAAGGGTAAACCTATGTAATACGGTAAATGCAAGGATTGTGAACAGGAGGGATGGGGTTGGAGAGCAACCAGACACAAGGAGAGAGGGGACCATGTTAAAGCAGAGAAAATCGACCTCCAAGGAATGCAAGTAAGTAATGTGACACCTGGTTAAGTTCACAGACGTTCGTTCCTGATCATGTACAACTGAGGGGGTATGATCTCACCAGAAGGGGAGGGCATATAGTCTGGCAGATGAAAAGAGATCATTTTGCAAATGGGTGACTGATCCCACCCTCCCCGAGGTTTGCTGCTTTTATTACATCTAGCCTTGAATGTGCTATTATAACAAGACTCCAGTTTAACAGTTTTTTGTCTCTGACCAGGGGGTGACATACAGTGCCCATCAGGATGGAGTGAAGGGCATTGCAGGAGCAGTAAAACTGCAAAAGAAAATCAACAAACCACAATCCAGAACTTCAGAGACTATATCATCCACATAGCACTAAGCCAGCCTAATATCCCCCCATCCTGAAACTCAGGGACATCTGCGGAAGAGGGGGCGGTAAGACTGTAAGAGCAAAACGATGGGGGGAGCAATGATTTGAATAGTCTCCACACTAGATAGAGCTGAAGCAATCATAATAGGACTTTGCATGCCCTGCGCCATGTCCATTACACTATTGACCTCACAAAGTCTAACATCGGCTAAAGGCACCAAGATCCTTGGATGCAAGGGATTGATGGCGACAGAAGTGTTCCTATGCTTAAGGGGAACACGAGAAAGGGTTCAGGGAAATGCCACTGGGTCCTTTTATGTCATCGGAAAGGAGGACCAAGAGGAGAGTTAGGCATACACAATAAAGGACTCTCTGGGAATTGGGGGGGGGAGGTACTGGGAGATGGGGAGGGGGGAAGGGGGAGCAGGGGGTTAGGGGCCAGGAAGAGGGGGGAGGGAACTGGTCTACTTATTAAGTACGTATGAGTAGAAATAATAATAAAAAATGTTAAAAAAAAAGAATCCTGTAGATGTTCATACGTTGTAACTTTTTATGTTCAGGAGGAAATCACACTGGCTTTGTGACGTTTTCATGGAATATGTTCAGGCAGGCCTTGATTTTCCAAAATGGTGAATCAAGAGGAGGACTGAGAGTTAAATGTTGGAAGTGCACTTCTTAGGGATAAGTATCCTACAGAAGATTCTATACTGAAACACTTTGTGTTCAGGAGATGACACTTGTTTTATGACATGTGCATATAATATGTTCACGTAGGCCAAAATAGTAAACCAAGTGAGAGGGACTCTTAGTCAAATGTAGCAAGTGTACTTCTTTAGGATGACGGGCGTTACAGAAGTTTCTATACTTTAAATCTTTGTGTTCAGGAGGAAATCACACTTGTCGTACGACGTATCCATGAAACATGTTCATGCATGTCATTCCCTTCCCAAATTGTGAACCAAGTGAAGAGGACTCACAGTCATATGTAGCATGTGCACTTCTTTGTGATAAGTATCCCACACAGGTTTCTAGAATGTAAAACTTTGTGTTCTGGAGAAAACAATATTCGTTTTGTGCTGATTCTACCAACTATGTTCAGGCCTGTAATGAGCTTGAAAATAGTGACCAAGTGAGGAAGCATCAAATTCGCATGTCTCACTTTCACTTCTCAGTGATAAGAATCCTGTAGATGTTCATACGTTGTAACTTTTTATGTTCAGGAGAAAATCACACTGGTTTTGTGAGGTTTTCATGCAATATGTTCAGGCAGCCCAAGACTTCCAAAAGAGTTAACCAAATGAGGAAGACTGAGAGTCAAATGTTGCAAGTGCTCTTCTTAGCGTTAAGTATCCCACAAAAGTTTTTATACTGTAATTCTTTATGTTCAGAGGAGAATCACACTTACTTTGCAATGTTTCCATGAAACATGTTCATGCAGGCCTTGATTTTCCAAAATAGTTTTTATGTTGAGGAGAAATTCAAACTGGTTTTGTGACGTTTTCATGGAATATGTTCACTCAGGCCTTGATTTTCCAAAATAGTGAACCAAGTGAGGAGGACTGAAAGTCAAATGTTGGAGGTGCACTTCTATATTGTAACTCGTTGTTTTCAGGAGGAAATCACACTTGTTTTATGAAGTTTCCATGAAACATGTTCATGGATGTTGATCCCTTCCAAAATAGTGAACCAAGTGAAGAAGACTCACAGTCATATGAAGCATGTGCACTTCTTTGGGATAAGTATCCTACACAGGTTTCTAGACTGTAAAACTTTGTATTCTGGAGAAAACAACATTTGTTTTGTGCTGATTCTACCAACTATGTTCAGGCTTGAAATGAGCTTGAAAATTGTGACCAAGTGAGGACGGGTCAAATTAATATGTTTCACTTTCTCTTCTCAGTAATAAGGATCCTGTATTTGTTTATACGTTGTAACTTATATGTTCAGGAGAAATTCACACTGTTTTTGTGAACTTTTCGTGTAATATGGTCACGCAGGCCTTGATTTTACAAAATAGTGAACTAAGTGAGGAGGACTCTGAGTTAAATATTGCAAGTGCACTTCTTTATGATAAGTATCGAGCAGAAGATTCTATGTTGTAACTCTTTGTGTTCAGGAAGAAATCACACTTTTTTTAGGACATTTCCATGAAACATGTTCATGCCTATCATTCCATTCCAAAATAGTGAACCAAGTGAAGAGGACTCACACTCATGTGTAGCATGTGCACTTCTTTGGGATGTCATGTGTAGCATGTGCACTTCTTTGGGAGAAGTATCCTATGCAGGTTTCTAGACTGTAAAACTTTGTATTCTGGTTAAAACAACGTTTCTTTTGTGCTGATTCTTCCAACTATGTTCAGGCTTGTAATCAGCTTGAAAATAGTAACCAAGGGAGGATGAGTCAAATTCACATGTTTCACTTTCTCTTCTCAGTGATAAGAATCCTGTAGATGTTCATACGCTGTAACTTTTTATGTTCAGGAGAAATTCATACTGGTTTTGTGACGTTTCCATGGAATATGTTCACGCAGGCCTTGATATTCCAAAAGAGTTATCCAAGTGAGGAGGACTGAGAGTCAAATGTTGGAATTTCACTTCTTAGGGATAAGTATCCTAGAGAAGTTCCTATACTGTAGCATTTGTGTTCAGGAGAAAATCATACTTGTTTTGTGACATTTGAATGGCACATGTTCACACAGGCCATGGTTTTACAAAATAGTGAACCAAGTGATATAAATGTGGCAAGTGCACCTCATTAGGATAAGTATCGAACAGAAGTTTCTATCTTGTAACTCTTTGTGTTTAGTAGGAAATCTCACTTGTTTTATGATGTTTCCATGAAACATGTTCATGCATGTCGTTCCCTTCCAAAACAGTGAACCAAGTGAAGATGACCTACAGTCATATGTAGCATGTGCACTTCTTTGGGATAAGTATCCTATACAGGTTTCTAGACTTTAAAATTTGTATTCTGGAGAAAACAGCATTTGTTTTGTGCTGAATCTGCCAAGTATCTTCAGGCTTGTAATGAACTTGAAAATAGTGACCAAGTGAGGACGCGTCAAATTCACATGTTTCACTTCCTCTTCTCAGTGATAAGAATCCTGTAGATGTTCATACGTTGTAACATTTATGTTCATGAGAAATTCATACTGGTTTTGTGACGTTTCCATTGAATATGTTTACGCAGGCCTTGATTTTCCAAAATAGTGAACAAGTGAGGAGGACTAAGAGTCAATTGTTGGAGGTGCACTTCTTAGGGATATGTATCCTACAGAAGATTCTATAGTGTTACACTCTATGTTCAGGAGAAGATCATACTTGTTTTGCAACAGTAGCATATCACATGTTCAAGAAGACCATGATTTTCCAAAATAGTGAACCAAGTGCGGAAGATTCAGAGTCAAATGTTGGAATTTCACTTCTTAGGGATAAGTATCCTAGAGAAGTTCCTATACTGTAACATTTGTGTTCAGGCGAAAATCATATTTGTTTTGTGACATTTGAATGGCACATGTTCACACAGGCCATGATTTTCCAATATAGTGAACCAAGTGAGAAAGACTATATTTAAGTGTTGCAAGTAAACTTCTTTAGGATAAGTATCGAACAGAAGTTTCTATATTGTAACTCTTTGTGTTCAGGAGGAAATCACACTTGTTTTACCACGTTTCCATGAAACATGTTCATGCATGTTGTTCCCTTGCAAAATAGTGAAACAAGTGAAGAGGACTCACAGTTATATGTAGCATGTGTACTTCTTTAGGAAGTCATATGTAGCATGTGCACTTCTTTGAGATAAGTATCCTACACATGTTTTTAGACGTTATAGCTTTGTATTCTGGAGAAAACAAGATTTGTTTTGTGCTGATTCTACCCACTCTGTTCAGGCTCGTAATGAGCTTAAAAAATGTGACCATGTGAGGACGGGTCAAATTAATATGTTTCACTTTCTCTTCTCAGTGATAAGAATCCTGTATTTGTTTATACGTTGAAACTTATATGTTCAGGAGAAATTCACAATGGTTTTGTGAGGTTTTCATGGCTATGTTCACGCAGGCCTTGATTTCTGAAAATTGCAAACCAAGTGAGGAGGACTTAGACTCAAATGTTGCAGGTGCACTTCTTAGGGATAAGTATCGTACAGAAGATTCTATAGTGTTACACTTTGTGTTTAGGAGAAGATCATACTTGTTTTGCGACACTGGAATATCACATGTACACGCAAGCCATGATTTTCCAAAATTGTGAACCAACTGCGGAGGATTCAGAGTCATATGTTGGAATTTCACTTCTTAGGGATAAGTATCCTAGAGAAGTTCCTATAATGTAACATTTGTGTTCAGGCAAAAATCATACTTGTTTTGTGACATTTCAATGGCACATGTTCACACAGGCCATGATTTTACAAAATAGTGAACCAAGTGAGGAGGACTCTGAGTTAAATGTTGCAAGTGCACTTCTTTAGGATAAATTTCATATAGAAGTTTCTATATTGTAACTCTTTGTGTTCAGGAGGAAATCTCAATGTTTTACGATGTTTCCAAGAAACATGTTCATGCATGTCGTTCTCTTCCAAAATAATGAACCAAGTGAAGAGGACTCACAGTCATATGTAGCATGTGCACTTCTTTGCGAAGTCATATGGAGCATTTACACTTCTTTGGGATAAGTATCCTACAAAATTTGTATTCTGGAGAAAACAACATTTTTTTTTTTGTGCTGATTCTGCCAACTATGTTCAGGCTTGTAATGAGCTTGACAATAGTGACCAAGTGAGGATGCGTCAAATTCACATGTTTAACTTTCTCTTCTCAGTGATAAGAATCCTGTAGATGTTCATACGTTGTAACTCTTTATGTTCAGGAGAAATTCATACTGGTTTTGTGACGTTTCCATGGAATATGTTCACGCAGGCCTTGATTTTCCAAAATAGTGAACAAGTAAGGAGGACGGAGAGTAAAATTTTGGAGGTGCACTTCTTAGGGATAAGTATCCTACAGAAGATTCTATAGTGTTACACTCTATGTTCAGGAGAACATCATACTTGTTTAGCGACATTAGCATATCACATGTTCACGAAGGCCATGATTTTCCAGAATAGTGAACCAAGTGCGGAGGATTCAGAGTCAAATGTTGGAATTTCACTTCTTAGGGATAAGTATCCTAGAGAAGTTCCTATACTGTAACATTTGTGTTCAGGTGAAAATCATATTTGTTTTGTGACATTTGAATGGCACATGTTCACACAGGCCATGATTTTCAAATATAGTGAACCAAGTGAGAAGAACTCTATTTAAGTGTTGCAAGTAAACTTCTTTAGGATAAGTATCAAACAGAAGTTTCTATATTGTAACTCTTTGTGTTCTTGTGTTCAGGAGTAAATCACACTTGTTTTACGACGTTTCCATGAAACATGTTCATGCATGTTGTTCCCTTCCAAAATAGTGAACCAAGTGAAGAGGACTCACAGTCATATATAGCATGTGCACTTCTTTGGGAAGTCATATGTAGCATGTGCACTTCTTTGGGATAAGTATCCTACACAGGTTTCTAGACTGTAAAACTTTATATTCTGGAGAGAACAAGATTTGTTTTGTGCTGATTCTACCCACTCTGTTCAGGCTCGTAATGAGCTTGAAAAACGTGACCAAGTGAGGACGGGTAAAATTCATATGTTTCACTTTCTCTTCTCAGTGATAAGAATCCTGTATTTGTTCATATGTTGTAACTTATATATTCAAATGAAATTCACACTGGTTTTGTGACGTTTTCATGGAATATGTTCACGAAGGCCTTGATTTTCCAAAATAGTGAACCAAATGAGGAGGACTCTGAGTTAAATGTTGCAAGTGCACTGCTTTAGGATAAGTATCGAACAGAAGTTTCTATGTTTTACCTCTTTGTGTTCTGGAGGAAATCACATTTCTTTACAACGTTTCCATGAAACATGTTCATGCATGTCGTTCCCTTCCAAAATAGTGAACCAAGTGAAGAGG
This sequence comes from Typhlomys cinereus, assembly GCA_023101885.1. NCBI lineage: Eukaryota > Metazoa > Chordata > Mammalia > Rodentia > Platacanthomyidae > Typhlomys > Typhlomys cinereus. The sequence goes on from JALPQD010000103.1 coordinate 5,598,682, forward strand.
ACTCACAGTCATATGTAGCATGTGCACTTCTTTGGGAAGTCATATGTAGATGTGCACTTCTTTGGTATAAGTATCCTACACAGGTTTCAAGACTTGAAAACTCTGTATTCTGGAGAAAACAACATTTGTTTTGTGCTGATTCTATCAACTATGTTCAGGCTTGTAATGAGCTTGAAAATAGTGACCAAGTGAGGACGCGTCCAATTCACATGTTTCACTTTCTCTTCTCAGTGATAAAAATCCTGTAGATGTTCATACGTTGTAACTTTTTATGTTCAGGAGAAATACACCCTGGTTGTGTGACGTTTTCATGGCTATGTTCACACAGTCCTTGATTTCCCAAAATAACGAACCAAGTGAGGAGGACTGAGAGTCAAATGTTAGAGCTGCACTTCTTAGGGATAAGGATCCTACAGAAGATTCTATAGTGTTAAACTTTGTGTTCAGGAGAAGATCATACTTGTTTTGCGAAATTGGCATATCACATGTTCACGCAGTCCATGATTTTCCAAAATAGTGAACCAAGTGCGGAGGATTCAGAGTCAAATCATGGAATTTGACTTCTTAGGGATAAGTATCCTAGAGAAGTTCTTATACTGTAACATTTGTGTTCAGGCGAAAATCATACTTGTTTTGTGACATTTGAATGGCTCATGTTCACACAGGCTGTGATATTACAAAATAGTGAACCAAGTGATGAGGACTCTGATTTAAGTGCTGCAAGTGAACTACTTTAGGATAAGTCTCGAACAGAGGTTTCTATATTGTAACTCTTTGTGTTCAGGAGGAAATCACACTTGTTTTATGACGTTTCCATGAAACATGTTCATGCATGTTGTTCCCTTCCAAAATAGTGAACCAAGTGAAGAGGACTCATAGTCATATGTAGCATGTGCACTTCTTTGGGAAGTCATATATAGGATGTACACTTCTTTGGGATAAGTATCCTACACAGGTTTCTATACTGTAAAACTTTGTATTCTGGAGAAAACAACATTTGTTTTGTGCTGATTCTACCAACTATGTTCAGGCTTGTAATGAGCTTGAAAAGAGTGACCATGTGAGGATGGGTCAAATTAATATGTTTCACTTTCTCTTCTCAGTAATAAGAATCCTGTATTTGTTTATATGTTGTAACTTATATGTTCAGGAGAAATTCACACTGATTTTGTGAGGTTTTCATGGCTATGTTCACGCAGGCCTTGATTTCTGAAAATAGCGAACCAAGTGAGGAGGACTTAGACTCAAATGTTGCAGGTGCACTTCTAGGGATAAGTATCGTACAGAAGATTCTATAGTGTTACACTTTGTGTTCAGGAGAAGATCATACTTGTTTTGCGACATTGGAGTATCACATGTACACGCAAGCCATGATTTTCCAAAATTGTGAACCAACTGCGGAGGATTCAGAGTCATATGTTGGAATTTCACTTCTTAGGGATAAGTATCCTAGAGAAGTTCCTATAATGTAACATTTGTGTTCAGGCAAAAATCATACTTGTTTTGTGACATTTCAATGGCACATGTTCACACAGGCCATGATTTTACAAAATAGTGAACCAAGTGAGGAGGACTCTGAGTTAAATGTTGCAAGTGCACTTCTTTAGGATAAATTTCATATAGAAGTTTCTATATTGTAACTCTTTGTGTTCAGGAGGAAATCTCAATGTTTTACGATGTTTCCAAGAAACATGTTCATGCATGTCGTTCTCTTCCAAAATAATGAACCAAGTGAAGAGGACTCACAGTCATATGTAGCATGTGCACTTCTTTGCGAAGTCATATGGAGCATTTACACTTCTTTGGGATAAGTATCCTACACAGGTTTCTAGACTGCAAAATTTGTATTCTGGAGAAAACAACATTTTTTTTTTGTGCTGATTCTGCCAACTATGTTCAGGCTTGTAATGAGCTTGACAATAGTGACCAAGTGAGGATGCGTCAAATTCACATGTTTAACTTTCTCTTCTCAGTGATAAGAATCCTGTAGATGTTCATACGTTGTAACTCTTTATGTTCAGGAGAAATTCATACTGGTTTTGTGACGTTTCCATGGAATATCTTCACGCAGGCCTTGATTTTCCAAAATAGTGAACAAGTAAGGAGGACGGAGAGTAAAATTTTGGAGGTGCACTTCTTAGGGATAAGTATCCTACAGAAGATTCTATAGTGTTACACTCCCTATTCAGGAGAAGATCATACTTGTTTTGCGACATTAGCATACCACATGTTCACGAAGGCCATGATTTTCCAAAATAGTGAACCAAGTGCGGAGGATTCAGAGTCAAATGTTGGAATTTCACTTCTTAGGGATAAGTATCCTAGAGAAGTTCCTATACTGTAACATTTGTGTTCAGGTGAAAATCATATTTGTTTTGTGACATTTGATTGGCACATGTTCACACAGGCCATGATTTTCCAATATAGTGAACCAAGTGAGAAGAACTCTATTTAAGTGTTGCAAGTAAACTTCTTTAGGATAAGTATCGAACAGAAGTTTCTATATTGTAACTCTTTGTGTTCAGGAGGAAATCACACTTGTTTTACGACGTTTCCATGAAACATGTTCATGCATGTTGTTCCCTTCCAAAGTAGTGAACCAAGTGAAGAGGACTCACAGTCATATATAGCATGTGCACTTCTTTGGGAAGTCATATGTAGCATGTGCACTTCTTTGGGATAAGTATCCTACACAGGTTTCTAGACTGTAAAACTTTATATTCTGGAGAGAACAAGATTTGTTTTGTGCTGATTCTACCCACTCTGTTCAGGCTCGTAATGAGCTTGAAAAACGTGACCAAGTGAGGACGGGTAAAATTCATATGTTTCACTTTCTCTTCTCAGTGATAAGAATCCTGTATTTGTTCATATGTTGTAACTTATATATTCAAATGAAATTCACACTGGTTTTGTGACGTTTTCATGGAATATGTTCACGCAGGCCTTGATTTTCCAAAATAGTGAACCAAGTGAAGAGGACTCTGAGTTAAGTGTTGCAAGTGCACTTCTTTAGGATAAGTATCGAACAGAACTTTCTATATTGTAACTCTGTGTTCAGGAGGAAATCACACTTTTTTTTTTGACGTTTCCATGAAACATGTTCATGCATGTCGTTCCCTTCCAAAAGATTGAACCAGTGAAGAGGACTCACCGTCATATATAGCATGTGCACTTCTTTGGGACGTCATATATAGGATGTGCACTTCTTTGGGATAAGTATCCTACACAGGTTTCTAAACTGTAAAACTTTGTATTCTTGAGAAAACAACATTTGTTTTGTGCTGATTCTACCAACTATGTTCAGGCTTGTAATGAGCTTGAAAAGAGTGACCATGTGAGGATGGGTCAAATTAATATGTTTCACTTTCTCTTCTCAGTAATAAGAATCCTGTATTTGTTTATACGTTGTAACTTATATGTTCAGGAGAAATTCACAATGGTTTTGTGACGTTTTCGTGTAATATGTTCACACAGGCTTGATTTTCGAAAATAGTGAACCAAGTGAGGAGGACTCTGAGTTAAATATTGCAAGTGCAATTCTTTATGATAAGTATCGAACAGAAGTTTCTATGTTGTAACTCTTTGTGTTCAGGAGGAAATCACACCTGTTTTAGGATGTTTCCATGAAACATGTTCATGCCTGTCGTTCCCTTCCAAGATAGTGAACCAAGAGAAGAGGACTCACAGTCATGTGTAGCATGTGCACTTCTTTGGGAAGTCATATGTAGCATGTGCACTTCTTTGGGATAAGTATCCTACACAGGTTTCTAGACTGTAAAACTTTGTATTCTGGAGAAAACAACATTTGTTTTGTGCTGATTCTACCAACTATGTTCAGGCTTGTAATGAGCTTGAAAATAGTGAGCAAGTGAGGATGCATCAAATTCACCTGTTTCACTTTCTCTTCTCAGTGATAAGAATCCTGTAGATGTTCATACGTTGTAACTTTTCATGTTCAGGAGAAATTCACACTGGTTTTGTGATGTTTCCATGGAATATGTTCACGCAGGCCTTGATTTTCCAAAATAGTGAATCAAGGGAGGAGGACTGAGAGTCAAAAGTTGGAGGTGCACTTCTTAGCGATAAGTATCCTTCAGAAGATTCTATAGTGTTACACTTTGTGTTCAGGAGAAGATCATACTTGTTTTGCGACATTTACATATAACATGTTCACGCAGCCCATGATTTTCCAAAATAGTGAACCTAGTGCTGAGGATTTAGAGTCAAATGTTGGAATTTCACTTCTAAGGGAAAATATCTGAGAGAAGTTCTATACTTTAACATTTGTGTTCAGGCAAAAATCATACTTGTTTTGTGACATTTGAATGGCACATGTTCACACAGGCCATGATTTTACAAAATAGTGAACCAAGTGAGGCGGACTCGGAGTTAAATGTTGCAAGTGCACTTCTTCAGTGTAAGTATGGTACAGAAGTTTCTATATTGTAACTCTTTGTGTTCAGGAGGAAATCACACTTTTTTTAGGACGTTTCCATGAAACATGTTCATGCATGTTGTTCCCTTCCAAAATAGTGAACCAAGTGAAGAGGACTCACAGTCATGTGTACCACGTGCACTTCTTTGGGAGAAGTATCTTATACAGGTTTCTAGACTGTAGAACTTCTGGGAAAAACAACGATTGTTTTGTGCTGATTCTTCCAACTATGTTAAGGCTTGTAATGAGCTTGAAAATAGTAACCAAGGGAGGACGCGTTAAATTCACATGTTTCACTTTCTCTTCTCAGTGATAAGAATCCTGTAGATGTTCATAATTTGTAACTTTTTATGTTCAGGAGAAATTCATACTGGTTTTGTGACGTTTCCATGGAATATGTTCACGCAAGCCTTGATTTTCCACAATAGTGATCCAAGTGAGGAGGACTGAGAGTCAATTGTTGGAATTTCACTTCTTAGGGATAAGTATCCTACAGAAGTTCCTATGCTGTATCATTTGTGTTCAGGAGAAAATCATACCTTTTTTGTGACATTTGAATGGCATATGTTCACACAGGCCATGATTTTACAAAATAGTGAACCAAGTGATATAAATGTGGCAAGTGTACTTCTTTAGGAAATGTATAGTACAGAAATTTCTATATTGTAACTCTTTGTATTCAGGAGGAAATCACACTTGTTTTACGATGTTTCCATGAAGCATGTTCATGCATATCATTCCCTTCCAAAACAGTGAACCAAGTGCAGAGGACTCACAGTCATATGTAGCATGTGCACTTCTTTGGGATAAGTATCCTACACAGGTTTCTAGACTGTAAAACTTTGTATTCTGGAGAAAACAACATTTGTTTTGTGCTGATTCTGCCTACTCTGTTCAGGCTTGTAATGAGCTTGAAAAAAATGACCAAGTGAGGATGGGTAAAATTCATATGTTTCACTTTCTCTTCTCAGTGATAAGAATCTTGTAGATGTTCATGTGTTGTAACTATTTATATTCAGGAAAAATACACCCTGTTTTTGTGATGTTTTCGTGGCTATGTTCACGCAGGCCTTGATATCCCAAAATAGCGAACCAAGTGAGGAGGACTGAGAATCAAACGTTGGAGGTGCACTACTTAGGGATAAGGATCCTACAGAAGATTCTATAGTGTTAAACTTTGTGTTCAGGAGAAGATCATACTTGTTTTGCGACATTGGCATATCACATGTTCACGCAGGCCATGATTTTCCAAAATAGTGAAACAAGTGCGGAGGATTCAGAGTCAAATGTTGGAATTTCACTTCTTAGGGATAAGTATCCTTGAGAAGTTCCTATACTGTAACATTTGTGTTCAGGCGAAAATCATACTTGTTTTGTGACATTGGAATGGCTCATGTTCACACAGGCTGTGATTTTACAAAATAGTGAACCAAGTGAGGAGGACTCTGGTTTAAGTGCTTCAAGTGTACTTCTTTAGGATAAGTCTCGAACAGAAGTTTCTATATTGTAAGTCGTTGTTTTCAGGAGGAAATCACACTTGTTTTACGAAGTTTCCATGAAACATGTTCATGGATGTCGATCCCTTCCAAAATAGTGAACCAAGTGAAGAAGACTCACAGTCATATGAAGCATGTGCACTTCTTTGGGATAAGTATCCTACACAGGTTTCTAGACTGTAAAACTTTGTATTCTGGAGAAAACAACATTTGTTTTGTGCTGATTCTACCAACTATGTTCAGGCTTGAAATGAGCTTGAAAATAGTGACCAAGTGAGGACGGGTCAAATTAATATGTTTTACTTTCTCTTCTCAGTAATAAGAATCCTGTATTTGTTTATACGTTGTAACTTATATGTTCAGGAGAAATTCACACTGTTTTTGTGAACTTTTCGTGTAATATGGTCACGCAGGCCTTGATTTTACAAAATAGTGAACTAAGTGAGGAGGACTCTGAGTTAAATATTGCAAGTGCACTTCTTTATGATAAGTATCGAGCAGAAGTTTCTATGTTGTAACTCTTTGTGTTCAGGAAGAAATCACACTTTTTTTAGGAAATTTCCATGAAACATGTTCATGCCTATCGTTCCATTCCAAAATAGTGAACCAAGTGAAGAGGACTCACACTCATGTATAGCATGTGCACTTCTTTGGGAAGTCATTTGTAGCATGTGCACTTCTTTGGGAGAAGTATCCTATACAGGTTTCTAGACTGTAAAACTTTGTATTCTGTAGCAAACAACATTTGTTTTGTGCTGATTTTACCAACTGTGTTCAGGCTTGTAATGAGCTTGAAAATAGAGACAATGTGAGGATGCGTCAAATTCACATGTTTCACTTTCTCTTCTCAGTAAATAGAATCCTGTAGATGTTCATACGTTGTAACTTTTCTTGTTCAGGAGAAATTCACACTGCTTTTGTGAGGTTTTCATGGCTATGTTCACGCAGGCCTTGATTTTCCAAAATAGTGAACCATGTGAGGACGACTGAGAGTCAAATGTTGGAGGTGCACTTCTTAGGGATAAGTATCCTACAGAAGATTCTATAGTGTTACACTCCCTATTCAGGAGAAGATCATACTTATTTTGTGACATTAGCATATCACATGTTCACGAAGGCCATGATTTTCCAAAATAGTGAACCAAGTGCGGAGGATTCAGAGTCAAATATTGGAATTTCACTTCCTAGGGATAAGTATCCTAGAGAAGTTCCTGTACTGTAACATTTGTGTTCAGGCGAAAATCATATTTGTCTTGTGACATTTGAATGGTACATGTTCACACAGGCCATGATTTTCCAATATAGGGAACCAAGTGAGAAGGACTCTGATTTAAGTGTTGCGAGTAAACTTCTTTAGGATAAATCTCGAACAGAAGTTTCTATATTGTAACTCTTTGTGTTCAGGAGGAAGTCACACTTGTTTTACGACGTTTCCATCAAACATGTTCATGCATGTCGTTCCCTTCCAAAATAGTGAACCAAGTGAAGAGGACTCACAGTCATATGTAGCATGTGCACTTCTTTGGGAAGTCATTTGTAGCATGGGCACTTTTTTGGGATATGTATCCTACACAGGTTTCTAGACTGTAAAACTTTATATTCTGGAGAAAACAAGATTTGTTTTGTGTTGATTCTACCCACTCTGTTCAGGCACGTAATGAGCTTGAAAACGTGACCAAATGAGGTCACGTCAAATTCACATATTTCACTTTCTCTTCTCAGTGATAAGAATCCTGTAGATGTTCATACATTGTAACTTTTTATGTTCAGGATAAATTCATACTGGTTTTGTTCGATTTTCATGGCTATGTTCACGCAGGCCTTGATTTCCCAAAATAGCGAACTAAGTGAGGAGGACTGAGAGTCAAATGTTGGAGGTGCACTTCTTAGGGATAAGTATCCTACAGAAGATTCTACAGTGTAACACTTTGTGTTCATGAGAAGATCATACTTGTTTTGCAACATTGGCATTTCACATGTACACGCAGGCCATGATTTTCCAAAATAGTGAACAAAGTGTGGAGGATTCAGAGTCAAATGTTGGAATTTCACTTCTTAGGGATAAGTATCCTAGAGAAGTTCCTATACTGTAACATTTGTGTTCAGGCGAAAGTCATACTTGTTTTATGACATTTGAATGGCTCATGTTCACACAGGCCATGATTTTACAAAATAGTGAACCAAGTGAGGAGGACTCTGATTTAAGTGTTGCAAGTGAACTTCTTTAGGATAAGTCTTGAACAGAAGTTTCTGTATTGCAACTCGTTGTGTTCAGGAGGAAATCACACTTGTTTTATGACGTTTTCATGAAACATGTTCATGGATGTTGTTCCCTTTCAAAATAGTGAACCAAGTGAAGAGAACTCACAGTCATATGTAGCATGTGCACTTCTTTGGGAAGTCATATGTAGCATGTGCACTTCTATGTGATACGTATCCTACACAGGTTTCTATACTGTAATAGTTTGTATTCTGGACAAAACAACATTTGTTTTGTGCTGATTCTACCAACTATGTTCAGGCTTGAAATGAGCTTGGAAATAATGACCAAGAGAGGACGGGTCAAATTAATATGTTTCACTTTCTTTTCTCAGTGATAAGAATCCTGTAGACGTTCATACGTTGTAACTTTTTGTGTTCAGGAGAAATTCACACTCGTTTTGTGACGTTTACATGGCTACGTTCACGCAGGCCTTGATTTTCCAAAATAGTGAACCAAGTGAGGAGGACTGAGATTCAAATGTTGGAGGTGCATTTCTGAGGGATAAGTATACTACAGAAGATTCTATAGTGTTACGCTTTGTGTTCAGGAGAAGATCATACTTGTTTTGCGACATTGGCATGTAACATGTTCACGCAGGCCATGATTTTCCAAAATAGTGAACAAAGTGCGTAGGACTCTGATTTAAGTGTTGCACGTGAACTTCTTTAGGATAATTTTCGAACAGAAGTTTCTATATTGTAACTCTTTGTGTTCAGGAGGAAATCACACCTGTTTTACGACGTTTCCATGAAACATGTTCATGCATGTTGTTCTCTTCCAAAATAGTGAACCAAGTGAAGAGGAGTCAGAGTCATATGTAGCATGTGCACTTCGTTTGGAACTCATATGTAGCATGTGCACTTCTTTGGGATAAGTATCCTACACAGGTTTCTAGACTGTAAAACTTTGTATTGTTGAGAAAACAGCATTTGTTTTGTGCTGATTCTACCAACTATGTTCAGGTTTGTAATGAGCTTGAAAATAGTAACCAAGGGAGGACGCATCAAATTCACATGTTTCACTTTCTCTTCTCAGTGATAAGAATCCTGTAGATGTTCATACGTTTTAACTTTTTATGTTCAGGAGAAATTCATATTGGTTTTTTGACGTTTCTATGGAATATGTTCATGCAGGCCTTGATTTTCCAAAATAGTGAACCAAGTGAGGAGGACTGAGAGTCAAATGCTCTAATTTCACTTCTTAGGGATAAGTATCCTAGAGACGTTCGTATACTGTAACATTTCTGTTCAGGCGAAACTCATACTTGTTTTGTGACATTTGAATGGCACATATTCACACAGGCCATGATTTTACAAAATAGTGAACCAAGTGAGGAGAACACTGAGTTATATGTTGCAAATACACTTCTTTAGGATAAGTATCGTACAGAAGTTTCTATATTTTAACTCCTTGTGTTCAGGAGGAAATTACACTTGTTTTACGATGTTTCCATGAAACATGTTCATGCAGGTCGTTCCCTTCCAAAATATTGAACCACGTGAAGAGGACTCACATTCACATATAACATGTGCACTTCTTTGGGAAGTCATGTGTAGAATGTGTACTTCTTTGGGATAAGTATCCTACATAGGTTTCTAGACTGTAAAACTTTCTATTCTTGAGAAAACAACATTTGTTTTGTGCTGATTCTACCAACTATGCTCAGGCTTGTAATGAGCTTGAAAATATTGACCAAGTGAGGACGTGTCAAATTCAAATATTTCACTTTCTCGTCTTAGTGATAAGAATCCTGTAGATGTTCATAGGTAGGAAATTTTCATGTTCAGGGGAAATTCACACTCGTTTTGTGACGTTTTCATGGAATATGTTCATGCAGGCCTTTATTTTCCAAAATAGTGAACCAAGGGAGGAGGACTAAGAGTCAAATGTTGTACGTGCACTTCTTAGGTAAAAGTATCCTACAGGAGATTCTATAGTGTTACACTTTGTGTTCAGGGGAAGATAATACTTGCTTTGCAACATTTGCATATTACATGTTCACGCAGGCCATCATTTTCTAAAAGAGTGAACCAAGTGCGCAGGATTCAGAGTCAAATGTTGGAATTTCACGTCGGAATGATAAGTATCCTAGAGAAGTTTCTATACTGTAACATGTCTTTTCATGCGAAAATCATACTTGTTTTGTGACATTTGAATGGCACATGTTCACGCAGGCCATGATTTCTCAAAATAGTGAACCAAGTGAGTTAAATGTGGGAAATGCACTTCTTTAGGATAAGTATGGAACAGAAGTTTCTATGTTGTACCTCTTTGTGTTCAAGAGGAAATCAAACTTGTTTTATGAGGTTTCCATGAAACGTTTTCATGCATGTCATTCCTTTCCAAAATAGTGAACCAAGTGAAGAGGACTCACATTCATATGTAGCATGTGCACTTCTTTGGGATAAGTATCCTACATAGGTTTCTAGAGTGTAAAACTTTGTATTCTGGAGAAAAAAACATTTGTTTTGTGCTGATTCTACCTACTATGTTCAGGCTTGTAATGAGCTTGAAAATAGTGACCAAGTGAGGACACTTCAAATTCACATGTTTCACTTTCTCTTCTCAGTGATAAAAATCCTGTAGACGTTCATACATTGTAACTTTTTATGTTCAGGAGAAATTCACACTGCTTTTGTGACATTTTCATGGCTATGTTCACACAGGCCTTGATTTCCCAAAATAGCGAACCACGTGAGGAGGACTGAAATTCAAATTTGGAGGTGCACTTCTTAGGGATCAGTATTCTACAGAAGAATCTATAGTGTTCCACTTTGTGTTCAGGAGAAGATAATACTTGTTTTGCGACATTTGCATATAACATGTTCTCGCAGGCCATGATTTTCCAAAATAGTGAACCAAGTGCGGAGGATTCAGAGTCAAATGTTGGAATTTCACTTCTTAACGATAAGTATCCTAGAGAAGTTCCTATAGTGTAAAGTTTGTGTTCAGGCGAATATCATTTTTGTTTTTTTGACATTTCAAGGGCACATGTTCACACAGGCCATGATTTTACAAAATAGTGAACCAAGTGAGGAGGACTCTGAGTTAAATGTTACAAGTGCACTTTTTTAGGATAAGTATCGTATAGAAGTTTCTATATTGTAACTCTTTCTGTTCAGGAGCAAATCTCACTTGTTTTACGACGTTTCCATGAAACATGTTCATGCATGTCATTCTCTTCCAAAATAATGAACCAAGTGAAGAGGACTCACAGTCATATGTAGCATTAGCACTTCTTTGGGAAGTCATATGTAGCATGTGTACTTCTTTTGGGATAAGTATCCTACACAGGTTTTTAGACTGTAAAACTTTGTATTGTGCAAAAAACAATATTTCTTTTGTGCTGATTCTACCGAATATGTTCAGGCATGTAATGAGCTTTAAAATAGTAACCAAGGGGGCTTGAGAGGTGGCTCAAGGGTTAAGCCTCCGCCTTAAAGGCGGAAGGTCCTGAATTCAGATCCCAGATTCCTCGTACAGATGCCAGGCGGATGCGGGGGCGGCCTGCCCTTCTGGTCCAGGTAGGGCGGAGCCTGTGAATCCCAGGGCAGAAGGAGGCGGAGGCGTCCGTGGTGGTTAGCGAATTCATCCGTGGTTCTACACATACACAGACGCACACACGCACAGACACACACACACACGCACGCACATACACACGCACATATGCACAGTTGAATAAATAATAATAATAAAAAAAAGTAGTAACGAAGGGAGGACGGGTCAAATTCACATGTTTCACTTTCTCTTCTCAGTGATAAGAATCCTGTAGACGTTCATACGTTGTAACTTTTTATGTTCAGGGGAAATTCATACAGGTTTTGTGACGCTTCCATGGAATATGTTCACGCAGGACTTGATTTTCCAAAATAGTGAACCAAGTGAGGAGGACTGAGAGTCAAATGTTGGAGGTGCACTTCTTAGGGATATGTATTCTACAGAAGATTCCATAGTGTTACACTTTGTGTTCAGGAGAAGATCATACTTTTTTTGTGACATTTGCATATCACATGTTCACGCAGGCCATGATTTTCCAAACTAGTGAACCAAGTGCGGAGGATTCAGAGTCAAATGTTCAAATTTCACTTCTTAGGGATAAGAATCCTAGAGAAGTGTCTATACTGTAACATTTGTGTTCAGGCGAAAATCATATTTATTTTGTGACATTTGAATGGCACATGTTCACACAGGCCATGGTTTTCCAAAATAGTGAACCAAGTGAGAAGGACTCTGATTTAAGTGTTGCAATTAAACTTCTTTAGGATAAGTCTCGAACAGAATTTTCTGCATTTTAAATCTTTGTGTTCAGGAGGAAATCAATTTGTTTTACGACGTTTCCATTAACATGTTCATGCATGTCTTTCTCTTCCAAAATAGTGAACCAAGTGAAGAGGACTCACAGTCATATGTAGCATGTGCACTTCTTTGGGAAGTCATATGTAGCATTTGCACTTCTTTGGGATAAGTATCCTACACAGGTTTCTAGACTGTAAAACTTTGTATTCTGGAAAAAACAACATTTGTTTTGTGCTGATTCTACCAACTATGTTCAGGCTTGAAATGAGCTTGAAAAGAATGATCAAGTGAGGACGGGTCAAATTCATATGTTTCACTATCTCTTCTCAGTAATAAGAATCCTGTATTTGTTTATACATTGTAACTTATATGTTCAGGAGAAATTCACACTGGTTTTTTGACGTTTTCATGGAATATGTTCATGCAGGCCTTGATTTTCCAAAATAGTGAACCAAGTGAGGAGGACTCTGAGTTAAATGTTGCAAGTGCACTTCTTTAGGATAAGTATCTAACAGAAGTTTCTATGTTGTACCTCTTTGTGTTCAGGAGGAAATCACACTTTTTTTACGACATTTCCATGAAACGTGTTCATGCATGTCGTTCCCTTCCAAAAGACTGAACCAGTGAAGAGGACTCACAGTCATATATAGCATGTGCACTTCTTTGGTAAGTCATATGTAGCATGTTCACAACTTTGGGATAAGTATCCTACACAGGTTTCTAGACTGTAAAAGTTTGTATTCTGGAGAAAACAACATTTGTTTTGTGCTGATTCTACCAACGATGTTCAGGCTTCTAATGAGCTTGAAAATAGTGACCAAGTGAGGACACATCAAATTCACATGTTTCACTTTCTCTTCTCAGTGATAAGAATCCTGTAGATGTTCATACGTTGTAACTTTTTATGATCAGGAGAAATTCACACTGGTTTTGTGACGTTTTCATGGAATATATTCACACAGGCCTTGATTTTCCAAAGTAGTGAACCAAGTGAGGAGGACTGAGAGTCAAATGTTGGAGGTGCAATTCTTTTTTTTTATTTCATCTCATACAAACTTATTAGGTACACCAGTTCCCTCCTTCCCTATTCCTCCCCCCGTACCCCCTTCTCCCCCTCCCCACCCCTCCCCCTCCCCTTCCCCCAGTGCCTCCCGCCCCAATTCCCACAGTCCTTTCTTGTGCATGTCTGATTTTCCTCTGGGTCCTCCTCTCCGATGACGTACAAGGACCCAGTGGCCTTTCCATGAACCCTTTCCTGTGTTCCCCTTAGGTATAGGAACACTGCTGCTGCTGCCAATCCTTTGCCCTCAAGGACCTTGGTGCCTTTAGCAGATGCTAGACTTTGTGAGGTCAACAGTGTGTTGGACAATGCGCAGGGCATGCAAAGTCCAATTATGATTGCTTCAGCCCTAACTAGTATAGAGTATCTTACATATCATTGCTCCTCCCATCCTTATGCTCTTACACTCTTACCGCCCCCTCTTCCACAAATTTCCCTGAGCTTCAAGATGGGGAGAGACTAAGCTGGCCTAGTTCTAGGTGGTTGATATAGAGTCTCTGGAGTTCTGGATTGTGGTTTGTTGATTTTCTTTTGCAGTTTTGCTGCTCCTGCAATGCCCTTCACTCCATCCTGGTGGGCATTGTATGTTACCCCCTGGCCAGAGACAAAAAGCTGTTAGAGTCTTGTGATAAAAGCACATTCAAAGATAGATGTAATAAAAGTGGGAAACCACAGTGAGGGAGGGGTCTATCACCCATTTGCAAAATGGTTACTTTTTATTTGCCAGACTATATGCCCTCCTCTTCTGGTGAGATCACTCCCCCTCAGTAGTAAATGATCAGGAACAAAAGTCTGTGAACTTAATCAGATGTCTCATTACTTATTTGGGTCCTTGGTGGAGGCCTATTTTCCCTGCTGTAACATGGTCCCTTCTCTCCTTGTTTCTGGTGTGGCCCTCCTACCCCATCCCTCCTGTTCATAATCCTTGGAATTACTGTCTCTAGGTGGGCTGGGTGGGTTTGGTACTAGGAGCCACCTACTAGGGAGTACATACGGCGCTTAATTTTCTGGGTCTGGGATACTTCACTTAATATAATTGTTTCTAATGACATCCTTTTCCCGGCAAATTCCAGTAATTCATCATTTTTGATGGCTGAGTAGTACTCCATTGTATAGATGTACCACAGTTTCCTTATCCACTCGTCAACTGTTGGACATTTGGGCTGATTCCATGACTTTGCTATTGTAAACAGTGCTGCTATGAACATGGTCGTGCTTGTGCTATCGAGGTGAACCTCTGCTGTATAGGGGGTTATTCCCAAAAGTGGAATAGCAGGGTCATATGGCATTTCAATCTTTAATTTCTTTCAGAATCTCCAGACGGCTCGCCAGAGTGGCTGTATGAGCCTGCATTCCCACCAGCAATGTAGGAGAGTTCCCCTTTCTCCACATCCTCTCCAGCATTTGTCGTTGTTAGTATTGTTGATTTTTGCCATCCTGACCGGGGTGAGATGATATCTCAGGGAAGTTTTGATTTGCATTTCCCTGATGGCTAAAGAAGTGGAGCATTTTTTAAGATATTTGTTAGACATTTTAAATTCATCCCTGGTAAATTTTCTTTGAAGTTCCAGGGCCCATTTTTTAATTGGGCCATTGGTTTCCTTGGTGTTTAGTTTTCTAAGTTCTTTGTGCACTCTGGACAATAGAGCTCTATCAGAGAAGTGGTTAGTGATGATTTTCTCCCATTCTGTGGGTTGCCTTTGAGCTCGCGTTACAATCTCTTTATCTGAACAGAAGCTGTTTAATTTCACAAGATCCCAACTGTTGAGAGTTGGTAGCAGTGACTGTGCCATTGGATGTCTCTTTAGGAACTGTTGGCCTAGCCCAATCAGCTTGAGGGAGTTCCCTATCCTTTCAACTATGGTTTCTATAGTCTCTGGCCTGATATGAAGGTCCTTGATCCATTTGGAATTAAGTCTTGTACATGGTGACAAGTACGGGTCCAGTTTTAATCTTCTGCATGTGGAGATCCAGTTTTGCCAGCACCACTTGTTGAAGATGCTGTTCTTTTTCCATTGGATTCTTTGGGCCCCTTTGTCAAAGACCAAATGGCTGTAACTTTGTGGGCTTATATCTGGGTCTTCAATCCTTATCCATTGATCTGTGTGTCTATTTTGGAGCCAGTACCAGGCTGTGTTTACAACTATGGATTTGTAGTATAGACTAAGGTTTGGTATGGTTATACCTCCAGCTGTGTTTTTGTTACTCAGAATTGTTTTTGCTATCCTGGGTCTTTTGTGCCTCCATATGAACTTTGAGATTGTTTGGTCATCTTCTTTGAAGAATTGCTTTGGGATTTTGATTGGTATAGCATTGAATCTGTATATTGCCTTTGGTAGGATGGTCATTTTCACGATGTTGATTCTGCCAATCTAGGAACAAGGGAGGACTTTCCACCTTCTGGTGTCTTCTGCTATTTCTTTCTTTAGGGTTTTAAAGTTTTCATTGTAAAGGTCTTTTATCTCCTTAGTTAGGTTTATACCAAGCAATTTCATTTTTTTAGGGGCTATAATAAATGGTATTGTTTCTCTCAAGGCTTTTTCACTTCTTTCATTCTGGGCATATAGGAAGGCCTCTGATTTTTGCACATTTATTTTGTATCCTGCCACCCTGCTGAACTTCTCAATTAGTTCCAGGAGCTTCCTGGTGGAGGTTTTGGGTTCACTCAGGTATAAAATCATGTCATCTGCAAATAGGGATAGCTTGACTCTTCCTTGCCGATTTGAATCCCTCTAATATCCCTTTCTTGTCTTATGGCTTCAGCTAACACTTCAAGTACAATATTGAATAGAAGTGGTGAGAGTGGACAGCCTTGTCTAGTTCCTGATCGACGTGGGAATGCTTCCAATTGTTCCCCATTGAGCATAATCCTTGCTGTGGGCTTGTTGTATATAGCTTTTATTATATTGATTAAGGTTCCTTCCATTCCCACTGTCTCTAGCGTTTTGATCATAAAAGGCTGTTGGATCTTGTCAAAAGCTTTTTCTGCATCTATCGAGAGTATCATGTGGTCTTGGACTTTGGACTGGTTTACATGATGAATTACATTTATTGATTTGCGTATGTTGAAACAACCTTGTGTGCCGGGGATGAAGCCTACTTAGTCCCCATGAATGATCTTTTTAATATGTTTTTGAATCCGATTTGCTAAGACTTTGTTGAGAATCTTTGCGTCTGTGTTCATCAGGGAGATCGGCCTCTGGTTTTCTTTTTTTAGTGAATCTTTATTAGGTTTTGGGATTAAAACGATATTAGCTTCATAGAAGGAATTTGGTAGTGTTCCTTCCTTCCTTTGCTATTTGATGGAACAGTTTAAGGAGTATTGGTGTTAGTAACTCCTTAAATGTCTGGTTGAACTCTGTGCTGAATCCATCTGGTCCAGGACATTTTTTGGTGGGAAGATTCGCGATTACTTCCTCAATTTCCTTATATGTTATAGGACTATTTAAATAATTCACAACTTCCTGATTCAATTTAGGTAAGTTGTGTTTACTTAGAAATTCATCCATCTCTTTTGTGTTGTCAAACTTCACAGAGTATAAGTTTTTAAAATATGACGTTATAATTCTCTGGATTTCTTGGGTATCAGTAGTGATAACTCCATGTTCATTTCTAATTTTGTTAATATGTGTTTTCTCTCTCTTGCTTTTGGTTAGTTTAGCTAGGGGTGTATCAATCTTATTGATTTTTTCAAAGAACCAGCTTTTTGACTGGTTGATTTTTTCTATCGTTTTCTTAATCTCGATTTCAGATATTTCTCCCCTTATTTTGCTAATCTCCTCTCTTCTACTACTTTTGGGGGAGGTACACTTCTGAGGGATAAGTATCCTACAGAAGATTCTATAGTGTTACACTTTGTGTTCAGGAGAAGATCATACTGGTTTTGCGACATTGGCATATCACATGTTCATGCAGGCCATGATTTTCCAAAATAGTGAACCAAGTGTGGAGGATTCAGGGTCAAGTGTTGAAATTTCACTTCTTAGGGATAAGTATCCTAGAGAAGTTCCTATAGTGTAACATTTGTGTTCAGGCGAAAATCATACTTGTTTTGGCACATTTGAATGGCTCATGTTCACATAGGCCAAGATTTTAAAAAATAGTGAACCAAGTGAGGAGGACTCTGATTTAAGAGTGGCAAGTGAACTTCTTTAGGATAAGTCTCGAACAGAAGTTTCTATATTGTAAATCGTTGTGTTCAGGAGGAAATCACACTTGTTTTATGACGTTTGCATGAAACATGTTCATGGAGGTCGTTCCCTTCCAAAATAGTGAACCAAGTGAAGAGGACTCACAGTCATATGTAGCATGTGTACTTCTTTAGGAAGTCATGTGTACCTTGTGCACTTCTTTGGGATAAGTATCCTACACAAGTTTCTAGACTGTAAAACTTTGTATTCTGGATAAAACAACATTTGTTTTGTGCTGATTCTACCAACTATGTTCAGGCTTGAAATGAGCTTGGAAATAATGACCAAGTGAGGATGGGTCAAACTAATATGTTTCACTTTCTTTCTCAGTAATAAGAATCCTGTATTTGTTTATACGTTGTAACTTATATGTTCAGGAGAAATTCACACTGGTTTGGTGACGTTTTCATGGAATATGTTCACGCAGGCCTTGATTTTCCAAAATAGTGAAACAAGTGAGGAGGACTGAGAGTAAAATATTTGAGGTGCACTTCGGAGGGATAAGTATCCTACAGAAGATTCTATAGTGTTACACTTTGTGTTCAGGAGAAGATCATACTTGTTTTGCAACACTGGCATATCACATGTTATTGCAGGCCATGATTTTCCAAAATAGTGAACCAAGTGCTGACGATTCAGAGTCAAATGTTGGAATTTCACTTCTTAGGGATAAGTATCCTAGTGAGGTTCTTATACTCTAACATTTGTGTTCAGGTGAAAATCATACTTGTTTTGTGACATTTGAAAGGCACATGTTCACACAGACCATGATTTTAAAAACTAGTGAACCATGTGAGGAGGACTCTGAGTTAAATGTTGCAAGTGCACTTCTTTAGGATAAGTATCGAACAGAAGTTTCTATATTGTAACTCTTTGTGTTGAGGAGGAAATCACACTTGTTTTATGACGTTTCCATGAAACATGTTCATGCATGTCATTCCCTTCCAAAATAGTGAACCAAGTGAAGACTACTCACAGTCATATATAGAATGTGCACTTCTTTGGGAAGTCATATGTAATATGTGCACTTCTTTGGTATAAGTATCCTATACAGGTTTCTAGACTGTAAAACTTTGTATTCTGGAGAAAATAACAATTGTTTTGTGCTGACTCTACCAACTATGTTCAGACTTGTAATGAGCTTGAAAATAGTGACTTAGTGAGGACGCGTCAAATTCACATGTTTCACTTTCTCTTCTCAGTGATAAGAATCCTGTAGGTGTTCATACGTTGTAACTTTTTATGTTCAGGAGAAATTCACCCTTTTTTGACGTTTTCATGGCTATGTTCACGCAGGCCATGATTTTCCAAAATAGTGAACCAAGTGTGGA
This sequence comes from Typhlomys cinereus, assembly GCA_023101885.1. Taxonomy (NCBI): domain Eukaryota; kingdom Metazoa; phylum Chordata; class Mammalia; order Rodentia; family Platacanthomyidae; genus Typhlomys; species Typhlomys cinereus. Next base: position 5,617,753 of record JALPQD010000103.1, read on the forward strand.
TGATTCAGAGTCAAATGTTGGAATTTCAGTTCTTAGGTATAAGTATCCTAGTGTGGTTCTTATACTGTAACATTTGTGTTCAGGAGAAAATCATACTTGTTTTGTGACATTTGAATGGCGCATGTTCACACTTTCCACTATTTTACAAAATAGTAAACCAAGTGAGGAGGACTCTGAGTTAAATGATGCAAGTGCACTTCGTTAGGATAAGTATCGAACAGAAGTTTCTATGTTGTACCTCTTTATGTTCAGGATGAAATCACACTTGTTTTATGACGTTTCCATGAAACATGTTCATGCATGTCATTCCCTTCCAAAATAGTGAACCAAGTGAAGAGGACTCACAGTCATATGTAGCATGTGCACTTCTTTGGGAAGTCATATGTAGCATGTGCACTTCTTTGGGATAATATCCTACACAGGTTTCTAGACTATAAAACTTTGTATTCTGGAGCAAACAACCTTTGTTTCGTGCTGATTCTACCAACTATGTTCAGGCTTGTAATGAGCTTGAAAATAGTGACCAAGTGAGGACGCGTCAAATTCACATGTTTCACTTTCTCTTCTCAGTGATAAGAATCCTGTATATGTTCATACGTTGTAACTTTTTACGTTGAGGAGAAATTCACACTGGTTTTGTTACGTTTTCATGGAATATGTTCACGCAGGCCTTGATTTTCCAAAATGGTGAACCAAGTGAGGAGGACTCTGAGTTAAATGTTGGAAATGCACTTCCTTAGGATAAGTATCGAACAGAAGATTCTATGTTGTACCTCTTTGTGTTCAGGAGGAAATCACACTTGTTTTACGTGGTCCATGAAACGTGTTCATGCATGTCATTCCCTTCCAAAATAGTGAACCAAGTGAAGAAGACTCACAGTCATATGTAGCATGTGCACTTCTTTGGGAAGTCATATGTAGCATGTGTACTCCTTTGGGATAAGTATCCTACACAGGTTTCTAGACTGTTAAATTTGTATGCAGGAGAAAAGAGCATTTGTTTTGTGCTGATTCTGCCAAGTATGTTCAGGCTTGTAATGAGCTTCAAAATAGTGAGCAAGTGACGACGCGTCAAATTCACATGTTTCACTTTCTCTTCTCAGTGATAAAAATCCTGTAGATGTTCATACGTTGTAACTTTTTATGTTCAGGAGAAATTCACACTGGTTTTGTGACGTTTTCTTGGCTATGTTCACGCAGGCATTGATTTTCCAAAATAGTGAACCTAGTGAGGAGGACTGAGAGTCAAATGTTGGAGGTGCACTTCTTAGGGATAAGAATCCCAAAGAAGATTCTGTAGTGTTACACTTTGTGTTCAGGAGAAAATCATACTTGTTTTGCAACATTGGCATAATAACATGTCCAGGCAGGCCATGATGTTTCAAAATAATGAATAAAGTGCGGATGATTCAGAGTCAAATGTTGGATTTTCATTTCTTAGGGATAAGTGTCCTAGTGAAGTTCTTATACTGTAGCATTTGTGTTAAGGTGAAAATCATACTTGTTTTGTGACATTTGAATGGCACATGTTCACACAGGCCATGATTTTACAAAATAGTGAACCAAGTGAGGAGGACTCTAAGTTAAATGTTGCAAGTGCACTTCTTTAGGATAAGTATCTAACAGAAGTTTCTATGTTGTACCTCTTTATGTTCAGGATGAAATCACACTTGTTTTATGATGTTTCCATGAAACATGTTCATGCATGTCATTCCCTTCCAAAATATTGAACCAAGTGAAGAGGACTCACAGTCATATGTAGCATGTGCAGTTCTGTGGGATGTAATGTGCACCATGTGCACTCCTTTGGTATAAGTATCCTATGCAGGTTTCTATACTGTAAAATTTGTATTCTGGAGAGAACAACATTTGTTTTGTGCTGACTCTACCAACTATGTTCAGGCTTGTAATGAGCTTGAAAATAGTGACCAAGTGAGGATGCGTCAAATTCACCTGTTTCACTTTCTCTTCTCATTGATAAGAATCCTGTACATGTTCATACGTTGTAACTTTTTATGATCAGGAGAAATTCACACTGGTTTTGTGACGTTTTCATGGAATATGTTCACGCAGGCCTTGATTTTCCAAAATAGTGAACCAAGTGAGGAGGACTGAGAGTCAAATGTTGGAGGTGCACTTCTTAGGGATAAGTATCCTACAGAAGATTCTATAGTGTTACACTTTGTGTTCTGGAGATCATACTTGTTTTGCGACATTGGCATGTCACATGTTCACGCAGGCCATGATTTTCCAAAATAGTGAACCACGTGCAGAGGATTCAGAGTCAAATGTTGTAATTTCACTTCTTAGGGATAAGTATCCTAGAGAAGTTCCTATAGTGTAACATTTGTGTTCAGGCGAATATCATACTTGTTTTGTGAGATTTGAATGGCACATGTTCACACAGGCCATGATTTCACAAAATAGTGAACCAAGTGAGGAGGACTCTGAGTTACATGTTGCGAGTACACTTCTTTAGGATAAGTATCAAACAGAAGTTTCTATGTTGTACGTCTTTGTGTTCAGGAGGAAATCACACTTGTTTTACGACGTTTCCATGAAATGTGTTCATGCATGTCGTTCCCTTCCAAAATAGTGAACCAAGTGAAGAGGACTCACAGTCATATGTAGCATGTGCACTTCTTTGGGAAGTCATGTGTAGCAAGTGAATTTCTTTGGCATAAGTATCCTACACATGTTTCTAGACTGTAAAACTTTGTATTCTGGAGAGAACAACATTTGTTTTGTGATGATTCTACCAACTCTGTTCAGGCTTGTAATGAGCTTTTTAAAAGTGACCAAGTGAGGATGTGTCAAATTCACATGTTTCACTTTTCCTTCTCAGTGATAAGAATCCTATAGATGTTCATACGTTGTAACATTTTATGTTCAGGAGAAATTCACACTGGTTTTGTGACGTTTTCATGGAATATGTTCACACAGGCCTTGATTTTCCAAAACAGTGAACCAAGTGAGGAGGACTGATAGTCGAATGTTGGATTTTCACTTCTTATTGATAAGTATCCTAGAGAAGTTCCTATACTGTAACATTGTGTTCAGGCGAAAATCATACTTGTTTTGTTACATTTGAATGGCTCATGTTCACACAGGCCATGATGTTACAAAATAGTGAACCAAGTGAAGAGGACTCTGATTTAAGTGTAGCAAGTGCACTTCTTTGGGAAGTCATGTGTACCGTGTGCACTTCTTTGGGATAAGTATCCTACACAGGTTTCTAGACTGTAAAACTTTGTATTCTCTAGAGAAAAACATTCATTTTGTGCTGATTCTACCAACTCTGTTGAGGCTTGTAATGGGCTTGAAAATGTGACTAAGTGAGGACACGTCAAATTCACATGTTTCACTCTCTCTTCTCAGTGATAAGAATCTTGTAGATGTTCATACGTTGTAAGTTTTTATGTTCAGGAGAAATTCACACTGGTTTTGTGATGTTTTCGTGGAATATGTTCACGCAGGCCTTGATTTTCCAAAATAGTGAGCCAAGTAAAGAGGACTCTGAGTTAAATGTTGCAATGCACTTGTTTAGGATAAGTATCCAACAGAAGTTTCTATGTTGTAACTATTTGTGTTCAGGAAGAAATCACACTTTTTTTAGGACGTTTCAATGAAACATGTTCATGCATGTTGTTCCCTTCCAAAATAGTGAACCAAGTGAAGAGGACTCACAGTTATGTAGCATGTGCATTTCTTTGGGAAGTCATGTGTAGCATGTGCACTTCTTTGGGATAAGTATCCTACAGAAGATTCTATAGTGTTACACTTTTTGTTCAGGATAAGATCATACTTGTTTTTGGACATTGGCATATCACATGTTCAAGCAGGCCATGATTTTCAAAAAGAGTTTACCAAGTGCGGAGGTATCATCAGAGTCAAATATTGGAATTTCACTTCTTAGGGATAAGTATCATAGCGAAGTTCCTATACTGTAACATTTTTGTTCAGGCAAAAATCATATTTGTTTTGTGACATGTGAATGGCACATGTTCACAAAGGCCATGGTTTTTCACAATAGTGAACATAGTGAGTTAAATGTAGTAAGTGCACTTCTTTAGGTTAAGTATCGTAAAGAAATTTCTATATTGTAACTCTTTCTGTTCAGAGGAAATCATGTTGTTTTACGATGTTACCATGAAACATGTTCCTGCATGTCGTTACCTTCCAAAATAGTGATCCAAGTGAGGAGGACTCACAGTGATATGTAGCATATGCACTTCTTTGGGAAGTCATGTGTTGCGTGTGCACTTCTTTGGGATAAGTATCCTACACAGGTTTCTAGACCGTAAAACTTTGTATTCTGGAGAAAACAACATTTGTTTAGTGCTGATTCTACCAACTATGTTCAGGCTTGTAATGAGCTTGAAAGTAGTGACCAAGTGAGGACACATCAAATTCACATGTTTCACTTTTTCTTCTCAGTGATAAGAATCCTGTAGATGTTCATACATTGTAACTTTTTTGTTCAGGACAAATTCACACTGGTTTGTGGAGTTTTCATGCAATGTTTTCAGGCAGGCCTTCATATTCCAAAATAGTGAACAAAGTGAGGAGGAGTGAGATTCAAATGTTGGAGGTGCACTTCTTAGGGATAAGTATCCTACAGAAGATTCTATAGTGTTACACTTTGTATTCAGGAGAAGATCATACATGATTTGCGACATTGGCATATAACATGTTCACGCAGGCCATGAATTTCCAAAATAGTGAATCAAGTGCGGAGAATTCAGAGTCAAATGTTGAAATTTCACTTCTTAGGGATAAGTATCCTAGAGAAGTTGCCATACTGTAGCATTTGTGTTCAGGTGAAAATCATACTTGTTTTGTGAGATGTGAATTGCACGTGTTCACACAGGGCATGATTTTACAAAATAGTGAACCAAGTTAGGAGGACTCTGAGTTAAATGTTGCATGTGAACTTCTTTAGGATGAATATTGTACAGAAGTTTCTATATTGTAACTCTTTGTGTTCAGGAGGAAATCACACTTGATTTACGAAGTTTCCATGAAACGTCGTCATGCATGTCGTTCTCTTCCAAAATAGTGAACCAAGTGAAGAGGACTCACAGTCATATGTAGCATGTGCACTTCTTTGGAAAGGGATGTGTAGAATGTGCTCTTCTTTGTTATAAGTATCCTACACAGATTTCTAGACTGTAAAACTTTGTATTCTGGAGAAAACAACATTTGTTTTTTGCTGATTCTACCAACTATGTTCAGGCTTGTAATGAGCTTGAAAATAGTGAGCAAGTGAGGATGCATCAAATTCACCTGTTTCACTTTCTCTTCTCAGTGATAAGAATCCTGTAGATGTTCATACGTTGTAACTTTTTTTTTCAGGAGAAATTAACACTGGATTTGTGATGTTTTCGTGGAATATGTTCAGGCAGGCCTTGATTTTCCAAAATAGTGAGCCAAGTGAAGGGGAATGAGAATGAAATGTTGGAGGTGCACTTCTTAGGGATAAATACCCTACAGAATATTCTATAGTATTACACTTTGTATTCAGGAGAATATCGTACTTGTTTTGCGGCATTTGCATAAAACATGTTCAGGCAGGCCATGATTTTCCAAAATAATGAAGCAAGTGAGGAGGATTTAGAGTCAAATGTTGGAATTTCACTTCTTAGGTAAAATATCCCCGAGAAGTTCCTATACTGTAACATTTGTGTTCAGGCAAAAATCATACTTGTTTTGCAACATTTGAATGGCACATGTTCACGCAGGCCAAGATTTTACAAAATAGTGACCAAGAAGTGCACTTCCTACATTTGATTCTGAATCCACCGATCTTGGTTCACTAATTTGGAAATCATCTCCTGAATGAATAGGTTCCATGCAAACATCGCAAAACAAGTGGGATTTTCTGCAGAACACAAAGAGGTACAGTATCGAAACTTCTGTAGGATGCTTACCACTAAGAAGTGCACTTCCAACATTTGATTCTGAGTCCTTCTCACTTGGTTCACCATTTTGGAAAATCATAGCCTGCATGAACATTTTCCAGGGAAATATTGTAAAACAAGTGTGATACTCTCCTGAACACAAAGAATGTCAGTATAGGAACTTTTATGGGATACTTACCGCTAAGAAGAAGTGCACTTGCAACATTTGAGTATGAGTCCTTCTCTCTTGGTTTACTAGTTTGTAATATCATGGCTTGCGTGTAAATGTTCCATTGACTGTCGCACAACAAGTGTGACTTTCTCCTGATCACAAAGAGTTACAGTATAGAAAGTTCTGTAGGATACGTGTTCCAACAAAGTGCACTTGCAACCTTTGACTCTGAGTCATCCTCACTTAGTTAACTATTTTGGAAAAATCATGGCCTGCTTCAACATGATCCATGGAAATGTGGCACAACAACTGTTATGTTCTCCTGAACACAAAGAGTTACAGTATAGGAATTTCCGTAGGACACTTATAGGTTAGAAGTGCACATGGAATATTTGACTCTGAAGCCACCGCACTTGGTTCACTATTTTAGAAAATCATGGCCTGTGTGAGCATGTAAAATGCAAATATCGCAAAAAAAAGTATGATCTTCTCTTGAACACAAAGTGTAACACTATAGAATCTTCTGTAGGATACTTATCCCTGAGAAGTGCAACTCCAACATTTGACTCAATCCTCCTCACTTGGTTCACTATTTGGCAAAATCAAGGCCTGCGTGAACATATTCCATGAAAACGTCACAAAACAGGTGTGAATTTCTCATGAACATAAAAAGTTACAAAGTATGAACATGTACAGGATTCTTATCACTGATAACAGAAAGTGAAACATGTGAATTTGACTCATCCTCACTTGGTCACTATTTTGAAGCTCATTACAAGCCTGAACATAGTTGGTAGAATCAGCATAAAACAAATGTTTTTTCTCCAGCATACAAAGTTTTACAATCTAGAAACCTGTGAAGGATACTTATCCCAAAGAAGTGCACATGCTATATGTGACATCCCAAGGAAGTGCACATGCTATATTTGACTGTGAGTCCTCTTCACTTGGTTCACTATTTTCGAAGGGAATGACATGCATGCACATGTTTCATGGAAACGTCAAAAAAAAAGTGTGATTTCCTCCTGAACACAAGGAGTTACAATATAGAAACTTCTGTACAATACTTATCCTAAAGAAGTGCACTTGCAATATTAAACTCACTTGGTTCACTATTTTGTATAATCATGGCCTGCGTGAACATGTTACATGGGAATATCGCAAAACAAGTATAATCTTCTCCTGAACATAAAGTGTAACACTATAGAATCTTCTGTAGGATACTTATCCCTGAGAAGTGCAACTTCAACATTTGACTCTCAGTCTTCCTCACTTGTTTCACTATTTTGGAAAATCAAGGCCTGCGTGAACATATTCCATGAAAACGTCACAAAACCAGTGTGAATTTCTCCTGAACATAAATAGTTACAATATATTTACATCTACAGGATTCTTATCACTGAGAAGAGAAAGTGAAACATGGGAATTTGACAAGTCCTCACTTGGTCTCTATTTTCAAGCTAATTATAAGCTTGAACATAGTTTATTAGAATTAGCACAAAACAAATGTTGTTTGTTCCAGAATACAAAGTTTTACAGTCTTGAAACCTCTGTAGGATACTTATCCCAAAGAAGTGCACATGCTATATATGACTTCTTAAAGAAGTGCACATGCTATATATGACTGTGAGTCCTCTTCACTTGGTTCACGATTTTGGAAGGGAACTACATGCATGAACATGTTTCATGGAATCGTCGTAAAACAAGTGTGATTTTCTCCTGAACACAAAGAGTTACAATATAGAAAATTCTGTGTGATACTTATCGTAAAGAAGTGCACTTGCAATATTTAACTCAGAGTCCTCCTCACTTGGTTCACTATTTTGTAAAATCATGGCCTGTGTGAACATGGGCCATTCAAATGTCACAAAACAAGTATGATTTTCGCCTGCACACAAATGTTACAGTATAGGAACTTCTCTAGGATACTTATCCCTAAGAAGTGAAATTTCAACATTTGACTCTGAATCCTCCACACTTGGTTCACCTTTTTGGAAATTCATGGCATCCGTGAACATATTCCATGAAAGCATGACAAAACCAGTGTGAATTTCTCCTGAAGATAAAAAGTTACAACGACTGAACATCTAAAGGATTCTTATCACTGAGAAGAGAAAGTGAAACACGTGAATTTGACGCGTCCACACTTGGTCACTATTTTCAAGCTCATTACAAGCCTGAATATAGTTGGTAGAATCAGCACAAAACAAATGTTTTCTCCAGAATACAAAGTTTTACAGTCTAGAAACTTGTGTAGGATACTTATCATAAAGAAGTGCACATGCTACATATGACTTCCAAAAGAAGTGCACATGCTACATATGACTTCCCATAGAAGTGCAATTCTACATATGACTATGAGTCCTTCTCACTTGGTTCACTATTTTTGAAGGGAACGACATGCATGAACATGTTTGATGGAAACGTCATAAAACAAGTGTGATTTCCTCCTGAACAAAAATTGATAACATATAGAAACTTCTGTATGATACTTATCCTAAAGAATTGCACTTGCAAAATTTAACTCAGAGTCCTCCTCACTTGGTTCACTATTTTGTAAAATCATGGCCTGTGTGAACATGTGCCATTCAAATGTCACAAAACAACGTTGTAATGATTTTCGCCTGAACACAAATGTTACAGTATAGGAATTTCTCTAGGATACTTATCCCTAAGAAGTGAAATTCCAACATTTACTTCTGAATCCACCGCACTTGGTTCACACTTTTGGAAAATCTTGGCATGTCTGAACATGTTACATGCCAATGTCGCAAAACAAGTATGATCTTCTCCTGAACACAAAGTGTAACACTATAGAATCTTCTGTAGGATACTTATCCCTCAGAAGTGCACCACCAACATTTGATTCTCAGTCCTCCTCACGTGGTTCACTATTTTGGAAAATCAAGGCCTGTGTGAACATTTTCCAAGAAAACGTCACAAAACTAGTGTGAATTTTTCCTGAACATAAAAAGTTACAACGTATGAATATCTACAGGATTCTTATCACAGCGAAGAGAAAGTGAAACATGTCAATTTGAAGCGTCCACACTTGGTCACTGCTTTGATGCTCATTACAAGCCTGTACATAGTTGTTAGAATCAGCACAAAACATTTGTTGTTCTCTCCAGAATACAAAGTTTTACAGTCTAGAAAGCTGTTTAGGATACTTATCCCAAAGACGTGCATATGCTACACATGACTTCAGAAAGAACAGCACATTCTACATGTGACTGTGAGTCCTCTTCACTTGGTTCACTATTTTGGAAGGGAATGATATGAATGAACATGTTTCATGGAAACGTTGTACAACAAGTATGATTTCCTCCTGAACAGAAAGAGTTACAAAATAGAAACTTCTGTTCGATACTTATCCTAAAGAAGTGAACTTGCAAAATTTAACTCAGAGTCCTCCTCACGTGGTTCGCTATTTTGGAAAATCATGACCTCCGTGAACATGTTACATGCCAATGTCGCGAAACAAGTATGATCTTCTCCTGAACACAAAGTGTAACACTATAGAATCTTCGGTACAATATTATCCCTCAGAAGTGCACCTCTAACATTTGATGCTCAGTCTTCCCCACTTGGTTCACTATTTTGGAAAATCAAGGCCTGTGTGAACATTTTCCATGAAAACTTCACAAAACCAGTGTGAATTTCTCCTGATCATAAAAAGTTACAACGTATGAATATCTACAGGATTCTTATCACTGAGAAGAGAAAGTGAAACACGTGAATTTGAAACGTCCACACTTGGTCACTGCTTTCAAGCTCATTACAAGCCTGAACATAGTTGGTAGAATTAGCACAAAACAAATGTTTTCTCCAGAATAAAAAGCATTACAGTCTAGAAACCTGTGTAGGACACATATCCAAAGAAGTGCACATGCTACACATGACTTCCCAAAGAAGTGCACATGCTACACATGACTTCTCAAAGAAGTGCACATGCTACATATGATTGTCAGTCCCCTTCACTTGTTTCACAATTTTGGAACAGAACGACATGCATGAACAAGTTTCATGGAAACCTCATAAAACAAGTGTGATTTCCTCCTGAACACAAAGAGTTACAATATAGAAAGTTCTCTTCGATACTTATCTTAAAGATATGCACTTGCAATATTTAACTCAGAGTCCACCTCAGTTGGTTCACTATTTTTAAAATCATGGCCTGTGTGAACATGTGCCATTGAAATGTCAAAAAACAAGTATGATTTTCGCCTGAACTCCAATTTTATAGTAAAGGAACTTCTCTAGGATACTTGTACGTAGGAAGTGAAATTCCATCATTTGACTCTGAATCCTCCGCAATTGGTTAACGATTTTGGAAAATCATGGCCTGAAAGAACATGTTACATGCCAATATCGCAAAACAAGTATGATCCTGTCCTGAACACAAAGTGTTACACTATAGAATCTTCTGTAGGATACTTATCCCTCAGAAGTGCACCTCCAACATTTTACTCTCAGTCCTCCTCACTTGGTTCACTATTTTGGAAAATCAAGGCCTGCTTGAACATATTCCATGAAAACGTCACAAAACCAGTGTGAATTTCTCCTGATCATAAAAAGTTACAACATATGAATATGTACAGTATTCTTATCACTGAGAAGAGAAAGTGAAACATGTGAATTTGACGCATACACACTTGGTCACTGCTTTCAAGCTCATTACAAGCCTGAACATAGTTGGTAGAATCAGCACAAAACAAATGTTGTTTTCTCTAGAATACAAAGTTTTACAGTCTAGGAACATGTGTAGGATACTTATTCCAAAGTAGTGCACATGCTACATATGACTTCCCAAAGAAGTGCACATGCTACATATGATTGTGAGTCCTCTTCACTTGGTTCACTATTTTGGAAGTGAACGACATGCATGAACATGTTTCATGCAAACGTCGTAAAACAAGTGTGATTTCGTCCTGAAAACAAAGATTTAAATATAGAAACTTCTGTTCGATACTAATCCTAAAGAAGTGCACTTGCAACATTTAACTCAGAGTCCTCCTCACTTGGATCACTGTTTTGGAGAATCAAGGCCTGCGTGAACATATTCCATGAAAACGTCACAAAACCAGTGCAAATTTCTCCTGAACATAAAAAGTTACAACATATGAACATCCACAGGATTGTCACTGAGAAGAGAAAGTGAAACATGTGAATTTGATGCGTCCTCACTTGGTCACTACTTTCAATCTCATTGCAAGCCTGAACATAGTTGGTAGAATTAGCACAAAACAAATGTTTTCTCCAGAATAAAAAGCATTACAGTCTAGAAACCTGTGTAGGATACATATCCAAAGAAGTGCACATGCTACACATGACTTCCCAAAGAAGTGCACATGCTACACATGACTTCTCAAAGAAGTGCACATGCTACATATGATTGTCAGTCCTCTTCACTTGGTTCACTATTTTGGAAGGGAACGACATGCATGAAAATGTTTCATGTAAATCCCATAAAACAAGTGTGATTTCCTCCTGAACAAAAAGAGTTACAATATAGAAAGTTCTCTTCGATACTTATCTTAAAGAAGTGCACTTGCAACATTTAACTCAGAGCCCTCCTCACTTGGTTCACTATTTTGTAAAATCATGGCCTGTGTGAACATGTGCCATTCAAATGTCACAAAACAAGTATGATTTTCGCCTCAACACCAATTTTATAGTATAGGAACTTCACTAGGATACTTCTCCCTAAGAAGTGAAATTCCATCATTTGATTCTGAATCCTCCGCAATTGGTTCACTATTTTGGAAAATCATGGCCTGCCTGAACATGTTACATGCCAATGTCGCAAAAGAAGTATTATCTTCTCCTGAACACAAAGTGTAACAATATAGAATCTTCTGTACAATATTATCCCTCGGAAGTGCACCACCAAAATTTGACTCTCAGTTCTCCTCACTTGGTTCACTATTTTGGAAAATCAAGGCCTGCGTGAACATACTCCATGAAAACGTCACAAAACCAGTTTGAATTTCTCCTGATCATAAAAAGTTACAACATATGAATATCTACAGGATTCTTATCACTGAAAAGAGAAAGTGGAACATGTGAATTTGATGCACCCACACTTGGTTACTATTATCAAGCTCATTACAAGCCTGAACATAGTTGGTAAAATCAGTAAAAAACAAATGTTTTTTTCTCCAGAATACAAAGTTTTACAGTCTAGAAACCTTTGAAGGATACTTATCCAAAGAAGTGCACATGCTACATATGACTTCCCAAAGAAGTGCAAATGCTACACATGACTTCTCAAAGAAGTGCACATTCTATATATGACTGTCAGTCCTCTTCACTTCGTTCACAATTTTGGAAGGGAATGATATGCATGAACATGTTTCATGGAAACCTCATAAAACAAGTGTGATTTCCTCCTGAACACAAAGAGTTACAATATAGAAAGTTCTCTTCGACACTTATCTTAAAGTAGTGCACTTGCAACATTTAACTCAGAGGCCTCCTCAGTTGGTTCACTATTTTAGAAAATCATGGCCTGCATGAACATGTTGCATGCCAATGTCGCAAAACGAGGATGATCTTCTCCTGAACACAAAGTGTAACACTATAGAATCTTCTGTAGGAAACTTATCCCTCAGAGGTGCACCTCCAACATTTGATTCTCAGTCCTCCTCACTTGGTTCACTATTTTGGAAAAGCAAGGCCTGAGTGAACATATTTCATGAAAATGTCACAAAACCAGTGTGAATTTTTCCTGAACATAAAAAGTTACAACGTATGAACATCTACAGGATTCTTGTCACTGAGAAGAAAGAGTGACACATGTGAATTTGACGCGTCCTCACTTGGTCACTATTTTCAAGCTCATTACAAGCCTGAACATAGTTGGTAGAATCAGCACAAAACAAATGTTGTTTTCTCCATAATTCAAAGATTTACAGTCTAGAAACCTGTGTAGGATACTTTTCCCAAAGAAGTGCACATGCTACACATGACTTCCCAAAGAAGTGCACATGCTACATATGCGTGTGAGTCCTCTTCAGTCGGTACACTATTTTGGAGGGGAAGGACATGCATGCAACATGTTTCATGGAAACGTCAAAAAACAAGTGCGATTTCCTCTTGAACACAAAGAGTTACAATATATAAAGTTCTCTTCGATACTTATCTTAAAGAAGTGCACTTGCAACATTTAACGCAGAGTCCTCCTCACTTGGTTCACTATTTTGTAAAATCATGGCCTGTGTGAACATGTGCCATTCAAATGTCACAAAACAAGTATGATTTTCGCCAATTTTATAGTATAGGAACTTTTCCAGGAAACTTATCCCTAGGAAGTGAAATTCCGTCATTTGACTCTGATCCTCCGCAATTGGTTCACTATTTTGGAAAATCATGGCCTGCCTGAATATGTTACATGCCAATGTCGCAAAACAAGTATGATCTTCTACTGAACACAAAGTGTAACACTATAGAATCTTCTGGACAATATTATCCCTCAGAAGTGCACCACCAAACTTTGACTCTCAGACCTCCTCACTTGGTTCACTATTTTGGAAAATAAAGGCCTGCGTGAATATATTCCATGATAACGTCACAAAACCAGTGTGAATTTCTCCTGATCATAAAAGGTTACAACGTATGAACATCCACAGGATTCTTATCACTGAGAAGAGAAAGTGAAACATGTGAATTTGACGTGTCCTCACTTGGTCACTACTTTCAAGCTCATTACAAGCCTGAACACAGTTGGTAGAATCAGCACAAAACAAATGTTGTTTTCTCCAGAATACATAGGTTTACAGTCCAGAAACCTGTGTAGGAATCTTATTCCAAAGTAGTGCACATGATACATATGACTTCCCAAAGAAGTGCACATGCTACATATGATTGTGAGTCCTCTCAATTGGTTCACTATTTTGGAAGTAAACGACATGCATGAACATGTTTCATGGAAACGTCGTAAAACAAGTGTGATTTCGTCCTGAAAACAAAGAGTTACAATATAGAAACTTCTCTTCGATACTTATCTTAAAGAAGTGCACTTGCAATATTTAACTCAGAGTCCTCCTCACTTGGGTCACTATTTTTAAAATCTTGGCCTGTGTGATCATGTGGCATTCAAATGTCAAAAAACAAGTATGATTTTCGCCTGAACACCAATTTTATAGTATAGGAACTTCTCTAGGATACTTATCCCTAGGGAGTGAAATTCCATCATCTGACTCTGAATCCTCCGCAATTGGTTCACTATTTTGGAAAATCATGGCCTGCAAGAACATGTTACATGCCAGCGTCGCAAAACAAGTATGATTTTCTCCTGAACACAAAGTGTAACACTCCAGAATCATCTGTAGGATACTTATCCCTCAGAAGTGCACCTCCCACATTTGACTCTCAGTCCTCCTCACTTGGTTCACTATTTGGGAAAATAAAGGTCTGCGTGAACACATTCCGTGAAAACGTCACAAAACCAGTGTGAATTTCTCCTGATCATAAAAAGTTAAAACGTATGAATATGTACAGGATTCTTATCACTGAGAAGAGAAAGTGAAACATGTGAATTTGATGCATCCACACTTGGTCACTTCTTTAAAGCTCATTAGAAGCCTGAACATAGTTGGTAGAATCAGCACAAAACAAATGTTGTTTTCTCCAGAATACAAAGTTTTAAAAGTCTAGAAACCTGTGTAGCATAATTTTCCCAAAGAAATGCACATGCAACATATGACTTCCCAAAGAAGTGCACATGCTACATATGACTGGGAGTCCTCTTCACTTGGTTCACTATTTTGGAAAGGAACGACATGCATGAACATGTTTCATGGAATCGTCATAAAATAAGCGTGATTTCCTCCTGAACACATAAAGTTACAATATAGAAACTTCGGTTCGATACTAATCCTAAAGAAGTGCACTTGCAACATTTAACTCAGAGTCCTCCTCACTTGGATCACTCTCTTGGAAAATCAAGACCTGAGTGAATTTATTCCATGAAAATGTCACAAAACCAGTGTGAATTTCTACTGAACATAAAAAGTTACAAAGGATGAACATCCACAGGATTCTTATCACTGAGAAGAGACTGTGAAACATGTGAATTTGACACGTCCTCACTTGGTCACTATTATCAAGCTCTTTACAAGCTTGAACATAGTTGGTAAAATCAGCACAAAACAAATGATGTCTTCTCCAGAATACAAAGTATTACAGTCTAGAAACCTGTGTAGGATACATATCCAAAGAAGTGCACATACTACACATGACTTCCCAAAGAAATGCACATGCTACACATGACTTCCGAAAGAAGTGCACATGCTACATATGACTGTCAGTCCTCTTCACTTGGTTCACTCTTTTTGAAGGGAACGACATTCATGAACATGTTTCATGGAAACCTCATAAAACAAGTGTGATTTCCTCCTGAAGAGAAAGAGTTAAAATATAGAAAGTTCTCTTCGATACTTATCTTAAAGAAGTGAACTTGCAACATTTAACTCAGAGTCCTCCTCACTTGGTTCACTATTTTGTAAAATCATGGCCTGTGTGAACATGTGCCATTCAAATGTCAGTAAACAAGTATGATTTTCGCCTGAACACCAATTTTATAGTTTAGGAACTTCTCTAGGATTCTTATCCCTAGGAAGTGAAATTCCATAATTTGATTCTGAATCCTCTGCAATTGCTTCACTATTTTGGAAAATCATGGCCTGCGTGAACATGTTACATAACAATGTCGCAAAACAAGTATGACCTTCTCCTGAACACAAAGTGTAACATTATAGAATCTTCTGTAGGACACATATCCCTCCAAAGTGCACCACCAAAATTTGACTCTCAGTCCTCCTCACTTGGTTCACTATTTTGGAAAATCAAGGCCTGCGTGAAGATATTCCATGAAAACATCACAAAACCAGGGTGAAATTCTCCTGAACATAAAAAGTTACAACGTATGAACATCCACAGGTTTCTTATCACTGAGAAGAGAAAGTGAAACATGTGAATTTGATGCGTCCTCACTTGGTCACTATTATCAAGCTCTTTACAACCTGAATAAAATTGGTAGAATCAGCACAACACAAATGTTGTTTTCTCCAGAATACAAAGTTTTACAGTCTACACACGTCTGTAGGATACTTTTCCCAAAGAAGTGCACATGCTACACATGACTTCCCAAAAAAAATGCACATGCTACATATGACTGTGAGTCCTCTTCACTTGGTTCACTATTTTGGAAGGGAAAGACAGGCATGAACATGTATCATGGAAACGTAGTAAAACAAGTGTGATTTTCTCCTGAACACAAAGAGTTACAATATAGAAACTTCTTTTCGATACTAATCCTAAAGAAGTGCACTTGCAACATTTAACTGAGAGTCCTTCTAACTTGGATCACTATTTTAGAAAATCAAGGCCTGTGTGAACATATTACATTAAAATGACACAAAACCAGTGTGAATTTCTCTTGATCATAAAAAGTTTCAACGTATGAATATGTACAGGATTCTTATCACTGAGAAGAAAAAGTGAAACATGTGAATTTGATGCATCCACACTTGGTCACTTCTTTGAAGC
Source organism: Typhlomys cinereus (assembly GCA_023101885.1). Lineage (NCBI taxonomy): Eukaryota > Metazoa > Chordata > Mammalia > Rodentia > Platacanthomyidae > Typhlomys > Typhlomys cinereus. The sequence continues at coordinate 5,634,376 of JALPQD010000103.1, forward strand.
TCATTACAAGCCTGAACATAGTTGGTAGAATCAGCACAAAACAAATGTTGTTTTCTCCAGAATACAAAGTTTTACAGTCTAGACACCTGTGTAGGATAATTTTCCCAAAGAAATGCACATGCTACATATGACTTCCCAAAGACGTGCAAATGCTACATATGACTGGGAGTCCTCTTCACTTGGTTCACTATTTTGGAAAGGAACGACATGCATGAATATGTTTCATGGAATCATCATAAAATAAGTGTGATTTCCTCCTGAACACATAGAGTTACAATATAGAAACTTCGGTTCGATACTAATCCTAAAGAAGTGCACTTGCAACATTTAACTCAGAGTCCTCCTCACTTGGATCACTCTCTTGGAAAATCAAGGCCTGCGTGAACATATCCCATGAAAATGTCACAAAACCAGTGTGAATTTCTACTGAACATAAAAAGTTACAAAGGATGAACATCCACAGGATTCATATCACTGAGAACAGACTGTGAAACATGTGAATTTGACGCGTCCTCACTTGGTCACTATTATCAAGCTCTTTACAAGCCTGAACATAGTTGGTAGAATCAGCCAAAACAAATGATGTTTTCTCCAGAATACAAAGTATTACAGTCTAGAAACCTGAGTAGGATACTTATCCAAAGAAGTGCACATACTACACATCATTTCCCAAAGAAATGCACATGCTACACATGACTTCCGAAAGAAGTGCACATGCTACACATGACTGTCACTTCTCTTCACTTGGTTCACTATTTTGGAAGGGAACGACATTCATGAACATGTTTCATGGAAACCTCATAAAACAAGTGTGATTTCCTCCTCAAGAGAAAGAGTTAAAATATAGAAAGTTCTCTTCGATACTTATCTTAAAGAAGTGAACTTGCAACATTTAACTCAGAGTCCTCCTCACTTGGTTCACTATTTTGTAAAATCATGGCCTGTGTGAACATGTGCCATTCAAATGTCAGAAAACAAGTATGATTTTCGCCTGAACACCAATTTTATAGTATAGGAACTTCTCTAGGATTCTTATCCCTAGGAAGTGAAATTCCATCCTTTGACTCTGAATCCTCCGCAATTGGTTCACTATTTTGGAAAATCATGGCCTGCGTGAACATGTTACATGCCAATGTCGCAAAACAAGTATGATCCTCTCCTGAGCACAAAGTGTAAGATTATAGAATCTTCTGTACAATATTATCCCTCAGAAGTGCACCACCAAACTTTGAATCTCAGTCCTCCTCACTTGGTTCACTATTTTGGAAAATCAAGGCCTGCGTGAACATATTCCATGAAAACGTCACAAAACCAGTGTGAATTTCTCCTGAACATAAAAAGTTACAATGTATGAACTTCCACAGGTTTCTTATCACTGAGAAGAGAAAGTGAAACATGTGAATTTGATGCATCCTCACTTGGTCACTATTATCGAGCTCATTACAAGCCTGAACACAGTTGGTAGAATTAGCACAAAACAAATGTTTTCTCCAGAATAAAAAGCATTACAGTCTAGAAACCTGTGTAGGACACATATCCAAAGAAGTGCACATGCTACACATGACTTCCCAAAAGTGCACATGCTACACATGAGTTCTCAAAGAAGTGCCCATGCTACATATGATTGTCAGTCCTCTTCACTTGGTTCACTATTTTGGAAGGGAACGACATGCATGAAAATGTTTCATGTAAACCCCATAAAACATGTGTGATTTCCTCCTGAACAAAAAGAGTTACAATATAGAAAGTTCTCTTCGATACTTATCTTAAAGAAGTGCACTTGCAACATTTAACTCAGAGCCCTCCTCACTTGGTTCACTATTTTGTAAAATCATGGCCTGTGTGAACATGTGCCATTCAAATGTCACAAAACAAGTATGAATTTCGCCTCAACACCAATTTTATAGTATAGGAACTTCACTAGGATACTTCTCCCTAAGAAGTGAAATTCCATCATTTGATTTTGAATCCTCCGCCATTGGTTCACTATTTTGGAAAATCATGGGCTGCCTGAACATGTTACATGCCAATGTCGCAAAAGAAGTATGATTTTCTCCTGAACACAAAGTGTAACACAATAGAATCTTCTGTACAATATTATCCCTCGGAAGTGCACCACCAAAATTTGACTCTCAGTCCTCCTCACTTGGTTCACTATTTTGGAAAATCAAGGCCTGCATGAACATACTCCATGAAAACGTCACAAAACCAGTGTGAATTTCTCCTGATCATAAAAAGTTACAACATATGAATATCTACAGGATTCTTATCACTGAAAAGAGAAAGTAGAACATGTGAATTTGATGCATCCACACTTGGTTACTATTATCAAGCTCATTACAAGCCTGAACATAGTTGGTAAAATCAGTAAAAAAAAAATGTTGTTTTCTCCAGAATACAAAGTTTTACAGTCTAGAAACCTTTGTAGGATACTTATCCAAAGAAGTGCACATGCTACATATGACTTCCCAAAGAAGTGCACATGCTACACATGACTTCTCAAAAAAGTGCACATTCTATATATGACTGTCAGTCCTCTTCACTTGGTTCACAATTTTGGAAGGGAACGATATGCATGATATGTTTCATGGAAACCTCATAAAACAAGTGTGATTTCCTCCTGAACACAAAGAGTTACAATGTAGAAAGTTCTCTTCGATACTTATCTTAAAGTAGTGCACTTGCAACATTTAACTCAGAGGCCTCCTCAGTTGGTTCACTATTTTAGAAAATCATGGCCTGCATGAACATGTTGCATGCCAATGTCGCAAAACGAGGATGATCTTCTCCTGAACACAAAGTGTAACACTATAGAATCTTCTGTAGGAAACTTATCCCTCAGAGGTGCACCTCCAACATTTGATTCTCAGTCCTCCTCACTTGGTTCACTATTTTGGAAAAGCAAGGCCTGAGTGAACATATTCCATGAAAACGTCACAAAACCAGTGTGAATTTTTCCTGAACATAAAAAGTTACAACGTATGAACATCTACAGGATTCTTGTCACTGAGAAGAGAGAGTGACACATGTGAATTTGACGCGTCCTCACTTGGTCACTATTTTCAAGCTCATTACAAGCCTGAACATAGTTGGTAGAATCAGCACAAAACAAATGTTGTTTTCTCCATAATACCAAGATTTACAGTCTAGAAACCTGTGTAGGATACTTTTCCCAAAGAAGTGCACGTGCTACATGTGACATCCCAAGGAAGTGCACATGCTACATATGAGTGTGAGTCCTCTTCAGTCGGTACACTATTTTGGAAGGAAAGGACATGCATGCAACATGTTTCATGGAAACGTCAAAAAACAAGTGTGATTTCCTCTTGAACACAAAGAGTTAAAATATATAAAGTTCTCTTCGATACTTATCTTAAAGAAGTGCACTTGCAACATTTAACGCAGAGTCCTCCTCACTTGGTTCACTATTTTGTAAAATCATGGCCTGTGTGAACATGTGCCATTCAAATGTCACAAAACCAGTATGATTTTCGCCTGAACACCAATTTTATAGTATAGGAACTTTTCTAGGAAAATTATCCCTAGGGAGTGAAATTCTGTCATTTGACTCTGATCCTCCGAAATTGGTTCACTATTTTGGTAAATCATGGCCTGCCTGAATATGTTACATGCCAATGTCGCAAAACAAGTATGATCTTCTCCTGAACACAAAGTGTAACACTATAGAATCTTCTGGACAATATTATCCCTCAGAAGTGCACCACCAAACTTTGACTCTCAGACATCCTCACTTGGTTCACTATTTTGGAAAATAAAGGCCTGCGTGAACATATTCCATGATAACGTCACAAAACCAGTGTGAATTTCCCCTGATCATAAAAGGTTACAACGTATGAACATCCACAGGATTCTTATCACTGAGAAGAGAAAGTGAAATATGTGAATTTGACGTGTCCTCACTTGGTCACTACTTTCAAGCTCATTAAAATCCTGTACATATTTGGTAGAATCAGCACAAAACAAATGTTGTTTTCTCCAGAATACATAGGTTTACAGTCCAGAAACCTGTGTAGGATTCTTATTTCAAAGTAGTGCACATGATACATATGACTTCCCAAAGAAGTGCACATGCTACATATGATTGTGAGTCCTCTCAATTGCTTCACTATTTTGGAAGTGAACCACATGCATGAACATGTTTCATGGAAACGTCGTAAAACAAGTGTGATTTCGTCCTGAAAACAAAGATTTAATATATAGAAACTTCTGTTCAATACTAATCCTAAAGAAGTGCACTTGCAACATTTAACTCAGAGTCCTCCTCACTTGGATCACTGTTTTGGAAAATCAATGAACATAAAAAGTTACAACGTATGAACATCCACAGGATTCTTCTCACAGAGAAGAGAAATTGAAAGATGTGAATTTGATGCGTCCTCACTTGGTCACTACTTTCAAGCTCATTAGAAGCCTGAACATAGTTGGTAGAATTAGCACAAAACAAATGTTTTCTCCAGAATAAAAAGCATTACAGTCTAGAAACCTGTGTAGGACACATATCCAAAGAAGTGCAGATGCTACACATGACTTCCCAAAGAAGTGCACATGCTACACATGACTTCCCAAAGAAGTGCACATGCTACACATGACTTCTCAAAGAAGTGCACATGCTACATATGATTGTCAGTCCTCTTCACTTGGTTCACTATTTTGGAAGGGAATGACAGGCATGAAAATGTTTCATGTAAACCCCATAAAATAAGTGTGATTTCCTCCTGAACAAAAAGAGTTACAATATAGAAAGTTCTCTTCCATACTTATCTTAAAGAAGTGCACTTGCAACATTTAACTCAGAGGCCTCCTCACTTGGTTCACTATTTTGTAAAATCATGGCCTGTGTGAACAGGTGCCATTCAAATGTCACAAAAAAACTATGATTTTCGCCTCAACACCAATTTTATAGTATAGGAACTTCACTAGGATAGTTCTCCCTAAGAAGTGAAATTCCATCATTTGATTTTGAATCCTCCGCAATTGGTTCACTATTTTGGAAAATCATGGCCTGCCTGAATATGTTACATGCCAATGTCGCAAAACAAGTATGATCTTCTACTGAACACAAAGTGTAACACTATAGAATCTTCTGGACAATATTATCCCTCAGAAGTGCACCACCAAACTTTGACTCTCAGACCTCCTCACTTGGTTCACTATTTTGGAAAATAAAGGCCTGCGTGAATATATTCCATGATAACGTCACAAAACCAGTGTGAATTTCTCCTGATCATAAAAGGTTACAACGTATGAACATCCACAGGATTCTTATCACTGAGAAGAGAAAGTGAAACATGTGAATTTGACGTGTCCTCACTTGGTCACTACTTTCAAGCTCATTACAAGCCTGAACACAGTTGGTAGAATCAGCACAAAACAAATGTTGTTTTCTCCAGAATACATAGGTTTACAGTCCAGAAACCTGTGTAGGATTCTTATTCCAAAGTAGTGCACATGATACATATGACTTCCCAAAGAAGTGCACATGCTACATATGATTGTGAGTCCTCTCAATTGGTTCACTATTTTGGAAGTAAACGACATGCATGAACATGTTTCATGGAAACGTCGTAAAACAAGTGTGATTTCGTCCTGAAAACAAAGAGTTACAATATAGAAAGTTCTCTTCGATACTTATCTTAAAGAAGTGCACTTGCAATATTTAACTCAGAGTCCTCCTCACTTGGGTCACTATTTTTAAAATCTTGGCCTGTGTGATCATGTGGCATTCAAATGTCAAAAAACAAGTATGATTTTCGCCTGAACACCAATTTTATAGTATAGGAACTTCTCTAGGATACTTATCCCTAGGGAGTGAAATTCCATCATCTGACTCTGAATCCTCCGCAATTGGTTCACTATTTTGGAAAATCATGGCCTGCAAGAACATGTTACATGCCAGCGTCGCAAAACAAGTATGATTTTCTCCTGAACACAAAGTGTAACACTCCAGAATCATCTGTAGGATACTTATCCCTCAGAAGTGCACCTCCCACATTTGACTCTCAGTCCTCCTCACTTGGTTCACTATTTGGGAAAATAAAGGTCTGCGTGAACACATTCCGTGAAAACGTCACAAAACCAGTGTGAATTTCTCCTGATCATAAAAAGTTAAAACGTATGAATATGTACAGGATTCTTATCACTGAGAAGAGAAAGTGAAACATGTGAATTTGATGCATCCACACTTGGTCACTTCTTTAAAGCTCATTAGAAGCCTGAACATAGTTGGTAGAATCAGCACAAAACAAATGTTGTTTTCTCCAGAATACAAAGTTTTAAAAGTCTAGAAACCTGTGTAGCATAATTTTCCCAAAGAAATGCACATGCAACATATGACTTCCCAAAGAAGTGCACATGCTACATATGACTGGGAGTCCTCTTCACTTGGTTCACTATTTTGGAAAGGAACGACATGCATGAACATGTTTCATGGAATCGTCATAAAATAAGCGTGATTTCCTCCTGAACACATAAAGTTACAATATAGAAACTTCGGTTTGATACTAATCCTAAAGAAGTGCACTTGCAACATTTAACTCAGAGTCCTCCTCACTTGGATCACTCTCTTGGAAAATCAAGGCCTGAGTGAATTTATTCCATGAAAATGTCACAAAACCAGTGTGAATTTCTACTGAACATAAAATGTTACAAAGGATGAACATCCACAGGATTCTTATCACTGAGAAGAGACTGTGAAACATGTGAATTTGACACGTCCTCACTTGGTCACTATTATCAAGCTCTTTACAAGCTTGAACATAGTTGGTAAAATCAGCACAAAACAAATGATGTCTTCTCCAGAATACAAAGTATTACAGTCTAGAAACCTGTGTAGGATAATTATCCAAAAAAGTGCAAATGCTATACAAGACTTTCCAAAGAAGTGCACATGCTACACATGACCTCCCAAAGAAGTGCAAATGCTGCATATGACTGTCAGTCATCTTCACTTGGTTCACTATTTTGGAAGGGAACGATATGCATGAACATGTTTCATGGAAACCTCATAAAACACGTGTGATTTCCTCCTGAACACAAAGAGTTACAATATAGAAAGTTCTCTTCGATACTTATCTTAAAGAAGTGCACTTGCAATATTTAACTCAGAGTCCTCCTCACTTGGGTCACTATTTTTAAAATCTTGGCCTGTGTGATCATGTGGCATTCAAATGTCAAAAAACAAGTATGATTTTCGCCTGAACACCAATTTTATAGTATAGGAACTTCTCTAGGATACTTATCCCTAGGGAGTGAAATTCCATCATCTGACTCTGAATCCTCCGCAATTGGTTCACTATTTTGGAAAATCATGGCCTGCAAGAACATGTTACATGCCAGCGTCGCAAAACAAGTATGATTTTCTCCTGAACACAAAGTGTAACACTCCAGAATCATCTGTAGGATACTTATCCCTCAGAAGTGCACCTCCCACATTTGACTCTCAGTCCTCCTCACTTGGTTCACTATTTGGGAAAATAAAGGTCTGCGTGAACACATTCCGTGAAAACGTCACAAAACCAGTGTGAATTTCTCCTGATCATAAAAAGTTAAAACGTATGAATATGTACAGGATTCTTATCACTGAGAAGAGAAAGTGAAACATGTGAATTTGATGCATCCACACTTGGTCACTTCTTTAAAGCTCATTAGAAGCCTGAACATAGTTGGTAGAATCAGCACAAAACAAATGTTGTTTTCTCCAGAATACAAAGTTTTAAAAGTCTAGAAACCTGTGTAGCATAATTTTCCCAAAGAAATGCACATGCAACATATGACTTCCCAAAGAAGTGCACATGCTACATATGACTGGGAGTCCTCTTCACTTGGTTCACTATTTTGGAAAGGAACGACATGCATGAACATGTTTCATGGAATCGTCATAAAATAAGCGTGATTTCCTCCTGAACACATAAAGTTACAATATAGAAACTTCGGTTCGATACTAATCCTAAAGAAGTGCACTTGCAACATTTAACTCAGAGTCCTCCTCACTTGGATCACTCTCTTGGAAAATCAAGGCCTGAGTGAATTTATTCCATGAAAATGTCACAAAACCAGTGTGAATTTCTACTGAACATAAAATGTTACAAAGGATGAACATCCACAGGATTCTTATCACTGAGAAGAGACTGTGAAACATGTGAATTTGACACGTCCTCACTTGGTCACTATTATCAAGCTCTTTACAAGCTTGAACATAGTTGGTAAAATCAGCACAAAACAAATGATGTCTTCTCCAGAATACAAAGTATTACAGTCTAGAAACCTGTGTAGGATACATATCCAAAGAAGTGCACATACTACACATGACTTCCCAAAGAAATGCACATGCTACACATGACTTCCGAAAGAAGTGCACATGCTACATATGACTGTCAGTCCTCTTCACTTGGTTCACTCTTTTTGAAGGGAACGACATTCATGAACATGTTTCATGGAAACCTCATAAAACAAGTGTGATTTCCTCCTGAAGAGAAAGAGTTAAAATATAGAAAGTTCTCTTCGATACTTATCTTAAAGAAGTGAACTTGCAACATTTAACTCAGAGTCCTCCTCACTTGGTTCACTATTTTGTAAAATCATGGCCTGTGTGAACATGTGCCATTCAAATGTCAGAAAACAAGTATGATTTTCGCCTGAACACCAATTTTATAGTATAGGAACTTCTCTAGGATTCTTATCCCTAGGAAGTGAAATTCCATAATTTGATTCTGAATCCTCTGCAATTGCTTCACTATTTTGGAAAATCATGGCCTGCGTGAACATGTTACATAACAATGTCGCAAAACAAGTATGACCTTCTCCTGAACACAAAGTGTAACATTATAGAATCTTCTGTAGGACACATATCCCTCCGAAGTGCACCACCAAAATTTGACTCTCAGTCCTCCTCACTTGGTTCACTATTTTGGAAAATCAAGGCCTGCGTGAAGATATTCCATGAAAACATCACAAAACCAGGGTGAAATTCTCCTGAACATAAAAAGTTACAACGTATGAACACCAACAGGTTTCTTATCACTGAGAAGAGAAAGTGAAACATGTGAATTTGATGCGTCCTCACTTGGTCACTATTATCAAGCTCTTTACAACCTGAACAAAATTGGTAGAATCAGCACAACACAAATGTTGTTTTATCCAGAATACAAAGTTTTACAGTCTACACACGTGTGTAGGATACTTTTCCCAAAGAAGTGCACATGCTACACATGACTTCCCAAAAAAATGCACATGCTACATATGACTGTGAGTCCTCTTCACTTGGTTCACTATTTTGGAAGGGAACGACAGGCATGAACATGTATCATGGAAACGTAGTAAAACAAGTGTGATTTTCTCCTGAACACAAAGAGTTACAATATAGAAACTTCTGTTCGATACTAATCCTAAAGAAGTGCACTTGCAACATTTAACTGAGAGTCCTTCTAACTTGGATCACTATTTTAGAAAATCAAGGCCTGCGTGAACATATTACATGAAAATGACACAAAACCAGTGTGAATTTCTCTTGATCATAAAAAGTTTCAACGTATGAATATGTACAGGATTCTTATCACTGAGAAGAAAAAGTGAAACATGTGAATTTGATGCATCCACACTTGGTCACTTCTTTGAAGCTCATTACAAGCCTGAACATAGTTGGTAGAATCAGCACAAAACAAATGTTGTTTTCTCCAGAATACAAAGTTTTACAGTCTAGACACCTGTGTAGGATAATTTTCCCAAAGAAATGCACATGCTACATATGACTTCCCAAAGAAGTGCAAATGCTACATATGACTGGGAGTCCTCTTCACTTGGTTCACTATTTTGGAAAGGAACGACATGCATGAATATGTTTCATGGAATCATCATAAAATAAGTGTGATTTCCTCCTGAACACATAGAGTTACAATATAGAAACTTCGGTTCGATACTAATCCTAAAGAAGTGCACTTGCAACATTTAACTCAGAATCCTCCTCACTTGGATCACTCTCTTGGAAAATCAAGGCCTGCGTGAACATATCCCATGAAAATGTCACAAAACCAGTGTGAATTTCTACTGAACATAAAAAGTTACAAAGGATGAACATCCACAGGATTCATATCACTGAGAACAGACTGTGAAACATGTGAATTTGACGCGTCCTCACTTGGTCACTATTATCAAGCTCTTTACAAGCCTGAACATAGTTGGTAGAATCAGCCAAAACAAATGATGTTTTCTCCAGAATACAAAGTATTACAGTCTAGAAACCTGAGTAGGATACTTATCCAAAGAAGTGCACATACTACACATCATTTCCCAAAGAAATGCACATGCTACACATGACTTCCGAAAGAAGTGCACATGCAACACATGACTGTCACTTCTCTTCACTTGGTTCACTATTTTGGAAGGGAACGACATTCATGAACATGTTTCATGGAAACCTCATAAAACAAGTGTGATTTCCTCCTCAAGAGAAAGAGTTAAAATATAGAAAGTTCTCTTCGATACTTATCTTAAAGAAGTGAACTTGCAACATTTAACTCAGAGTCCTCCTCACTTGGTTCACTATTTTGTAAAATCATGGCCTGTGTGAACATGTGCCATTCAAATGTCAGAAAACAAGTATGATTTTCGCCTGAACACCAATTTTATAGTATAGGAACTTCTCTAGGATTCTTATCCCTAGGAAGTGAAATTCCATCCTTTGACTCTGAATCCTCTGCAATTGGTTCACTATTTTGGAAAATCATGGCCTGCGTGAACATGTTACATGCCAATGTCGCAAAACAAGTATGATCCTCTCCTGAGCACAAAGTGTAAGATTATAGAATCTTCTGTACAATATTATCCCTCAGAAGTGCACCACCAAACTTTGAATCTCAGTCCTCCTCACTTGGTTCACTATTTTGGAAAATCAAGGCCTGCGTGAACATATTCCATGAAAACGTCACAAAACCAGTGTGAATTTCTCCTGAACATAAAAAGTTACAATGTATGAACTTCCACAGGTTTCTTATCACTGAGAAGAGAAAGTGAAACATGTGAATTTGATGCATCCTCACTTGGTCACTATTATCGAGCTCATTACAAGCCTGAACACAGTTGGTAGAATTAGCACAAAACAAATGTTTTCTCCAGAATAAAAAGCATTACAGTCTAGAAACCTGTGTAGGACACATATCCAAAGAAGTGCACATGCTACACATGACTTCCCAAAAGTGCACATGCTACACATGAGTTCTCAAAGAAGTGCCCATGCTACATATGATTGTCAGTCCTCTTCACTTGGTTCACTATTTTGGAAGGGAACGACATGCATGAAAATGTTTCATGTAAACCCCATAAAACATGTGTGATTTCCTCCTGAACAAAAAGAGTTACAATATAGAAAGTTCTCTTCGATACTTATCTTAAAGAAGTGCACTTGCAACATTTAACTCAGAGCCCTCCTCACTTGGTTCACTATTTTGTAAAATCATGGCCTGTGTGAACATGTGCCATTCAAATGTCACAAAACAAGTATGAATTTCGCCTCAACACCAATTTTATAGTATAGGAACTTCACTAGGATACTTCTCCCTAAGAAGTGAAATTCCATCATTTGATTTTGAATCCTCCGCCATTGGTTCACTATTTTGGAAAATCATGGGCTGCCTGAACATGTTACATGCCAATGTCGCAAAAGAAGTATGATTTTCTCCTGAACACAAAGTGTCACACTATAGAATCTTCTGTACAATATTATCCCTCGGAAGTGCACCACCAAAATTTGACTCTCAGTCCTCCTCACTTGGTTCACTATTTTGGAAAATCAAGGCCTGCGTGAACATACTCCATGAAAACGTCACAAAACCAGTGTGAATTTCTCCTGATCATAAAAAGTTACAACATATGAATATCTACAGGATTCTTATCACTGAAAAGAGAAAGTAGAACATGTGAATTTGATGCATCCACACTTGGTTACTATTATCAAGCTCATTACAAGCCTGAACATAGTTGGTAAAATCAGTAAAAAAAAAATGTTGTTTTCTCCAGAGTACAAAGTTTTACAGTCTAGAAACCTTTGTAGGATACTTATCCAAAGAAGTGCACATGCTACATATGACTTCCCAAAGAAGTGCACATGCTACACATGACTTCTCAAAGAAGTGCACATTCTATATATGACTGTCAGTCCTCTTCACTTGGTTCACAATTTTGGAAGGGAACGATATGCATGATATGTTTCATGGAAACCTCATAAAACAAGTGTGATTTCCTCCTGAACACAAAGAGTTACAATATAGAAAGTTCTCTTCGATACTTATCTTAAAGTAGTGCACTTGCAACATTTAACTCAGAGGCCTCCTCAGTTGGTTCACTATTTTAGAAAATCATGGCCTGCATGAACATGTTGCATGCCAATGTCGCAAAACGAGGATGATCTTCTCCTGAACACAAAGTGTAACACTATAGAATCTTCTGTAGGAAACTTATCCCTCAGAGGTGCACCTCCAACATTTGATCCTCAGTCCTCCTCACTTGGTTCACTATTTTGGAAAAGCAAGGCCTGAGTGAACATATTCCATGAAAACGTCACAAAACCAGTGTGAATTTTTCCTGAACATAAAAAGTTACAACGTATGAACATCTACAGGATTCTTGTCACTGAGAAGAGAGAGTGACACATGTGAATTTGACGCGTCCTCACTTGGTCACTATTTTCAAGCTCATTACAAGCCTGAACATAGTTGGTAGAATCAGCACAAAACAAATGTTGTTTTCTCCATAATACCAAGATTTACAGTCTAGAAACCTGTGTAGGATACTTTTCCCAAAGAAGTGCACGTGCTACATGTGACATCCCAAAGAAGTGCACATGCTACATATGAGTGTGAGTCCTCTTCAGTCGGTACACTATTTTGGAAGGAAAGGACATGCATGCAACATGTTTCATGGAAACGTCAAAAAACAAGTGTGATTTCCTCTTGAACACAAAGAGTTAAAATATATAAAGTTCTCTTCGATACTTATCTTAAAGAAGTGCACTTGCAACATTTAACGCAGAGTCCTCCTCACTTGGTTCACTATTTTGTAAAATCATGGCCTGTGTGAACATGTGCCATTCAAATGTCACAAAACCAGTATGATTTTCGCCTGAACACCAATTTTATAGTATAGGAACTTTTCTAGGAAACTTATCCCTAGGGAGTGAAATTCTGTCATTTGACTCTGATCCTCCGCAATTGGTTCACTATTTTGGAAAATCATGGCCTGCCTGAATATGTTACATGCCAATGTCGCAAAACAAGTATGATCTTCTCCTGAACACAAAGTGTAACACTATAGAATCTTCTGGACAATATTATCCCTCAGAAGTGCACCACCAAACTTTGACTCTCAGACATCCTCACTTGGTTCACTATTTTGGAAAATAAAGGCCTGCGTGAACATATTCCATGATAACGTCACAAAACCAGTGTGAATTTCCCCTGATCATAAAAGGTTACAACGTATGAACATCCACAGGATTCTTATCACTGAGAAGAGAAAGTGAAATATGTGAATTTGACGTGTCCTCACTTGGTCACTACTTTCAAGCTCTTTAAAATCCTGTACATATTTGGTAGAATCAGCACAAAACAAATGTTGTTTTCTCCAGAATACATAGGTTTACAGTCCAGAAACCTGTGTAGGATTCTTATTTCAAAGTAGTGCACATGATACATATGACTTCCCAAAGAAGTGCACATGCTACATATGATTGTGAGTCCTCTCAATTGGTTCATTATTTTGGAAGTGAACCACATGCATGAACATGTTTCATGGAAACGTCGTAAAACAAGTGTGATTTCGTCCTGAAAACAAAGATTTAATATATAGAAACTTCTGTTCAATACTAATCCTAAAGAAGTGCACTTGCAACATTTAACTCAGAGTCCTCCTCACTTGGATCACTGTTTTGGAAAATCAATGAACATAAAAAGTTACAACGTATGAACATCCACAGGATTCTTCTCACAGAGAAGAGAAATTGAAACATGTGAATTTGATGCGTCCTCACTTGGTCACTACTTTCAAGCTCATTAGAAGCCTGAACATAGTTGGTAGAATTAGCACAAAACAAATGTTTTCTCCAGAATAAAAAGCATCACAGTCTAGAAACCTGTGTAGGACACATATCCAAAGAAGTGCACATGCTACACATGACTTCCCAAAGAAGTGCACATGCTACACATGACTTCCCAAAGAAGTGCACATGCTACACATGACTTCTCAAAGAAGTGCACATGCTACATATGATTGTCAGTCCTCTTCACTTGGTTCACTATTTTGGAAGGGAATGACATGCATGAAAATGTTTCATGTAAACCCCATAAAACAAGTGTGATTTCCTCCTGAACAAAAAGAGTTACAATATAGAAAATTCTCTTCGATACTTATCTTAAAGAAGTGCACTTGCAACATTTAACTCAGAGGCCTCCTCACTTGGTTCACTATTTTGTAAAATCATGGCCTGTGTGAACAGGTGCCATTCAAATGTCACAAAAAAACTATGATTTTCGCCTGAACACCAATTTTATAGTATAGGAACTTCACTAGGATACTTCTCCCTAAGAAGTGAAATTCCATCATTTGATTTTGAATCCTCCGCAATTGGTTCACTATTTTGGAAAATCATGGGCTGCCTGAACATGTTACATGCCAATGTCGCAAAAGAAGTATTATCTTCTCCTGAACACAAAGTGTAACACTATAGAATCTTCTGTACAATATTATCCCTCGGAAGTGCACTTCCAACATTTGACTCTCAGTCCTCCTCACTTGGTTCACTATTTTGGAAAATCAAGGCCTGCTTGAACATATTCCATGAAAACGTCACAAAACCAGTGTGAATTTCTCCTGATCATAAAAAGTTACAACATATGAATATGCACAGGATTCTTATCACTGAGGAGAGAAAGTGAAACATGTGAATTTGACGCGTACACACATGGTCACTGCTTTCAAGCTCATTACAAGCCTGAACATAGTTGGTAGAATCAGCACAAAACAAATGTTGTTTTCTACAGAATACAAAGAATTACAGTCTAGAAACCTGTGTAGGATAATTATCCAAAAAAGTGCAAATGCTATACAAGACTTTCCAAAGAAGTGCACATGCTACACATGACCTCCCAAAGAAGTGCAAATGCTGCATATGACTGTCAGTCATCTTCACTTGGTTCACTATTTTGGAAGGGAACGATATGCATGAACATGTTTCATGGAAACCTCATAAAACACGTGTGATTTCCTCCTGAACACAAAGAGTTACAATATAGAAAGTTCTCTTCGATACTTATCTTAAAGAAGTGCACTTGCAATATTTAACTCAGAGTCCTCCTCACTTGGGTCACTATTTTTAAAATCTTGGCCTGTGTGATCATGTGGCATTCAAATGTCAAAAAACAAGTATGATTTTCGCCTGAACACCAATTTTATAGTATAGGAACTTCTCTAGGATACTTATCCCTAGGGAGTGAAATTCCATCATCTGACTCTGAATCCTCCGCAATTGGTTCACTATTTTGGAAAATCATGGCCTGCAAGAACATGTTACATGCCAGCGTCGCAAAACAAGTATGATTTTCTCCTGAACACAAAGTGTAACACTCCAGAATCATCTGTAGGATACTTATCCCTCAGAAGTGCACCTCCCACATTTGACTCTCAGTCCTCCTCACTTGGTTCACTATTTGGGAAAATAAAGGTCTGCGTGAACACATTCCGTGAAAACGTCACAAAACCAGTGTGAATTTCTCCTGATCATAAAAAGTTAAAACGTATGAATATGTACAGGATTCTTATCACTGAGAAGAGAAAGTGAAACATGTGAATTTGATGCATCCACACTTGGTCACTTCTTTAAAGCTCATTAGAAGCCTGAACATAGTTGGTAGAATCAGCACAAAACAAATGTTGTTTTCTCCAGAATACAAAGTTTTAAAAGTCTAGAAACCTGTGTAGCATAATTTTCCCAAAGAAATGCACATGCAACATATGACTTCCCAAAGAAGTGCACATGCTACATATGACTGGGAGTCCTCTTCACTTGGTTCACTATTTTGGAAAGGAACGACATGCATGAACATGTTTCATGGAATCGTCATAAAATAAGCGTGATTTCCTCCTGAACACATAAAGTTACAATATAGAAACTTCGGTTCGATACTAATCCTAAAGAAGTGCACTTGCAACATTTAACTCAGAGTCCTCCTCACTTGGATCACTCTCTTGGAAAATCAAGGCCTGAGTGAATTTATTCCATGAAAATGTCACAAAACCAGTGTGAATTTCTACTGAACATAAAATGTTACAAAGGATGAACATCCACAGGATTCTTATCACTGAGAAGAGACTGTGAAACATGTGAATTTGACACGTCCTCACTTGGTCACTATTATCAAGCTCTTTACAAGCTTGAACATAGTTGGTAAAATCAGCACAAAACAAATGATGTCTTCTCCAGAATACAAAGTATTACAGTCTAGAAACCTGTGTAGGATACATATCCAAAGAAGTGCACATACTACACATGACTTCCCAAAGAAATGCACATGCTACACATGACTTCCGAAAGAAGTGCACATGCTACATATGACTGTCAGTCCTCTTCACTTGGTTCACTCTTTTTGAAGGGAACGACATTCATGAACATGTTTCATGGAAACCTCATAAAACAAGTGTGATTTCCTCCTGAAGAGAAAGAGTTAAAATATAGAAAGTTCTCTTCGATACTTATCTTAAAGAAGTGAACTTGCAACATTTAACTCAGAGTCCTCCTCACTTGGTTCACTATTTTGTAAAATCATGGCCTGTGTGAACATGTGCCATTCAAATGTCAGAAAACAAGTATGATTTTCGCCTGAACACCAATTTTATAGTATAGGAACTTCTCTAGGATTCTTATCCCTAGGAAGTGAAATTCCATAATTTGATTCTGAATCCTCTGCAATTGCTTCACTATTTTGGAAAATCATGGCCTGCGTGAACATGTTACATAACAATGTCGCAAAACAAGTATGACCTTCTCCTGAACACAAAGTGTAACATTATAGAATCTTCTGTAGGACACATATCCCTCCGAAGTGCACCACCAAAATTTGACTCTCAGTCCTCCTCACTTGGTTCACTATTTTGGAAAATCAAGGCCTGCGTGAAGATATTCCATGAAAACATCACAAAACCAGGGTGAAATTCTCCTGAACATAAAAAGTTACAACGTATGAACACCAACAGGTTTCTTATCACTGAGAAGAGAAAGTGAAACATGTGAATTTGATGCGTCCTCACTTGGTCACTATTATCAAGCTCTTTACAACCTGAACAAAATTGGTAGAATCAGCACAACACAAATGTTGTTTTATCCAGAATACAAAGTTTTACAGTCTACACACGTGTGTAGGATACTTTTCCCAAAGAAGTGCACATGCTACACATGACTTCCCAAAAAAATGCACATGCTACATATGACTGTGAGTCCTCTTCACTTGGTTCACTATTTTGGAAGGGAACGACAGGCATGAACATGTATCATGGAAACGTAGTAAAACAAGTGTGATTTTCTCCTGAACACAAAGAGTTACAATATAGAAACTTCTGTTCGATACTAATCCTAAAGAAGTGCACTTGCAACATTTAACTGAGAGTCCTTCTAACTTGGATCACTATTTTAGAAAATCAAGGCCTGCGTGAACATATTACATGAAAATGACACAAAACCAGTGTGAATTTCTCTTGATCATAAAAAGTTTCAACGTATGAATATGTACAGGATTCTTATCACTGAGAAGAAAAAGTGAAACATGTGAATTTGATGCATCCACACTTGGTCACTTCTTTGAAGCTCATTACAAGCCTGAACATAGTTGGTAGAATCAGCACAAAACAAATGTTGTTTTCTCCAGAATACAAAGTTTTACAGTCTAGACACCTGTGTAGGATAATTTTCCCAAAGAAATGCACATGCTACATATGACTTCCCAAAGAAGTGCAAATGCTACATATGACTGGGAGTCCTCTTCACTTGGTTCACTATTTTGGAAAGGAACGACATGCATGAATATGTTTCATGGAATCATCATAAAATAAGTGTGATTTCCTCCTGAACACATAGAGTTACAATATAGAAACTTCGGTTCGATACTAATCCTAAAGAAGTGCACTTGCAACATTTAACTCAGAATCCTCCTCACTTGGATCACTCTCTTGGAAAATCAAGGCCTGCGTGAACATATCCCATGAAAATGTCACAAAACCAGTGTGAATTTCTACTGAACATAAAAAGTTACAAAGGATGAACATCCACAGGATTCATATCACTGAGAACAGACTGTGAAACATGTGAATTTGACGCGTCCTCACTTGGTCACTATTATCAAGCTCTTTACAAGCCTGAACATAGTTGGTAGAATCAGCCAAAACAAATGATGTTTTCTCCAGAATACAAAGTATTACAGTCTAGAAACCTGAGTAGGATACTTATCCAAAGAAGTGCACATACTACACATCATTTCCCAAAGAAATGCACATGCTACACATGACTTCCGAAAGAAGTGCACATGCAACACATGACTGTCACTTCTCTTCACTTGGTTCACTATTTTGGAAGGGAACGACATTCATGAACATGTTTCATGGAAACCTCATAAAACAAGTGTGATTTCCTCCTCAAGAGAAAGAGTTAAAATATAGAAAGTTCTCTTCGATACTTATCTTAAAGAAGTGAACTTGCAACATTTAACTCAGAGTCCTCCTCACTTGGTTCACTATTTTGTAAAATCATGGCCTGTGTGAACATGTGCCATTCAAATGTCAGAAAACAAGTATGATTTTCGCCTGAACACCAATTTTATAGTATAGGAACTTCTCTAGGATTCTTATCCCTAGGAAGTGAAATTCCATCCTTTGACTCTGAATCCTCTGCAATTGGTTCACTATTTTGGAAAATCATGGCCTGCGTGAACATGTTACATGCCAATGTCGCAAAACAAGTATGATCCTCTCCTGAGCACAAAGTGTAAGATTATAGAATCTTCTGTACAATATTATCCCTCAGAAGTGCACCACCAAACTTTGAATCTCAGTCCTCCTCACTTGGTTCACTATTTTGGAAAATCAAGGCCTGCGTGAACATATTCCATGAAAACGTCACAAAACCAGTGTGAATTTCTCCTGAACATAAAAAGTTACAATGTATGAACTTCCACAGGTTTCTTATCACTGAGAAGAGAAAGTGAAACATGTGAATTTGATGCATCCTCACTTGGTCACTATTATCGAGCTCATTACAAGCCTGAACACAGTTGGTAGAATTAGCACAAAACAAATGTTTTCTCCAGAATAAAAAGCATTACAGTCTAGAAACCTGTGTAGGACACATATCCAAAGAAGTGCACATGCTACACATGACTTCCCAAAAGTGCACATGCTACACATGAGTTCTCAAAGAAGTGCCCATGCTACATATGATTGTCAGTCCTCTTCACTTGGTTCACTATTTTGGAAGGGAACGACATGCATGAAAATGTTTCATGTAAACCCCATAAAACATGTGTGATTTCCTCCTGAACAAAAAGAGTTACAATATAGAAAGTTCTCTTCGATACTTATCTTAAAGAAGTGCACTTGCAACATTTAACTCAGAGCCCTCCTCACTTGGTTCACTATTTTGTAAAATCATGGCCTGTGTGAACATGTGCCATTCAAATGTCACAAAACAAGTATGAATTTCGCCTCAACACCAATTTTATAGTATAGGAACTTCACTAGGATACTTCTCCCTAAGAAGTGAAATTCCATCATTTGATTTTGAATCCTCCGCCATTGGTTCACTATTTTGGAAAATCATGGGCTGCCTGAACATGTTACATGCCAATGTCGCAAAAGAAGTATGATTTTCTCCTGAACACAAAGTGTCACACTATAGAATCTTCTGTACAATATTATCCCTCGGAAGTGCACCACCAAAATTTGACTCTCAGTCCTCCTCACTTGGTTCACTATTTTGGAAAATCAAGGCCTGCGTGAACATACTCCATGAAAACGTCACAAAACCAGTGTGAATTTCTCCTGATCATAAAAAGTTACAACATATGAATATCTACAGGATTCTTATCACTGAAAAGAGAAAGTAGAACATGTGAATTTGATGCATCCACACTTGGTTACTATTATCAAGCTCATTACAAGCCTGAACATAGTTGGTAAAATCAGTAAAAAAAAAATGTTGTTTTCTCCAGAGTACAAAGTTTTACAGTCTAGAAACCTTTGTAGGATACTTATCCAAAGAAGTGCACATGCTACATATGACTTCCCAAAGAAGTGCACATGCTACACATGACTTCTCAAAGAAGTGCACATTCTATATATGACTGTCAGTCCTCTTCACTTGGTTCACAATTTTGGAAGGGAACGATATGCATGATATGTTTCATGGAAACCTCATAAAACAAGTGTGATTTCCTCCTGAACACAAAGAGTTACAATATAGAAAGTTCTCTTCGATACTTATCTTAAAGTAGTGCACTTGCAACATTTAACTCAGAGGCCTCCTCAGTTGGTTCACTATTTTAGAAAATCATGGCCTGCATGAACATGTTGCATGCCAATGTCGCAAAACGAGGATGATCTTCTCCTGAACACAAAGTGTAACACTATAGAATCTTCTGTAGGAAACTTATCCCTCAGAGGTGCACCTCCAACATTTGATCCTCAGTCCTCCTCACTTGGTTCACTATTTTGGAAAAGCAAGGCCTGAGTGAACATATTCCATGAAAACGTCACAAAACCAGTGTGAATTTTTCCTGAACATAAAAAGTTACAACGTATGAACATCTACAGGATTCTTGTCACTGAGAAGAGAGAGTGACACATGTGAATTTGACGCGTCCTCACTTGGTCACTATTTTCAAGCTCATTACAAGCCTGAACATAGTTGGTAGAATCAGCACAAAACAAATGTTGTTTTCTCCATAATACCAAGATTTACAGTCTAGAAACCTGTGTAGGATACTTTTCCCAAAGAAGTGCACGTGCTACATGTGACATCCCAAAGAAGTGCACATGCTACATATGAGTGTGAGTCCTCTTCAGTCGGTACACTATTTTGGAAGGAAAGGACATGCATGCAACATGTTTCATGGAAACGTCAAAAAACAAGTGTGATTTCCTCTTGAACACAAAGAGTTAAAATATATAAAGTTCTCTTCGATACTTATCTTAAAGAAGTGCACTTGCAACATTTAACGCAGAGTCCTCCTCACTTGGTTCACTATTTTGTAAAATCATGGCCTGTGTGAACATGTGCCATTCAAATGTCACAAAACCAGTATGATTTTCGCCTGAACACCAATTTTATAGTATAGGAACTTTTCTAGGAAACTTATCCCTAGGGAGTGAAATTCTGTCATTTGACTCTGATCCTCCGCAATTGGTTCACTATTTTGGAAAATCATGGCCTGCCTGAATATGTTACATGCCAATGTCGCAAAACAAGTATGATCTTCTCCTGAACACAAAGTGTAACACTATAGAATCTTCTGGACAATATTATCCCTCAGAAGTGCACCACCAAACTTTGACTCTCAGACATCCTCACTTGGTTCACTATTTTGGAAAATAAAGGCCTGCGTGAACATATTCCATGATAACGTCACAAAACCAGTGTGAATTTCCCCTGATCATAAAAGGTTACAACGTATGAACATCCACAGGATTCTTATCACTGAGAAGAGAAAGTGAAATATGTGAATTTGACGTGTCCTCACTTGGTCACTACTTTCAAGCTCTTTAAAATCCTGTACATATTTGGTAGAATCAGCACAAAACAAATGTTGTTTTCTCCAGAATACATAGGTTTACAGTCCAGAAACCTGTGTAGGATTCTTATTTCAAAGTAGTGCACATGATACATATGACTTCCCAAAGAAGTGCACATGCTACATATGATTGTGAGTCCTCTCAATTGGTTCATTATTTTGGAAGTGAACCACATGCATGAACATGTTTCATGGAAACGTCGTAAAACAAGTGTGATTTCGTCCTGAAAACAAAGATTTAATATATAGAAACTTCTGTTCAATACTAATCCTAAAGAAGTGCACTTGCAACATTTAACTCAGAGTCCTCCTCACTTGGATCACTGTTTTGGAAAATCAATGAACATAAAAAGTTACAACGTATGAACATCCACAGGATTCTTCTCACAGAGAAGAGAAATTGAAACATGTGAATTTGATGCGTCCTCACTTGGTCACTACTTTCAAGCTCATTAGAAGCCTGAACATAGTTGGTAGAATTAGCACAAAACAAATGTTTTCTCCAGAATAAAAAGCATCACAGTCTAGAAACCTGTGTAGGACACATATCCAAAGAAGTGCACATGCTACACATGACTTCCCAAAGAAGTGCACATGCTACACATGACTTCCCAAAGAAGTGCACATGCTACACATGACTTCTCAAAGAAGTGCACATGCTACATATGATTGTCAGTCCTCTTCACTTGGTTCACTATTTTGGAAGGGAATGACATGCATGAAAATGTTTCATGTAAACCCCATAAAACAAGTGTGATTTCCTCCTGAACAAAAAGAGTTACAATATAGAAAATTCTCTTCGATACTTATCTTAAAGAAGTGCACTTGCAACATTTAACTCAGAGGCCTCCTCACTTGGTTCACTATTTTGTAAAATCATGGCCTGTGTGAACAGGTGCCATTCAAATGTCACAAAAAAACTATGATTTTCGCCTGAACACCAATTTTATAGTATAGGAACTTCACTAGGATACTTCTCCCTAAGAAGTGAAATTCCATCATTTGATTTTGAATCCTCCGCAATTGGTTCACTATTTTGGAAAATCATGGGCTGCCTGAACATGTTACATGCCAATGTCGCAAAAGAAGTATTATCTTCTCCTGAACACAAAGTGTAACACTATAGAATCTTCTGTACAATATTATCCCTCGGAAGTGCACTTCCAACATTTGACTCTCAGTCCTCCTCACTTGGTTCACTATTTTGGAAAATCAAGGCCTGCTTGAACATATTCCATGAAAACGTCACAAAACCAGTGTGAATTTCTCCTGATCATAAAAAGTTACAACATATGAATATGCACAGGATTCTTATCACTGAGGAGAGAAAGTGAAACATGTGAATTTGACGCGTACACACATGGTCACTGCTTTCAAGCTCATTACAAGCCTGAACATAGTTGGTAGAATCAGCACAAAACAAATGTTGTTTTCTACAGAATACAAAGAATTACAGTCTAGAAACCTGTGTAGGATAATTATCCAAAAAAGTGCAAATGCTATACAAGACTTTCCAAAGAAGTGCACATGCTACACATGACCTCCCAAAGAAGTGCAAATGCTGCATATGACTGTCAGTCATCTTCACTTGGTTCACTATTTTGGAAGGGAACGATATGCATGAACATGTTTCATGGAAACCTCATAAAACACGTGTGATTTCCTCCTGAACACAAAGAGTTACAATATAGAAAGTTCTCTTCGATACTTATCTTAAAGAAGTGCACTTGCAATATTTAACTCAGAGTCCTCCTCACTTGGGTCACTATTTTTAAAATCTTGGCCTGTGTGATCATGTGGCATTCAAATGTCAAAAAACAAGTATGATTTTCGCCTGAACACCAATTTTATAGTATAGGAACTTCTCTAGGATACTTATCCCTAGGGAGTGAAATTCCATCATCTGACTCTGAATCCTCCGCAATTGGTTCACTATTTTGGAAAATCATGGCCTGCAAGAACATGTTACATGCCAGCGTCGCAAAACAAGTATGATTTTCTCCTGAACACAAAGTGTAACACTCCAGAATCATCTGTAGGATACTTATCCCTCAGAAGTGCACCTCCCACATTTGACTCTCAGTCCTCCTCACTTGGTTCACTATTTGGGAAAATAAAGGTCTGCGTGAACACATTCCGTGAAAACGTCACAAAACCAGTGTGAATTTCTCCTGATCATAAAAAGTTAAAACGTATGAATATGTACAGGATTCTTATCACTGAGAAGAGAAAGTGAAACATGTGAATTTGATGCATCCACACTTGGTCACTTCTTTAAAGCTCATTAGAAGCCTGAACATAGTTGGTAGAATCAGCACAAAACAAATGTTGTTTTCTCCAGAATACAAAGTTTTAAAAGTCTAGAAACCTGTGTAGCATAATTTTCCCAAAGAAATGCACATGCAACATATGACTTCCCAAAGAAGTGCACATGCTACATATGACTGGGAGTCCTCTTCACTTGGTTCACTATTTTGGAAAGGAACGACATGCATGAACATGTTTCATGGAATCGTCATAAAATAAGCGTGATTTCCTCCTGAACACATAAAGTTACAATATAGAAACTTCGGTTCGATACTAATCCTAAAGAAGTGCACTTGCAACATTTAACTCAGAGTCCTCCTCACTTGGATCACTCTCTTGGAAAATCAAGGCCTGAGTGAATTTATTCCATGAAAATGTCACAAAACCAGTGTGAATTTCTACTGAACATAAAATGTTACAAAGGATGAACATCCACAGGATTCTTATCACTGAGAAGAGACTGTGAAACATGTGAATTTGACACGTCCTCACTTGGTCACTATTATCAAGCTCTTTACAAGCTTGAACATAGTTGGTAAAATCAGCACAAAACAAATGATGTCTTCTCCAGAATACAAAGTATTACAGTCTAGAAACCTGTGTAGGATACATATCCAAAGAAGTGCACATACTACACATGACTTCCCAAAGAAATGCACATGCTACACATGACTTCCGAAAGAAGTGCACATGCTACATATGACTGTCCGTCCTCTTCACTTGGTTCACTCTTTTTGAAGGGAACGACATTCATGAACATGTTTCATGGAAACCTCATAAAACAAGTGTGATTTCCTCCTGAAGAGAAAGAGTTAAAATATAGAAAGTTCTCTTCGATACTTATCTTAAAGAAGTGAACTTGCAACATTTAACTCAGAGTCCTCCTCACTTGGTTCACTATTTTGTAAAATCATGGCCTGTGTGAACATGTGCCATTCAAATGTCAGAAAACAAGTATGATTTTCGCCTGAACACCAATTTTATAGTATAGGAACTTCTCTAGGATTCTTATCCCTAGGAAGTGAAATTCCATAATTTGATTCTGAATCCTCTGCAATTGCTTCACTATTTTGGAAAATCATGGCCTGCGTGAACATGTTACATAACAATGTCGCAAAACAAGTATGACCTTCTCCTGAACACAAAGTGTAACATTATAGAATCTTCTGTAGGACACATATCCCTCCGAAGTGCACCACCAAAATTTGACTCTCAGTCCTCCTCACTTGGTTCACTATTTTGGAAAATCAAGGCCTGCGTGAAGATATTCCATGAAAACATCACAAAACCAGGGTGAAATTCTCCTGAACATAAAAAGTTACAACGTATGAACATCCACAGGTTTCTTATCACTGAGAAGAGAAAGTGAAACATGTGAATTTGATGCGTCCTCACTTGGTCACTATTATCAAGCTCTTTACAACTTGAACAAAATTGGTAGAATCAGCACAACACAAATGTTGTTTTCTCCAGAATACAAAGTTTTACAGTCTACACACGTGTGTAGGATACTTTTCCCAAAGAAGTGCACATGCTACACATGACTTCCCAAAGAAGTGCACATGCTACATATGACTGTGAGTCCTCTTCACTTGGTTCACTATTTTGGAAGGGAATGACAGGCATGAACATGTGTCATGGAAACGTAGTAAAACAAGTGTGATTTTCTCCTGAACACAAAGAGTTACAATATAGAAACTTCTGTTTGATACTAATCCTAAAGAAGTGCACTTGCAACATTTAACTGAGAGTCCTTCTAACTTGGATCACTATTTTAGAAAATCAAGGCCTGCCTGAACATATTACATGAAAATGACACAAAACCAGTGTGAATTTCTCTTGATCATAAAAAGTTACAACGTATGAATATGTACAGGATTCTTATCACTGAGAAGAAAAAGTGAAACATGTGAATTTGATGAATCCACACTTGGTCACTTCTTTGAAGCTCATTACAAGCCTGAACATAGTTGGTAGAATCAGCACAAAACAAATGTTGTTTTCTCCAGAATACAAAGTTTTACAGTCTAGACACCTGTGTAGGATAATTTTCCCAAAGAAATGCACATGCTACATATGACTTCCCAAAGAAGTGCAAATGCTACATATGACTGTGAGTCCTCTTCACTTGGTTCACTATTTTGGAAAGGAACGACATGCATGAATATGTTTCATGGAATCATCATAAAATAAGTGTGAGTTTCCTCCTGAACACATAGAGTTACAATATAGAAACTTCGGTTCGATACTAATCCTAAAGAAGTGCACTTGCAACATTTAACTCAGAGTCCTCCTCACTTGGATCACTCTCTTGGAAAATCAAGGCCTGCGTGAACATATCCCATGAAAATGTCACAAAACCAGTGTGAATTTCTACTGAACATAAAAAGTTACAAAGGATGAACATCCACAGGATTCATATCACTGAGAACAGACTGTGAAACATGTGAATTTGACGCGTCCTCACTTGGTCACTAATATCAAGCTCTTTACAAGCCTGAACATAGTTGGTAGAATCAGCCAAAACAAATGATGTTTTCTCCAGAATACAAAGTATTACAGTCTAGAAACCTGAGTAGGATACTTATCCAAAGAAGTGCACATACTACACAGCATTTCCCAAAGAAATGCACATGCTACACATGACTTCCGAAAGAAGTGCACATGCTACACATGACTGTCACTTCTCTTCACTTGGTTCACTATTTTGGAAGGGAATGACATGCATGAAAATGTTTCATGTAAACCCCATAAAACAAGTGTGATTTCCTCCTGAACAAAAAGAGTTACAATATAGAAAGTTCTCTTCGATACTTATCTTAAAGAAGTGAACTTGCAACATTTAACTCAGAGTCCTCCTCACTTGGTTCACTATTTTGTAAAATCATGGCCTGTGTGAACATGTGCCATTCAAATGTCAGAAAACAAGTATGATTTTCGCCTGAACACCAATTTTATAGTATAGGAACTTCTCTAGGATTCTTATCCCTAGGAAGTGAAATTCCATCATTTGACTCTGAATCCTCCGCAATTGGTTCACTATTTTGGAAAATCATGGCCGGCGTGAACATGTTACATGCCAATGTCGCAAAACAAGTATGATCCTCTCCTGAGCACAAAGTGTAAGATTATAGAATCTTCTGTACAATATTATCCCTCAGAAGTGCACCACCAAACTTTGAATCTCAGTCCTCCTCACTTGGTTCACTATTTTGGAAAATCAAGGCCTGCGTGAACATATTCCATGAAAACGTCACAAAACCAGTGTGAATTTCTCCTGAACATAAAAAGTTACAATGTATGAACATCCACAGGTTTCTTATCACTGAGAAGAGAAAGTGAAACATGTGAATTTGACGCTTCCTCACTTGGTCACTATTATCAAGCTCATTACAAGCCTGAACACAGTTGGTAGAATTAGCACAAAACAAATGTTTTCTCCAGAATAAAAAGCATTACAGTCTAGAAACCTGTGTAGGACACATATCCAAAGAAGTGCACATGCTACACATGACTTCCCAAAGAAGTGCACATGCTACACATGAGTTCTCAAAGAAGTGCCCATGCTACATATGATTGTCAGTCCTCTTCACTTGGTTCACTATTTTGGAAGGGAACGACATGCATGAAAATGTTTCATGTAAACCCCATAAAACAAGTGTGATTTCCTCCTGAACAAAAAGAGTTACAAGATAGAAAGTTCTCTTCGATACTTATCTTAAAGAAGTGCACTTGCAACATTTAACTCAGAGGCCTCCTCACTTGGTTCACTATTTTGTAAAATCATGGCCTGTGTGAACATGTGCCATTCAAATGTCACAAAACAAGTATGAATTTCGCCTCAACACCAATTTTATAGTATAGGAACTTCACTAGGATACTTCTCCCTAAGAAGTGAAATTCCATCATTTGATTTTGAATCCTCCGCCATTGGTTCACTATTTTGGAAAATCATGGGCTGCCTGAACATGTTACATGCCAATGTCGCAAAAGAAGTATGATTTTCTCCAGAACACAAAGTGTAACACTATATAATCTTCTGTACAATATTATCCCTCGGAAGTGCACCACCAAAATTTGACTCTCAGTCCTCCTCACTTGGTTCACTATTTTGGAAAATCAAGGCCTGCGTGAACATACTCCATGAAAACGTCACAAAACCAGTGTGAATTTCTCCTGATCATAAAAGTTACAACATATGAATATCTACAGGATTCTTATCACTGAAAAGAGAAAGTAGAACATGTGAATTTGATGCATCCACACTTGGTTACTATTATCAAGCTCATTACAAGCCTGAACATAGTTGGTAAAATCAGTAAAAAAAAATGTTGTTTCTCCAGAATACAAAGTTTTACAGTCTAGAAACCTTTGTAGGATACTTATCCAAAGAAGTGCACATGCTACATATGACTTCCCAAAGAAGTGCACATGCTACACATGACTTCTCAAAGAAGTGCACATTCTATATATGACTGTCAGTCCTCTTCACTTGGTTCACAATTTTGGAAGGGAACGATATGCATGATATGTTTCATGGAAACCTCATAAAACAAGTGTGATTTCCTCCTGAACACAAAGAGTTACAATATAGAAAGTTCTCTTCGATACTTATCTTAAAGTAGTGCACTTGCAACATTTAACTCAGAGGCCTCCTCAGTTGGTTCACTATTTTAGAAAATCATGGCCTGCATGAACATGTTGCATGCCAATGTCGCAAAACGAGGATGATCTTCTCCTGAACACAAAGTGTAACACTATAGAATCTTCTGTAGGAAACTTATCCCTCAGAGGTGCACCTCCAACATTTGATTCTCAGTCCTCCTCACTTGGTTCACTATTTTGGAAAAGCAAGGCCTGAGTGAACATATTCCATGAAAACGTCACAAAACCAGTGTGAATTTTTCCTGAACATAAAAAGTTACAACGTATGAACATCTACAGGATTCTTGTCACTGAGAAGAGAGAGTGACACATGTGAATTTGACGCGTCCTCACTTGGTCACTATTTTCAAGCTCATTACAAGCCTGAACATAGTTGGTAGAATCAGCACAAAACAAATGTTGTTTTCTCCATAATACCAAGATTTACAGTCTAGAAACCTGTGTAGGATACTTTTCCCAAAGAAGTGCACGTGCTACATGTGACATCCCAAAGAAGTGCACATGCTACATATGAGTGTGAGTCCTCTTCAGTCGGTACACTATTTTGGAAGGAAAGGACATGCATGCAACATGTTTCATGGAAACGTCAAAAAACAAGTGTGATTTCCTCTTGAACACAAAGAGTTAAAATATATAAAGTTCTCTTCGATACTTATCTTAAAGAAGTGCACTTGCAACATTTAACGCAGAGTCCTCCTCACTTGGTTCACTATTTTGTAAAATCATGGCCTGTGTGAACATGTGCCATTCAAATGTCACAAAACCAGTATGATTTTCGCCTGAACACCAATTTTATAGTATAGGAACTTTTCTAGGAAACTTATCCCTAGGGAGTGAAATTCTGTCATTTGACTCTGATCCTCCGCAATTGGTTCACTATTTTGGAAAATCATGGCCTGCCTGAATATGTTACATGCAATGTCGCAAAACAAGTATGATCTTCTCCTGAACACAAAGTGTAACACTATAGAATCTTCTGGACAATATTATCACTCAGAAGTGCACCACCAAACTTTGACTCTCAGACATCCTCACTTGGTTCACTATTTTGGAAAATAAAGGCCTGCGTGAACATATTCCATGATAACGTCACAAAACCAGTGTGAATTTCCCCTGATCATAAAAGGTTACAACGTATGAACATCCACAGGATTCTTATCACTGAGAAGAGAAAGTGAAATATGTGAATTTGACGTGTCCTCACTTGGTCACTACTTTCAAGCTCATTAAAAGCCTGTACATATTTGGTAGAATCAGCACAAAACAAATGTTGTTTTCTCCAGAACACATAGGTTTACAGTCCAGAAACCTGTGTAGTATTCTTATTCCAAAGTAGTGCACATGATACATATGACTTCCCAAAGAAGTGCACATGCTACATATGATTGTGAGTCCTCTCAATTGGGTCACTATTTTGGAAGTGAACCACATGCATGAACATGTTTCATGGAAACGTCGTAAAACAAGTGTGATTTCGTCCTGAAAACAAAGATTTAATATATAGAAACTTCTGTTCAAAACTAATCCTAAAGAAGTGCACTTGCAACATTTAACTCAGAGTCCTCCTCACTTGGATCACTGTTTGGAAAATCAATGAACATAAAAAGTTACAACGTATGAACATCCACAGGATTCTTCTCAC
Organism: Typhlomys cinereus; assembly: GCA_023101885.1. NCBI lineage: Eukaryota > Metazoa > Chordata > Mammalia > Rodentia > Platacanthomyidae > Typhlomys > Typhlomys cinereus. Next base: position 5,664,826 of record JALPQD010000103.1, read on the forward strand.
AGAGAAGAGAAATTGAAACATGTGAATTTGATGCGTCCTCACTTGGTCACTACTTTCAAGCTCATTAGAAGCCTGAACATAGTTGGTAGAATTAGCACAAAACAAATGTTTACTCCAGAATAAAAAGCATTACAGTCGAGAAACCTGTGTAGGACACATATCCAAAGAAGTGCACATGCTACACATGACTTCCCAAAGAAGTGCACATGCTACACATGACTTCCCAAAGAAGTGCACATGCTACACATGACTTCTCAAAGAAGTGCACATGCTACATATGATTGTCAGTCCTCTTCACTTGGTTCACTATTTTGGAAGGGAATGACATGCATGAAAATGTTTCATGTAAACCCCATAAAACAAGTGTGATTTCCTCCTGAACAAAAAGAGTTACAATATAGAAAGTTCTCTTCGATACTTATCTTAAAGAAGTGCACTTGCAACATTTAACTCAGAGGCCTCCTCACTTGGTTCACTATTTTGTAAAATCATGGCCTGTGTGAACAGGTGCCATTCAAATGTCACAAAAAAACTATGATTTTCGCCTGAACACCAATTTTATAGTATAGGAACTTCACTAGGATACTTCTCCCTAAGAAGTGAAATTCCATCATTTGATTTTGAATCCTCTGCAATTGGTTCACTATTTTGGAAAATCATGGGCTGCCTGAACATGTTACATGCCAATGTCGCAAAAGAAGTATTATCTTCTCCTGAACACAAAGTGTAACACTATAGAATCTTCTGTACAATATTATCCCTCGGAAGTGCACTTCCAACATTTGACTCTCAGTCCTCCTCACTTGGTTCACTATTTTGGAAAATCAAGGCCTGCTTGAACATATTCCATGAAAACGTCACAAAACCAGTGTGAATTTCTCCTGATCATAAAAAGTTACAACGTATGAATATGCACAGGATTCTTATCACTGAGGAGAGAAAGTGAAACATGTGAATTTGACGCGTACACACATGGTCACTGCTTTCAAGCTCATTACAAGCCTGAACATAGTTGGTAGAATCAGCACAAAACAAATGTTGTTTTCTACAGAATACAAAGAATTACAGTCTAGAAACCTGTGTAGGATAATTATCCAAAAAAGTGCAAATGCTATACAAGACTTTCCAAAGAAGTGCACATGCTACACATGACCTCCCAAAGAAGTGCAAATGCTACATATGACTGTCAGTCATCTTCACTTGGTTCACTATTTTGGAAGGGAACGATATGCATGAACATGTTTCATGGAAACCTCATAAAACACGTGTGATTTCCTCCTGAACACAAAGAGTTACAATATAGAAAGTTCTCTTCGATACTTATCTTAAAGAAGTGCACTTGCAATATTTAACTCAGAGTCCTCCTCACTTGGGTCACTATTTTTAAAATCATGGCCTGTGTAATCATGTGGCATTCAAATGTCAAAAACCAAGTATGATTTTCGCCTGAACACCAATTTTATAGTATAGGAACTTCTCTAGGATACTTATCCCTAGGGAGTGAAATTCCATCATCTGACTCTGAATCCTCCGCAATTGGTTCACTATTTTGGAAAATCATGGCCTGCAAGAACATGTTACATGCCAGCGTCGCAAAACAAGTATGATTTTCTCCTGAACACAAAGTGTAACACTCCAGAATCATCTGTAGGATACTTATCCCTCAGAAGTGCACCTCCCACATTTGACTCTCAGTCCTCCTCACTTGGTTCACTATTTGGGAAAATAAAGGTCTGCGTGAACACATTCCGTGAAAACGTCACAAAACCAGTGTGAATTTCTCCTGATCATAAAAATTTAAAACGTATGAATATGTACAGGATTCTTATCACTGAGAAGAGAAAGTGAAACATGTGAATTTGATGCATCCACACTTGGTCACTTCTTTAAAGCTCATTAGAAGCCTGAACATAGTTGGTAGAATCAGCACAAAACAAATGTTGTTTTCTCCAGAATACAAAGTTTTAAAAGTCTAGAAACCTGTGTAGCATAATTTTCCCAAAGAAATGCACATGCAACATATGACTTCCCAAAGAAGTGCACATGCTACATATGACTGGGAGTCCTCTTCTCTTGGTTCACTATTTTGGAAAGGAACGACATGCATGAACATGTTTCATGGAATCGTCATAAAATAAGCGTGATTTCCTCCTGAACACATAAAGTTACAATATAGAAACTTCGGTTCGATACTAATCCTAAAGAAGTGCACTTGCAACATTTAACTCAGAGTCCTCCTCACTTGGATCACTCTCTTGGAAAATCAAGGCCTGAGTGAATTTATTCCATGAAAATGTCACAAAACCAGTGTGAATTTCTACTGAACATAAAATGTTACAAAGGATGAACATCCACAGGATTCTTATCACTGAGAAGAGACTGTGAAACATGTGAATTTGACACGTCCTCACTTGGTCACTATTATCAAGCTCTTTACAAGCTTGAACATAGTTGGTAAAATCAGCACAAAACAAATGATGTCTTCTCCAGAATACAAAGTATTACAGTCTAGAAACCTGTGTAGGATACATATCCAAAGAAGTGCACATACTACACATGACTTCCCAAAGAAATGCACATGCTACACATGACTTCCGAAAGAAGTGCACATGCTACATATGACTGTCAGTCCTCTTCACTTGGTTCACTCTTTTTGAAGGGAACGACATTCATGAACATGTTTCATGGAAACCTCATAAAACAAGTGTGATTTCCTCCTGAAGAGAAAGAGTTAAAATATAGAAAGTTCTCTTCGATACTTATCTTAAAGAAGTGAACTTGCAACATTTAACTCAGAGTCCTCCTCACTTGGTTCACTATTTTGTAAAATCATGGCCTGTGTGAACATGTGCCATTCAAATGTCAGAAAACAAGTATGATTTTCGCCTGAACACCAATTTTATAGTATAGGAACTTCTCTAGGATTCTTATCCCTAGGAAGTGAAATTCCATAATTTGATTCTGAATCCTCTGCAATTGCTTCACTATTTTGGAAAATCATGGCCTGCGTGAACATGTTACATAACAATGTCGCAAAACAAGTATGACCTTCTCCTGAACACAAAGTGTAACATTATAGAATCTTCTGTAGGACACATATCCCTCCGAAGTGCACCACCAAAATTTGACTCTCAGTCCTCTTCACTTGGTTCACTATTTTGGAAAATCAAGGCCTGCGTGAAGATATTCCATGAAAACATCACAAAACCAGGGTGAAATTATCCTGAACATAAAAAGTTACAACGTATGAACATGCACAGGTTTCTTATCACTGAGAAGAGAAAGTGAAACATGTGAATTTGATGCGTCCTCACTTGGTCACTATTATCAAGCTCTTTACAACCTGAACATAATTGGTAGAATCAGCACAACACAAATGTTGTTTTCTCCAGAATACAAAGTTTTACAGTCTACACACGTGTGTAGGATACTTTTCCCAAAGAAGTGCACATGCTACACATGACTTCCCAAAAAAATGCACATGCTACATATGACTGTGAGTCCTCTTCACTTGGTTCACTATTTTGGAAGGGAATGACAGGCATGAACATGTATCATGGAAACGTAGTAAAACAAGTGTGATTTTCTCCTGAACACAAAGAGTTACAATATAGAAACTTCTGTTCGATACTAATCCTAAAGAAGTGCACTTGCAACATTTAACTCAGAGTCCTCCTCACTTGGATCACTCTCTTGGAAAATCAAGGCCTGCGTGAACATATCCCATGAAAATGTCACAAAACCAGTGTGAATTTCTACTGAACATAAAAAGTTACAACGTATGAATATGTACAGGATTCTTATCACTGAGAAGAAAAAGTGAAACATGTGAATTTGATGCATCCACACTTGGTCACTTCTTTGAAGCTCATTACAAGCCTGAACATAGTTGGTAGAATCAGCACAAAACAATTGTTGTTTTCTCCAGAATACAAAGTTTTACAGTCTAGACACCTGTGTAGGATAATTTTCCCAAAGAAATGCACATGCTACATATGACTTCCCAAAGAAGTGCAAATGCTACATATTTCTGGGAGTCCTCTTCACTTGGTTCACTATTTTGGAAAGGAACGACATGCATGAATATGTTTCATGGAATCATCATAAAATAAGTGTGATTTCCTCCTGAACACATAGAGTTACAATATAGAAACTTCGGTTCGATACTAATCCTCAAGAAGTGCACTTGCAACATTTAACTCAGAGTCCTCCTCACTTGGATCACTCTCTTGGAAAATCAAGGCCTGCGTGAACATATCCCATGAAAATGTCACAAAACCAGTGTGAATTTCTACTGAACATAAAAAGTTACAAAGGATGAACATCCACAGGATTCATATCACTGAGAACAGACTGTGAAACATGTGAATTTGACGCGTCCTGCCTTGGTCACTATTATCAAGCTCTTTACAAGCCTGAACATAGTTGGTAGAATCAGCCAAAACAAATGATGTTTTCTCCAGAATACAAAGTATTACAGTCTAGAAACCTGAGTAGGATACTTATCCAAAGAAGTGCACATACTACACATCATTTCCGAAAGAAATGCACATGCTACACATGACTTCCGAAAGAAGTGCACATGCTACACATGACTGTCACTTCTCTTCACTTGGTTCACTATTTTGGAAGGGAACGACATTCATGAACATGTTTCATGGAAACCTCATAAAACAAGTGTGATTTCCTCCTGAAGAGAAAGAGTTAAAATATAGAAAGTTCTCTTCGATACTTATCTTAAAGAAGTGAACTTGCAACATTTAACTCAGAGTCCTCCTCACTTGGTTCACTATTTTGTAAAATCATGGCCTGTGTGAACATGTGCCATTCAAATGTCAGAAAACAAGTATGATTTTCGCCTGAACACCAATTTTATAGTATAGGAACTTCTCTAGGATTCTTATCCCTAGGAAGTGAAATTCCATCATTTGACTCTGAATCCTCCGCAATTGGTTCACTATTTTGGAAAATCATGGCCGGCGTGAACATGTTACATGCCAATGTCGCAAAACAAGTATGATCTTCTCCTGAGCACAAAGTGTAAGATTATAGAATCTTCTGTACAATATTATCCCTCGGAAGTGCACCACCAAAATTTGACTCTCAGTCCTCCTCACTTGGTTCACTATTTTGGAAAATCAAGGCCTGCGTGAACATACTCCATGAAAACGTCACAAAACCAGTGTGAATTTCTCCTGATCATAAAAAGTTACAACATATGAATATCTACAGGATTCTTATCACTGAAAAGAGAAAGTAGAACATGTGAATTTGATGCATCCACACTTGGTTACTATTATCAAGCTCATTACAAGCCTGAACATAGTTGGTAAAATCAGTAAAAAAAAAATGTTGTTTTCTCCAGAATACAAAGTTTTACAGTCTAGAAACCTTTGTAGGATACTTATCCAAAGAAGTGCACATGCTACATATGACTTCCCAAAGAAGTGCACATGCTACACATGACTTCTCAAAGAAGTGCACATTCTATATATGACTGTCAGTCCTCTTCACTTGGTTCACAATTTTGGAAGGGAACGATATGCATGATATGTTTCATGGAAACCTCATAAAACAAGTGTGATTTCCTCCTGAACACAAAGAGTTACAATATAGAAAGTTCTCTTCGATACTTATCTTAAAGTAGTGCACTTGCAACATTTAACTCAGAGGCCTCCTCAGTTGGTTCACTATTTTAGAAAATCATGGCCTGCATGAACATGTTGCATGCCAATGTCGCAAAACGAGGATGATCTTCTCCTGAACACAAAGTGTAACACTATAGAATCTTCTGTAGGAAACTTATCCCTCAGAGGTGCACCTCCAACATTTGATTCTCAGTCCTCCTCACTTGGTTCACTATTTTGGAAAAGCAAGGCCTGAGTGAACATATTCCATGAAAACGTCACAAAACCAGTGTGAATTTTTCCTGAACATAAAAAGTTACAAAGGATGAACATCCACAGGATTCTTGTCACTGAGAAGAGAGAGTGACACATGTGAATTTGACGCGTCCTCACTTGGTCACTATTTTCAAGCTCATTACAAGCCTGAACATAGTTGGTAGAATCAGCACAAAACAAATGTTGTTTTCTCCATAATACCAAGATTTACAGTCTAGAAACCTGTGTAGGATACTTTTCCCAAAGAAGTGCACGTGCTACCTGTGACATCCCAAAGAAGTGCACATGCTACATATGAGTGTGAGTCCTCTTCAGTCGGTACACTATTTTGGAAGGAAAGGACATGCATGCAACATGTTTCATGGAAACGTCAAAAAACAAGTGTGATTTCCTCTTGAACACAAAGAGTTAAAATATATAAAGTTCTCTTCGATACTTATCTTAAAGAAGTGCACTTGCAACATTTAACGCAGAGTCCTCCTCACTTGGTTCACTATTTTGTAAAATCATGGCCTGTGTGAACATGTGCCATTCAAATGTCACAAAACCAGTATGATTTTCGCCTGAACACCAATTTTATAGTATAGGAACTTTTCTAGGAAAATTATCCCTAGGGAGTGAAATTCTGTCATTTGACTCTGATCCTCCGCAATTGGTTCAGTATTTTGGAAAATCATGGCCTGCCTGAACATGTTACATGCGAATGTCGCAAAAGAAGTATGATCTTCTCCTGAACACAAAGTGTAACACTATAGAATCTTCTGGACAATATTATCCCTCAGAAGTGCACCACCAAACTTTGACTCTCAGACATATCACTTGGTTCACTCTTTTGGAAAATAAAGGCCTGCGTGAACATATTCCATGATAACGTCACAAAACCAGTGTGAATTTCCCCTGATCATAAAAGGTTACAACGTATGAACATCCACAGGATTCTTATCACTGAGAAGAGAAAGTGAAATATGTGAATTTGACGTGTCCTCACTTGGTCACTACTTTCAAGCTCATTAAAAGCCTGTACATATTTGGTAGAATCAGCACAAAACAAATGTTGTTTTCTCCAGAACACATAGGTTTACAGTCCAGAAACCTGTGTAGTATTCTTATTCCAAAGTAGTGCACATGATACATATGACTTCCCAAAGAAGTGCACATGCTACATATGATTGTGAGTCCTCTCAATTGGGTCACTATTTTGGAAGTGAACCACATGCATGAACATGTTTCATGGAAACGTCGTAAAACAAGTGTGATTTCGTCCTGAAAACAAAGATTTAATATATAGAAACTTCTGTTCAAAACTAATCCTAAAGAAGTGCACTTGCAACATTTAACTCAGAGTCCTCCTCACTTGGATCACTGTTTTGGAAAATCAATGAACATAAAAAGTTACAACGTATGAACATCCACAGGATTCTTCTCACAGAGAAGAGAAATTGAAACATGTGAATTTGATGCGTCCTCACTTGGTCACTACTTTCAAGCTCATTAGAAGCCTGAACATAGTTGGTAGAATTAGCACAAAACAAATGTTTACTCCAGAATAAAAAGCATTACAGTCTAGAAACCTGTGTAGGACACATATCCAAAGAAGTGCACATGCTACACATGACTTCCCAAAGAAGTGCACATGCTACACATGACTTCCCAAAGAAGTGCACATGCTACACATGAGTTCTCAAAGAAGTGCCCATGCTACATATGATTGTCAGTCCTCTTCACTTGGTTCACTATTTTGGAAGGGAATGACATGCATGAAAATGTTTCATGTAAACCCCATAAAACAAGTGTGATTTCCTCCTGAACAAAAAGAGTTACAATATAGAAAGTTCTCTTCGATACTTATCTTAAAGAAGTGCACTTGCAACATTTAACTCAGAGGCCTCCTCACTTGGTTCACTATTTTGTAAAATCATGGCCTGTGTGAACAGGTGCCATTCAAATGTCACAAAAAAACTATGATTTTCGCCTGAACACCAATTTTATAGTATAGGAACTTCACTAGGATACTTCTCCCTAAGAAGTGAAATTCCATCATTTGATTTTGAATCCTCTGCAATTGGTTCACTATTTTGGAAAATCATGGGCTGCCTGAACATGTTACATGCCAATGTCGCAAAAGAAGTATTATCTTCTCCTGAACACAAAGTGTAACACTATAGAATCTTCTGTACAATATTATCCCTCGGAAGTGCACTTCCAACATTTGACTCTCAGTCCTCCTCACTTGGTTCACTATTTTGGAAAATCAAGGCCTGCTTGAACATATTCCATGAAAACGTCACAAAACCAGTGTGAATTTCTCCTGATCATAAATAGTTACAACGTATGAATATGCACAGGATTCTTATCACTGAGGAGAGAAAGTGAAACATGTGAATTTGACGCGTACACACATGGTCACTGCTTTCAAGCTCATTACAAGCCTGAACATAGTTGGTAGAATCAGCACAAAACAAATGTTGTTTTCTACAGAATACAAAGAATTACAGTCTAGAAACCTGTGTAGGATAATTATCCAAAAAAGTGCAAATGCTATACAAGACTTTCCAAAGAAGTGCACATGCTACACATGACCTCCCAAAGAAGTGCAAATGCTACATATGACTGTCAGTCATCTTCACTTGGTTCACTATTTTGGAAGGGAACGATATGCATGAACATGTTTCATGGAAACCTCATAAAACACGTGTGATTTCCTCCTGAACACAAAGAGTTACAATATAGAAAGTTCTCTTCGATACTTATCTTAAAGAAGTGCACTTGCAATATTTAACTCAGAGTCCTCCTCACTTGGGTCACTATTTTAAAATCATGGCCTGTGTAATCATGTGGCATTCAAATGTCAAAAACCAAGTATGATTTTCGCCTGAACACCAATTTTATAGTATAGGAACTTCTCTAGGATACTTATTCCTAGGGAGTGAAATTCCATCATCTGACTCTGAATCCTCCGCAATTGGTTCACTATTTTGGAAAATCATGGCCTGCAAGAACATGTTACATGCCAGCGTCGCAAAACAAGTATGATTTTCTCCTGAACACAAAGTGTAACACTCCAGAATCATCTGTAGGATACTTATCCCTCAGAAGTGCACCTCCCACATTTGACTCTCAGTCCTCCTCACTTGGTTCACTATTTGGGAAAATAAAGGTCTGCGTGAACACATTCCGTGAAAACGTCACAAAACCAGTGTGAATTTCTCCTGATCATAAAAATTTAAAACGTATGAATATGTACAGGATTCTTATCACTGAGAAGAGAAAGTGAAACATGTGAATTTGATGCATCCACACTTGGTCACTTCTTTAAAGCTCATTAGAAGCCTGAACATAGTTGGTAGAATCAGCACAAAACAAATGTTGTTTTCTCCAGAATACAAAGTTTTAAAAGTCTAGAAACCTGTGTAGCATAATTTTCCCAAAGAAATGCACATGCAACATATGACTTCCCAAAGAAGTGCACATGCTACATATGACTGGGAGTCCTCTTCTCTTGGTTCACTATTTTGGAAAGGAACGACATGCATGAACATGTTTCATGGAATCGTCATAAAATAAGCGTGATTTCCTCCTGAACACATAAAGTTACAATATAGAAACTTCGGTTCGATACTAATCCTAAAGAAGTGCACTTGCAACATTTAACTCAGAGTCCTCCTCACTTGGATCACTCTCTTGGAAAATCAAGGCCTGAGTGAATTTATTCCATGAAAATGTCACAAAACCAGTGTGAATTTCTACTGAACATAAAATGTTACAAAGGATGAACATCCACAGGATTCTTATCACTGAGAAGAGACTGTGAAACATGTGAATTTGACACGTCCTCACTTGGTCACTATTATCAAGCTCTTTACAAGCTTGAACATAGTTGGTAAAATCAGCACAAAACAAATGATGTCTTCTCCAGAATACAAAGTATTACAGTCTAGAAACCTGTGTAGGATACATATCCAAAGAAGTGCACATACTACACATGACTTCCCAAAGAAATGCACATGCTACACATGACTTCCGAAAGAAGTGCACATGCTACATATGACTGTCAGTCCTCTTCACTTGGTTCACTCTTTTTGAAGGGAACGACATTCATGAACATGTTTCATGGAAACCTCATAAAACAAGTGTGATTTCCTCCTGAAGAGAAAGAGTTAAAATATAGAAAGTTCTCTTCGATACTTATCTTAAAGAAGTGAACTTGCAACATTTAACTCAGAGTCCTCCTCACTTGGTTCACTATTTTGTAAAATCATGGCCTGTGTGAACATGTGCCATTCAAATGTCAGAAAACAAGTATGATTTTCGCCTGAACACCAATTTTATAGTATAGGAACTTCTCTAGGATTCTTATCCCTAGGAAGTGAAATTCCATAATTTGATTCTGAATCCTCTGCAATTGCTTCACTATTTTGGAAAATCATGGCCTGCGTGAACATGTTACATAACAATGTCGCAAAACAAGTATGACCTTCTCCTGAACACAAAGTGTAACATTATAGAATCTTCTGTAGGACACATATCCCTCCGAAGTGCACCACCAAAATTTGACTCTCAGTCCTCTTCACTTGGTTCACTATTTTGGAAAATCAAGGCCTGCGTGAAGATATTCCATGAAAACATCACAAAACCAGGGTGAAATTCTCCTGAACATAAAAAGTTACAACGTATGAACATGCACAGGTTTCTTATCACTGAGAAGAGAAAGTGAAACATGTGAATTTGATGCGTCCTCACTTGGTCACTATTATCAAGCTCTTTACAACCTGAACATAATTGGTAGAATCAGCACAACACAAATGTTGTTTTCTCCAGAATACAAAGTTTTACAGTCTACACACGTGTGTAGGATACTTTTCCCAAAGAAGTGCACATGCTACACATGACTTCCCAAAAAAATGCACATGCTACATATGACTGTGAGTCCTCTTCACTTGGTTCACTATTTTGGAAGGGAATGACAGGCATGAACATGTATCATGGAAACGTAGTAAAACAAGTGTGATTTTCTCCTGAACACAAAGAGTTACAATATAGAAACTTCTGTTCGATACTAATCCTAAAGAAGTGCACTTGCAACATTTAACTCAGAGTCCTCCTCACTTGGATCACTCTCTTGGAAAATCAAGGCCTGCGTGAACATATCCCATGAAAATGTCACAAAACCAGTGTGAATTTCTACTGAACATAAAAAGTTACAAAGGATGAACATCCACAGGATTCATATCACTGAGAACAGACTGTGAAACATGTGAATTTGACGCGTCCTGCCTTGGTCACTATTATCAAGCTCTTTACAAGCCTGAACATAGTTGGTAGAATCAGCCAAAACAAATGATGTTTTCTCCAGAATACAAAGTATTACAGTCTAGAAACCTGAGTAGGATACTTATCCAAAGAAGTGCACATACTACACATCATTTCCGAAAGAAATGCACATGCTACACATGACTTCCGAAAGAAGTGCACATGCTACACATGACTGTCACTTCTCTTCACTTGGTTCACTATTTTGGAAGGGAACGACATTCATGAACATGTTTCATGGAAACCTCATAAAACAAGTGTGATTTCCTCCTGAAGAGAAAGAGTTAAAATATAGAAAGTTCTCTTCGATACTTATCTTAAAGAAGTGAACTTGCAACATTTAACTCAGAGTCCTCCTCACTTGGTTCACTATTTTGTAAAATCATGGCCTGTGTGAACATGTGCCATTCAAATGTCAGAAAACAAGTATGATTTTCGCCTGAACACCAATTTTATAGTATAGGAACTTCTCTAGGATTCTTATCCCTAGGAAGTGAAATTCCATCATTTGACTCTGAATCCTCCGCAATTGGTTCACTATTTTGGAAAATCATGGCCGGCGTGAACATGTTACATGCCAATGTCGCAAAACAAGTATGATCTTCTCCTGAGCACAAAGTGTAAGATTATAGAATCTTCTGTACAATATTATCCCTCGGAAGTGCACCACCAAAATTTGACTCTCAGTCCTCCTCACTTGGTTCACTATTTTGGAAAATCAAGGCCTGCGTGAACATACTCCATGAAAACGTCACAAAACCAGTGTGAATTTCTCCTGATCATAAAAAGTTACAACATATGAATATCTACAGGATTCTTATCACTGAAAAGAGAAAGTAGAACATGTGAATTTGATGCATCCACACTTGGTTACTATTATCAAGCTCATTACAAGCCTGAACATAGTTGGTAAAATCAGTAAAAAAAAAATGTTGTTTTCTCCAGAATACAAAGTTTTACAGTCTAGAAACCTTTGTAGGATACTTATCCAAAGAAGTGCACATGCTACATATGACTTCCCAAAGAAGTGCACATGCTACACATGACTTCTCAAAGAAGTGCACATTCTATATATGACTGTCAGTCCTCTTCACTTGGTTCACAATTTTGGAAGGGAACGATATGCATGATATGTTTCATGGAAACCTCATAAAACAAGTGTGATTTCCTCCTGAACACAAAGAGTTACAATATAGAAAGTTCTCTTCGATACTTATCTTAAAGTAGTGCACTTGCAACATTTAACTCAGAGGCCTCCTCAGTTGGTTCACTATTTTAGAAAATCATGGCCTGCATGAACATGTTGCATGCCAATGTCGCAAAACGAGGATGATCTTCTCCTGAACACAAAGTGTAACACTATAGAATCTTCTGTAGGAAACTTATCCCTCAGAGGTGCACCTCCAACATTTGATTCTCAGTCCTCCTCACTTGGTTCACTATTTTGGAAAAGCAAGGCCTGAGTGAACATATTCCATGAAAACGTCACAAAACCAGTGTGAATTTTTCCTGAACATAAAAAGTTACAACGTATGAACATCTACAGGATTCTTGTCACTGAGAAGAGAGAGTGACACATGTGAATTTGACGCGTCCTCACTTGGTCACTATTTTCAAGCTCATTACAAGCCTGAACATAGTTGGTAGAATCAGCACAAAACAAATGTTGTTTTCTCCATAATACCAAGATTTACAGTCTAGAAACCTGTGTAGGATACTTTTCCCAAAGAAGTGCACGTGCTACATGTGACATCCCAAAGAAGTGCACATGCTGCATATGAGTGTGAGTCCTCTTCAGTCGGTACACTATTTTGGAAGGAAAGGACATGCATGCAACATGTTTCATGGAAACGTCAAAAAACAAGTGTGATTTCCTCTTGAACACAAAGACTTACAATGTAGAAAGTTCTCTTCGATACTTATCTTAAAGAAGTGCACTTGCAACATTTAACGCAGAGTCCTCCTCACTTGGTTCACTATTTTGTAAAATCATGGCCTGTGTGAACATGTGCCATTCAAATGTCACAAAACCAGTATGATTTTCGCCTGAACACCAATTTTATAGTATAGGAACTTTTCTAGGAAACTTATCCCTAGGGAGTGAAATTCTGTCATTTGACTCTGATCCTCCGCAATTGGTTCACTATTTTGGAAAATCATGGCCTGCCTGAATATGTTACATGCCAATGTCGCAAAACAAGTATGATCTTCTCCTGAACACAAAGTGTAACACTATAGAATCTTCTGGACAATATTATCCCTCAGAAGTGCACCACCAAACTTTGACTCTCAGACATCCTCACTTGGTTCACTATTTTGGAAAATAAAGGCCTGCGTGAACATATTCCATGATAACGTCACAAAACCAGTGTGAATTTCCCCTGATCATAAAAGGTTACAACGTATGAACATCCACAGGATTCTTATCACTGAGAAGAGAAAGTGAAATATGTGAATTTGACGTGTCCTCACTTGGTCACTACTTTCAAGCTCATTAAAAGCCTGTACATATTTGGTAGAATCAGCACAAAACAAATGTTGTTTTCTCCAGAACACATAGGTTTACAGTCCAGAAACCTGTGTAGGATTCTTATTCCAAAGTAGTGCACATGATACATATGACTTCCCAAAGAAGTGCACATGCTACATATGATTGTGAGTCCTCTCAATTGGTTCACTATTTTGGAAGTGAACCACATGCATGAACATGTTTCATGGAAACGTCGTAAAACAAGTGTGATTTCGTCCTGAAAACAAAGATTTAATATATAGAAACTTCTGTTCAAAACTAATCCTAAAGAAGTGCACTTGCAACATTTAACTCAGAGTCCTCCTCACTTGGATCACTGTTTTGGAAAATTAATGAACATAAAAAGTTACAACGTATGAACATCCACAGGATTCTTCTCACAGAGAAGAGAAATTGAAACATGTGAATTTGATGCGTCCTCACTTGGTCACTACTTTCAAGCTCATTAGAAGCCTGAACATAGTTGGTAGAATTAGCACAAAACAAATGTTTTCTCCAGAATAAAAAGCATTACAGTCGAGAAACCTGTGTAGGACACATATCCAAAGAAGTGCACATGCTACACATGACTTCCCAAAGAAGTGCACATGCTACACATGACTTCCCAAAGAAGTGCACATGCTACACATGAGTTCTCAAAGAAGTGCCCATGCTACATATGATTGTCAGTCCTCTTCACTTGGTTCACTATTTTGGAAGGGAATGACATGCATGAAAATGTTTCATGTAAACCCCATAAAACAAGTGTGATTTCCTCCTGAACAAAAAGAGTTACAATATAGAAAGTTCTCTTCGATACTTATCTTAAAGAAGTGCACTTGCAACATTTAACTCAGAGGCCTCCTCACTTGGTTCACTATTTGTAAAATCATGGCCTGTGTGAACAGGTGCCATTCAAATGTCACAAAAAAACTATGATTTTCGCCTGAACACCAATTTTATAGTATAGGAACTTCACTAGGATACTTCTCCCTAAGAAGTGAAATTCCATCATTTGATTTTGAATCCTCCGCAATTGGTTCACTATTTTGGAAAATCATGGGCTGCCTGAACATGTTACATGCCAATGTCGCAAAAGAAGTATTATCTTCTCCTGAACACAAAGTGTAACACTATAGAATCTTCTGTACAATATTATCCCTCGGAAGTGCACTTCCAACATTTGACTCTCAGTCCTCCTCACTTGGTTCACTATTTTGGAAAATCAAGGCCTGCTTGAACATATTCCATGAAAACGTCACAAAACCAGTGTGAATTTCTCCTGATCATAAAAAGTTACAACGTATGAATATGCACAGGATTCTTATCACTGAGGAGAGAAAGTGAAACATGTGAATTTGACGCGTACACACATGGTCACTGCTTTCAAGCTCATTACAAGCCTGAACATAGTTGGTAGAATCAGCACAAAACAAATGTTGTTTTCTACAGAATACAAAGAATTACAGTCTAGAAACCTGTGTAGGATAATTATCCAAAAAAGTGCAAATGCTATACAAGAATTTCCAAAGAAGTGCACATGCTACACATGACCTCCCAAAGAAGTGCAAATGCTGCATATGACTGTCAGTCATCTTCACTTGGTTCACTATTTTGGAAGGGAACGATATGCATGAACATGTTTCATGGAAACCTCATAAAACACGTGTGATTTCCTCCTGAACACAAAGAGTTACAATATAGAAAGTTCTCTTCGATACTTATCTTAAAGAAGTGCACTTGCAATATTTAACTCAGAGTCCTCCTCACTTGGGTCACTATTTTTAAAATCTTGGCCTGTGTAATCATGTGGCATTCAAATGTCAAAAAACAAGTATGATTTTCGCCTGAACACCAATTTTATAGTATAGGAACTTCTCTAGGATACTTATCCCTAGGGAGTGAAATTCCATCATCTGACTATGAATCCTCCGCAATTGGTTCACTATTTTGGAAAATCATGGCCTGCAAGAACATGTTACATGCCAGCGTCGCAAAACAAGTATGATTTTCTCCTGAACACAAAGTGTAACACTCCAGAATCATCTGTAGGATACTTATCCCTCAGAAGTGCACCTCCCACATTTGACTCTCAGTCCTCCTCACTTGGTTCACTATTTGGGAAAATAAAGGTCTGCTTGAACACATTCCGTGAAAACGTCACAAAACCAGTGTGAATTTCTCCTGATCATAAAAAGTTAAAACGTATGAATATGTACAGGATTCTTATCACTGAGAAGAGAAAGTGAAACGTGAATTTGATGCATCCACACTTGGTCACTTCTTTAAAGCTCATTAGAAGCCTGAACATAGTTGGTAGAATCAGCACAAAACAAATGTTGTTTTCTCCAGAATACAAAGTTTTAAAAGTCTAGAAACCTGTGTAGCATAATTTTCCCAAAGAAATGCACATGCAACATATGACTTCCCAAAGGAGTGCACATGCTACATATGACTGGGAGTCCTCTTCACTTGGTTCACTATTTTGGAAAGGAACGACATGCATGAACATGTTTCATGGAATCGTCATAAAATAAGCGTGATTTCCTCCTGAACACATAAAGTTACAATATAGAAACTTCGGTTCGATACTAATCCTAAAGAAGTGCACTTGCAACATTTAACTCAGAGTCCTCCTCACTTGGATCACTCTCTTGGAAAATCAAGGCCTGAGTGAATTTATTCCATGAAAATGTCACAAAACCAGTGTGAATTTCTACTGAACATAAAATGTTACAAAGGATGAACATCCACAGGATTCTTATCACTGAGAAGAGACTGTGAAACATGTGAATTTGACACGTCCTCACTTGGTCACTATTATCAAGCTCTTTACAAGCTTGAACATAGTTGGTAAAATCAGCACAAAACAAATGATGTCTTCTCCAGAATACAAAGTATTACAGTCTAGAAACCTGTGTAGGATACATATCCAAAGAAGTGCACATACTACACATGACTTCCCAAAGAAATGCACATGCTACACATGACTTCCGAAAGAAGTGCACATGCTACATATGACTGTCAGTCCTCTTCACTTGGTTCACTCTTTTTGAAGGGAACGACATTCATGAACATGTTTCATGGAAACCTCATAAAACAAGTGTGATTTCCTCCTGAAGAGAAAGAGTTAAAATATAGAAAGTTCTCTTCGATACTTATCTTAAAGAAGTGAACTTGCAACATTTAACTCAGAGTCCTCCTCACTTGGTTCACTATTTTGTAAAATCATGGCCTGTGTGAACATGTGCCATTCAAATGTCAGAAAACAAGTATGATTTTCGCCTGAACACCAATTTTATAGTATAGGAACTTCTCTAGGATTCTTATCCCTAGGAAGTGAAATTCCATAATTTGATTCTGAATCCTCTGCAATTGCTTCACTATTTTGGAAAATCATGGCCTGCGTGAACATGTTACATAACAATGTCGCAAAACAAGTATGACCTTCTCCTGAACACAAAGTGTAACATTATAGAATCTTCTGTAGGACACATATCCCTCCGAAGTGCACCACCAAAATTTGACACTCAGTCCTCCTCACTTGGTTCACTATTTTGGAAAATCAAGGCCTGCGTGAAGATATTCCATGAAAACATCACAAAACCAGGGTGAAATTATCCTGAACATAAAAAGTTACAACGTATGAACATCCACAGGTTTCTTATCACTGAGAAGAGAAAGTGAAACATGTGAATTTGATGCGTCCTCACTTGGTCACTATTATCAAGCTCTTTACAACCTGAACATAATTGGTAGAATCAGCACAACACAAATGTTGTTTTCTCCAGAATACAAAGTTTTACAGTCTACACAAGTGTGTAGGATACTTTTCCCAAAGAAGTGCACATGCTACACATGACTTCCCAAAAAAATGCACATGCTACATATGACTGGGAGTCCTCTCCACTTGGTTCACTATTTTGGAAGGGAACGACAGGCATGAACATGTGTCATGGAAACGTAGTAAAACAAGTGTGATTTTCTCCTGAACACAAAGAGTTACAATATAGAAACTTCTGTTCGATACTAATCCTAAAGAAGTGCACTTGCAACATTTAACTGAGAGTCCTTCTAACTTGGATCACTATTTTAGAAAATCAAGGCCTGCGTGAACATATTACATGAAAATGACACAAAACCAGTGTGAATTTCTCTTGATCATAAAAAGTTACAACGTATGAATATGTACAGGATTCTTATCACTGAGAAGAAAAAGTGAAACATGTGAATTTGATGCATCCACACTTGGTCACTTCTTTGAAGCTCATTACAAGCCTGAACATAGTTGGTAGAATCAGCACAAAACAATTGTTGTTTTCTCCAGAATACAAAGTTTTACAGTCTAGACACCTGTGTAGGATAATTTTCCCAAAGAAATGCACATGCTACATATGACTTCCCAAAGAAGTGCAAATGCTACATATTTCTGGGAGTCCTCTTCACTTGGTTCACTATTTTGGAAAGGAACGACATGCATGAATATGTTTCATGGAATCATCATAAAATAAGTGTGATTTCCTCCTGAACACATAGAGTTACAATATAGAAACTTCGGTTCGATACTAATCCTCAAGAAGTGCACTTGCAACATTTAACTCAGAGTCCTCCTCACTTGGATCACTCTCTTGGAAAATCAAGGCCTGCGTGAACATATCCCATGAAAATGTCACAAAACCAGTGTGAATTTCTACTGAACATAAAAAGTTACAAAGGATGAACATCCACAGGATTCATATCACTGAGAACATACTGTGAAACATGTGAATTTGACGCGTCCTCACTTGGTCACTATTATCAAGCTCTTTACAAGCCTGAACATAGTTGGTAGAATCAGCCAAAACAAATGACGTTTTCTCCAGAATACAAAGTATTACAGTCTAGAAACCTGAGTAGGATACTTATCCAAAGAAGTGCACATACTACACATCATTTCCGAAAGAAATGCACATGCTACACATGACTTCCGAAAGAAGTGCACATGCTACACATGACTGTCACTTCTCTTCACTTGGTTCACTATTTTGGAAGGGAACGACATTCATGAACATGTTTCATGGAAACCTCATAAAACAAGTGTGATTTCCTCCTGAACACAAGGGGTTACAATACAGAACGTTCTCTTAGATACTTATCTTAAAGAAGTGAACTTGCAACATTTAACTCAGAGTCCTCCTCACTTGGTTCACTATTTTGTAAAATCATGGCCTGTGTGAACATGTGCCATTCAAATGTCAGAAAACAAGTATGATTTTCGCCTGAACACCAATTTTATAGTATAGGAACTTCTCTAGGATTCTTATCCCTAGGAAGTGAAATTCCATCCTTTGACTCTGAATCCTCCACAATTGCTTCACTATTTTGGAAAATCATGGCCTGCGTGAACATGTTACATGCCAATGTCACAAAACAAGTATGATCCTCTCCTGAGCACAAAGTGTAAGATTATAGAATCTTCTGTACAATATTATCCCTCAGAAGTGCACTACCAAACTTTGAATCTCAGTCCTCCTCACTTGTTTCACTATTTTGGAAAATCAAGGCCTGCGTGAACATATTCCATGAAAACGTCACAAAACCAGTGTGAATTTCTCCTGAACATAAAAAGTTACAATGTATGAAAATCCACAGGTTTCTTATCACTGAGAAGAGAAAGTGAAACATGCGAATTTGACACGTCCTCACTTGGTCACTATTATCAAGCTCTTTACAAGCCTGAATATAGTTGGCAGAATCAGCACAAAACAAATGTTTTTTTCTCCAGAATACAAAGTTTTACAGTCTAGAATCCTGTTTAGGATAATTTTACCAAAAAAGTGCACATGCTACATATGACTTCCCAAAGAAGTGCACATGCTACATATGACTGTGAGTCCTCTTCGCTTGGTTCACTATGTTGGAAGGGAACGACAGGCATGACCATGTTTCATGGAAACGTCGTAAAACAAGTGTGATTTCCTCCTGAACACAAAGAGTTACAATATAGAAACTTCTGTTCGATACTAATCCTAAAGAAGTGCACTTGCAACATTTAACTGAGAGACCTCCTCACTTGGAACACTATTTTGGAAAATCAAGGCCTGCGTGAACATATTCCATGAAAACGTCACAAAACCAGTGTGAATTTCTCCTGATCATAAAATGTTAAAACGTATGAATATGTACAGGATTCTTATCACAGAGAAGAGAAAGTGAAACATGTGAATTTGACGCGTCTACACTTGGTCACTGCTTTCAAGCTCATTACAAGCCTGAACAAAGTTGGTAGAAACAGCACAAAACAAATGTTGTTTTCTCCAGAATACAAAGTATTACATCTAAAAACCTGTGTAGGATACTTTTCCCAAAGAAGTGCACATGCTACACATGACTTCCCAAAGAAGTGCACATGCTACATATGACTGTGAGTCCTCTTCACTTGGTTCACTATGTTGGAAGGGAACGACAGGCATGAACATGTTTCATGGAAACGTCGAAA
This sequence comes from Typhlomys cinereus, assembly GCA_023101885.1. NCBI lineage: Eukaryota > Metazoa > Chordata > Mammalia > Rodentia > Platacanthomyidae > Typhlomys > Typhlomys cinereus. The sequence goes on from JALPQD010000103.1 coordinate 5,685,026, forward strand.
AACAAGTGTGATTTCCTCCTGAACACAAAGAGATACAATATAGAAAGTTTTCTTCGATACTTATTTTAAAGAAGTGCACTTGCAACATTTAATTCAGAATCCTCTCACTTGGTTCACTATTTTGTAAAATCATGGCCTGTGTGAACCTGTGATATTCAATGTCACAAAACAAGTATGATTTTCGCCTGAACACCAATTTTATAGTATAGGAACTTCTCCAGGATTCTTAACACTAGGAAGTGAAATTCCATCATATGACTCATAATCCTCCGCAATTGGTTCTCTATTTTGGAAAATCATGGCCTGCGTGAACACATTACATATCAAAGTCACAAAACAAGTATAATCTTCTTGACGTGAACACAAAGTGTAACGCTATAGAATCTTCTATAGGATACTTATCCCTTAGTAGTGCACCACCAAACTTTGACTCTCAGTCTTCCTCACTTGGTTCACTATTTTGGAAAATCAAGGACTGCGTGAACATCTTCCATGAAAACGTCAAAAAATCAGTGTGAATTTTCCTGATCATAAAAAGTTACAACTTATGAATATCTACAGGATTCTTATCACTGAAAAGAGAAAGTGAAACATGTTAATCTGACGCATCCACATTTGGTCACTGCTTTCAAGCTCATTACAAGCCGGAACATAGTTGGTAGGATCAGCACAACGCAAATGTTGTTTTCTCCAGAAAACAAAGTTTTACAGTCTAGAAATCTGTGTAGGATACTTTTCCCAAAGAAGTGCACATGCTACACATGACTTCCCAAAGAAGTGCACATGCTACACATGACTTCCGAAGAAGTGCACATGCTACATATGACTGTGAGTCCTCTTCAGTTGGTTCACAATTTTGGAAGGGAACGACATGCATGAACATGTTTCATGGAAACCTCATAACACAAGAGTGATTTCCTCCTGAACACAAAGAGTTACAATATAGAAAGTTCTCTTCGATACTTATCTTAAACATGTGCACTTGCAAAATTTAACTCAGAGTCCTCTTCACTTGGTACACTATTTTGTAAAATCATGGCCTGCATGAACAGGTGCCATTCAAATGTCACAAAACAAGTATATTTTCACATGAACACCAATTTTTTAGTATAGGAACATCTCCAGGATACTTATCCCTAGGAAGTGAAATTCCATCATTTGACTCTGAATCCTCCGCAGTTGGTTCACTATTTTGGAAAATCATGGCCTGCGTGAACATGTTACATGCCAATGTCGCAAAACAAGTATGATCTTCTCCTGACCACAAAGTGTAACACTGTAGAATCTTCTGTAGGATAATTATCCCTCAGAAGTGCTCCTCCAACATTTGACTCTCAGTCCTCCTCTCTTGGTTCACTGTTTTGGAAAATCAAGGCCTGCGTGAACATATTCCATGAAAACGTCACAAAACCAGTGTGAATTTCTCCTGATCATAAAATGTTAAAAGGTAAGAATATGTACAGGATTCTTATCACTGAGAACACAAAGTGAAACATGTGAATTTGACACGTCCACACTTGGTCACTGCTTTCATGCTCATTACAAGCCTGAACATAGTTGGTAGAATCAGCACAAAACAAATGTTGTTTTCTCCAGAATACAAAGTTTTACAGTCTAGAAACCTGTGTAGGATGCATTTCCTCAGGAAGTGCACATGATACATATGAGTTCCCAAAGAAGTGCACATGCTACATATGACTGTGAGTCCTTGAACTTGGTTCACTATTTTGGAAGGGAACGACAGGCATGAACAGGTTTCATGGAAACGTCGTAAAACACGTATGATTTACTCCTGAACACAAAGACTTACAATATAGAAACTTCTGTTCGATACTAATCCTAAAGAACTGCAGTTGCAACATTTAACTCAGAGTCCTCCTCACTTGGATGACTAATTTGGAAATCAAGGTGTGCGTGAACATATTCCATGAAAACGTCACAAAACCAGTGTGAATTTCTCCTGAACATAAAAAGTTACAACGTATGAATATCTGCAGGATTCTTATCACTGAGAAGAAAAGTGAAACATGTGAATTTGACGCGTTCTCACTTGGTCACTGCTTTCAAGCTCATTACAAGCCTGAACATAGTTGGTAGAAACAGCACAAAACAAATGTTGTTTTCTCCAGAATACAAAGTTTTACAGTCTAGAAACCTGTGTAGGATACTTTTCCCAAAGAAGTGCACATACTACATATGACTTCCCAAAGAAGTGCACATGCTACATATGACTGTGAGTGCTCTTCACTTGATTCACTATTTTGGAAGGGAACGACATGAATGAACATGTTTCATGGAAACGTCGTAAAACAAGTATGATTTCCTCCTGAAAACAAAGAGTTACAATATAGAAACTTCTGTTCGATACTAATCCTAAAGAACTGCAGTTGCAACATTTAACTCAGAGTCCTCCTCACTTGGATCACTATTTTGGAATATCAAGGCCTGCGTGAACATATTCCATGAAAACGTCACAAAACCAGTGTGAATTTCTCCTGAACATAAAAAGTTACAACGTGTAAACATCCACAGGATTCTTGTCACTGAGAAGAGAAAGTGAAACATGTGAATTTGATGCATCCTCACTTGGTCACTATTATCAAGCTCATTACAAGCCTGAACACAGTTGGTAGAATTAGCACAAAACAAATGTTTTCTCCAGAATAAAAAGCATTACAGTATAGAAACCTGTGTAGGACACATATCCAAAGAAGTGCACATGCTACACATGACTTCCCAAAGAAGTGCACATGCTATACATGAGTTCTCAAAGAAGAGCCCATGCTACATATGATTGTCAGTCCTCTTCACTTGGTTCACTATTTTGAAAGGGAACGACATGCATGAAAATGTTTCATGTAAACCCCATAAAACAAGTGTGATTTCCTCCTGAACAAAAAGAGTTACAATATAGAAAGTTCTCTTCGATACTTATCTTAAAGAAGTGCACTTGCAACATTTAACTCAGAGCCCTCCTCACTTGGTTCACTATTTTGTAAAATCATGGCCTGTGTGAACATGTGCCATTCAAATGTCACAAAACAAGTATGAATTTCGCCTCAATTTTATAGTATAGGAACTTCACTAGGATACTTCTCCCTAAGAAGTGAAATTCCATCATTTGATTTTGAATCCTCCACAATTGGTTCACTATTTTGGAAAATCATGGGCTGCCTGAACATGTTACATGCCAATGTCGCAAAAGAAGTATGATTTTTCTCCTGAACACAAAGTGTAACACTATATAATCTTCTGTACAATATTATCCCTCGGAAGTGCACCACCAAAATTTGACTCTCAGTCCTCCTCACTTGGTTCACTATTTTGGAAAATCAAGGCCTGCGTGAACATACTCCATGAAAACGTCACAAAACCAGTGTGAATTTCTCCTGATCATAAAAAGTTACAACATATGAATATCTACAGGATTCTTATCACTGAAAAGAGAAAGTAGAACATGTGAATTTGATGCATCCACACTTGGTTACTATTATCAAGCTCATTACAAGCCTGAACATAGTTGGTAAAATCAGTAAAAAAAAAAATGTTGTTTTCTCCAGAATACAAAGTTTTACAGTCTAGAAACCTTTGTAGGATACTTATCCAAAGAAGTGCACATGCTACATATGACTTCCCAAAGAAGTGCACATGCTACACATGACTTCTCAAAGAAGTGCACATTCTATATATGACTGTCAGTCCTCTTCACTTGGTTCACAATTTTGGAAGGGAACGATATGCATGATATGTTTCATGGAAACCTCATAAAACAAGTGTGATTTCCTCCTGAACACAAAGAGTTACAATATAGAAAGTTCTCTTCGATACTTATCTTAAAGTAGTGCACTTGCAACATTTAACTCAGAGGCCTCCTCAGTTGGTTCACTATTTTAGAAAATCATGGCCTGCATGAACATGTTGCATGCCAATGTCGCAAAACGAGGATGATCTTCTCCTGAACACAAAGTGTAACACTATAGAATCTTCTGTAGGAAACTTATCCCTCAGAGGTGCACCTCCAACATTTGATTCTCAGTCCTCCTCACTTGGTTCACTATTTTGGAAAAGCAAGGCCTGAGTGAACATATTCCATGAAAACGTCACAAAACCAGTGTGAATTTTTCCTGAACATAAAAAGTTACAACGTATGAACATCTACAGGATTCTTGTCACTGAGAAGAGAGAGTGACACATGTGAATTTGACGCGTCCTCACTTGGTCACTATTTTCAAGCTCATTACAAGCCTGAACATAGTTGGTAGAATCAGCACAAAACAAATGTTGTTTTCTCCATAATACCAACATTTACAGTCTAGAAACCTGTGTAGGATACTTTTCCCAAAGAAGTGCACGTGCTACATGTGACATCCCAAAGAAGTGCACATGCTACATATGAGTGTGAGTCCTCTTCAGTCGGTACACTATTTTGGAAGGAAAGGACATGCATGCAACATGTTTCATGGAAACGTCAAAAAACAAGTGTGATTTCCTCTTGAACACAAAGAGTTAAAATATATAAAGTTCTCTTCGATACTTATCTTAAAGAAGTGCACTTGCAACATTTAACGCAGAGTCCTCCTCACTTGGTTCACTATTTTGTAAATCATGGCCTGTGTGAACATGTGCCATTCAAATGTCACAAAACAAGTATGATTTTCGCTGGAACACCAATTTTATAGTACAGGGACTTCTCTAGGATTCTTATCCCTAGGAAGTGAAATTCCATCCTTTGACTCAGAATCCTCTGCAATTGGTTCACTATTTTGGAAAATATGGCCTGCGTGAACATGTTACATGCCAATGTCGCAAAACAAGTATGATCTTCTCCTGAACACAAAGTGTAACACTATAGATTCTTCTGTAGGATACTTATCCCTCAGAAGTGCACCACCAAAATTTGACTCTCAGTCTCCTCACTTGGTTCACTATTTTAGAAAATCAAGGCCTGCGTGAACATATTCCATGAAAACGTCAAAAAACCAGTGTAAATTTCTCCTAATCATAAAAAGTTGCAACGTATGAATATCTACAGGATTCTTATCACTGCGAAGAAAAAGTGAAACATGTGAATTTGACGCGTCCACACTTGGTCACTGCTTTCAAGCTCATTACAAGCCTGAACATAGTTGGTAGAATCAGCACAAAACAAATGTTTTTTTTTGTCCAGAATACAAAGTATTACAGTCTAGAAACCTGTGTAGGATACTTATCCAAAGAAGTGCACATGCTACACATGACTTCCCAAAGAAGTGCAAATGCTACACATGACTTCCCAAAGAAGTGAACATGCTACATATGACTGCGAGTCCTCTTCACTTGGTTCACTATTTTGGAAGGGAACGACATGCATGAACATGTTTCATGGAAACTTCGTAAAACAAGTGTGATTTCCTCCTTGACACAAAGAGTTACTACACAGAAACTTCTGTTCGATACTTATCCTTAAGAAGTGCACTTGCAACATTTCACTGAGAGTCCTCTTCACTTGGTTCACTATTTTAGAAAATCATGGCCTGCGTGAACATGTTAAATGCCAATGTCACAAAACAAGTATGGTCTTCTCCTGAACACAAAGTGTAACACTATAGAATCTTCTGTAGGATACTTATGCCTCAGAAGTGCACTTCCAACATTTGACTCTCAATCCTCCTCACTTGGTTCACTATTTTGGAAAATCAAGGCCATCGTGAACATATTCCATGTAAACATCGCAAAACCAGGTTGAATTTTCCTGATCATAAAAAGTTACAACGTATGAATATCCACAGGATTCTTATCACTGAAAAGAGAAAGTGAAACGTGAATTTGACGCGTCCTCACTTGGTCACTGCTTTCAAGCTCATTACAAGCCTCAACATAGTTGGTAGAATCAGCACAAAACAAATGTTGTTTTCTCCAGAATACAAAGTTTTACAGTCTAGAAACCTGTGTAGGATACATTTACCAAAGAGGTGCACATACTACATATGCCTTCCCAAAGAAGTGCACATGCTACATATGTCTGTGAGTGCTCTTCACTTGATTCACTATTTTGGAAGGGAACAACATGAATGAACATGTTTCATGGAAACGTCGTAAAACAAGTGTGATTTCCTCCTGAACACAAAGAGTTACAATGTAGAAACTTCTGTTCGATACTAATCCTAAAGAAGTGCACTTGCAACATTTAACTGAGAGTCCTCCTCACTTGGATCACTATTTTGGAAAATCAAGGCCTGCGTGAACATATTCCATGAAAACGTCACAAAACCATTATGAATTTCTCCTGAACATAAAAAGTTACAACGTGTGAACATCCACAGGATTCTAATCACTGAAAAGAGAATGTGAAACATGTGAATTTGACGCGTTCTCACTTGGTCACTATTATCAAGCTCATTACAAGCCTGAACACAGTTGGTAGAATCAGCACAAAACAAATGTTGTTTTCTCCAGAAAACAAAGTATTATAGACTAGAAACCTGTGTAGGATACTTTTCTAAAGAAGTGCACATGCTACATGTGACATCCCAAAGAAGTGCACATGCTACACATGACTTCCCAAGAAGTGCACATTCTACATATGACTGTGAGTCCTCTTCACTTGGTTCACTATTTTGGAAGGGAACGACATCCATGAATATGTTTCATGGAAACCTCACAAAACAAGTGTGATTTCCTCCTGAACACAAGGGGTTACAATACAGAACGTTCTCTTAGATACTTATCCTAAAGAAGTGCACTTGCAACATTTAACTCAGAGTCCTCCTCACTTGGTTCATTATTTTGTAAATCATGGCCTGTGTGAACATGTGCCATTCAAAAGTCACAAAACAAGTATGATTTTCGCCGGAACACCAATTTTATAGTACAGGAACTTCTCTAGGATTCTTATCCCTAGGAAGTGAAATTCCATCCTTTGACTCAGAATCCTCCGCAATTGGTTCACTATTTTGGAAAATCATGGCCTGCGTGAACATGTTACATGCCAATGTCACAAAACAAGTATGATCTTCTCCTGAACACAAAGTGTAACACTATAGATTCTTCTGTAGGATACTTATCCCTCAGAAGTGCACCACCAAAATTTGACTCTCAGTCTCCTCACTTGGTTCACTATTTTGGAAAATCAAGGCCTGCGTGAACATATTCCATGAAAGCGTCAAAAAACCAGTGTAAATTTCTCCTAATCATAAAAAGTTGCAATGTATGAATATCTACAGGAACCTTATCACTGCGAAGAGAAAGTGAAACATGTGAATTTGACGTGTACACACTTGGTCACTGCTTTCAAGCTCATTACAAGCCTGAACATAGTTGGTAGAATCAGCACAAAACAAATGTTTTTTTTTCTCCAGAATACAAAGTATTACAGTCTAGAAACCTGTGTAGGATACTTATCCAAAGAAGTGCACATGCTACACATGACTTCCCAAAGAAGTGTAAATGCTACACATGACTTCCCAAAGAAGTGAACATGCTACATATGACTGCGAGTCCTCTTCACTTGGTTCACTATTTTGGAAGGGAACAACATGCATGAACATGTTTCATGGAAACTTCGTAAAACAAGTGTGATTTCCTCCTGAACACAAAGAGTTACTACATAGAAACTTCTGTTCGATACTTATCCTAAAGAAGTGCATTTGCAACATTTCACTGAGAGTCCACTTCACTTGGTTCACTTTTTTAGAAAATCATGGCCTGCGTGAACATGTTAAATGCCAATGTCACAAAACAAGTATGGTCTTCTCCTGAACACAAAGTGTAACACTATAGAATTTTCTGTAGGATACTTATGCCTCAGAAGTGCACTTCCAACATTTGACTCTCAGTCCTCCTCACTTGGTTCACTATTTTGGAAAATCAAGGCCAGCGTAAACATATTCCATGTAAACATCATAAAACCAGGTTGAATATTCCTGATCATAAAAAGTTACAATGTGTGAACATCCACAGGATTCTTATCACTGAGAAGAGAATTTGAAAAATGTGAATTTGACGCGTCCTCACTTGGTCACTATTATCAAGCTCATTACAAGCCTGAACACAGTTGGTAGAATCAGCACAAAACAAATGTTGTTTTCTCCAGAATACAAAGTATTACAGTCTAGAAACCTGTGTAGGATACTTTTCCAAAGAAGTGCACATGCGACATGTGACATCCCAAAGAAGTGCACATGCTACACATGACTTCCCAAACAAGTGCACATGCTACATATGACTGTGAGTCCTCTTCACTTGGTTCACAATTTTGGAAGGGAACGACATGCATGAATATGTTTTATGGAAACCTCACAAAACAAGTGTGATTTCCTCCTGAACACAAAGGGTTACAATACAGAAAGTTCTCTTCGATACTTAAAGAAGTGCAATTGCAACATTTAACTCAGAGTCCTCCTCACTTGGTTCACTATTTTGTAAATCCTGTCCTGTGTGAACATGTGCGATTCAAATGTCACAAAACATGTATGATTTTCGCCGGAACACCAATTTTATAGTATAGGAACGTCTCTAGGTTTCTTATCCCTAGGAAGTGAAATTCCATCCTTTGACTCAGAAACCTCCGCAATTGGTTCACTATTTTGGAAAATCATGGCCTGCGTGAACATGTTACATGCCAATGTCGCAAAACAAGTATGACCTTCTCCTGAACACAAAGTGTGACACTATAGAATCTGCTGTAGGATACTTATCCCTCAGAAGTGCACCACCAAATTTTGACTCTCAGTCCTCCTCACTTGGTTCACTATTTTGGAAAATCAAGGCCTGCGTGAACATATTCCATTAAAACGTCACAAAACCAGTGTAAATTTCTCCTAATCATAAAAAGTTGCAATGTATGAATATCTACAGGAACCTTATCACTGCGAAGAGAAAGTGAAACATGTGAATTTGACGTGTACACACTTGGTCACTGCTTTCAAGCTCATTACAAGCCTGAACATAGTTGGTAGTATCAGCACATAACAAATGTTGTTTTCTCCAGAATACTAAGTTTTACAGTCTAGAAACCTGTGTAGGATACTTTTCCCAAAGAAGTGCACATGCTACATATTACTTCCCAAAGAACTGCACATGCTACATATGACTGGGAGTCCTCTTCACTTGGTCCACTATTATGGAAGGGAACGACATGCATGAATATGTTTCATGGAAACCTCACAAAACAAGTGTGATTTCATCCTGAACACAGGGGTTACAATACAAAAAGTTCTCTTCGAAACTTATCTTAAAGAAGTGCACTTGCAACATTTAACTCAGAATCCTCCTCACTTGGTTCACTATTTTGTAAATCACGGCCTGTGTGAACATGTGGGATTCAAATGTCACAAAACAAGTATGATTTTCGCCGGAACACCAATTTTATAGTATAGGAACTTCTCTAGGACTCTTATCCCTAGGAAGTGATATTCCATCATTTGATTCTGAATCCTCCGCAATTGATTCACTATTTTGGAAATCATGGCCTGCGTGAAAATGTTACATGCCAATGTCGCAAAACAAGTATGATATTCTCCTGAACACAAAGTGTAACACTATAGATTCTTCTGTAGGATACTTATCCCTCAGAAGTGCACCACCAAAATTTGACTCTCAGTCCTCCTCACTTGGTTCACTATTTTGGAAAATCAAGGCCTACGTGAACATATTCCATGAAAACGTCACAAAACCAGTGTAAATTTCTCCTAATCATAAAAAGTTGCAACGTATGAATATCTACAGGATTCTTATCACTGAGAAGAGAAAGTTAAACATGTGAATTTGACGTGTCCTCACTTCTTCGCTATTATCAAGCACATTACAAGCCTGAACATACTTGGTAGAATCTGCAAAAAACAAATGTTGTTTCTCCAGAATACAAAGTATTACAGTCTAGAAACTTGTGTAGGATACTTATCCAAAGAAGTGCACATGCTACACATGACTTCCCAAAGAAGTGCACATGCTACATATGACTGTGAGTCCTCTTCACTTGGTTCACTATTTTGGAAGGGAATGACATGCATGAACATGTTTCATGGAAACTTCGTAAAACAAGTGTGATTTCCTCCTGAACACAAAGAGTTACAATATAGAAACTTCTGTTCGATACTAATCCTAAAAAAGTGCACTTGCAACATTTAACTGAGAGTCCTCCTCACTTGGATCACTATTTTGTAAAATCAAGGCCTGCGTGAACATATTCCATGAAAACATCACAAAAGCAGTGTGAATTTCTCCTGAACATAAAAAGTTACAACGTATGAACATCCACAGAATTGTTATCACTGAGAAGAGAAAGTGAAACATGTGAATTTGACGCGTCCTCACTTGGTCACTATTATCAAGCTCATCACAAGTCTGAACACAGTTGGTAGAATCAGCACAAAACAAATGTTATTTGGTCCAGAATACAAAATTTTACAGTTTAGAAACCTGTGTAGGATACTTTTCCCAAAGAGGTGCACATGCTACATAAGACTGTGAGTCCTCTTCACTTGGTTCTCTATTTTAGAAGGGAGCGACATGCATGAACATGTCTCATGGAAACGTCGTGAAACAAGTGTGATTTCCTCCTGAAAACAAAGAGTTACAATATAGAAAATTCGGTTCGATACTAATCCTAAAGAAGTGCACTTGCAACATTTAACTCAGAGTCCTCCTCTCTTGGATCAGTATTTTGGAAAATCAAGGCCTGCGTGAACATATTCCATGAAAACGTCACAAAACCATTGTGAATTTCTCCTGATCATAAAATGTTTCAACGTATGAATATCTGCAGGATTCTTATCACTGAGAAGAGAAAGTGAAACATGTGAATTTGACGCGTCTACACTTGGTCACTGCTTTCAAGCTCATTACAAGCCTGAACATAATTGGTAGAATTATCACAAAACAAATGTTGTTTTCTCCAGAATACAAAGTTTTACAGTCTAGAAACTTGTGTAGGATACTTTTCCCAAAGAAGTGCACATACTACATATGACTTCCCAAAGAAGTGCACATGCTACACATGACTGTGAGTGCTCTTCACTTGATTCACTATTTTGGAAGGGAACGACATGAATGAACATGTTTCCTGGAAACGTCGTTAAACAAGTGTGATTTCCTTCTGAACACAAAGAGTTACAATATAGAAACTTCTGTTCGATACTAATCCTAAAGAAGTGCACTTGCAACATTTAACTGAGAATCCTCCTAACTTGGATTACTATTTTGGAAAATAGGACCTGCGTGAACATATTCCATGAAAACGTCACAAAACCAGTGTGAATTTCTCCTGAATATAAAAAGTTATAACGTGTGAACATCCACAGGATTCTTATCACTGAGAAGAGAAAGTGAAACATGTGAATTTGACACGTCCTCACTTGGTCACTATTATCAAGCTCATTACAAGCCAGAACACAGTTGGTAGAATCAGCACAAAACAAATGTTGTTTTCTCCAGAATACAAAGTATTACAGTCTAGAAACCTGTGTAGGACACTTTTCCAAAGAAGTGCACATGCTACATGTGACATCCCAAAAAAGTGCACATGCTACACATGACTTCACAAACAAGTGCACATGCTACATATGACTGTGAGTCCTCTTCACTTGGTTCACTATTTTGGAAGGGAACGACATGCATGAATATGTTTCATGGAAACCTCACAAACAAGTGTGATTTCCTCCTGAACACAAGGGGTTACAATACAGAACGTTCTCTTAGATACTTATCTTAAAGAAGTGCACTTGCAACATTTAACTCAGAGTCGTCCTCACTTGGTTCACTATTTTGTAAATCATGGCCTGTGTGAACATGTGCCATTCAAATGTCACAAAACAAGTATGATTTTCGCCAGAACACCAATTTTATAGTATAGGAACTTCTCTAGGATACTTATCCCTAGGAAGTGAAATTCCATCATTTGACTCTGAATCCTCTGCAATTGGTTCACTACTTTGGAAAATCATGGCCTGCGTGAACATGTTGCATGACAATGTCGCAAAACAAGTATGATCTTCTCCTGAACACAAAGTGTAACACTATAGAATCTTCTGTAGGATACTTATCCCTCAGAAGTGCACCACCAAAATTTGACTCTCAGTCCTCCCCACTTGGTTCACTATTTTGGAAAATCAAGGCCTGCCTGAACATATTCCATGAAAACGTCACAAAACCAGTGTAAATTTCTCCTAATTATAAAAAGTTGCAACGTATGAATATCTACAGGATTCTTATTACTGAGAAGAGAAAGTGAAACATGTGAATTTGACGCGTCCTCACTTGGTCACTGCTTTCAAGCTCATTACAAGCCTGAACATAGTTGGTAGCATCAGTACAAAACAAATGTTGTTTTCTCCAGAATACAAAGTTTTACAGTCTAGACACCTGTGTAGGATACTTTTCCCAAAGAAGTGCACATGCTACATATGACTTCCCTAAGAAGTGCACATGCTACATATGACTGGGAGTCTTCTTCACTTGGTTCTATATTTGGAAGGGAACGACATGCATGAACATGTTTCATGGAGACGTCGTAGAAACAAGTGTGATTTCCTCCTGAACACAAAGAGATACAATATAGAAACTTCTGTTCGATACTAATCCTAAAGTATTGCACTTGCAACATTTAACTCAGAGTCCTCCTCACTTGGATCACTATTTTGGATAATCAAGGCCTGCGTGAACATATTCCATGAAAACGTCACAAAACCAGTGTGAATTTCTCCTGAACATAAAAAGTTACAACGTGTGAACATCCACAGGATTCTTATCACTGAGAAGAGAATGTGAAACATGGGAATTCGACGCATCCTCAGTTGGACACTATTATCAAGCTCATTACAAGCCTGAACATAGTTGGTGGAATCAGCACAAAACTAATGTTGTATTCTGCAGAATACAAAGTATTACATCTAGAAACCTGTGTAGCATACTTATCCAAAGAAGTGCACATGCTACACATGACTTCCCAAAGAAATGCACATGCTACACATGACTTCCCAAAGAAGTGCACAGTGCTACACATGACTTCCCAAAGAAGTACACATGCTGCACATGACTTCCCAAAGAAGTGCACATGCTACATAAGACTGTCAGTCTTCTTCACTTGGTTCACTATTTTGGAAGGGAATGACATGCATGAACATGTTTCATGGAAATCTCGTAAAACAAGTGGATTTCCTCCTGAACACAAAGAGTTACAATATAGAAAGTTTTCTTTGATACTTATCTTAAAGAAGTGCACTTGCAACATTTAATTCAGAGTCCTCTCACTTGGTTCATTATTTGGTAAAATCATGGACTGTTTGAACCTGTGATATTCAATGTCACAAAACAATTATGATTTTTGCCTGAACACCAATTTTATAGTATAGGAACTTCTCCAGTATACTTATGACTAGGAAGTGAAATTCCATCATAGGACTCTGAATCCTCCGCAATTGGTTCACTATTTTGGAAAATCATGGCCTGCGTGAACATGTTACATGCCAATGTCCGAAAACAAGTATGAAATTCTTCTAATGAACACAAAGTGTAACGCTATAGAATCTTCTGTAGGATACTTATCCCTTAGAAGTGCTCAACCAAACTTTGACTCTCACTCCTCCTCACTTGGTTCACTATTTTGGAAAATCAAGGCCTGCTTGTGCATATTCCATGAAAACGTCACAAAACCAGTGTGAATTTTCCAGATCATAAAAAGTTACAACATATGAATATCTACAGGATTCTTATCACTGAGAAGAGAAAGTGAAACATGTTAATTTGACCCATCCACACTTGGTCACTGCTTTCAAGCTCATTACAAGCCTGAACATAGTTGGTAGAATCAGCACAAACCAAATGTATCCTCCAGAAAACAAAGTTATACAGTCTAGAAACCTGTGTAGGATACTTTTCCCAAAGAAGTGCACATGCTACACATGACTTCCGACGAAGTGCACATGCTACATATGACTGTCAGTCCTCTTCACTTGATTCACTATTTTGGAAGGGAACGACATGCATGAACATGTCTCATGGAAACCTCATAAAACAAGTTTGATTTCCTCCTGAACACAAAGAGTCACAATATAGAAAGTTCTCTTCGATAATTATCTTAAACAAGTACACTCGCAACATTTAACTCAGAGTCCTCCTCACTTGGTACACAATTTTGTAAAATCATGGCCTGCGTGAACAGGTGCCATTCAAATGTCACAAAACAAGTAAGATTTTCGCCGGAACACCAATTTTATAGTATAGTAACTTCTCTAGGATACTTATCCCTAAGAAGTGAAATTCCATCATTTGACTCTGAATCCTCCGCAGTTGGTTCACTATTTTGGAAAATCATGGCCTGCGTGAATATGTTACATGCCAATGTCGCAAAACAAGTATGATCTTCTCCTGAACACAAAGTGTAACACTATAAAATCTTCTGTAGAATACTTATCCCTCAGAAGTGCACCTCCAATATTTGACTCTCAGTCCTCCTCACTTGGTTCACTATTTTGGAAAATCAAGGCCTGCTTGAACATATTCCATGAAAACGTCACAAAACCAGTGTGAATTTCTCCTGAACATAAAAAGTTACAACGTATGAACATCCACAGGATTCTTATCACTGAGAAGAGAAAGTGAAACATGTGAATTTGACGTGTCCTCACTTCTTCGCTATTATCAAGCACATTACAAGCCTGAACATATCTGGTAGAATCTGCAAAAAACAAATGTTGTTTTCTTCAGAATACAAAGTATTACAGTCTAGAAACTTGTGTAGGATACTTATCAAAAGAAGTGCACATGCTACACATGACTTCCCAAAGAAGTGCACATGCTACATATGACTGTGAGTCCTCTTCACTTGGTTCACTATTTTGGAAGGGAATGACATGCATGAACATGTTTCATGGAAACTTCGTAAAACAAGTGTGATTTCCTCCTGAACACAAAGAGTTACAATATAGAAACTTCTGTTCGATACTAATCCTAAAAAAGTGCACTTGCAACATTTAACTGAGAGTCCTCCTCACTTGGATCACTATTTTGTAAAATCAAGGCCTGCGTGAACATATTCCATGAAAACGTCACAAAAGCAGTGTGAATTTCTCCTGAACATAAAAAGTTACAACGTATGAACATCCACAGAATTGTTATCACTGAGAAGAGAAAGTGAAACATGTGAATTTGACGCGTCCTCACTTGGTCACTATTATCAAGCTCATCACAAGTCTGAACACAGTTGGTAGAATCAGCACAAAACAAATGTTATTTGGTCCAGAATACAAAATTTTACAGTCTAGAAACCTGTGTAGGATACTTTTCCCAAAGAGGTGCACATGCTACATAAGACTGTGAGTCCTCTTCACTTGGTTCACTATTTTAGAAGGGAACGACATGCATGAACATGTCTCATGGAAACGTCGTGAAACAAGTGTGATTTCCTCCTGAAAACAAAGAGTTACAATATAGAAACTTCTGTTCGATACTAATCCTAAAGAAGTGCACTTGCAACATTTAACTCAGAGTCCTCCTCTCTTGGATCAGTATTTTGGAAAATCAAGGCCTGCGTGAACATATTCCATGAAAACGTCACAAAACCATTGTGAATTTCTCCTGATCATAAAATGTTACAACGTATGAATATCTGCAGGATTCTTATCACTGAGAAGAGAAAGTGAAACATGTGAATTTGACGCGTCCACACTTGGTCACTGCTTTCAAGCTCATTACAAGCCTGAACATAGTTGGTAGCATTATCACAAAACAAATGTTGTTTTCTCCAGAATACAAAGTTTTACAGTCTAGAAACTTGTGTAGGATACTTTTCCCAAAGAAGTGCACATACTACATATGACTTCCCAAAGAAATGCACATGCTACACATGACTGTGAGTGCTCTTCACTTGATTCACTATTTTGGAAGGGAACGACATGAATGAACATGTTTCCTGGAAACGTCGTTAAACAAGTGTGATTTCCTTCTGAACACAAAGAGTTACAATATAGAAACTTCTGTTCGATACTAATCCTAAAGAAGTGCACTTGCAACATTTAACTGAGAATCCTCCTAACTTGGATTACTATTTTGGAAAATAGGACCTGCGTGAACATATTCCATGAAAACGTCACAAAACCAGTGTGAATTTCTCCTGAATATAAAAAGTTATAACGTGTGAACATCCACAGGATTCTTATCACTGAGAAGAGAAAGTGAAACATGTGAATTTGACATGTCCTCACTTGGTCACTATAATCAAGCTCATTACAAGCCTGAACATAGTTGGTAGAATCAGCACAAAACAAATTTTGTTTTCTCCAGAATACAAAGTATTACATCTAGAAACCTGTGTAGGATACTTATCCAAAGAAGTGCACATGCTACACATGACTTCCCAAAGAAGTGCACATGCTACTTATGACAGTGACTCCTCTTCACTTGGTTCACTATTTTGGACGGAAACGACATGCATGAACATGTCTCATGGAAACCTCATAAAACAAGTGTGATTTCCTCCTGAACACAAAGAGTTACAATATAGAAAGTTCTCTTCGATACTTATGTTAAAGAAGTGCACTTGCAACATTTAACTCAGAGTCCTCCTCACTTGGTACACTATTTTGGAAAATCATGGCCTGCTTGAACAGGTGCAATTCAAATATCACAAAACAAGTATGATTTTCGCCTGAACACCAATTTTATAGTATACGAACTTCTCTAGGAAACTTATCCCTAGGAAGTGAAATTCCATCATTTGACTCTGAATTCTCTGCAATTGGTTGACTATTTTAGAAATCATGGCCTGCGTGAACATGTTACATGCCAATGTCGCAAAACAAGTATGATCTTCTCCTGAACACAAAGTGTAACAGTATAGAATCTTCTGTAGGATACTTATCACTCAGAAGTGCACCTCCAACATTTGACTCTCAGTCCTCCTCACTTGGTACACTATTTTGGAAAATCAAAGCCTGCGTGAATATATTCCATGAAAACATCACAAAACAAGTGTGAATTTTCCTGATCATAAAATGTTAAAAGTTAAGAATATGTACAAGATTCTTGTCACTGAGAAGAGAAAGTGAAACATGTGAATTTGAGGCGTCTACACTTGGTCACTGCTTTCAAGCTCATTACAATCCTGAACATAGTTGGTAGAATCAGCACAAAACAAATGTTGTTTTCTCCAGAATACAAAGTATTACAGTCTACAAACCTGTGTAGGATACTTATCCAAAGAAGTGCACATGCTACACATGACTTCTGAAGAAGTGCACATGCTACATATGACTGTCAGTCCTCTTTACATGGTTCACTATTTTGGAAGGGAACGACATGCATGAACATGATTCATGGAAACCTCAAAAAACAAGTGTGATTTCCTCCTGAACACGAAGAGTTACAATGTAGAAAGTTCTCTTCGATACTTATCTTAAAGAAGTGCACTTGCAACATTTAACTCAGAGTCCTCCTCACTTGGTACACTATTTTGTAAAATCATGGCCTGCGTGAACAGGTGCCATTCAAATATCACAAAACATGTATGATTTTCGCCTGAACACCAATTTTATAGTATAGTAACTTCTCTAGGATACTTATCCCTAGGAAGTGAAATTCCATCATTTGACTCTGAATCCTCCGCAATTGGTTCACTATTTTGGAAAATCATGGCTTGCGTGAACATGTTGCATGACAATGTCACAAAACAAGTATGATCTTCTCCTGAACACAAAGTGTAACACTATAGAATCTTCTGTAGGATACTTATCCCTCAGAAGTGCACCACCAAAATTTGACTCTCAGTCCTCCCCACTTGGTTCACTATTTTGGAAAATCAAGGCCTGCCTGAACATATTCCATGAAAACGTCACAAAACCAGTGTAAATTTCTCCTAATTATAAAAAGTTGCAACGTATGAATATCTACAGGATTCTTATTACTGAGAAGAGAAAGTGAAACATGTGAATTTGACGCGTCCTCACTTGGTCACTGCTTTCAAGCTCATTACAAGCCTGAACATAGTTGGTAGCATCAGTACAAAACAAATGTTGTTTTCTCCAGAATACAAAGTTTTACAGTCTAGAAACCTGTGTAGGATACTTTTCCCAAAGAAGTGCACATGCTACATATGACTTCCCTAAGAAGTGCACATGCTACATATGACTGGGAGTCCTTTTCACTTGGTTCTTTATTTGGAAGGGAACGACATGCATGAACATGTTTCATGGAGACGTTGTGAAACAAGTGTGATTTCCTCCTGAACACAAAGAGATACAATATAGAAACTTCTGTTCGATACTAATCCTAAAGTATTGCACTTGCAACATTTAACTCAGAGTCCTCCTCACTTGGATCACTATTTTGGAAAATCAAGGCCTGCGTGAACATATTCCATGAAAACGTCACAAAACCAGTGTGAATTTCTCCTGAACATAAAAAGTTACAACGTGTGAACATCCGCAGGATTCTTATCACTGAGAAGAGAATGTGAAACATGGGAATTTGACGCATCCTCAGTTGGACACTATTATCAAGCTCATTACAAGCCTGAACATAGTTGGTGGAATCAGCACAAAACTAATGTTGTATTCTGCAGAATACAAAGTATTACATCTAGAAACCTGTGTAGCATACTTATCCAAAGAAGTGCACATGCTACACATGACTTCCCAAAGAAATGCACATGCTACACATCACTTCCCAAAGAAGTGCACGTGCTACACATGACTTCCCAAAGAAGTGCACATGCTGCACATGACTTCCCAAAGAAGTGCACATGCTACATAAGACTGTCAGTCCTCTTCACTTGGTTCACTATTTTGGAAGGGAATGACATGCATGAACATGTTTCATGGAAATCTCATAAAACAAGTGGATTTCCTCCTGAACACAAAGAGTTACAATATAGAAAGTTTTCTTTGATACTTATCTTAAAGAAGTGCACTTGCAACATTTAATTCAGCGTCCTCTCACTTGGTTCACTATTTGGTAAAATCATGGACTGTTTGAACCTGTGATATTCAATGTCACAAAACAATTATGATTTTTGCCTGAACACCAATTTTATAGTATAGGAACTTCTCCAGTATACTTATGACTAGGAAGTGAAATTCCATCATAGGACTCTGAATCCTCCGCAATTGGTTCACTATTTTGGAAAATCATGGCCTGCGTGAACATGTTACATGCCAATGTCCGAAAACAAGTATGAAATTCTTCTAATGAACACAAAGTGTAACGCTATAGAATCTTCTGTAGGATACTTATCCCTTAGAAGTGCTCAACCAAACTTTGACTCTCAGTCCTCCTCACTTGGTTCACTATTTTGGAAAATCAAGGCCTGCTTGTGCATATTCCATGAAAACGTCACAAAACCAGTGTGAATTTTCCAGATCATAAAAAGTTACAACATATGAATATCTACAGGATTCTTATCACTGAGAAGAGAAAGTGAAACATGTTAATTTGACCCATCCACACTTGGTCACTGCTTTCAAGCTCATTATAAGCCTGAACATAGTTGGTAGAATCAGCACAAACCAAATGTATCCTCCAGAAAACAAAGTTATACAGTCTAGAAACCTGTGTAGGATACTTTTCCCAAAGAAGTGCACATGCTACACATGACTTCCGACGAAGTGCACATGCTACATATGACTGTCAGTCCTCTTCACTTGATTCACTATTTTGGAAGGGAACGACATGCATGAACATGTCTCATGGAAACCTCATAAAACAAGTTTGATTTCCTCCTGAACACAAAGAGTTACAATATAGAAAGTTCTCTTCGATAATTATCTTAAACAAGTGCACTCGCAACATTTAACTCAGAGTCCTCCTCACTTGGTACACAATTTTGTAAAATCATGGCCTGCGTGAACAGGTGCCATTCAAATGTCACAAAACAAGTAAGATTTTCGCCTGAACACCAATTTTATAGTATAGTAACTTCTCTAGGATACTTATCCCTAAGAAGTGAAATTCCATCATTTGACTCTGAATCCTCCGCAGTTGGTTCACTATTTTGGAAAATCATGGCCTGCGTGAATATGTTACATGCCAATGTCGCAAAACAAGTATGATCTTCTCCTGAACACAAAGTGTAACACTATAGAATCTTCTGTAGAATACTTATCCCTCAGAAGTGCACCTCCAATATTTGACTTTCAGTCCTCCTCACTTGGTTCACTATTTTGGAAAATCAAGGCCTGCGTGAACATATTCCATGAAAACGTCACAAAACCAGTGTGAATTTCTCCTGAACATAAAAAGATACAACGTATGAACATCCACAGGATTCTTATCACTGAGAAGAGAAAGTGAAACATGTGAATTTGACGTGTCCTCACTTCTTCGCTATTATCAAGCACATTACAAGCCTGAACATACTTGGTAGAATCTGCAAAAAACAAATGTTGTTTTCTTCAGAATACAAAGTATTACAGTCTAGAAACTTGTGTAGGATACTTATCCAAAGAAGTGCACATGCTACACATGACTTCCCAAAGAAGTGCACATGCTACATATGACTGTGAGTCCTCTTCACTTGGTTCACTATTTTGGAAGGGAATGACATGCATGAACATGTTTCATGGAAACTTCGTAAAACAAGTGTGATTTCCTCCTGAACACAAAGAGTTACAATATAGAAACTTCTGTTCGATACTAATCCTAAAAAAGTGCACTTGCAACATTTAACTGAGAGTCCTCCTCTCTTGGATCACTATTTTGTAAAATCAAGGCCTGCGTGAACATATTCCATGAAAACGTCACAAAAGCAGTGTGAATTTCTCCTGAACATAAAAAGTTACAACGTATGAACATCCACAGAATTGTTATCACTGAGAAGAGAAAGTGAAACATGTGAATTTGACGCGTCCTCACTTGGTCACTATTATCAAGCTCATCACAAGTCTGAACACAGTTGGTAGAATCAGCACAAAACAAATGTTATTTGGTCCAGAATACAAAATTTTACAGTCTAGAAACCTGTGTAGGATACTTTTCCCAAAGAGGTGCACATGCTACATAAGACTGTGAGTCCTCTTCACTTGGTTCACTATTTTAGAAGGGAACGACATGCATGAACATGTCTCATGGAAACGTCGTGAAACAAGTGTGATTTCCTCCTGAAAACAAAGAGTTACAATATAGAAACTTCTGTTCGATACTAATCCTAAAGAAGTGCACTTGCAACATTTAACTCAGAGTCCTCCTCTCTTGGATCAGTATTTTGGAAAATCAAGGCCTGCCTGAACATATTCCATGAAAACGTCACAAAACCATTGTGAATTTCTCCTGATCATAAAATGTTACAACGTATGAATATCTGCAAGATTCTTATCACTGAGAAGAGAAAGTGAAACATGTGAATTTGACGCGTCCACACTTGGTCACTGCTTTCAAGCTCATTACAAGCCTGAACATAGTTGGTAGCATTATCACAAAACAAATGTTGTTTTCTCCAGAATACAAAGTTTTACAGTCTAGAAACTTGTGTAGGATACTTTTCCCAAAGAAGTGCACATACTACATATGACTTCCCAAAGAAGTGCACATGCTACACATGACTGTGAGTGCTCTTCACTTGATTAACTATTTTGGAAGGGAACGACATGAATGAACATGTTTCATGGAAACGTCGTTAAACAAGTGTGATTTCCTTCTGAACACAAAGAGTTACAATATAGAAACTTCTGTTCGATACTAATCCTAAAGAAGTGCACTTGCAATATTTAACTGAGAATCCTCCTAACTTGGATTACTATTTTGGAAAATAGGACCTGCGTGAACATATTCCATGAAAACGTCACAAAACCAGTGTGAATTTCTCCTGAATATAAAAAGTTATAACGTGTGAACATCCACAGGATTCTTATCACTGAGAAGAGAAAGTGAAACATGTGAATTTGACATGTCCTCACTTGGTCACTATAATCAAGCTCATTACAAGCCTGAACATAGTTGGTAGAATCAGCACAAAACAAATTTTGTTTTCTCCAGAATACAAAGTATTACATCTAGAAACCTGTGTAGGATACTTATCCAAAGAAGTACACATGCTACACATGACTTCCCAAAGAAGTGCACATGCTACTTATGACAGTGACTCCTCTTCACTTGGTTCACTATTTTGGACGGAAACGACATGCATGAACATGTCTCATGGAAACCTCATAAAACAAGTGTGATTTCCTCCTGAACACAAAGAGTTACAATATAGAAAGTTCTCTTCGATACTTATGTTAAAGAAGTGCACTTGCAACATTTAACTCAGAGTCCTCCTCACTTGGTACACTATTTTGGAAAATCATGGCCTGCTTGAACAGGTGCAATTCAAATATCACAAAACAAGTATGATTTTCGCCTGAACACCAATTTTATAGTATACGAACTTCTCTAGGAAACTTATCCCTAGGAAGTGAAATTCCATCATTTGACTCTGAATTCTCTGCAATTGGTTGACTATTTTAGAAATCATGGCCTGCGTGAACATGTTACATGCCAATGTCGCAAAACAAGTATGATCTTCTCCTGAACACAAAGTGTAACAGTATAGAATCTTCTGTAGGATACTTATCACTCAGAAGTGCACCTCCAACATTTGACTCTCAGTCCTCCTCACTTGGTACACTATTTTGGAAAATCAAAGCCTGCGTGAATATATTCCATGAAAACATCACAAAACAAGTGTGAATTTTCCTGATCATAAAATGTTAAAAGTTAAGAATATGTACAAGATTCTTGTCACTGAGAAGAGAAAGTGAAAAATGTGAATTTGAGGCGTCTACACTTGGTCACTGCTTTCAAGCTCATTACAATCCTGAACATAGTTGGTAGAATCAGCACAAAACAAATGTTGTTTTCTCCAGAATACAAAGTATTACAGTCTACAAACCTGTGTAGGATACTTATCCAAAGAAGTGCACATGCTACACATGACTTCCCAAAGAAGTGCACATGCTACACATGACTTCTGAAGAAGTGCACATGCTACATATGACTGTCAGTCCTCTTTACATGGTTCACTATTTTGGAAGAGAACGACATGCATGAACATGATTCATGGAAACCTCAAAAAACAAGTGTGATTTCCTCCTGAACACGAAGAGTTAAAATGTAGAAAGTTCTCTTCGATATTTATCTTAAAGAAGTGCACTTGCAACATTTAACTCAGAGTCCTCCTCACTTGGTACACTATTTTGTAAAATCATGGCCTGCGTGAACAGGTGCCATTCAAATGTCACAAAACATGTATGATTTTCGCCTGAACACCAATTTTATAGTATAGTAACTTCTCTAGGATACTTATCCCTAGGAAGTGAAATTCCATCATTTGACTCTGAATCCTCCGCAATTGGTTCACTATTTTGGAAAATCATGGCCTGCGTGAACATGTTACATGCCAATGTCGCAAAACAAGTATGACCTTGTCCTGAACCAAAGTGTAGCACTATAGAATCTTCTGTAGGATACTTATCCCTTAGAAGTGCACTACCAAATTTTGACTCTCAGTCCTCCTCACTTGGGTCACTGTTTTGGAAAATCAAGGCCTGCGTGAACATATTCCATGAAAACGTCACAAAACCAGTGTGAATTTCTCCTGAACATAAAAATTTACAACGTATGAACATCCCCAGGATTCTTATCACTAAGAAGAGAAAGTGAAACATGGGAATTTGACGCGTCCTCATTTGGACACTATTATCAAGCTCATTACAAGCCTGAACGTAGTTGGTAGAATCAGCACAAAACAAATGTTGTTTTCTCCAGAATACAAAGTATTACATCTAGAAACCTGTGTAGGATACTTATCCAAAGAAGTGCACATGCTACACATGACTTCCAAAGAAATGCACATGCTACACATGACTTCGCAAAGAAGTGCACATGCTACACATGACTTCCCAAAGAAGTGCACATGCTACTTATGACAGTAACTCCTCTTCACTTGGTTCACTATTTTGGACGGAAACGACATGCATGAACATGTCTCATGGAAACCTCATAAAACAAGTGTGATTTCCTCCTGAACACAAAGAGTTACAATATAGAAAGTTCTCTTCGATACTTATGTTAAAGAAGTGCACTTGCAACATTTAACTCAGAGTCCTCCTCACTTGGTACACTATTTTGGAAAATCATGGCCTGCTTGAACAGGTGCCATTCAAATATCACAAAACAAGTATGATTTTCGCCTGAACACCAATTTTATAGTATACGAACTTCTCTAGGAAACTTATCCCTAGGAAGTGAAATTCCATCATTTGACTCTGAATTCTCTGCAATTGGTTGACTATTTTAGAAATCATGGCCTGCGTGAACATGTTACATGCCAATGTCGCAAAACAAGTATGATCTTCTCCTGAACACAAAGTGTAACAGTATAGAATCTTCTGTAGGATACTTATCACTCAGAAGTGCACCTCCAACATTTGACTCTCAGTCCTCCTCACTTGGTACACTATTTTGGAAAATCAAAGCCTGCGTGAATATGTTCCATGAAAACATCACAAAACAAGTGTGAATTTTCCTGATCATAAAATGTTAAAAGTTAAGAATATGTACAAGATTCTTGTCACTGAGAAGAGAAAGTGAAACATGTGAATTTGAGGCTTCTACACTTGGTCACTGCTTTCAAGCTCATTACAATCCTGAACATAGTTGGTAGAATCAGCACAAAACAAATGTTTTCTCCAGAATACAAAGTATTACAGTCTACAAACCTGTTTAGGATACTTATCCAAAGAAGTGCACATGCTACACATGACTTCTGAAGAAGTGCACATGCTACATATGACTGTCAGTCCTCTTTACATGGTTTACTATTTTGGAAGGGAACGACATGCATGAACATGATTCATGGAAACCTCAAAAAACAAGTGTGATTTCCTCCTGAACACGAAGAGTTACAATGTAGAAAGTTCTCTTCGATACTTATCTTAAAGAAGTGCACTTGCAACATTTAACTCAGAGTCCTCCTCACTTGGTACACTATTTTGTAAAATCATGGCCTGCGTGAACAGGTGCCATTCAAATATCACAAAACATGTATGATTTTCGCCTGAACACCAATTTTATAGTATAGTAACTTCTCTAGGATACTTATCCCTAGGAAGTGAAATTCCATCATTTGACTCTGAATCCTCCGCAATTGGTTCACTATTTTGGAAAATCATGGCCTGCGTGAACATGTTACATGCCAATGTCGCAAAACAAGTATGACCTTGTCCTGAACCAAAGTGCAGCACTATAGAATCTTCTGTAGGATACTTATCCCTTAGAAGTGCACTACCAAATTTTGACTCTCAGTCCTCCTCACTTGGTTCACTGTTTTGGAAAATCAAGGCCTGCGTGAACATATTCCATGAAAACGTCACAAAACCAGTGTGAATTTCTCCTGAACATAAAAATTTACAACGTATGAACATCCCTAGGATTCTTATCACTAAGAAGAGAAAGTGAAACATGGGAATTTGACGCGTCCTCAGTTGGACACTATTATCAAGCTCATTACAAGCCTGAACGTAGTTGGTAGAATCAGCACAAAACAAATGTTTTTTTTCTCCAGAATATTACATCACAAAACAAGTGTGAATTTTCCTGATCATAAAATGTTAAAAGTTAAGAATATGTACAAGATTCTTGTCACTGAGAAGAGAAAGTGAAACATGTGAATTTGAGGCGTCTACACTTGGTCACTGCTTTCAAGCTCATTACAATCCTGAACATAGTTGGTACAATCAGCACAAAACAAATGTTGTTTTCTCCAGAATACAAAGTATTACAGTCTACAAACCTGTGTAGGATACTTATCCAAAGAAGTGCACATGCTACACATGACTTCCCAAAGAAGTGCACATGCTACACATGACTTCTGAAGAAGTGCACATGCTACATATGACTGTCAGTCCTCTTTACATGGTTCACTATTTTGGAAGGGAACGACATGCATGAACATGATTCATGGAAACCTCAAAAAACAAGTGTGATTTCCTCCTGAACACGAAGAGTTAAAATGTAGAAAGTTCTCTTCGATACTTATCTTAAAGAAGTGCACTTGCAACATTTAACTCAGAGTCCTCCTCACTTGGTACACTATTTTGGAAAATCATGGCCTGCTTGAACAGGTGCAATTCAAATATCACAAAACAAGTATGATTTTCGCCTGAACACCAATTTTATAGTATACGAACTTCTCTAGGAAACTTATCCCTAGGAAGTGAAATTCCATCATTTGACTCTGAATTCTCTGCAATTGGTTGACTATTTTAGAAATCATGGCCTGCGTGAACATGTTACATGCCAATGTCGCAAAACAAGTATGATCTTCTCCTGAACACAAAGTGTAACAGTATAGAATCTTCTGTAGGATACTTATCACTCAGAAGTGCACCTCCAACATTTGACTCTCAGTCCTCCTCACTTGGTACACTATTTTGGAAAATCAAAGCCTGCGTGAATATGTTCCATGAAAACATCACAAAACAAGTGTGAATTTTCCTGATCATAAAATGTTAAAAGTTAAGAATATGTACAAGATTCTTGTCACTGAGAAGAGAAAGTGAAACATGTGAATTTGAGGCTTCTACACTTGGTCACTGCTTTCAAGCTCATTACAATCCTGAACATAGTTGGTAGAATCAGCACAAAACAAATGTTTTCTCCAGAATACAAAGTATTACAGTCTACAAACCTGTTTAGGATACTTATCCAAAGAAGTGCACATGCTACACATGACTTCTGAAGAAGTGCACATGCTACATATGACTGTCAGTCCTCTTTACATGGTTTACTATTTTGGAAGGGAACGACATGCATGAACATGATTCATGGAAACCTCAAAAAACAAGTGTGATTTCCTCCTGAACACGAAGAGTTACAATGTAGAAAGTTCTCTTCGATACTTATCTTAAAGAAGTGCACTTGCAACATTTAACTCAGAGTCCTCCTCACTTGGTACACTATTTTGTAAAATCATGGCCTGCGTGAACAGGTGCCATTCAAATATCACAAAACATGTATGATTTTCGCCTGAACACCAATTTTATAGTATAGTAACTTCTCTAGGATACTTATCCCTAGGAAGTGAAATTCCATCATTTGACTCTGAATCCTCCGCAATTGGTTCACTATTTTGGAAAATCATGGCCTGCGTGAACATGTTACATGCCAATGTCGCAAAACAAGTATGACCTTGTCCTGAACCAAAGTGCAGCACTATAGAATCTTCTGTAGGATACTTATCCCTTAGAAGTGCACTACCAAATTTTGACTCTCAGTCCTCCTCACTTGGTTCACTGTTTTGGAAAATCAAGGCCTGCGTGAACATATTCCATGAAAACGTCACAAAACCAGTGTGAATTTCTCCTGAACATAAAAATTTACAACGTATGAACATCCCTAGGATTCTTATCACTAAGAAGAGAAAGTGAAACATGGGAATTTGACGCGTCCTCAGTTGGACACTATTATCAAGCTCATTACAAGCCTGAACGTAGTTGGTAGAATCAGCACAAAACAAATGTTTTTTTTCTCCAGAATATTACATCACAAAACAAGTGTGAATTTTCCTGATCATAAAATGTTAAAAGTTAAGAATATGTACAAGATTCTTGTCACTGAGAAGAGAAAGTGAAACATGTGAATTTGAGGCGTCTACACTTGGTCACTGCTTTCAAGCTCATTACAATCCTGAACATAGTTGGTACAATCAGCACAAAACAAATGTTGTTTTTTCCAGAATACAAAGTATTACAGTCTACAAACCTGTGTAGGATACTTATCCAAAGAAGTGCACATGCTACACATGACTTCCCAAAGAAGTGCACATGCTACACATGACTTCTGAAGAAGTGCACATGCTACATATGACTGTCAGTCCTCTTTACATGGTTCACTATTTTGGAAGGGAACGACATGCATGAACATGATTCATGGAAACCTCAAAAAACAAGTGTGATTTCCTCCTGAACACGAAGAGTTAAAATGTAGAAAGTTCTCTTCGATACTTATCTTAAAGAAGTGCACTTGCAACATTTAACTCAGAGTCCTCCTCACTTGGTACACTATTTTGGAAAATCATGGCCTGCTTGAACAGGTGCAATTCAAATATCACAAAACAAGTATGATTTTCGCCTGAACACCAATTTTATAGTATACGAACTTCTCTAGGAAACTTATCCCTAGGAAGTGAAATTCCATCATTTGACTCTGAATTCTCTGCAATTGGTTGACTATTTTAGAAATCATGGCCTGCGTGAACATGTTACATGCCAATGTCGCAAAACAAGTATGATCTTCTCCTGAACACAAAGTGTAACAGTATAGAATCTTCTGTAGGATACTTATCACTCAGAAGTGCACCTCCAACATTTGACTCTCAGTCCTCCTCACTTGGTACACTATTTTGGAAAATCAAAGCCTGCGTGAATATGTTCCATGAAAACATCACAAAACAAGTGTGAATTTTCCTGATCATAAAATGTTAAAAGTTAAGAATATGTACAAGATTCTTGTCACTGAGAAGAGAAAGTGAAACATGTGAATTTGAGGCTTCTACACTTGGTCACTGCTTTCAAGCTCATTACAATCCTGAACATAGTTGGTAGAATCAGCACAAAACAAATGTTTTCTCCAGAATACAAAGTATTACAGTCTACAAACCTGTTTAGGATACTTATCCAAAGAAGTGCACATGCTACACATGACTTCTGAAGAAGTGCACATGCTACATATGACTGTCAGTCCTCTTTACATGGTTTACTATTTTGGAAGGGAACGACATGCATGAACATGATTCATGGAAACCTCAAAAAACAAGTGTGATTTCCTCCTGAACACGAAGAGTTACAATGTAGAAAGTTCTCTTCGATACTTATCTTAAAGAAGTGCACTTGCAACATTTAACTCAGAGTCCTCCTCACTTGGTACACTATTTTGTAAAATCATGGCCTGCGTGAACAGGTGCCATTCAAATATCACAAAACATGTATGATTTTCGCCTGAACACCAATTTTATAGTATAGTAACTTCTCTAGGATACTTATCCCTAGGAAGTGAAATTCCATCATTTGACTCTGAATCCTCCGCAATTGGTTCACTATTTTGGAAAATCATGGCCTGCGTGAACATGTTACATGCCAATGTCGCAAAACAAGTATGACCTTGTCCTGAACCAAAGTGCAGCACTATAGAATCTTCTGTAGGATACTTATCCCTTAGAAGTGCACTACCAAATTTTGACTCTCAGTCCTCCTCACTTGGTTCACTGTTTTGGAAAATCAAGGCCTGCGTGAACATATTCCATGAAAACGTCACAAAACCAGTGTGAATTTCTCCTGAACATAAAAATTTACAACGTATGAACATCCCTAGGATTCTTATCACTAAGAAGAGAAAGTGAAACATGGGAATTTGACGCGTCCTCAGTTGGACACTATTATCAAGCTCATTACAAGCCTGAACGTAGTTGGTAGAATCAGCACAAAACAAATGTTTTTTTTCTCCAGAATATTACATCACAAAACAAGTGTGAATTTTCCTGATCATAAAATGTTAAAAGTTAAGAATATGTACAAGATTCTTGTCACTGAGAAGAGAAAGTGAAACATGTGAATTTGAGGCGTCTACACTTGGTCACTGCTTTCAAGCTCATTACAATCCTGAACATAGTTGGTACAATCAGCACAAAACAAATGTTGTTTTCTCCAGAATACAAAGTATTACAGTCTACAAACCTGTGTAGGATACTTATCCAAAGAAGTGCACATGCTACACATGACTTCCCAAAGAAGTGCACATGCTACACATGACTTCTGAAGAAGTGCACATGCTACATATGACTGTCAGTCCTCTTTACATGGTTCACTATTTTGGAAGGGAACGACATGCATGAACATGATTCATGGAAACCTCAAAAAACAAGTGTGATTTCCTCCTGAACACGAAGAGTTAAAATGTAGAAAGTTCTCTTCGATACTTATCTTAAAGAAGTGCACTTGCAACATTTAACTCAGAGTCCTCCTCACTTGGTACACTATTTTGGAAAATCATGGCCTGCTTGAACAGGTGCAATTCAAATATCACAAAACAAGTATGATTTTCGCCTGAACACCAATTTTATAGTATACGAACTTCTCTAGGAAACTTATCCCTAGGAAGTGAAATTCCATCATTTGACTCTGAATTCTCTGCAATTGGTTGACTATTTTAGAAATCATGGCCTGCGTGAACATGTTACATGCCAATGTCGCAAAACAAGTATGATCTTCTCCTGAACACAAAGTGTAACAGTATAGAATCTTCTGTAGGATACTTATCACTCAGAAGTGCACCTCCAACATTTGACTCTCAGTCCTCCTCACTTGGTACACTATTTTGGAAAATCAAAGCCTGCGTGAATATGTTCCATGAAAACATCACAAAACAAGTGTGAATTTTCCTGATCATAAAATGTTAAAAGTTAAGAATATGTACAAGATTCTTGTCACTGAGAAGAGAAAGTGAAACATGTGAATTTGAGGCTTCTACACTTGGTCACTGCTTTCAAGCTCATTACAATCCTGAACATAGTTGGTAGAATCAGCACAAAACAAATGTTTTCTCCAGAATACAAAGTATTACAGTCTACAAACCTGTTTAGGATACTTATCCAAAGAAGTGCACATGCTACACATGACTTCTGAAGAAGTGCACATGCTACATATGACTGTCAGTCCTCTTTACATGGTTTACTATTTTGGAAGGGAACGACATGCATGAACATGATTCATGGAAACCTCAAAAAACAAGTGTGATTTCCTCCTGAACACGAAGAGTTACAATGTAGAAAGTTCTCTTCGATACTTATCTTAAAGAAGTGCACTTGCAACATTTAACTCAGAGTCCTCCTCACTTGGTACACTATTTTGTAAAATCATGGCCTGCGTGAACAGGTGCCATTCAAATATCACAAAACATGTATGATTTTCGCCTGAACACCAATTTTATAGTATAGTAACTTCTCTAGGATACTTATCCCTAGGAAGTGAAATTCCATCATTTGACTCTGAATCCTCCGCAATTGGTTCACTATTTTGGAAAATCATGGCCTGCGTGAACATGTTACATGCCAATGTCGCAAAACAAGTATGACCTTGTCCTGAACCAAAGTGCAGCACTATAGAATCTTCTGTAGGATACTTATCCCTTAGAAGTGCACTACCAAATTTTGACTCTCAGTCCTCCTCACTTGGTTCACTGTTTTGGAAAATCAAGGCCTGCGTGAACATATTCCATGAAAACGTCACAAAACCAGTGTGAATTTCTCCTGAACATAAAAATTTACAACGTATGAACATCCCTAGGATTCTTATCACTAAGAAGAGAAAGTGAAACATGGGAATTTGACGCGTCCTCAGTTGGACACTATTATCAAGCTCATTACAAGCCTGAACGTAGTTGGTAGAATCAGCACAAAACAAATGTTTTTTTTCTCCAGAATATTACATCACAAAACAAGTGTGAATTTTCCTGATCATAAAATGTTAAAAGTTAAGAATATGTACAAGATTCTTGTCACTGAGAAGAGAAAGTGAAACATGTGAATTTGAGGCGTCTACACTTGGTCACTGCTTTCAAGCTCATTACAATCCTGAACATAGTTGGTACAATCAGCACAAAACAAATGTTGTTTTCTCCAGAATACAAAGTATTACAGTCTACAAACCTGTGTAGGATACTTATCCAAAGAAGTGCACATGCTACACATGACTTCCCAAAGAAGTGCACATGCTACACATGACTTCTGAAGAAGTGCACATGCTACATATGACTGTCAGTCCTCTTTACATGGTTCACTATTTTGGAAGGGAACGACATGCATGAACATGATTCATGGAAACCTCAAAAAACAAGTGTGATTTCCTCCTGAACACGAAGAGTTAAAATGTAGAAAGTTCTCTTCGATACTTATCTTAAAGAAGTGCACTTGCAACATTTAACTCAGAGTCCTCCTCACTTGGTACACTATTTTGGAAAATCATGGCCTGCTTGAACAGGTGCAATTCAAATATCACAAAACAAGTATGATTTTCGCCTGAACACCAATTTTATAGTATACGAACTTCTCTAGGAAACTTATCCCTAGGAAGTGAAATTCCATCATTTGACTCTGAATTCTCTGCAATTGGTTGACTATTTTAGAAATCATGGCCTGCGTGAACATGTTACATGCCAATGTCGCAAAACAAGTATGATCTTCTCCTGAACACAAAGTGTAACAGTATAGAATCTTCTGTAGGATACTTATCACTCAGAAGTGCACCTCCAACATTTGACTCTCAGTCCTCCTCACTTGGTACACTATTTTGGAAAATCAAAGCCTGCGTGAATATGTTCCATGAAAACATCACAAAACAAGTGTGAATTTTCCTGATCATAAAATGTTAAAAGTTAAGAATATGTACAAGATTCTTGTCACTGAGAAGAGAAAGTGAAACATGTGAATTTGAGGCTTCTACACTTGGTCACTGCTTTCAAGCTCATTACAATCCTGAACATAGTTGGTAGAATCAGCACAAAACAAATGTTTTCTCCAGAATACAAAGTATTACAGTCTACAAACCTGTTTAGGATACTTATCCAAAGAAGTGCACATGCTACACATGACTTCTGAAGAAGTGCACATGCTACATATGACTGTCAGTCCTCTTTACATGGTTTACTATTTTGGAAGGGAACGACATGCATGAACATGATTCATGGAAACCTCAAAAAACAAGTGTGATTTCCTCCTGAACACGAAGAGTTACAATGTAGAAAGTTCTCTTCGATACTTATCTTAAAGAAGTGCACTTGCAACATTTAACTCAGAGTCCTCCTCACTTGGTACACTATTTTGTAAAATCATGGCCTGCGTGAACAGGTGCCATTCAAATATCACAAAACATGTATGATTTTCGCCTGAACACCAATTTTATAGTATAGTAACTTCTCTAGGATACTTATCCCTAGGAAGTGAAATTCCATCATTTGACTCTGAATCCTCCGCAATTGGTTCACTATTTTGGAAAATCATGGCCTGCGTGAACATGTTACATGCCAATGTCGCAAAACAAGTATGACCTTGTCCTGAACCAAAGTGCAGCACTATAGAATCTTCTGTAGGATACTTATCCCTTAGAAGTGCACTACCAAATTTTGACTCTCAGTCCTCCTCACTTGGTTCACTGTTTTGGAAAATCAAGGCCTGCGTGAACATATTCCATGAAAACGTCACAAAACCAGTGTGAATTTCTCCTGAACATAAAAATTTACAACGTATGAACATCCCTAGGATTCTTATCACTAAGAAGAGAAAGTGAAACATGGGAATTTGACGCGTCCTCAGTTGGACACTATTATCAAGCTCATTACAAGCCTGAACGTAGTTGGTAGAATCAGCACAAAACAAATGTTTTTTTTCTCCAGAATATTACATCACAAAACAAGTGTGAATTTTCCTGATCATAAAATGTTAAAAGTTAAGAATATGTACAAGATTCTTGTCACTGAGAAGAGAAAGTGAAACATGTGAATTTGAGGCGTCTACACTTGGTCACTGCTTTCAAGCTCATTACAATCCTGAACATAGTTGGTACAATCAGCACAAAACAAATGTTGTTTTCTCCAGAATACAAAGTATTACAGTCTACAAACCTGTGTAGGATACTTATCCAAAGAAGTGCACATGCTACACATGACTTCCCAAAGAAGTGCACATGCTACACATGACTTCTGAAGAAGTGCACATGCTACATATGACTGTCAGTCCTCTTTACATGGTTCACTATTTTGGAAGGGAACGACATGCATGAACATGATTCATGGAAACCTCAAAAAACAAGTGTGATTTCCTCCTGAACACGAAGAGTTAAAATGTAGAAAGTTCTCTTCGATACTTATCTTAAAGAAGTGCACTTGCAACATTTAACTCAGAGTCCTCCTCACTTGGTTCACTATTTTGTAAAATCATGGCCTGCGTGAACAGGTGCCATTCAAATGTCACAAAATATGTATGATTTTCGCCTGAACACCAATTTTAGTGTATAGTAACTTCTCTAGGATACTTATCCCTAGGAAGTGAAATTCCATCATTTGACTCTGAATCCTCTGCAATTGGTTGACTATTTTAGAAATCATGGCCTGCGTGAACATGTTACATGCCAATGTCGCAAAACAAGTATGACCTTGTCCTGAACTAAAGTGTAGCACTATAGAATCTTCTGTAGGATACTTATCCCTTAGAAGTGCACTACCAAATTTTGACTCTCAGTCCTCCTCACTTGGTTCACTGTTTTGGAAAATCAAGGCCTGCGTGAACATATTCCATGAAAACGTCACAAAACCAGTGTGAATTTCTCCTGAACATAAAAATTTACAACGTATGAACATCCCCAGGATTCTTATCACTAAGAAGAGAAAGTGAAACATGGGAATTTGACGTGTCCTCAGTTGGACACTATTATCAAGCTCATTACAAGCCTGAACGTAGTTGGTAGAATCAGCACAAAACAAATGTTGTTTTCTCCAGAATACAAAGTATTACATCTAGAAACCTGTGTAGGATACTTATCCAAAGAAGTGCACATGCTACACATGACTTCTAAAGAAATGCACATGCTACACATGACTTCCCAAAGAAGTGCACATGCTACACATGACTTCCCAAAGAAGTGCACATGCTACACATGACTTCCCAAAGAAGTGCACATGCTACATATGACTGTCAGTCCTCTTCACTTGGTTCACTATTTCGGAAGGGAATGACATGCATGAACATGTTTCATGGAAACCTCATAACAGAAGTGTGATTTCCTCCTGAACACAAAGAGTTACAATATAGAAAGTTCGATACTTATCTTAAAGAAGTGCACTTGCAACATTTAACTCAGAGTCCTACTCACCTGGTTCAATATTGTGTAAAATTATGGCCTGTTTGAACCTGTGATATTCAAATGTCACAAAACAAGTATGATTTTCACCTGAACACCAATTTTATAGTATAGGAACTTCTCTAGGATACTTATCACTATGAAGTGAAATTCCATCATTTGATTCTGAATCCTCCGCAATTGGTTCAATATTTTGGAAAACCATGGCCTGCGTGAACATGTTACATGCCAATGTCGCAAAACAAGTATGATCTTCTCCTGAACACAAAGTGTAACAGCATAGAATCTTCTGTAGGATACTTATCACTCAGAAGTGCACCACCAAACTTTGAATCTCATTCCTCCTCACTTGGTTCAGTATTTGGGAAAATCAAGGCCTGCATGAACATATTCCATGAAAACATCACAAAACCAGTATGAATTTCTCCTGAACATAAAAAGTTACAACGTATGAACATCCACAGGATTCTTATCACTGAGAAGAGAAAGTGAAACAAGTGAATTTGACACGTCCTCACTTGGTCACTATTATCAAGCTCATTACAAGCCTGAACATAGTTGGTAGAATCAGCACAAAACAAATGTTATTTTCTCCAGAATACAAAGTATTACATCGAGAAACCTGTGTAGGATACTTATCCAAAGAAGTGCACATGCTACACCTGACTTCCCAAAGAAGTGCACATGCTACACATGACTTCCCAAGAAGTGCACATGCTACACATGACTTCCCAAGGAAGTGGACATGCTACATATGACTGTCAGTCCTCTTCACTTGGTTCAATATTTTGGAAGGGAATGACATGCATGA
This sequence comes from Typhlomys cinereus, assembly GCA_023101885.1. Taxonomy (NCBI): domain Eukaryota; kingdom Metazoa; phylum Chordata; class Mammalia; order Rodentia; family Platacanthomyidae; genus Typhlomys; species Typhlomys cinereus. The sequence continues at coordinate 5,720,687 of JALPQD010000103.1, forward strand.
ACATGTTTCATGGAAACCTCATAACACAACTGTAATTTCCTCCTGAACAAAAAGAGTTACAATATAGAAAGTTCTCTTCGATACTTATCTTACAGAAGTGCACTTGCAACATTTAACTCAGAGTCCTCCTCACTTGGTTCACTATTTTGTAAAATCATGGCCTGCGTGAACAGGTGCCATTCAAATGTCACAAAATATGTATGATTTTCGCCTGAACACCAATTTTAGTGTATAGTAACTTCTCTAGGATACTTATCCCTAGGAAGTGAAATTCCATCATTTGACTCTGAATCCTCTGCAATTGGTTGACTATTTTAGAAATCATGGCCTGCGTGAACATGTTACATGCCAATGTCGCAAAACAAGTATGACCTTGTCCTGAACTAAAGTGTAGCACTATAGAATCTTCTGTAGGATACTTATCCCTTAGAAGTGCACTACCAAATTTTGACTCTCAGTCCTCCTCACTTGGTTCACTGTTTTGGAAAATCAAGGCCTGCGTGAACATATTCCATGAAAACGTCACAAAACCAGTGTGAATTTCTCCTGAACATAAAAATTTACAACGTATGAACATCCCCAGGATTCTTATCACTAAGAAGAGAAAGTGAAACATGGGAATTTGACGTGTCCTCAGTTGGACACTATTATCAAGCTCATTACAAGCCTGAACGTAGTTGGTAGAATCAGCACAAAACAAATGTTGTTTTCTCCAGAATACAAAGTATTACATCTAGAAACCTGTGTAGGATACTTATCCAAAGAAGTGCACATGCTACACATGACTTCTAAAGAAATGCACATGCTACACATGACTTCCCAAAGAAGTGCACATGCTACACATGACTTCCCAAAGAAGTGCACATGCTACACATGACTTCCCAAAGAAGTGCACATGCTACATATGACTGTCAGTCCTCTTCACTTGGTTCACTATTTCGGAAGGGAATGACATGCATGAACATGTTTCATGGAAACCTCATAACAGAAGTGTGATTTCCTCCTGAACACAAAGAGTTACAATATAGAAAGTTCGATACTTATCTTAAAGAAGTGCACTTGCAACATTTAACTCAGAGTCCTACTCACCTGGTTCAATATTGTGTAAAATTATGGCCTGTTTGAACCTGTGATATTCAAATGTCACAAAACAAGTATGATTTTCACCTGAACACCAATTTTATAGTATAGGAACTTCTCTAGGATACTTATCACTATGAAGTGAAATTCCATCATTTGATTCTGAATCCTCCGCAATTGGTTCAATATTTTGGAAAACCATGGCCTGCGTGAACATGTTACATGCCAATGTCGCAAAACAAGTATGATCTTCTCCTGAACACAAAGTGTAACAGCATAGAATCTTCTGTAGGATACTTATCACTCAGAAGTGCACCACCAAACTTTGAATCTCATTCCTCCTCACTTGGTTCAGTATTTGGGAAAATCAAGGCCTGCATGAACATATTCCATGAAAACATCACAAAACCAGTATGAATTTCTCCTGAACATAAAAAGTTACAACGTATGAACATCCACAGGATTCTTATCACTGAGAAGAGAAAGTGAAACAAGTGAATTTGACACGTCCTCACTTGGTCACTATTATCAAGCTCATTACAAGCCTGAACATAGTTGGTAGAATCAGCACAAAACAAATGTTATTTTCTCCAGAATACAAAGTATTACATCTAGAAACCTGTGTAGGATACTTATCCAAAGAAGTGCACATGCTACACCTGACTTCCCAAAGAAGTGCACATGCTACACATGACTTCCCAAGAAGTGCACATGCTACACATGACTTCCCAAGGAAGTGGACATGCTACATATGACTGTCAGTCCTCTTCACTTGGTTCAATATTTTGGAAGGGAATGACATGCATGAACATGTTTCATGGAAACCTCATAACACAACTGTAATTTCCTCCTGAACAAAAAGAGTTACAATATAGAAAGTTATCTTCGATACTTATCTTAAAGAAGTGCACTTGCAACATTTAACTCAGAGTCCTCCTCACTTGGTTCACTATTTTGTAAAATCATGGCCTGCGTGAACAGGTGCCATTCAAATGTCACAAAATATGTATGATTTTCGCCTGAACACCAATTTTAGTGTATAGTAACTTCTCTAGGATACTTATCCCTAGGAAGTGAAATTCCATCATTTGACTCTGAATCCTCTGCAATTGGTTGACTATTTTAGAAATCATGGCCTGCGTGAACATGTTACATGCCAATGTCGCAAAACAAGTATGACCTTGTCCTGAACTAAAGTGTAGCACTATAGAATCTTCTGTAGGATACTTATCCCTTAGAAGTGCACTACCAAATTTTGACTCTCAGTCCTCCTCACTTGGTTCACTGTTTTGGAAAATCAAGGCCTGCGTGAACATATTCCATGAAAACGTCACAAAACCAGTGTGAATTTCTCCTGAACATAAAAATTTACAACGTATGAACATCCCCAGGATTCTTATCACTAAGAAGAGAAAGTGAAACATGGGAATTTGACGTGTCCTCAGTTGGACACTATTATCAAGCTCATTACAAGCCTGAACGTAGTTGGTAGAATCAGCACAAAACAAATGTTGTTTTCTCCAGAATACAAAGTATTACATCTAGAAACCTGTGTAGGATACTTATCCAAAGAAGTGCACATGCTACACATGACTTCTAAAGAAATGCACATGCTACACATGACTTCCCAAAGAAGTGCACATGCTACACATGACTTCCCAAAGAAGTGCACATGCTACACATGACTTCCCAAAGAAGTGCACATGCTACATATGACTGTCAGTCCTCTTCACTTGGTTCACTATTTCGGAAGGGAATGACATGCATGAACATGTTTCATGGAAACCTCATAACAGAAGTGTGATTTCCTCCTGAACACAAAGAGTTACAATATAGAAAGTTCGATACTTATCTTAAAGAAGTGCACTTGCAACATTTAACTCAGAGTCCTACTCACCTGGTTCAATATTGTGTAAAATTATGGCCTGTTTGAACCTGTGATATTCAAATGTCACAAAACAAGTATGATTTTCACCTGAACACCAATTTTATAGTATAGGAACTTCTCTAGGATACTTATCACTATGAAGTGAAATTCCATCATTTGATTCTGAATCCTCCGCAATTGGTTCAATATTTTGGAAAACCATGGCCTGCGTGAACATGTTACATGCCAATGTCGCAAAACAAGTATGATCTTCTCCTGAACACAAAGTGTAACAGCATAGAATCTTCTGTAGGATACTTATCACTCAGAAGTGCACCACCAAACTTTGAATCTCATTCCTCCTCACTTGGTTCAGTATTTGGGAAAATCAAGGCCTGCATGAACATATTCCATGAAAACATCACAAAACCAGTATGAATTTCTCCTGAACATAAAAAGTTACAACGTATGAACATCCACAGGATTCTTATCACTGAGAAGAGAAAGTGAAACAAGTGAATTTGACACGTCCTCACTTGGTCACTATTATCAAGCTCATTACAAGCCTGAACATAGTTGGTAGAATCAGCACAAAACAAATGTTATTTTCTCCAGAATACAAAGTATTACATCGAGAAACCTGTGTAGGATACTTATCCAAAGAAGTGCACATGCTACACCTGACTTCCCAAAGAAGTGCACATGCTACACATGACTTCCCAAGAAGTGCACATGCTACACATGACTTCCCAAGGAAGTGGACATGCTACATATGACTGTCAGTCCTCTTCACTTGGTTCAATATTTTGGAAGGGAATGACATGCATGAACATGTTTCATGGAAACCTCATAACACAACTGTAATTTCCTCCTGAACAAAAAGAGTTACAATATAGAAAGTTCTCTTCGATACTTATCTTAAAGAAGTGCACTTGCAACATTTAACTCAGAGTCCTCCTCACTTGGTTCACTATTTTGTAAAATCATGGCCTGCGTGAACAGGTGCCATTCAAATGTCACAAAATATGTATGATTTTCGCCTGAACACCAATTTTAGTGTATAGTAACTTCTCTAGGATACTTATCCCTAGGAAGTGAAATTCCATCATTTGACTCTGAATTCTCGGCAATTGGTTCACTATTTTGGAAAATCATGGCCTGCGTGAAGATGTTACATTCCAATGTCGCAAAACAAGTATGATCTTCTCCTGAACACAAAGTGTAACCCTAGAGAATCTTCTGTAGGATACTTATCACTCAGAAGTGCACCACCAAACTTTGAATCTCAGTCCTCCTCACTTGTTTCAGTATTTGGGAAAATCAAGGCCTGCGTGAACATATTCCATGAAAACGTCACAAAACCAGTGTAAATTTTCCTGATCATAAAAAGTTACAACGTATGAACATCCACAGGATTCTTATCACTGACAAGAGAAAGTGAAACATGTGAATTTGATGAGTCCTCACTTGGTCACTATTATCAAGCTCATTACAAGCCTGAACATAGTGTGTGGAATCAGCACAAAACAAATGTTGTTTTCTCCAGAATACGAAGTATTACATCTAGAAACCTGTGTAGGATACTTATACAAAGAAGTGCACATGCTACACATGACTTCCCAAAAAAGTGCACATGCTACACATGACTTCCCAAAGAAGTGCACATGCTACACATGACTTCCCAAAGAAGTGCACATGCTACATATGACTGTCAGTCCTCTTCACTTGGTTCACTATTTTGGAAGGGAATGACATGCATGAACATATTTCATGGAAACCTAATAAACCAAGTGTGATTTCCTCCTGAACACGAAGAGTTACAATATAGAAAGTTCTCTTCGATACTTATCTTAAAGAAGTGCACTTGCAACATTTAACTCAGTGTCCTCCTCACTTGGTACACTATTTTGGAAAATCATGGCCTGCGTGAACAGGTGCAATTCAAATATCACAAAACAAGTATGATTTTCCCCTAAACACCAATTTTATAGTATAGGAACTTCTCTAGGATACTTATCCCTAGGAAGTGAAATTCCATCATTTGACTCTGAATTCTCTGCAATTGTTTGACTATTTTCGAAAATCATGGCCTGCGTGAACATGTTACATGCCAATGTCGCAAAACAAGTATGATCTTCTCCTGAACACAAAGTGTAACAGTATAGAATCTTCTGTAGGATACTTATCCCTCAGCAGTGCACCTCAAATATTTGACTCTCAGTCCTCCTCACTTGGTTCACTATTTAGTAAAATCAAAGCCTGCGTGAATATATTCCATGAAAATGTCACAAAACAAGTGTGAATTTTCCTGATCATAAAATGTTAAAAGTTAAGAATATGTACAAGATTCTTGTCACTGAGAAGAGAAAGTGAAACATGTGAATTTGACGCGTCCACACTTGGTCACTGCTTTCAAGCTCAGTACACGCCTGAACATAGTTGGTAGAATCAGCACAAAACAACTGTTGTTTTCTCCAGAATAAAAAGCTTTACAGTCTAGAAACCTGTGTAGGATACATTTCCCAAAGAAGTGCACATGCTACATATGAGTTCCCAAAGAAGTGCACATGCTACATAGACTGTGAGTCCTCTTCACTTGGTTCACTATTTTAGAAGAGAACGACAGGCATGAACATATTTCATGGAAACGTCGTAAAACAAGTGTGATTTCCTCCTGAACACAAAGACTTACAATATAGAAACTTCTGTTCGATACTAATCCTAAAGAACTGCAGTTGCAACATTTAACTCAGAATCCTCCTCACTTGGATCACTATTTTGGAAAATCAAGGCATGCGTAAACATATTCCATGAAAACGTCACAAAACCAGTGTGAATTTCTCCTGAAAATAAAAAGTTACAACATATGAACATCCAAAGGATTCTTATCACTAAGAAGAGAAAGTGAAACAAGTGAATTTCACGCGTCTTCACTTGGTCACTATTATCAAGCTCATTACAAGCCTGAACATAGTTGGTAGAATCAGCACAAAACAAATGTTGTTTTCTCCAGAATACAAAGTATTACATCTACAAACCTGTGTAGGATACTTATCCAAAGAAGTGCACATGCTACACATGACTTCCCAAGGAAGTGCACATGCTACACATGACTTCCGAAGAAGTGCACATGCTACATATGACTGTCAGTCCTCTTCACGTGGTTCACTATTTTGGAAGGGAACGACATGCATGAACATGATTCACAGAAACCTCAAAAAACAAGTGTGATTTCCTCCTGAACATCAAGAGTTACAATGTAGAAAGTTCTCTTCGATACTTATCTTAAAGAAGTGCACTTGCAACATTTAACTCAGAGTCCTCCTCACTTGGTACACAATTTTGTAAAATCATGGCCTGCGTGAACAGGTGCAATTAAAATGTCACAAAACAAATATGATTTTCGCCTGAACACAAATTTTATAGTATAGTAACTTCTCTAGGATACTTATCCCTAGGAAGTGAAATTCCATCATTTGACTCTGAATCCTCCGCAGTTGGTTCACTATTTTGGAAAATCATGGCCTGCATGAACATGTTACATGCCAATGTCGCAAAGCAAGTATGACCTTCTCCTGAACACAAAGTGTAGCACTATAGAATCTTCTGTAGGATACTTATCCCTCAGAAGTGCACTACCAAACTTTGACTCTCAGTCCTCCTCACTTGGTTCACTATTTTGGAAAATCAAATCCTGCGTGAACATATTCCATGAAAACGTCACAAAACCAGTGTGAATTTCTCCTGAACATAAAAAGTTACAACGTATGAACATCCACAGGATTCTTATCTCTGAGAAGAGAAAGTGAAACATGGGAATTTGACGCGTCCTCAGTTGGACACTATTATCAAACTCATTACAAGCCTGAACATAGTTGGTAGAATCAGCACAAAACAAATGTTGTTTTCTCCAGAATACAAAGTATTACATCTAGAAACCTGTGTAGGATACTTATCCTAAGGAGTGCACATGCTACACATGACTTCCCAAAGAAGTGCACATGCTACACATGACTTCCCAAGGAAGTGCACATGCTACATATGACTGTGAGTCCTATTCACTTGGTTCACTATTTTGGAAGGGAATGACATGCATGAATATGTTTCTTGGAATCCTCATGAAACAAGTGTGATTTCCTCCTGAACACAAAGATTTACAATATAGAAAGTTCTCTTCGATACTTATCTTAAAGAAGTGCACTTGCAACATTTAACTCAGAGTCCTCCTCACTTGGTTCACTATTTTGTAAAATCATGGCCTGTGTGAACCTGTGATATTCAAATGTCACAAAACAAGTATGATTTTCGCCTGAACACCAATATTATAGTATAGGAACTTCTCTAGGATACTTATCCCTAGGAAGTGAAATTCCATCATTTGATTCTGTATCCTCCACAATTGGTCCAATATTTTGGAAAATCATGTCCTGTGTGAACATGTTACATGCCAATGTCACAAAACAAGTATGATCTTCTCCTGAACACAAAGTGTAACACTATAGAATCTTCTGTAGGATACTTATCCCTCAGAAGTGCACCACCAAATTTTGACTCTCAGTCATCCTCACTTGGTTTACTCTTTTGGAAAATCAAGGCCTGCGTGAACATATTCCATGAATACGTCAAAAAACCAGTGTGAATTTCTCCTGAACATAAAAAGTTACAACGTATTAACATCCACAGGATTCTTATCACTGAGAAGAGAAAGTTAAACATGTGAATTTGATGCGTCCTCACTTGGTCACTATTATCAACCTCATTACAAGCCTGAACATAGTTGGTGGAATCAGCACAAAACTAATGTTGTTTTCTCCAGAATACAAAGTATTACATCTAGAAACCTGTGTAGGATACTTATCCAAAGAAGTGCACATGCTACACATGACTTCCCAAAGAAATGCACATGCTACACATGACTTCCCAAAGAAGTGCACATGCTACACATGACTTCCCAAAGAAGAGCACATGCTACACATGACTTCCCAAAGAAGTGCACATGCTACATATGACTGTCAGTCCTCTTCACTTGGTTCACTATTTTGGAAGGGAATGACATGCATGAACATGTTTCATGGAAACCTCATAACAGAAGTGTGATTTCCTCCTGAATACGAAGAGTTACAATATAGAAAGTTCTCTTCAATACTTATCTTAAAGAAGTGCACTTGCAACATTTAACTCAGAGTCCTACTCACTTGGTTCACTATTTTGTAAAATCATGGCCTGCGTGAACAGGTGCCATTCAAATGTCACAAAACAAATATGATATTCGCCTGAACACCAATTTTATTGTATAGGAACTTCTCTAGGATACTTATCACTATGAAGTGAAATTCCATCATTTGACTCTGAATCCTCCACAATTGGTTCACTATTTTGGAAAATCATGGCCTACGTGAACATGTTACATGCGAATGTCGCAAAACAAGTATGATCTTCTCCTGAACACAAAGTGTAACACTATAGAATCTTCTGTTGGATACTCATCACTCAGAAGTGCACCACCAAACTTTGAATTTCAGTCCTCCTCATTTGGTTCAGTATTTGGGAAAATCAAGGCCTGCGTGAACATATTCCATCAAAACGTCACAAAACCAGTGTAAATTTTCCTGATCATAAAAAGTTACAACGTATGAACATCCACAGGATTCTTATCACTGAGAAGAGAAAGTGAAACATGTGAATTTGATGAGTCCTCCCTTGGTCACTATTATCAAGCTCATTACAAGCCTGAACATAGTTGGTAGAATCAGCACAAAACAAATGTTGTTTTTCCAGAATACAAAGTTTTATATTCTAGAATCCTGTGTAAGATACTTTTCCCAAAGAAGTGCACATGCTACACATGACTTCCCAAAGAAGTGCACATGCTACATATGACTGTGAGTCCTTTTCACTTGGATCACTATTTTGGAAGGGAACGACATGCATGAACATGTTTCATGGAAACGTCGTAAAACAAGTGTGATTTCCTCCTGAACACAAAGAGTTACAATGTAGAAACTTCTGTTTGATACTAATCCTAAAGAAGTTCAGTTGCAACATTTAACTCAGAGTCCTCCTCACTTGAATCACTATTTTGGAAAATCAAGGCCTGCGTGAACATATTCCATGAAAACGTCACAAAACCAGTGTGAATTTCTCCAGAACATAAAAAGTTACAACGTATGAACATCCACAGGATTCTTATCACTAAGAAGAGAAAGTGAAACAAGTGAATTTGACACGTCCTCACTTGGTCACTATTATCAAGCTCATTACAAGCCTGAACATAGTTGGTAGAATCAGCACAAAACAAATGTTGTTTTCTCCAGAATACAAAGTATTACATCTAGAAACCTGTGTAGGATACTTATCCAACGACGTGCACATGCTACACATGACTTCCCAAAGAAGTGCACATGCTACATATGACTGTCAGTCCTCTTCACTTGGTTCACTATTTTGGAAGGGAATGACATGCATGAACATGTTTCATGGAAACCTCATAAACCAAATGTGATTTCCTTCTGAACACGAAGAGTTAAAATATAGAAAGTTCTCTTCGATACTTATCTTAAAGAAGTGCACTTGCAACATTTAACTCAGAGTCCTCCTCACTTGGTACACTATTTTGGAAAATCATGGCCTGCGTGAACAGGTGCCATTCAAATGTCACAAAACAAGTATGATTTTCGCCTGAACACCAATTTTATAGTATAGGAACCTCTCTAGGATACTTATCCCTAGGAAGTGAAATTCCATCATTTGACTCTGAATCCTCCGCAATTGGTTCACTATTTTGGAAAATCATCGCCTGGGTGAACATGTTACATGCCAATGTCGCAAAACATGTATGATCTTCTCCTGAACACAAAGTGTAACACTATAGAATCTTCTGTAGGATACTTATGCCTCAAAAGTGCACCTCAAACATTTAACTCTCAGTCCTCCTCATCTTGTTTCACTATTTTGGAAAATCAAAGCCTGCGTGAACATATTCCATGAAAACATCACAAAACAAGTGTGAATTTTCCTGATCATAAAATGTTAAAAGTTAAGAATATGTACAAGATTCTTGTCACTGAGAAGAGAAAGTGAAACATGTGAATTTGATGCGTCCACACTTGGTCACTGCTTTCATGCTCATTACAAGCCTGAACATAGTTGGTAGAATCAGCACAAACCAAATGTTTTCTCCAGAAAACAAAGTTATAATGTCTAGAAACCTGTGTAGGATACTTTTCCCAAAGAAGTGCACATGCTACACATGACTTCCGACAAAGTGCACATGTTACATATGACTGTCAGTCCTCTTCACTTGATTCACTATTTTGGAAGGGAACGACATGCATGAACATGTCTCATGGAAACCTCATAAAACAAGTTTGATTTCCTCCTGAACACAAAGAGTTACAATATAGAAAGTTCTCTTCGATAATTATCTTAAACAAGTGCACTCGCAACATTTAACTCAGAGTCTTCCTCACTTGGTACACAATTTTGTAAAATCAGGGCCTGCGTGAACAGGTGTCATTCAAATGTCACAAAAAAAGTATGATTTTCGCCTAAACATCAATTTTATTGTATAGGAACTTCTCTAGGATACTTATCCCTAGGAAGTGAAATTCCATCATTTGACTCTGAATCCTCCGCAATTGGTTCACTATTTTGGAAATCATGGCCTGCGTGAACATGTTACATGCCAATGTCGCAAAACAAGTATGATCTTCTCCTGAACAGAAAGTGTAAGACTATAGAATCTTCTGTAGGATACTTATCACTCAGAAGTGCACCACCAAACTTTGAATCTCGGTCCTCCTCACTTGGTTCAGTATTTGGAAAATCAAGGCCTGCGTGAACATACTCCATGAAAACGTCACAAAACAAGTGTAAATTTTCCTGATCATAAAAAGTTACAACGTATGAAGATCCACAGGATTCTTATAACTGAGAAGAGAAAGTGAAACATGTGAATTTGATGAGTCCTCACTTGGTCACTATTATCAAGCTCATTACAAGCCTGAACATAGTTGGTAGAATCAGCACAAAACAAATGTTGTTTTCTCCAGAATACAAAATTTTATAGTCTAGAATCCTGTGTAGGATACTTTTCCCAAAGAAGTGCACATGCTACACATGACTTCCCAAAGAAGTGCACATGTTACATATGACTGTGAGTCCTCTTCACTTGGATCACTATTTTGGAAGGGAACGACATGCATGAACATGTTTCATGGAAACGTCGTAAAACAAGTGTGATTTCCTCCTGAACACAAAGAGTTACAATGTAGAAACTTCTGTTTGATACTAATCCTAAAGAAGTGCAGTTGCAACATTTAACTCAGAGTCCTCCTCACTTGAATCACTATTTTGGAAAATCAAGGCCTGCGTGAACATATTCCATGAAAACGTCACAAAACCAGTGTGAATTTCTCCAGAACATAAAAAGTTACAACGTATGAACATGCACAGGATTCTTATCACTAAGAAGAGGAAGTGAAACAAGTGAATTTGACACGTCCTCACTTGGTCACTATTAACAAGCTCATTACAAGCCTGAACATAGTTGGTAGAATCAGCACAAAACAAATGTTGTTTTCTCCAGAATACAAAGTATTACATCTGAAATCTGTGTAGGATACTTATCCAAAGAAGTGCACGTCCTACACATGACTTCCCAAAGAAGTGCAAATGCTACACATGACTTCCCAATGAAGTGCACATGCTACATATGATTGTGAGTCCTTTTCACTTGGTTCACTATTTTGGAAGGGAATGACATGCATGTAATATGTTTCATGGATACCTCAAAAAACCAGTGTGATTTCCACCTGAACACAAAGAGTGACAATATAGAAAGTTCTCTTCGGTACTTATGTTAAAGAAGTGCACTTGCAACATTTAACTCACAGTCCTCCTCACTTGGTTCACTATTTTGGAAAATCATTGCCTGTTTGAACCTGTGCCATTCAAATGTCACAAAATAAGTATGATTTTTGCCGGAACACATATGTTACAGTATTGGAACTTCTCTAGGATACTTATCCCTAGGAAGTGAAATTCCAACATTTGACTCTGAATCTTCCACAATTGTTTCACTATTTTGGAAAATCATGGCCTGGGTGAACATGTTACATGCCAATGTCGCAAAACAAGTATGATCTTCTCCTGAACACAAAGTGTAACACTATAGAATCTTCTGTGAGATACTTATCCCTCAGAAGTGCACCTCCAACATTTGACTCTCAGTCCTCCTCACTGGGTTCACTATTTTGGAAAATCAAAGCCTGCGTGAATATATTCCATGAAAACGTCACAAAACCAGTGTAAATTTCTCCTAATCATAAATGTTGCAACGTATGAATATCTACAGGATTCGTATCACTGAGAAGAGAAAGTGAAACTTGTGAATTTGACGCGTCCACACTTGGTCACTGCTTTCAAGCTCATTACAAGCCTGAACATAGTTGGTAGAATCAGCACAAAACAAATGTTGTTTTCTCCCGGATACAAAGTTTTACAGTCTAGAAACCTGTGTAGGATACTTTTACCAAAGAAGTGCACATGCTACATATGACTGTGAGTCCTCTTCACATGGTTCACTATTTTGGAAGAGAACGACATGCATGAACATGTTTCATGGAAACCTCATAAAACAAGTATGATTTCCTCCTGAACACGAAGAGTTACAATATAGAAATTTCTCTTCGATACTTATCTTAAAGAAGTGCACTTGCAACATTTAACTCAGTGTCTCACTTGGTACACTATTTTGGAAAATCATGGCCTGCGTGAACAGGTGCCATTCAAATGTCACAAAACAAGTATGATTTTCGCCTGAACACCAATTTTATAGTATAGGAACCCCCCCAAGATACTTATCCCTAGGAAGTGAAATTCCATCATTTGACTCTGAATCCTCCGCAATTGGTTCAATATTTTGGAAAATCATCGCCGGGGTGAACATGTTACATGCCAATGTCGCAAAACATGTATGATCTTCTCCTGAACACAAAGTGTAACACTACAGAACTTCTGTAGGATACTTATCCCTCAGAAGTGCACCTCCAACATTTGCTCTCAGTCCTCCTCACTTGTTTCACTATTTTGGAAAATCAAAGCCTGCGTGAACATATTCCATGAAAACATCACAAAACAAGTGTGAATTTTCCTGATCATAAAATGTTAAAAGTTAAGAATATGTACAAGATTCTTGCCACTGAGAAGAGAAAGTGAAACATGTGAATTTGATGCGTCCACACTTGGTCACTGCTTTCAAGCTCATTACAAGCCTGAACATAATTGGTAGAATCAGCACAAACCAAATCTTTTCTCCAGAAAACAAAGTTATAATGTCTAGAAACCTGTGTAGGATACTTTTCCCAAAGAAGTGCACATGCTACACATGACTTCCGACGAAGTGCACATGTTACATATGACTGTCAGTCCTCTTCACTTGATTCACTATTTTGGAAGGGAACGACATGCATGAACATGTCTCATGGAAACCTCATAAAACAGGTTTGATTTCCTCCTGAACACAAAGAGTTACAATATAGAAAGTTCTCTTCGATAATTATCTTAAACAAGTGCACTTGCACATTTAACTCAGAGTCCTCCTCACTTGGTACACTATTTTGTAAAATCATGGCCTGCGTGAACAGGTGCCATTCAAATGTCACAAAACAAGTATGATTTTCGCCTAAACATCAATTTTATTGTATAGGAACTTCTCTAGGATACTTATCACTATGAAGTGAAATTCCATCATTTGACTCTGAATCCTCCGCATTTGGTTCACTATTTTGGAAATCATGGCCTGCGTGAACATGTTACATGCCAATGTCGCAAAACAAGTATGATCTTCTCCTGAACAGAAAGTGTAAGACTATAGAATCTTCTGTAGGATATTTATCACTCAGAAGTGCACCACCAAACTTTGAATCTCGATCCTCCTCACTTGGTTCAGTATTTGGAAAATCAAGGCCTGCGTGAACATACTCCATGAAAACGTCACAAAACAAGTGTAAATTTTCCTGATCATAAAAAGTTACAACGTATGAACATCCACAGGATTCTTATCACTGAGAAGAGGAAGTGAAACATGTGAATTTGATGAGTCCTCACTTGGTCACTATTATCAAGCTCAATACAAGCCTGAACATAGTTGGGAGAATCAGCACAAAACAAATGTTGTTTTCTCCAGAATACAAAGTTTTATTGTCTAGAATCCTGTGTAGGATACTTTTCCCAAAGAAGTGCACATGCTACACATGACTTCCCAAAGAAGTGCACATGCTACACATGACTGTGAGTCCTCTTCACTTGGATCACTATTTTGGAAGGGAACGACAGGCATGAACATGTTTCATGGAAACATCGTAAAACAAGTGTGATTTCCTCCTGAACACAAAGAGTTACAATGTAGAAACTTCTGTTTGATACTAATCCTAAAGAAGTGCAGTTGCAACATTTAACTCAGAGTCCTCCTCACTTGAATCACTATTTTGGAAAATCAAGGCCTGCGTGAACATATTCCATGAAAACGTCACAAAACCAGTGTGAATTTCTCCAGAACATAAAAAGTTACAACGTATGAAAATCCACAGGATTCTTATCACTAAGAAGAGAAAGTGAAACAAATGAATTTGACACGTCCTCACTTGGTCACTATTGTCAAGCTCATTACAAGCCTGAACATAGTTGGTAGAATCAGCACAAAACAAATGTTGTTTTCTCCAGAATACAAAGTATTACATCTAGAAACCTGTGTAGGATACTTATCCAAAGAAGTACACATGCTACACATGACTTCCCAAAGAAGTGCAAATGCTACACATGACTTCCCAAAGAATTGCACATGCTACATATGATTGTGGGTCCTTTTCACTTGGTTCACTATTTCAGAAGGGAATGACATGCATGTAATATGTTTCATGGATACCTCAAATACCAGTGTGAGTTCCACCTGAACACAAAGAGTGACAATATAGAAAGTTCTCTTCGGTACTTATGTTAAAGAAGTGCACTTGCAATATTTAACTCACAGTCCTCCTCACGTGGTTCACTATTTTGGAAAATCATTGCCTGTTTGAACCTGTGCCATTCAAATGTCACAAAATAAGTATGATTTTTGACGGAACACAAATGTTACAGTATTGGAACTTCTCTAGGATACTTATACCTAGGAAGTGAAATTCCATCATTTGACTCTGAATCTTCCACAATTGTTTCACTATTTTGGAAAATCATTGCCTGGGTGAACATGTTACATGCCTATGTCGCAAAACAAGTATGATCTTCTCCTGAACACAAAGTGTAACACTATAGAATCTTCTGTAGGATACTTATCCCTCAGAAGTGCACCTCCAACATTTGACTCTCAGTCCTCCTCACTGGGTTCACTGTTTTGGAAAATTAAAACCTGTGTGAACATATTCCATGAAAACGTCACAAAACCAGTGTAAATTTCTCCTAATCATAAAATGTTGCAACGTATGAATATCTACAGGATTCTTATCACTGAGAAGAGAAAGTGAAACTTGTGAATTTGACGCGTCCACACTTGGTCACTGCTTTCAAGCTCATTACAAGCCTGAACATAGTTGGTAGAATCAGCACAAAACAAATGTTGTTTTCTCCCGGATACAAAGTTTTACAGTCTAGAAACCTTTGTAGGATAGTTTTACTAAAGAGGTGCACATGCTACATATGACTGTGAGTCCTCTTCACATGGTTCACTATTTTGGAAGAGAACGACATGCATGAATATGTTTCATGGAAACCTCATAAACAAGTATGATTTCCTCCTGAACACGAAGAGTTACAATATAGAAATTTCTCTTCGATACTTATCTTAAAGAAGTGCACTTGCAACATTTAACTCAGAGTCCTCCTCACTTGGTGCACAATTTTGTAAAATCATGGCCTGCGTGAACAGGTGCCATTAAAATGTCACAAAACAAATATGATTTTCGCCTGAACACCAATTTTATAGTATAGTAACTTCTCTAGGATACTTATCCCTAGGAAGTGAAATTTCATCATCTGACTCTGAATCCTCCGCAATTGGTTCACTATTTTGGAAAATCATGGCCTGCATGAACATGTTACATGCCAATGTTGCAAAACAAGTATGACCTTCTCCTGAACACAAAGTGTAGCACTATAGAATCTTCTGTGGGATACTTATCCTTCAGAAGTGCACTACCAAACTTTGACTCTCAGTCCTCCTCCCTTGGTTCACTATTTTGGAAAATCAAGGCCTGCTTGAACATATTCCATGAAAACGTCACAAAACCAGTGTGAATTTCTCCTGAACATAAAAAGTTACAACGTATGAACATCCACAGGATTCTTATCACTGAGAAGAGAAAGTGAAACAAGTGAATTTGACACATCCTCACTTGGTCACTATTATCAAGCTCATTATAAGCCTGAACATAGTTGGTGGAATCAGCACAAAACTAATGTTGATTTCTCCAGAATACAAAGTATTACATCTAGAAACCTGTGTAGGATACTTACCCAAAGAAGTGCACATGCTACACATGACTTCCCAAAGAAGTGCGCATGCTACACATGACATCCCAAAGAAGTGCATAAGCTGCACATAACTTCCCAAAGAAGTGCGCATGCTACATATGACTGTCAGTCCTCTTCACTTGGTTCACTATTTTGGAAGGGAATGACATGCATGAACATGTTTCATGGAAACCTCATAACACAAGTGTGATTTCCTCCTGAACAAAAAGAATTACAATATAGAAAGTTCTCTTCGATACTTATCTTAAAGAAGTGCACTTGCAACATTTAACTCAGAGTCCTCCTCACTTGGTTCACTATTTTGTAAAATCATGCCTGCGTGAACAGGTGCCATTCAAATGACACAAAACAAGTATGAATTCGCCTGAACACCAATTTTATAGTATAGGAACTTCTCTAGAATACTTATCCCTAGGAAGTGAAATTCCATCATTTGACTCTGAATCCTTGGCAATTGGTTCACTATTTTGGAAAATCATGGCCTGCGTGAAGATGTTACATGCCAATGTCGCAAAACAAGTATGAAATTCTCCTGAACACAAAGTGTAACACTAGAGAATCTTCTGTAGGATACTTATCACTCAGAAGTGCACCACCAAACTTTGAATCTCAGTCCTCCTCACTTGTTTCAGTATTTGGAAAAATCAAGACCTGCGTGAACATATTCCATGAAAACGTCACAAAACCAGTGTAAATTTTCCTGATCATAAAAAGTTACAACGTATGAACATCCACAGGATTCTTATCACTGAGAAGAGAAAGTGAAACATGTGAATTTGATGAGTCCTCACTCGGTCATTATTAACAAGCTCATTACAAGCCTGAACATAGTTGATAGAATTATCACAAAACAAATGTTGATTTCTCCAGAATACAAAGTTTTATAGCCAAAAACCTATGTAGGATACTTTCCCTAAAGAAGTGCACATGCTACATATGAGTTCCCAAAGAAGTGCACATGCTGCATATGACTGTGAGTCCTCTTCACTTTTTTTTTTATTAAAAATTTAATTATACATTTTAAAATTTTTTACCAGTTCCCTCCCTCCCCCCTCCCCTTCCCCCAGTGTCTCCCCCCCAATTCCCAGAGAGTCCTTTATTGTGTGCGCCTAACTCTCCACTGGGTCCTCCTCTCCGATGACATATAAGGACCCAGTGGCATTTCCATAAGCCCTTTCTCTTGTTCCCCTTAATCATAAGATTACTACTATGGCTGTCAATCCCTTGCCTCCAGGGGTCTCGGTGCCCTTAACAGATGCTAGACTTTATGAGGGCAACAGTGCGCTGGACATTGCGCAGGGCATGCAAAGTTCCATTATGATTGCTTTGGCCCCAACTATTGTTGAGAATCTTGCAAATCGTTGCTCCTCCCATCCTTTTGCTCTTACAATCTTACCGCCCCCTCTTCCGCAAATGTCCCTGAGCTCCAGGATGGGGAGAGATTAGGCTGTCCTAGTTCTATGTGATTGATATAGAGTCTCTGAAGTTCTGGATTGTGGTTTGTTGATTTTCTTTTGCAGTTTTTCTGCTCCTGCAATTCCCTTCACTCCATTCTGCTGGGCACTGTATGTCACCCCCTGGCCAGAGACAAAAAGCTGTTAAACTGGAGTCTTGTTGTAATAGCACATTCAAGGGTAGATGTAATAAGAGTAGGAAACCTCACTGAGGGACTTTTTATCTGCTAGACTATATGCCCTCCCCTTCTGGTGAGATCAGGAAAGAACGTCTGTGAACTTAACCAGGTTTCTCATTACTTACTTGCAGACCTTGATGGAGGCCTATTTTCTCTGCTGTAACATGGTCTCCTCTCTCCTTGTTTCTGGTGTGGCCCTCCTAACCCATCTCTCTTGTTCATAATCCTTGCAATTACTGTGTTACATAGGTTTACTTTTGAGTGTCCCAATGTGGGCTGGGCGAGTTTGGTACTAGGAGCCACCTATTAGGGAGTACATACGGCGCTTAATTTTCTGGGTTTGGGATACTTCACTTAATATAATTCTTTCTAATGACATCCATTTCCCAGCAAATTCCAGTAATTCATCATTTTTGATGGCTGAGTAGTACTCCATTGTATAGATGTACCACAGTTTCCTTATCCACTCGTCAACTGTTGGACATTTAGGTTGATTCCATGACTTTGCTATTGTAAACAGTGCTGCTATGAACATGGTCGAGCTTGTGCTATCGAGGCGAACCTCTGCTGCTTGGGGGGTTATTCCCAAAAGTGGGATAGCAGGGTCATATGGCATTTCAATCTTTAATTTCTTCAAGAATCTCCAGACGGCTCGCCAGAGTGGCTGTATGAGCCTGCATTCCCACCAACAATGTAGGAGAGTTCCCCTCTCCCCACATCCTCTCCAGCATTTGTCGTTGTTTGTACTGTGGATTTTTGCCATCCTGACCGGGGTGAGATGATATCTCAGGGAAGTTTTGATTTGCATTTCCCTGATGGCGAAGGAAGTGGAGCATTTTTTAAGATAATTGTTAGACATTTTAATTTCATCCCTGGTAAAGTTTCTTTGAAGTTCCAGGGCCCATTTTTTAATTGGGCCAGTGTTTTCCTTGGAGTTTAATTTTCTAAGTTCTTTGTGCACTCTGGACAGTAGAGCTCTGTCAGATATGTGGTTAGTGAAGATTTTCTCCCATTCTGTGGGTTGCCTTTGAGCTCGTGCGACAATCTCTTTATCTGAACAGAAGCTCTTTAATTTCACAAGATCCCAACTGTTGAGAGTTGGTAGCAGTGACTGTGCCATTGGATGTCTGTTTAGGAAGTGTTGGCCTAGCCCAATCAGCTCGAGGGAGTTCCCTATCCTTTCAACTATGGCTTTTAAAGTCTCTGGCCTGATATCAAGGTCCTTGATCCATTTGGAATTAAGTCTTGTACATGGTGACAAGTACGGGTCCAGCTTTAATCTTCTGCATGTGGAGATCCAGTTTTGCCAGCACCATTTGTTGAAGGTGCTGTTCTTTTTCCATTGGATTCTTTGGGCCCCTTTGTCAAAGACCAAATGGCTGTAACTTTGTGGGCTTATATCTGGGTCTTCAATCCTTATCCATTGATCTGTGTGTCTATTTTGGAGCCAGTACCAGGCTGTCTTTATAACTATGGATTTGTAGTATAGACTTAGGTTTGGTATGGTAATACCTCCAGCTGTGTTTTTGTTACTCAGGATTGTTTTTGCTATCCTGGGTCTTTTGTGCCTCCATATGAACTTTGAGATTGTTTGGTCAACTTCTTTGAAGAATTGCTTTGGGATTTTGTCTGGTATAGCATTGAATCTGTATATTGCCTTTGGTAGGATGGTCATTTTTACAATGTTGATTCTGCCAATCCAGGAACAAGGGAGGTCTTTCCACCTACTGGTGTCTTCTGCAATTTCTTTCTTTAGGGTTTTAAAGTTTTCATTGTAAAGGTCTTTTACCTCCTTAGTTAGGTTTATACCAAGGTATTTCATTTTTTTAGGGGTTATAGTAAATGGCATGGTTTCTCTCAAGGCTTTTTCACTTCTTTCATTCTGGGCATATAGGAAGGCCTCTGATTTTTGCACATTTATTTTGCATCCTGCCACCCTGTTGAACTTCTCAATTAGTTCCAGGAGCTTCCTGGTGGAGTTTTTGGGATCACTCAGGTATAAGATGATGTCATCTGCAAATAGAGATAGCTTGACTTCTTCCTTGCCAATTTGAATCCCTCTTATGTCCCTTTCTTGTCTTATGGCTTCGGCTAAGACTTCAAGTACAATATTGAATAGAAGTGGTGAGAGTGGACAGCCTTGTCTTGTTCCTGATCGAAGTGGGAATGCTTCCAATTGTTCCCCATTGAGCATAATCCTTGCTGTGGGCTTGTTGTATACAGCTTTTATTATATTGATAAAAGTTCCTTCCATTCCTACTGTCTCTAGCGTTTTGATCATAAAAGGCTGTTGGATCTTGTCAAAAGCTTTTTCTGCATCTATCGAGAGTATCATGTGGTCTTGGACTTTGGACTGGTTTACATGATGAATTACATTTATTGATTTGCGTATGTTGAACCAACCTTGTGTGCCGGGGATGAAGCCTACTTGGTCCCCATGAATGATCTTTTTAATATGTTTTTGAATCCGATTTGCTAAGACTTTGTTGAGAATCTTTGCATCTGTGTTCATCAGGGAGATCGGCCTATAGTTTTCTTTTTTAAGTGAGTCTTTATTAGGTTTTGGGATTAAAACGATATTAGCACCCCTAGCTAAACTAACCAAAAGCAAGAGAGAGAAAACCCAAATTAACAAAATTAGAAATGAACATGGAGTTATCACTACGGATACCCAAGAAATCCAGAGAATTATAACATCATATTTCAAAAACTTATACTCTGTGAAGTTTGACAACACAAAAGAGATGGATGAATTTCTAAGTAAACACAACTTACCTAAATTGAATCAGGAAGTTGTGAATTACTTAAATAGTCCTATAACATATAAGGAAATTGAGGAAGTAATTTCGAATCTTCCCACCAAAAAATGTCCTGGACCAGATGGATTCAGCACAGAGTTCTACAAGACATTTAAAGAGTTAATAACACCAATACTCCTTAAACTGTTCCATCAAATAGCAAAGGAAGGAACACTACCAAATTCCTTCTATGAGTCCTCTTCACTTTGTTTACTATTTTGGAAGGGAACGACAGTCATGAACATGTTTCATGGAAACGTCGTAAAACAAGTGAGATTTCCTCCTGAACACAAAGAGTTACAATGTAGAAACTTCTGTTCGATACTAATCCTAAAGAAGTGCAGTTGCAACATTTAACTCAGAGTCCTCCTCACTTGAATCACTATTTTGGAAAATCAAGGCCTGCGTGAACATATTCCATGAAAACGTCACACAACCAGAGTGAATTTCTCCTGAACATAAAAAGTTACAACGTATGAACATCCACAGGATTCTTATCAATAAGAAGAGAAAGTGAAACGTGAATTTCTCGCGTCTTCACTTGGTCACTATTATCAAGCTCATTACAAGCCTGAACATAGTTGGTAGAATCAGCACAAAACAATTTTGTTATCTCCAGAATACAAAGTATTACATCTAGAAACCTGTGTAGGATACTTATCCAAAGAAGTGCATATGCTACACATGACTTCCCAAAGAAGTGCACATGCTACACATGACTTCCCAAAGAAGTGCACATGCTACATATGACTGTCAGTCCTCTTCACTTGGTTCACTATTTTGGAAGGGAACGACATGCATGAATATGTCTCATGGAAACCTCATAAAACAAGTTTGATTTCCTCCTGAACACAAAGAGTTACAATATAGAAAGTTCTCTTCGATAATTATCTTAAACAAGTGCACTCGGAACATTTAACTCAGAGTCTTCCTCACTTGGTACACAATATTGTAAAATTAGGGCCTGCGTGAACAGGTGCCATTCAAATATCACAAAACAAGTATGATTTTCGCCTAAACATCAATTTTATTGTATAGGAACTTCTCTAGGATACTTATCACTATGAAGTGAAATTCCATCATTTGACTCTGAATCCTCCGCAATTGGTTCACTATTTTGGAAATCATGGCCTGCGTGAACATGTTACATGCCAATGTCGCAAAACAAGTATGATCTTCTCCTGAACAGAAAGTGTAAGACTATAGAATCTTCTGTAGGATACTTATCACTCAGAAGTGCACCACCAAACTTTGAATCTCGATCCTCCTCACTTGGTTCAGTATTTGGAAAATCAAGGCCTGCGTGAACATACTCCATGAAAACGTCACAAAACAAGTGTAAATTTTCCTGATCATAAAAAGTTACAACGTATGAACATCCACAGGATTCTTATCACTGAGAAGAGAAAGTGAAACATGTGAATTTGATGAGTCCTCACTTGGTCACTATTATCAAGCTCATTACAAGCCTGAACATAGTTGGTAGAATCAGCACAAAACAAATGTTGTTTTCTCCAGAATACAAAGTTTTATTGTCTAGAATCCTGTGTAGGATACTTTTCCCAAAGAAGTGCACATGCTACACATGACTTCCCAAAGAAGTGCACATGCTACACATGACTGTGAGTCCTCTTCACTTGGATCACTATTTTGGAAGGGAACGACAGGCATGAACATGTTTCATGGAAACATAGTAAAACAAGTGTGATTTCCTCCTGAACACAAAGAGTTACAATGTAGAAACTTCTGTTTGATACTAATCCTAAAGAAGTGCAGTTGCAACATTTAACTCAGAGTCCTCCCCACTTGAATCACTATTTTGGAAAATCAAGCCTGCGTGAACATATTCCATGAAAACGTCACAAAACCAGTGTGAATTTCTCCAGAACATAAAAAGTTACAACGTATGAACATCCACAGGATTCTTATCACTAAGAAGAGAAAGTGAAACAAGTGAATTTGACACGTCCTCACTTGGTCACTATTGTCAAGCTCATTACAAGCCTGAACATAGTTGGTAGAATCAGCACAAAACAAATGTTGTTTTCTCCAGAATACAAAGTATTACATCTAGAAACCTGTGTAGGATACTTATCCAAAGAAGTACACATGCTACACATGACTTCCCAAAGAAGTGCACATGCTACATATGACTGTGAGTCCTCTTCACTTGGTTCACTATTTTGGAAGGGAATGACATGCATGAATATGTTTCATGGAAACCTCATGAAACAAGGGTGATTTCCTCCTGAACAAAAAGAGGTACAATATAAAAAGTTCTCTTCGATACTTATCTTAAACAAAGTGCACTTGCAACATTTAACTCAGAGTCCTCCTCACTTGGTTCACTATTTTGTAAAATCATGGCCTGTGTGAACATGTGATATTCAAATGTCACAAAACAAGTATGATTTTCGCCTGAACACCAATTTTATAGTATAGGAACTTCTCTAGGATACTTATCACTATGAGGTGAAATTCCATCATTTGATTCTGAATCCTCCACAATTGGTTCAATATTTTGGAAAATCATGGCCTGTGTGAATATGTTACATGCCAATGTCACAAAACAAGTATGATCTTCTCCTGAACACAAAGTGTAACACTATAGAATCTTGTGTAGGATACTTATCCCTCAGAAGTGCACCACCAAATTTTGACTCTCAGTCCTCCTCACTTGGTTTACTCTTTTGGAAAATCAAGGCCTGCATGAACATATTCCATGAATACGTCAAAAAACCAGTGTGAATTTCTCCTGAACATAAAAAGTTACAACGTATGAACATCCACAGGATTCTTTTCACTGAGAAGAGAAAGTGAAACAAGTGAATTTGACACGTCCTCACTTGGTCACTATTATCAAGCTCATTACAAGCCTGAACATAGTTGGTAGAATTATCACAAAACAAATGTTGATTTCTCCAGAATACAAAGTATTACATCTAGAAACCTGTGTAGGATACTTACCCAAAGAAGTGCACATGCTACACATGACTTCCCAAAGAAGTGCACATGCTACACATGACATCCCAAAGAAGTGCACAAGCTGCACATAACTTCCCAAAGTAGTGCGCATGCTACATATGACTGTCAGTCCTCTTCACTTGGTTCACTATTTTGGAATTGAATGACATGCATGAACATGTTTCATGGAAACCTCATAACACAAGTGTGATTTCCTCCTGAACAAAAAGAGTTACAATATAGAAAGTTCTCTTCGATACTTATCTTAAAGAAGTGCACTTGCAACATTTAACTCAGAGTCCTCCTCACTTGGTTCACTATTTTGTAAAATCATGGCCTGCGTGAACAGGTGCCATTCAAATGACACAAAACAAGTATGATTTTCGCCTGAACACCAATTTTATAGTATAGGACCTTCTCTAGGATACTTATCCCTAGGAAGTGAAATTCCATCATTTGACTCTGAATCCTCGGCAATTGGTTCACTATTTTGGAAAATCATGGCCTGCGTGAAGATGTTACATGCCAATGTCGCAAAACAAGTATGAAATTCTCCTGAACACAAAGTGTAACACTATAGAATCTTCTGTAGGATACTTATCACTCAGAAGTGCACCACCAAACTTTGAATCTCAGTCCTCCTCACTTTTTCCAGTATTTGGAAAAATCAAGACCTGCGTGAACTTATTCCATGAAAACGTCACAAAACCAGTGTAAATTTTCCTGATCATAAAAAGTTACAACGTATGAACATCCACAGGATTCTTATCACTGAGAAGAGAAAGTGAAACAAGTGAATTTGATGAGTCCTCACTTGGTCACTATTATCAAGCTCATTACAAGCCTGAACATAGTTGGTAGAATCAGCACAAAACAAATGTTGTTTTCTCCAGAATACAAAGTTTTATTGTCTAGAATCCTGTGTAGGATACTTTTCCCAAAGAAGTGCACATGCTACACATGACTTCCCAAAGAAGTGCACATGCTACATATGACTGTGAGTCCTCTTCACTTGGATCACTATTTTGGAAGGGAACGACAGGCATGAACATGTTTCATGGAAACATCGTTAAACAAGTGTGATTTCCTCCTGAACACAAAGAGTTACAATGTAGAAACTTCTGTTTGATACTAATCCTAAAGAAGTGCAGTTGCAACATTTAACTCAGAGTCCTCCTCACTTGAATCACTATTTTGGAAAATCAAGGCCTGCGTGAACATATTCCATGAAAACGTCACACAACCAGAGTGAATTTCTCCTGAACATAAAAAGTTACAACGTATGAACATCCACAGGATTCTTATCAATAAGAAGAGAAAGTGAAACATGTGAATTTCTCGCGTCTTCACTTGGTCACTATTATGAAGCTCATTACAAGCCTGAACATAGTTGGTAGAATCAGCACAAAACAAATGTTGTTATCTCCAGAACACAAAGTATTACATCTAGAAACCTGTGTAGGATACTTATCCAAAGAAGTGCATATGCTACACATGACTTCCAAAGATGTGCACATGCTACACATGACTTCCCAAAGAAGTGCACATGCTACATATGACTGTCAGTCCTCTTCACTTGGTTCACTATTTTGGAAGGGAATGACATGCATGAACATATTTCATGGAAACCTCATAAAACAAGTTTGATTTCCTCCTGAACACGAAGAGTTGCAATATAGAAAGTTCTCTTCGATACTTATCATAAAGAAGTGCACTTGCAAAATTTAACTCAGTGTCCTCCTCACTTGGTATACTATTTTGGAAAATCATGGCCTGCGTGAACAGGTGCAATTCAAATATCACAAAACAAGTATGATTTTCGCCTAAACACCAATTTTATAGTATAGGAACTCTCTAGGATACTTATCCCTAGGAAGTGAAATTCCATCATTTGACTCTGAATCCTCCGCAATTGGTTCACTATTTTGGAAATCATGGCCTGCGTGAACATGTTTCATGCCAATGTCGCAAAACAAGTATGATCTTCTCCTGAACACAAAGTGTAACAGTATAGAATCTCCTGTAGGATACTTATCCCTCAGCAGTGCACCTCCAATATTTGACTCTTAGTCCTCCTCACTTGGTTTACTCTTTTGGAAAATCAAAGCCTGCGTGAATATATTCCATGAAAACGTCACAAAACAAGTGTGAATTTTCCTGATCATAAAATGTTAAAAGTTAAGAATATGTACAAGATTCTTGTCACTGAGAAGAGAAAGTGAAACATGTGAATTTGACACGTCCACACTTGGTCACTGCTTTCAAGCTCATTACAAGCCTGAACATAGTTGGTAGAATCAGCACAAAAGTGTTGTTTTCTCCAGAATACAAAGTATTACATCTAGAAACCTGTGTAGGATACTTATCCAAAGAAGTGCACATGCTACACAGGACTTCCCAAAGAAGTGCACATGCTACACATGACTTCCGAAGAAGTGCACATGCTACATATGACTGTCAGTCCTCTTCGCTGGTTCACTATTTTGGAAGGGCACGACATGCATGAACATGATTCATGGAAACCTCATAAAACAAGTTTGATTTCCTCCTGAACACGAAGAGTTACAATGTAGAAAGTTCTCTTCAATACTTATCTTAAAGAAGTGCACTTGCAACATTTAACTCAGAGTCCTCCTCACTTGGTACACAATTTTGTAAAATCATGGCCTGCGTGAACAGGTGCCATTCAAATGTCACAAAACAAGTATGATTTTCGCCTGAACACCAATTTTATAGTATAGGAACTTCTCTAGGATTCTTATCCCTAGGAAGTGAAATTCCAACATTTGACTTTGAATCCTCCGCAATTGGTTCACTATTTTGGAAAATCATGGCCTGCATTTACAAGTTACATGCCAATGTTGCAAAACAAGTATGATCTTCTCCTGAACATAAAGTGTAGCACTATAGAATCTTCTGTAGGATACTTATCCCTCAGAAGTGCAGCTCCAACATTTGACTCTCAGACCTCCTCACTTGGTTCACTATTTTGAAATATTAAGGCCTGCGTGAACATATTCCATGAAAACGTCACAACACCAGTGTGAATTTCTCCTGAACATAAAAAGTTAGAACGTATGAACATCCAAAGGATTCTTATCACTGAGAAGGGAAAGTGACACATGGGAATTTGACGCGTCCTCACTTGGACACTATTATCAAGCTCATTACAAGACTGAAAATAGTTGGTAGAATCAGCACAAAACAAATGTTGTTTTCCCCGGAATACAAAGTATTTCATCTAGAAACCTGTGTAGGATACTTATCCAAAGAAGTGCACATGCTACACAGGACTTCCCAAAGAAGTGCACATGCTACACATGACTTCCGAAGAAGTGCACATGCTACATATGACTGTCAGTCCTCTTCGCTGGTTCACTATTTTGGAAGGGCACGACATGCATGAACATGATTCATGGAAACCTCATAAAACAAGTTTGATTTCCTCCTGAACACGAAGAGTTACAATGTAGAAAGTTCTCTTCAATACTTATCTTAAAGAAGTGCACTTGCAACATTTAACTCAGAGTCCTCCTCACTTGGTACACAATTTTGTAAAATCATGGCCTGCGTGAACAGGTGCCATTCAAATGTCACAAAACAAGTATGATTTTCGCCTGAACACCAATTTTATAGTATAGGAACTTCTCTAGGATTCTTATCCCTAGGAAGTGAAATTCCAACATTTGACTTTGAATCCTCCGCAATTGGTTCACTATTTTGGAAAATCATGGCCTGCATTTACAAGTTACATGCCAATGTTGCAAAACAAGTATGATCTTCTCCTGAACACAAAGTGTAGCACTATAGAATCTTCTGTAGGATACTTATCCCTCAGAAGTGCAGCTCCAACATTTGACTCTCAGACCTCCTCACTTGGTTCACTATTTTGAAATATTAAGGCCTGCGTGAACATATTCCATGAAAACGTCACAACACCAGTGTGAATTTCTCCTGAACATAAAAAGTTAGAACGTATGAACATCCAAAGGATTCTTATCACTGAGAAGGGAAAGTGACACATGGGAATTTGACGCGTCCTCACTTGGACACTATTATCAAGCTCATTACAAGACTGAAAATAGTTGGTAGAATCAGCACAAAACAAATGTTGTTTTCCCCGGAATACAAAGTATTTCATCTAGAAACCTGTGTAGGATACTTATCCAAAGAAGTACACATGCTACACATGAGTTCCCAAAGAAGTGCACATGCTACACATGACTTCCAAAATAAGTGCACATGCTATATATGACTGTGAGTCCTCTTCACTTGGTTCACTATTTTGGAAGGGAACGACATGCATGAATATGTTTCATGGAAACCTCATAAAACAAGTGTGATTTCCTCCTGAACACAAAGAGTTACAATATGGAAAGTTCTCTTCGATACTTATCTTAAACAAAGTGCACTTGCAACATTTAACTCAGAATCCTACTCACGTGGTTCACTATTTTGTAAAATCATGGCCTGTGTGAACCTGTGATATTCAAATGTCAAAAAACAAGTATTATTTTCGCCTGAACACCAATTTTATAGTATAGGAACTTCTCTAGGATACTTATCACTATGAAGTGAAATTCCATCATTTGACTCTGAATCCTCCACAATCGGTTCAATATTTTGGAAAATCATGGCCTGCGTGAACATGTTACATGCCAATGTCACAAAACAAATATGATCTTCTCCTGAACACGAAGTGTAACACTATAGAATCTTCTGTAGGATACTTATCCCTCAGAAGTGCACCACCAAATTTTGACTCTCAGTCCTCCTCTCTTGGTTCACTATTTTGGAAAATCAAGGCCTGCGTGAACATATTCCATGAAAACGTCACAAAACCAGTGTGAATTTCTCCTGAACATAAAAAGTTACAACGTATGAACATCCACAGTATTCTTATCACTGAGAAGAGAACGTGAAACATGTGATTTTGATGCGTTGTCACTTGGTCACTATTATCAAGCTCATTACAAGCCTGAACATAGTTGGTCGAATCAGCACAAAACTAATGTTGTTTTCTCCAGAATACAAAGTATTACATCTAGAAACCTGTGAAGGATACTTACCCAAAGAAGTGCACATGCTACACATGACTTCCCAAAGAAGTGCACATGCTACACATGACTTCACAAATAAGTGCACATGCTACATATGACTGTCAGTCCTCTTCACTTGATTCACTATTTTGGAAGGGAACGACATGCATGAACATGTCTCATGGAAACCTCATAAAACAAGTTTGATTTCCTCCTGAACACGAAGAGTTACAATATAGAAAGTTCTCTTCGATAATTATCTTAAACAAGTGCACTCGCAACATTTAACTCAGAGTCCTCCTCACTTGGTACACTATTTTGTAAAATCATGGCCTGTGTGAACAGGTGCCATTCAAATGTCACAAAACAAGAATGATTTTCGCCTGAACACCAATTTTATAGTATAGGAACTTCTTTAGGATGCTTAATCCTAGGAAGTGAAATTCCATGATTTGACTCTGAATCCTCCGCAATTGGTTCACTATTTTGGAAAATCATGGCCTGCGTGAACATGTTACATGCCAATGTCACAAAACAAGCATGATCTTCTCCTGAACACAAAGTGTAACACTATAGAATCTTCTGTAGGATACTTTTCCCTCAGAAGTGCACCTCCAACATTTGACTCTCAGTTCTCTTCACTTGGTTTACTATTTTGGAAAATCAAAGCCTGCGTGAACATATTCCATGAAAACGTCACAAAACAAGTGTGAATTTTCCTGATCATAAAATGTTAAAAGTTAAGAAAAAGTACAAGATTCTTATCACTGAGAAGAGAAAGTGAAACGTGTGAATTTGACGCGTCCACACTTGGTCACTGCTTTCAAGCTCATTACAAGCCTGAACATAGTTGGTAGAATCAGCACAAAACAAGTGTTGTTTTCTCCAGAATACAAAGTATGACAGTCTAGACACCTGTGTAGGATACTTATCCAAAGAAGTGCACATGCTACACATGACTTCCCAAAGAAGTGCACATGCTACATATGACTGTCATACCTCTTCACTTGGTTGACTATTTTGGAAGGGAATGACATGCATGAACATGTTTCATGGAAACCTCATAAAACAAGTGTGATTTCCTCCTGAACAAAAAGAGTTACAATATAGAAAGTTCTCTTCGATACTTATCTTAAAGAAGTGCACTTGCAACATTTAACTCAGAGTCCTCCTCACTTGGTTCACTATTTATAAAATCATGGCCTCCGTGAACGGGTGCCATTCAAATGTCACAAAACAAGAATGATTTTCGCCTGAACACCAATTTTATAATATAGGAACTTCTCTAAGATCCTTATCCCTAGGAAGTGAAATTCCATCATTTGACTCTGAATCCTCGGCAACTGGTTCACTATTTTGGAAAATCATGGCCTGCGTGAACATGTTACATGCCAATGTCGCAAAACAAGTATGATCTTCTCCTGAACACAAAGTGTAACACTATAGAGTCTTCTGTAGGATACTTATCACTCAGAAGTGCACCACCAAACTTTGAATCTCAGTCCTCCTCACTTGTTTCAGTATTTGGGAAAATCAAGGCCTGCGTGAACATATTCCATGAAAACGTCACAAAACCAGTGTAAATTTTCCTGATCATAAAAAGTTACAACGTATGAACATCCACAGGATTCTTATCACTGAGAAGAGAAAGTGAAACATGTGAATTTGACGCGTCCACACTTGGTCACTGCTTTCAGGCTCATTACAAGCCTGAACATATTTGGTAGAATCAGCACAAAACAAATGTTGTTTTCTCCACAATACAAAGTATTACAGTCTAGAAACCTGTATAAGATACTTATCCAAAGAAGTGCACATGCTACACATGACTTCCCAACGAAGTGCACATGCTACATATGAGTGTCAGTCCTCCTCACTTGAATCACTATTTTGGAAAATCAAGGCCTGCGTGAACATATTCCATGAAAACTTTAGAAAACCGTTGTGAATTTCTCCTGAACATAAAAAGTTACAACGTATGAACATCCACAGGATTCTTATCACTGAGAAGAGAAAGTGAAACATGTGAATTTGTCGCGTCCTCACTTGGTCACTATTATCAAGCTCATTACAAGCCTGAACATATTTGGTAGAATCAGCACAAAGCAAATATGGTTTTCTCCACAATACAAAGTATTACAGTCTAGAAACCTGTGTAGGATACTTATCCAAAGAAGTGCACATGCTATACATGACTTCCCAAAGAAGTGCACATGCTACATATGACTGTCAGTCCTCCTCACTTGGTTCACTATTTTGGAAGGGAACGACATGCATGAACATGTTTCATGGAAACGTCGTAAAACAAGTTTGATTTCCTCCTGAACACAAAGAGTTACAATATAGAAAGTTCTTTTCGATACTTATCTTAAAGAAGTGCACTTGCAACATTTAACTCAGAGTCCTCCTCACTTGGTACACTATTTTGTAAAATCATGGCCTGCGTGAACAGGTGCCATTCAAATGTCACAAAACAAGAATGATTTTAGCCTGAACACCAATTTTATAGTATAGGAACTTCTCTAGGATACTTATCCCTAGGAAGTGAAATTACATCATTTGACTCTGAATCCTCCGCAATTGGTTCACTATATTGGAAGGGAAAACATGCATGAACATGTTTCATGGAAACCTCATAAAATAAGTGTGATTTCCTCCTGAACACAAAGAGTTACAATATAGAAAGTTCTCTTCGATACTTATCTTAAAGAAGTGCACTTGCGCTTTTCCCTCCACCCCGCTCCGCCGCTCGGGCCATGTGTGCGCCATCCAGCCGGGCCTCACCCCTCGCCCTAGGTAAGTCCCTGTTCGGGCCCCGCCCACCAGAACCGCAGGTCAGCCCACAGTGAACCGGCTCCAACTCCCTCCATCCAGCTGGAGCCGCAGGTGTGGGCTGAGGGACGAGTAGGACCTCCCACTGTGCCCTGGCCCAGCCCCAGCTGCACTCGGGTTAAATAGCTCCATGCCGACCCGTCCATCCTCCCTTTTCACCCCACCCCGCTCCACTTGTCAGGATGCACGGGTCCAGCTGTGCCTCACCCCATGCCCTAAGACGCCAGGTCAGCCCACAGGGACACGGCCTGGACTGCCACCATCCACCCGGAGCCGCGTGGGGTCCGAGGGACGAGGAGTTCCTCCCCCTGCGCCCGGGCCCCGCACCAGCTGCCCTCGGGTTAAATAGCTCCATTCTGACACGGCCATCCTCCCTTTTCAACCCACCCCGCTCCACGGGTCAGGATTCGTGCATGGGGTCCAGACGGGCCACACCCCACGCCCTAGGTAAATCCTGGTTCGGGCGGGCCCAACAGGACCCCAGGCCAAATAATTCAGTTTAGTGAAATTGAGAGATCTTAAGAGTTAAAATGACAATGCCAAAGTCAAAGTGCAAATCCATGAGAAGCAACACTCAAGTAAACAAATTTCCCACTGAAGAAATTAATCCCATAATGTTAGACTCCAACAAGAACAAACCCGCGGAAAAAGGACAAGAAAGCCTCACCCAGGATAAGGTGTTTCAAAATATGATCATTACTATGTTCAATACTATGAAAGAGGAAATCCGGGAGGAATTACATAATCGAATCAATCGCTTTGAAGAGGAACACAACAGACATCTGGAGGAGTTGAGAAAAACAGTGCAAGAAACAGAAAGTGGCATAAAGCAGTTAAAACAAACTCAAGCAATGTTTAAAACTGAGCTAATAGACAAGTTATCTTCAACCCAGAACGCCACAGAGAGTATTATCAACAGAACTAACGAAGCAGAAAACAGAATTTCAGACCTCGAAGATAATGTTGGAGTACTAACCAGCTCAATGGAAGAGGTTGTTAAAGCCAAAAAGATACTTGAGAGAAATATCCAAGAGATATGGGACACCCTGAAGAAGCCTAATATGCGTATTCATGGAATACCAGAGCAAGAATCTCAAAATACCACCCCTGAGGAAATTTTTCAAACGATCATCGAGGAAAATTTTCCTCATCTATAAAAAGAGAGGCCCATCCATATACAAGAGGCATTCCGCACCCCAAACAGATACGACCAAAATAGAAGCACGCCGCGGCAAATAATAGTTAAAACGCTCCACATTCAAGATAAAGAACTGGTGCTGAGAGCTTCAAGGGAGAAAAAACAAGTCACTTTTAAAGGTAAACCTATTAAAATAACAAATGACTTCTCAGTCGAAACAGTAAGAGCAAGAAGAGCTTGGAGAGACATACTTCAAGTATTGAATGAGCAAAAATGTCAACCCAGGCTGATTTACCCTGCAAAACTATCTGTCATGATCGAGGGAGAAAGAAAAATTTTCCATCACAAAGACAACTTGAAGGGATACATGTCCACCAAACCAGGCCTTCAAAAAATGCTAGAAATGATACTCAAGCATGAGGAAAAAAACAGGCATATCCAGGAGAACAGAAGGCAAATATAACATCATTAAAAGCAAAGCAATATACTTATAAAAGCTACTAAACATAATAAATGTCTGGAATTAATAGTTTCTCCATTATAACACTAAATGTTAATGGACTTAATTCACCAATCGAGAGACACAGATTACAAACTTGGATTAAAAATCACAATCCATCAATCTGCTGCCTGCAGGAAACCCATCTCACCACAAAAGATAGGCACGCTCTAAAAATAAAAGGCTGGTCAACAATTCTACAAGCAAATGGAAGCAGAAAACAGGCAGGGGTAGCCATTATGCTATCAGACAAAGAGGATTTCAAACCAAAGAAAATTATAAGAGACACGGATGGATACTACATTTTAGTCACAGGTACAATTCACCAGGAAGACTTCACAATACTGAACATATATGCACCCAATACGGGCCCCTCCACATTCATTAAGAAAACCCTACAGCGTCTAAAGCAAGAAATTAACCCCCAAACGATAATTCTTGGGGACTTCAACACCGCCCTCTCAACATGGGATAGATCAACAGGTCAAAAGCTTAACAGAGACACTTTGGAACTTAATCAAACCCTGAAAGAAATGGACCTTACAGATCTCTATCGAACTTTTCAGCCACGCACCAAAGAATACACATTTTTCTCAGCAGCACACGGAACTTTCTCCAAAATAGATCACATATTGGGCCACAAAATGAATCTACACATATACAAGAATGTTGAAATTCTAACCTGTGCCCTATCAGACCACCACGGCCTAAAGCTGGACATCCACAACACATCAAACAAGAGAAAATACACTAACTCCTGGAAACTTAACACTATGATGCTGAATGAGAACTGGATTCAGGAAGAAATTAAAAAGGAAATTCAAGATTTCCTGAAAGTGAATGATAACGAAAATACAACTTACCAAAATCTCTGGGACACAATGAAAGCTGTTCTAAGAGGTAAGTTCATAGCTCTCAATGCCTACATCAAAAAAATGGAAACATCAGAAATAAACAACTTAACAATGCAGCTTAAAGCTTTAGAGAAACTAGAGCAATCTTATCCCAAAAGCAGTAGAAGAGAGGAGATTAGCAAAATAAGGGGAGAAATATCTGAAATCGAGATTAAGAAAACAATAGAAAAAAACAACCAATCAAAAAGCTGGTTCTTTGAAAAAATCAACAAGATTGATACACCCCTAGCTAAACTAACCAAAAGCAAGACAGAGAAAACCCAAATTAACAAAATTATAAATGAACATGGAGTTATCACTATGGATACCCAAAAAATCCAGAGAATTATAACATCATATTTCAAAAACTTATACTCTGTGAAGTTTGACAACACAAAAGAGATGGATGAATTTCTAAGTAAACACAAATTACCTAAATTGAATCAGGAAGTTGTGAATTATTTAAATAGTCCTGTAACATATAAGGAAATTGAGGAAGTAATCCCGAATCTTCCCACCAAAATATGTCCTGGACCAGATGGATTCAGCACAGAGTTCTACCAGACATTTAAGAAGTTAATAACACCAATACTCCTTAAACTGTTCCATCAAATAGCAAAGGAAGGAACACTACCAAATTCCCTCTATGAAGCTACTATCATTTTAATCCCAAAACCTAATAAAGATTCACTTAAAAAAGAAAACTACAGGCCGATCTCCCTGATGAACATAGACGCAAAGATTCTCAACAACGTCTTAGCAAATCGGATTCAAAAACATATTAAAAAGATCATT
Source organism: Typhlomys cinereus (assembly GCA_023101885.1). NCBI lineage: Eukaryota > Metazoa > Chordata > Mammalia > Rodentia > Platacanthomyidae > Typhlomys > Typhlomys cinereus. The sequence goes on from JALPQD010000103.1 coordinate 5,755,752, forward strand.
CATTGGGACCAAGTAGGCTTCATCCCCAGCACACAAGGTTGGTTCAACATACGCAAATCAATAAATGTAATTCATCATGTAAACCAGTCCAAAGTCAAAGTCCACATGATACTCTCGATAGATGCAGAAAAAGCTTTTGAGAAGATCCAACAGCCTTTTATGATCAAAACGCTAGAGACAGTGGGAATGGAAGGAACCTTAATCAATATTATAAAAGCTGTATACAACAAGCCCACAGCAAGGATTATGCTCAATGGGGAACAATTGGAATCATTCCCACTTCGATCAGGAACTAGACAAGGCTGTCCACTCTCACCACTTCTATTCAATATTGTACTTGAAGTCTTAGCTGAAGCCATAAGACAGGAAATGGACATAAGAGGGATTCAAATCGTCAGGGAAGGAGTCAAGATATCCCTATTTGAAGATGACATGATCTAATACCTGAGTGATCCCAAAAACAACACCAGGAAGCTCCTGGAACTAATTAAGAAGTTCAGCAGGGTGGCAGGATACAAAATAAATGTGCAAAAATCAGAGGCCTTCCTATATGCCCAGAATGAAAGACGTGAAAAAGCCTTGAGAGAAACAATCCCATTTACTATAGCCCCTAAAAAAATGAAATACCTTGGTATTAACCTAAGAAGGTAAAACCTTTACAATGAAAACTTTAAAACCCTAAAGAAAGAAATAGCAGAAGACATCAGAAGGTGGAACGACCTCCCTTGCTCCTGGATTGGCAGAATCAACATCATAAAAATGACCATCCTACTAAAGGCAATATACAGAATCAATGCTATACCAATCAAAATCCCAAAGCAATTCTTCAAAGAAGTTGACCAAACAATCTCAAAGTTCATATGGAGGCACAAAAGACCCAGGATAGCAAAAACAATCCTGAGTAACAAAAACACAGCTGGAGGTATTACCATACCAAACCTAAGTCTATACTACAAATCCATAGTTATAAAGAAAGCCTGGTAATGGCTCCAAAATAGACACACAGATCAATGGATAAGGATTGAAGACCCAGATATAAGCCCATAAAGTTACAGCCATTTGGTCTTTGACAAAGGGACCCAAAGAATCCAACGGAAAAAGAACAGCATCTTCAACAAATGGTGCTGGCAAAACTGGATCTCCACATGCAGAAGATTAAAGCTGGGCCCGTACTTGTCACCATGTATAAGACAAAATTCCAAATGGATCAAGGACCTTGATATCAGGCCAGAGACTATAAAAACCATAGTTGAAAGGATAGGGAACTCCCTCGAGCTGATCGGGCTAGGCCAACAGTTCCTAAACAAACATCCAATGGCACAGTCACTGCTACCAACTCTCAACAGTTGGGATCTTCTGAAATTAAAGAGCCTCTGTTCAAATAAAGAGATTGTCACACGAGCTCAAAGGCAACCCACAGAATGGGAGAAAATCTTCACTAACCACACATCTGAGAGAACTCTGCTGTCCAGAGTGCACAAAGAACTTAGAAAACTAAACACCAAGGAAACCAATGGCCCATTTAAAAAATGGGCCCTGGAACTTCAAAGAAACTTTACCAGGGAAGAAATTAAAATGTCTAACAAATATCTTAAAAAATGCTCCACTTCCTTAGCCATCAGAGAAATGCAAATCAAAACTTCCCTGAGATATCATCTCACCCCGGTCAGGATGGCAAAAATCCACAATACAAACAACCAATGTTGGAGAGGATGTGGAGAGAGGGGACCTCTCCTTCATTGCTGGTGGGAATGCAGGCTCATACAGCCACTCTGGCGAGTCGTCTGGAGATTCTTAAAGAAATTAAAGATTGAAATGCCGTATGACCCTGCTATTCCACTTTTGGGAATAACTCCTCATACCGCAGAGGTTCTCCTCGATAGCACAAGCACGACCATGTTCATAGCAGCACTGTTTACAATAGCAAAGTCATGGAATCAGCCCAAATGTCCAACAGTTGACGAGTGGATAAGGAAACTGTGGTACATCTATACAATGGAGTACTACTCAGCCATCAAAAATGATGAATTACTGGAATTTGCCGGGAAATGGATGTTATTAGAAACAATTATATTAAGTGAAGTATCCCAGACCCAGAAAATTAAGCGCCATATGTACTCCCTAATAGGTGGCTCCTAGTACCAAACCCACCCAGCCCACCTAGAGACAGTAATTCCAAGGATTATGAACAGGAGGGATGGGGTAGGAGGGGCACACCAGAAACAAGGAGAGAAGGGACCATGTTACAGCAGGGAAAATAGGCCTCCACCAAGGACCCAAATAAGTAATGAGACGTCTGATTAAGTTCACAGACTTTTGTTCCTGATCATTTACTACTGAGGGAGTGTGATCTCACCAGAAGAGGAGGGCATATAGTTTGGCAGATAAAAAGTAACCATTTTGCAAATGGGTGATAGACCCCTCCCTTAGTATGGTTTCCCACTTTTATTACATCTACCTTTGAATGTGCTTTTATTACAAGACTCTAACAGCTTTTTGTCACTGGCCAGGGGGTAACATACAATGCCCACCAGGATGGAGTGAAGGGCATTGCAGGAGCAGCAAAACTGCAAAAGAAAATCAACAAACCACAATCCAGAACTTCAGAGACTCTATATCAACCACCAAGAACTAGGCCAGCTTAGTCTCTCCCCATCTTGAAGCTCAGGGAAATTTGCAGAAGAGGGGGCGGTAAGAGTGTAAGAGCAAAAGGATGGGAGGAGCAATGTTATATAAGATGCTCTCTACTAGTTAGGGCTGAAGCAATCATAATTGGACTTTGCATGCCCTGCGCATTGTCCAACACACTGTTGACCTCACAAAGTCTAGCATCTGCTAAAGGCACCAAGAGCCTTGGAGGTAAAGGATTGGCAGCCACAGCAGTGTTCCTATACCTAAGGGGAACACGGAAAGCGTTCAGGGAAAGGCCACTGGGTCCTTGTACGTCATCGGAGAGGAGGGCCCAGAGAAAAATCAGACATGCACAAAAAAGGACTCTCTGGGAATTGGGGTGGGAGGCAATGGGGGATGGGGAGGGAGAGGCTTAGGGAGGGGGAGAACGGGGTAAGGGGGAAGGAGGCGGAAGGGAGGGAACTGGTGTACCTGATAAGTTTGTGTGAGCTGAAATTAAAAAAAAATATATAATACAAATAAAAAAAAACAAGTGCACTTGCAACATTTAACTCAGAATCCTCCTCATTTGGTTCACTATTTTTTTTGTTGTTTTTTTTTTGTGTGTGTGTCCAGTCTTCCATCTCCTGGCATATGTCCTTTGGGTTGTTGTTGTCTGTCTACTGAAATTACATACACCACCAAAGAGAATTTTTCCTCTAGTCTTTTTCATCTTGCTGTGTGGTCAAAATATCGAAGCAACACTGTTTCTTTTTTATTAAAAATTTAATTATACATTTTAAAATTTTTTACCAGTTCCCTCCCTCCCCCCTCCTCCCCCTGATCCCCCTCTTCCCCCTCCCCTTTCCCCAGTGCCTCCCCCCCAATTCCCAAAGAGTCCTTTATTGTGTACGCCTAACTCTCCACTGGGTCCTCCTCTCGGATGACATATAAGGACCCAGTGGCATTTCCATAAGCCCTTTCTCTTGTTCCCCTTAAGCATAAGATCACTACTATGGCTGTCAATCCCTTGCCTCCAGGGGTCTCGGTGCCCTTAACAGATGCTAGACTTTATGAGGGCAACAGTGCACTGGACATTGCGCAGGGCATGCAAAGTCCCATTATGATTGCTTTGGCCCCAGCTATTGTTGATTCACTATTTTGTAAAATCATGGCCTGTGTGAACATGTTCCATTCAAATGTCACAAAACAAGAATGATTTTCGCCTGAACACCAATTTTATACTATAGGAACTTCTCTAGGATACTTATCCCTAAGAATTGAAATCCACATTTGACTCTAAATCCTCCGCAATTTGTTCAATATTTTGGAAAATCATGGCCTGCGTGAACATGTTACATGCCAATGGCGCAAAACAAGTATGATCTTCTCCTGAACACAAAGTGTAACACTATAGAATGTTCTGTACAATATTATCCCTCAGAAGTGCACCACCAAACTTTGACTCTCGGTCCTCCTCACTTGGTTCACTCTTTTGCAAAATCAAGGCATGCGTGAACATATTCCATGAAAAGTCACAAAACCAGTGTGAATTTCTCCTGAACATAAAAAGTTACAACGTATGAACATCTACAGGATTCTTATAACTGAGAAGAGAAAGTGAAACATGTGAATTTGACGCGTCCACATTTGGTCACTGCTTTCAAGCTCATTACAAGCCTGAACATAGTTGGTAGAATCAGCACAAAACAAATGTTGTTTTCTCCAGAATACAAAGTTTTACAGTATAGAAACATGTGTAGGATACTTTTCCCAAAGAAGTGCACATGGTACACATAACTTCCAAAAAAGTGCACATGCTACATATGACTGTGAGTCCTCTTCACTTGGTTCACTATTTTGGAAGGGAACGACATGCATGAACATGATTCATGGAAACGTCGTAAAACAAGTGTGATTTCCTCCTGAACAGAAAGAGTTACAATATAGAAACTTCTGTTCGATACAAATCCGAAAGAAGTGCACTTGCAAAATTTAACTCTGAGTCCTCCTCACTTGGATCACTATTTTTGAAAATCAAGCCCTGCGTGAACATATTCCATGAAAACGTCACAAAACCAGTGTGAATTTCTCCTGAACATAAAAAGTTACAAGGTATGAACATCCACAGGATTCTTATCAATGAGAAGAGAAAGTGAAACATGTGAATTTGAAGCATCCTCACTTGGTCACTATTATCAAGCTCATTACAAGCCTGAACATAGTTGGTAGAATCAGCACAAAACAAATGTTATTTACTCCTGAATACAAAGTATTATAGTCTAGAAACCTGTGTAGGATACTTATCCAAAGAAGTTCACATGCTGCACATGACTTCCCAAAGAAGTGCACATGCTACACATGAATTCTAAAAGAAGTGCACATGCTACATATGACTGTCAGTCCTCTTCACTTGGTTCACTATTTTGGAAGTGAATGATACGCAAGAACATGTTTCATGGAAACCTCATAAAACAAGTGTGATTTCCTCCTGAACACAAAGAGTTACAATATAGAAAGTTCTCTTCAAAACTTATCTTAAAGAAGTGCACTTGCAATATTTAACTCAGAGTCCTCCTCACGTGGTTCACTATTTTGTAAAATGATGGCCTGGGTGAACCTGTGCCATTAAAATGTCACAAAACAAGTATGATTTTCGCCTGAACACCAATTTTATAGTATAGGAAGTTCTCTAGGATACTTATCCCTAGGAAGTGAAATTCCATTATTTGACTCTGAATCCTCTGCAATTGGTTCCCTATTTTAGAAAATCATGGCCTGCGTGAACATGTTACATGCCAATGTCACAAAACAAGTATGATCTTCTCCTGAACACAAAGTGTAACACTATAGAATCTTCTGTACAATATTATCCCTCAGAAGTGCACCACCAAACTTTGACTCTCGGTCCCCCTCACTTGGTTCACTCTTTTGGAAAATCAAGGCCTGCATGAACATATTCCATGAAAACGTCACAAAACAAGTGTGAATTTCTCCTGATCATAAAAAGTTGCAACGTATGAATATCTACAGGATTCTTATCTCTGAAAAGAGAAAGTGAAACATGTGAATTTGACGCGTCCACACATGGTCACTGCTTTCAAGCTCATTACAAGCCTGAACATAGTTGGTAGAATCAGCACAAAATAAATGTTGTTTTCTCCAGAATACAAAGTTTTACAATCTAGAAACCTGTGTTGGATACTTTTCCCAAAGAAGTGCACATGCCACATAGGACTTCCCAAAAAAGTGCACATGCTACATATGACTGTGAGTCCTCTTCACTTGGTTCACTATTTTGGAAGCGAACGACATGCATGAACATGTTTCATGGAAAAGTTGTAAAACAAGTGTGATTTCTTCCTGAAAACAAAGAGTTACAATATAGAAACTTCTGTTCGATACTAATCCTAAAAAAGTGCACTTGCAAAATTTAACTCAGAGTCCTTCTAACTTGGATCATTATTTTGGAAAATCAAGACCTGCGTGAACATACTCCATGCAATCGTCACAAAACCAATGTGAATTTCTCCTGAACTTAAAAAGTTTCAAGGTATGAACATCCACAGGATTCTTATCAATGAGAAGAGAAAGTGAAACATGTGAATTTGACGTGTCCACATCTGGTCACAGCTTTCAAGCTCATTACAAGTTGAACATAGTTGGTAGAATCAGCACAAAACAAATTTTTTTTTTCTCCAGAATACAAAGTATTACAGTCTAGAATCCTGTGTAGGATACTTATCCAAAGAATTGCACATGCTACACATGACTTCCCAAAGAAGTGCACTTGCTACACATGACTTCCCAAGGAAGTGCACATGCTACATATGAGTGTCAGTCCTCTTCACTTGGTTCAATATTTTGGAAGGGAACGACATGCATGAACATGTTTCATGGACACCTCATAAAACAAGTGTGATTTCCTCCTGAACACAAAGTGTTACAGTACAGAAAGTTCTCTTCTATACTTATCTTAAAGAAGTGCAGTTGCAACATTTAACTCAGAGTGCTCCTTACTTGTTTCACTATTTTGTAAAATCATGGCCTGCGTGAACAGGTGCCATTCAAATGTCACAAGCAAGTATGATTTTCGCCTGAACACCAATTTTATAGTAAAAGGAACTTCTCTAGGATTCTTATCCCTAGGAAGTGAAATTCCATCATTTGACTCTGAATTACCAGCAATTGGTTGACTATTTTGGAAAATCATGGCCTGCGTGAAGATGTCACATGCCAATGCCGCAAAGCAAGTATGATCTTCTCCTGAACACAAAGTGTAACAGTATAGAATCTTCTGTAGGCTACTTATCCTTCAGAAGTGCACCTCCAACATTTGACTCTCAGTCCTCCTCACTTGGTCCACTATTTTGAAAAATCACGGCCTGCCTGAACATATTCCATAAAAACGTCACAAAACAAGTGTGAATTTCTCCTGATCATAATATGTTAAAACGTATGAATATGTACAGGATTCCTATCACTGAGAAGAGAAAGGGAAACATGTGAATTTGATGCGTCCAAACTTGGTCACTGCTTTCAAGCTCATTACAAGCCTGAACATAGTTGGTAGAACCAGCACAAAACAAATGTTGTTTTCTCCAGAATACAAAGTTTTACAGTCTAGAAGCCTGTGCACGATACTTTTCCCAAAGAAGTGCACATGCTACATATGAATTCCCAAAGAAGTGCACATGCTACATATGACTGTGAGTCCTCATCACTTGGTTCACTATTTTGGAAGGGAAGGACATGCATGAACATGTTTCATGGAAACGTAATAAATCAAGTGTGATTTTCTCCTGAACACAAAGAATTACAATATAGAAACTTCTGTTCGATACTAATCCTAAAGAAGTGCACTTTTCCTCCTGAACAAAAAGAGTTACAATAGAGAAATTTCTCTTCGATACTTATCTTAAACAAGTGCAGTTGCAACGTTTAACTCAGAGTCCTCCTCACGTGCTTCACTATTTTGTAAAATAATGGCCTGTGTGAACATGTGTCATTCAAATGACACAAAACAAGTATTATGTTCGCCTGAACACCAATTTTATAGTATAGGAACTTCTCTAGGATACTTATTCCTAGAAAGTGAAATTCCATCATTTGACTCTGAATGAATGCATGAACATGTTTAATGGAAAGGTCGTAAAACAAGTGTGATTTCCTCCTGAACACAAAGAGTTACAATATAGAAACTTCTGTTCGATATTAATCCTAAAGAATTGCACTTGCAACATTTCAATCAAAGTCCTCCTCACTTGGATCACTATTTTGGAAAATCAAGGCCTGCGCGAACATATTCCATGAAAACGTCGCAAAACCAGTGTGAATTTCTCCTGAACATAAAAAGTTAAAATGTATGAACATCCACAGGATTCTTATCACTGAGAAGAGAAAGTGAAACATGTGAACTTGACACGTCCACACTTGGTCATTGCTTTCAAGCTCATTACAAGCCTGAACATAGTTGGTAGAATCAGCACAAAACAAATGTTTTTTTCTCCAGAATACAAAGTTTTACAGTCTAGAAACCTATGTAGGATACTTATCCAAAGAAGTGCACATGCTACATATGACTTCCCAAAGAAGTGCACATGCTACATATGACTGGGAGTTCTCTTTACTTGGTTCACTATTTTGGAAGGGAATGGCATGCATGCAACATGTTTCATGGAACCTTCAAAAAACAAGTGTGATTTCCTCCTGAAAACAAAGAGTTACAATATCGAAAGTTCTCTTCGATACTTGTCTTAAAGAAGTGCTCTTGCAACCATTAACTCAGAGTACTCATCACTTGGTTCACTATTTTGTAAAATCATGGCCTTGTGAACATGTGCCATTCAAATGTCACAAAACAAGAATGATTTTCGCCTGAACACCAATTTTATAGTATAGGAACTTCTCTAGGATACTTATCCCTAGGAAGTGAAATTCCATCATTTGACTCTGAATCCTCCACAATTGGTACACTATTTTGGAAAATCATATCCTGAGTGAACATATATATGCCAATTTCGCAAAACAAGTATGATATTCTCATGAACACAAAGTGTAATACTATAGAATCTTCAGTAGGATACGTATCCCTACGAAGTGCACCTCCAACATTTGACTCTCAGTCCTACTCATTTGCTTCACTATTTTGGAAAATCAAGGCCTGCGTGAACATATTCCATGAAAACGTCTCAAAACCAGTGTGTATTTCTCCTGAACATAAAAAGTTACAACATATGAACATCTACAGGTTTCTTATCACTGAGAAGAGAAAGTGAAACATGTGAATTTGACGCGTCCTCACTTGATCACTGTTATCAAGCGCATTATAAGCCTGAACATAGTTGGTAGTATCAGCACAAAACAAATGTTGTATTCTCCGGAATACAAAGTATTACAGTCTAGAAACCTGTGTAGGATACTTATCCAAAGAAGTGCACATGCTACACATGACTTCCCAAAGAAGTGTACATGCTGCACATTACTTCCCATAGAAGTGCACATGCTATATATGAGTGTCAGTCCGCATCACTTGGTTCAAAAATTTGGAAGGGAACGACATGCATGAACATGTGTCACAGAAACCTCATAAAACAAATGTGATTTCCTCTTGAACACAAAGAATTAAAATATAGAAAGTTCTCTTCAATACTTATCTTATAGAAGTGCACTTGCAACATTTAACTCAGAGTCCTCCTCACGTGGTTCAATATTTTGTAAAATCATGGCCTGTGCGAACATGTGCCATTCAAATGTCACAAAACAAGAATGATTTTCACCTGAACCCAATTTTATAGTATAGGAACTTCTCTAGGACACTTATCCCTAGAAAGTGAAATTCCATTATTTGACTCTGAATCCTCTGCAATTGGTACACTATTTTGGAAAATCATGGCCTGCGTGAACATGTTACATGCCAATGTCGCAAAACAAGTATGATCTTCTCCTGAACACAATGTGTCACACTATACAATCTTCTGTAGGATACTTATCCCTCAGAAGTGCACCTCCAAACCTTGGCTCTCAGTCTTCCTCACTTGGTTCACTCTTTTGGAAAATCAAGGCCTGTGTAAACATATTCCATGAAAACGTCACAAAACCAGTGTGAATTTTTCCTGAACATAAAAAGTTACAACGTATGAACATCCACAGGATTCTTATCACTGAGAAGAGAAAGTGAAACATGTGAATTTGACACGTCCTTACTTGGTCACTGTTATCATGGGCATTACAAGCCTGAACATAGTTGGTAGAATCAGCACAAAACAAATGTTGTTTTCTCCAGAATACAAAGTTTTGCAGTCTAAAAACCTGTGTGGGATACTTTTTCCAAACAAGTGCACATGCTACATGTGACTTCACAGAGAAGTGCACATGCTACATATGACTGTGAGTCCTCTTTTCTTGGTTCACTATTTTGGAAGGGAACGACATGCATGAACATGATTCATGGAAACGTCGTAAAACAAGTGTGATTTCCTCCTGAACACAAAGAGTTACAATATAGAAACTTCTGTTCGATACTAATCCTAAAGAAGTGCACTTGCAACATTTAACTCAGAGTCCTCCTCACTTGGATCACTATTTTAGAAAATCAAGGCCTGTGTGAACATATTCCATGAAAACGTCACAAAACCAGTGTGAATTTCTCCCGAATATAAAAAGTTACAACACATGAACATCCACAGGATTCTTATCACTGAGAAGAGAAATTGAAACATGTGAATTTGACGCGTCCTCACTTGGTCACTATTATCAAGCTCATTACAAGCCTGAACATAGTTGGTAGAATTATCACAAAAGAAATGTTGATTTCTCCAGAATACAAAGTTTTACAGTCTAGAAACCAGTGTAGGATACTTTTTTCAAAGAAGTGCAAATCCTACAAGTGACATCCCAAAGAAGTGCACATGCTACATATGACTGTGAGCCCTCTTCACTTGGTTCACTATTTTGGAAGGGAATGACATGCATGAACATGTTTCATGGAAACTTCATATACCAAGTGTGATTTCCTTCTGAACACGAAGAGTTACAATATAGAAAGTTCTCTTCGATACTTATCTTAAAGAAGTGCACTTGCAACATTTAATTCAGAGTCCTCCTCACTTGGTACACTATTTTGTAAAATCATGGCCTGCGTGAACATGTGCCATTCAAATGTCACAAAACAAGTATGATTTTCGCGTGAACACCAATTTACAGTATAGGAACTTCTCTAGGATACTTATCACTATGAAGTGAAATTCCATCATTTGATTCTGAATCCTCCGCAATTGGTTCAATATTTTGGAAAATCATGGCCTGCGTGAACATGTTACATGCCAATGTCCAAAACAAGTATGATATTCTCCTGAACACAATGTGTAACACTATAGAATCTTCTGTAGGATACTTATCCCTCACAAGTGAACCACCAAATTTTGACTCTCAGTCCTCCTCACTTGGTTTACTCTTTTGGAAAATCAAGGCCTGCGTGAACATATTCCATGAAAATGTCAAAAAACCAGTGAGAAGTTTTCCTGAACATAAAAAGTTACAATGTATGAACATCCACAGGATTCTTATCACTGAGAAGAGAAAGTGAAACATGTGAATTTGACGCGTCCTCACTTGGTCACTATTATCAAGCTCATTACAAGCCTGAACATAGTTGGTAGAATCAGCACAAAACTAATGTTGTTTTCTCCAGAATACAAAGTATTACATCTAGAAACCTGTCTACGATACTGATCCAAAGAAGTGCACATGCTACACATGACTTCCCAAAGAAGTGCACATGCTACACATGACTTCCCAAAGAAGTGCACATGCTACACATGACTTCCCAAAGAAGTGCACATTCTACATATGACTGTCAGTCCTCTTCACTTGGTTCACTATTTTGGAAGGGAACGACATGCATGAACATTTTTCAAGGAAACCTCATAAAACAAGTGTGATTTCCTCCTGAACACAAAGGGTTACAATAAAGAAAGTTCTCTTCAATACTTATCTTAAAGAAGTGCACTTGCAACATTTAACTCAGAGTCCTCCTCACTGGGTTCACCATGTTGTAAAATCATGGCCTGTGTGAACCTGTGATATTCAAATGTCACAAAACAAGTATGATTTTCGCCTGAACACCAATTTTATAGTATAGGAACTTCTCTAGGATACTTATCCCTAGGAAGTGAAATTCCATCATTTGACTCTGAATCCTCCGCAATTGGTTCACTATTTTGGAAAATCATGGCCTGCGTGAACATGTTACATGCCAATGTCGCAAAACAGGTATGACCTTCTCCTGAACACAAAGTGTAGCACTATAGAATCTTCTGTAGGATACGTATCCCTCAGAAGTGTACTACCAAACTTTGACTCTCAGTCCTCCTCACTTGGTTCACTATTTTGGAAAAACAAGGCCTGCGTGAACATATTCCATGAAAACATCACAAAACCAGTGTGAATTTCTCCTGAACATAAAAAGTTACAACGTATGAACATCCACAGGATTCTTATCACTGAGAAGAGAAAGTGAAACATGGGAATTTGACGCGTCCTCACTTGGTCACTATTATCAAGCTCATTACAAGCCTGAACATAGTTGGTAGAATCAGGACAAAACAAATGTTGTTTTCTCCAGAATACAAAGTATTACATCTAGAAACCTGTGTAGGATACTTATCCAAAGAAGTGCACATGCTACACATGACTTCCCAAAGAAGTTCACATTCTACATATGAGTGTCAGTCCTCCTCCCTTGGATCACTATTTTGGAAAATCAAGGCCTGCGTGAACATATTCCATGAAAACGTTACAAAACCGTTGTGAATTTCTCCTGAACATAAAAAGTTACAACGTATGAACATCCACAGGATTCTTATCACTGAGAAGAGAAAGTGAAACATGTGAATTTGACGCGTCCTCACTTGGTCACTATTATCAAGCTCATTACAAGCCTGAACATAGCTGGTAGAATCAGCACAAAACAAATGTCGTTTTCTCCAGAATACAAAGTATTACAGCCTGGAAACCTGTGTAGGATACTTATCCAAAGAAGTGCACATGCTACACATGATTTCCCAAAAAATTGCACATGCTACATATGAGTGTCAGTCCTCTTCACTTGGTTCAATATTTTGGAAGGGAACGACATGCATGAACATGTTTCACGGAAACCTCATAAAACAAGTGTGATTTCCTCCTGAACACAAAGAGTTACTATATAGAAATTCTCTTCGATACTTATCTTAAAGAAGTGCACTTGCAACATTTAACTCAGAGTCCTCCTCACTTGGTACACTATTTTGTAAAATCATGGCCTGCGTGAACAGGTGCCATTCAAATGTCACAAAACAAGTATGATTTTCGCCTGAACACCTTTGTTATATTATAGGAACTTCTCTAGGACCTATCCCTAGGAAGTGAAATTCCATCATTTGACTCTGAATCCTCCGCAATTGGTTCACTATATTGGATGGGAACAACATACATGAACATGTTTCATGGAAACCTCATAAAATAAGTGTGATTTCCTCCTGAACACAAAGAGTTACAATATAGAAAGTTCTGTTAGATACTTATCTTAAAGAAGTGCACTTGCTCTTTTCGCCCCACCCCGCTCCGCTGGTCGGGCCATGTGTGCGCCGTCCAGCCGGGCCTCACCCCTCGCCCTAGGTAAGTCCCTGTTCGGGCCCCGCCCACCAGAACCCCAGGTAGCCCACAGGGAACAGGCTCCGACTCCCTCCATCCAGCTGAAGGTGCGTGCGTGGGCTGAGGGACGAGTAGGACCTCCCCCTGTGCCCTGGCCCAGCCCCAGCTGCACTCGGGTTAAATAGCTCCATGCCGACCCGTCCATCCTCCCTTTTCACCCCACCCCGCTCCGCTTGTCAGGATGCGCGCGGTCCAGCTGTGCCTCACCCCACACCCTAGGACGCCAGGTCAGCCCACAGGGACCCGGCTCCGACTCCCACCATCCAGCAGGAGCCCCGTGGGGTCTGAGGGAGGAGGAGTACTTCCCCCTGTGCCCGGACCCCGCCCCAGTTGCCCTCGGGTTAAATAGCTCCACGCTGACATGCCCATCCTCCCTTTTCACCCCACCCTGCTCCACGGGTCAGGATTCATGCATGGGGTCCAGACGGGCCACACCCCACGCCCTAGGTAAGTCCTGGTTCGGGCGGGCCCAACAGGACCCCAGGCCAAATAATTCAGTTTAGTGAAATTGAGAGATCTTAAGAGTTAAAATGACAATGCCAAAGTCAAAGTGCGAATCCATGAGAAGCAACACTCAAGTAAACAAATTTCCCACTGAAGAAATTAATCCAACAAGAACAAACCCGCGGAAAAAGGACAAGAAAGCCTCACCCAGGATAAGGTGTTTCAAAATATGATCATTACCATGTTCAATACTATGAAAGAGGAAATCCGGGAGGAATTACATAATCGAATCAATCGCTTTGAAGAGGAACACAACAGACATCTGGAGGAGTTAAGAAAAACAGTGCAAGAAACAAAAAGTGGCATAAAGCAGTTAAAACAAACTCAAGCAATGTTTAAAACTGAGCTAATAGACAAGTTATCTTCAACCCAGAACGCCACAGAGAGTCTTATCAACAGAACTAACGAAGCAGAAAACAGAATTTCAGACCTCGAAGATAAAGTTGGAGTACTAACCAGCTCAATGGAAGAGGTTGTTAAAGCCAAAAAGATACTTGAGAGAAATATCCAAGAGATATTGGACACCCTGAAGAAGCCTAACATGCGTATTCATGGAATACCAGAGCAAGAATCTCAAAATACCACCCCTGAGGAAATTTTTCAAACGATCATCAAGGAAAATTTTCCTCATCTAAAAAAAAAGAGGCCCATCCATATACAAGAGGCATTCCGCACCCCAAAGAGATACGACCAAAATAGAAGCACGCCGCGGCAAATAATAGTTAAAACGCTCCACATTCAAGATAAAGAACTGGTGCTGAGAGCTTCAAGGGAGAAAAAAACAAGTCACTTTTAAAGGTAAACCTATTAAAATAACAAATGACTTCTCAGTCGAAACAGTAAGAGCAAGAAGAGCTTGGAGAGACATACTTCAAGTATTGAATGAGCAAAATGAGAAATATCTGAAATTGAGATTAAGAAAACGATAGAAAAAAATCAACCAATCAAAAAGCTGGTTCTTTGAAAAACTCAACAAGATTGATACACCCCTAGCTAAACTAACCAAAAGCAAGACAGAGAAAACCCAAATTAACAAAATTAGAAATGAACATGAAGTTATCACTATGGATACCCAAGAAATCCAGAGAATTATAACATCATATTTCAAAAACTTATACTCTGTGAAGTTTGACAACACAAAAGAGATGGATGAATTTCTAAGTAAACACAACTTACCTAAATTGAATCAGGAAGTTGTGAATTATTTAAATTGTCCTGTAACATGTAAGGAAATTGAGGAAGTAATCCCGAATCTTCCCACCAAAAAATGTCCTGGACCAGATGGATTCAGCACAGAGTTCTACCAGACATTTAAGAAGTTAATAACACCAATACTCCTTAAACTGTTCCATCAAATAGCAAAGGAAGGAACACTACCAAATTCCCTCTATGAAGCTACTATCGTTTTAATCCCAAAACCCAATAAAGATTCACTTAAAAAAGAAAACTATAGGCCGATCTCCCTGATGAACACAGACGCAAAGATTCTCAACAACGTCTTAGCAAATCGGATTCAAAAACATATTAAAAAGATCATTCATGTGGACCAAGTAGGCTTCATCCCCAGCACACAAGGTTGGTTCAACATACGCAAATCAATAAATGTAATTCATCATGTAAACCAGTCCAAAGTCCAAGACCACATGATACTATCGATAGATGCAGAAAAAGCTTTTGAGAAGATCCAACAGCCTTTTATGATGAAAACGCTAGAGACAGTGGGAATGGAAGGAACCTTAATCAATATAATAAAAGCTGTATACAACAAGCCCACAGCAAGGATTATGCTCAATGGGGAACAATTGGAATCATTCCCACTTCGATCAGGAACTAGACAAGGCTGTCCACTCTCACCACTTCTATTGAATATTGTTCTTGAAGACTTAGCTGAAGCCATAAGACAAGAAAGGGGCATAAGAGGGATTCAAATCATCAAGGAAGGAGTAAAGATATCCCTATTTGCAGATGACATGATCTTATACCTGAGTGATCCCAAAAACTCCACCAGGACGCTCCTGGAACTAATTAAGAAGTTCAGCAGGGTGGCAGGATGCAAAATAAATGTGCAAAAATCAGAGGCCTTCCTATATGCCCAGAATGAAAGACGTGAAAAAGCCTTGAGAGAAACAATCACATTTACTATAGCCCCTAAAAAAATGAAATACCTTGGTATAAACCTAACTAAGAGGGTAAAAGACCTTTACAATGAAAACTTTAAAACCCTAAAGAAAGAAATAGCAGAAGACACCAGAAGGTGGAAAGACCTCCCTTGCTCCTGGATTGGCAGAATCAACATCATAAAAATGACCATCCTACCAAAGGCAATATACAGAATCAATGCTATACCAATCAAAATCCCAAAGCAATTCTTCAAAGAAGTTGACCAAATAATCTCAAAGTTCATATGGAGGCACAAAAGACCCAGGATAGCAAAAACAATCCTGAGTAACAAAAACACAGCTGGAGGTATTACCATACCAAACCTAAGTCTATACTACAAATCCATAGTTATAAAGACAGCCTGGTACTGGCTCCAAAATAGACACACAGATCAATGGATAAGGATTGAAGACCCAGATATAAGCCCACAAAGTTAGAGCCATTTGGTCTTTGACAAAGGGGCCCAAAGAATCCAATGGAAAAAGAACAGCATCTTCAACAAATGGTGCTGGCAAAACTGGATCTCCACATGCAGAAGATTAAAGCTGGGCCCGTACTTGTCACCATGTAAAAGACTTAATTCCAAATGGATCAAGGACCTTGATATCAGGCCAGAGACTACAAAAACCATAGTTGAAAGGATAGGGAACTCCCTCGAGCTGATCGGGCTAGGCCAACAATTCCTAAACAGACATCCAATGACATAGTCACTGCTACCAACTCTCAACAGTTGGGATCTTGTGAAATTAAAGAGCTTCTGTTCAGATAAAGAGATTATAACACGAGCTCAAAGGCAACCCACAGAATGGGAGAAAATCTTCACTAACCACACATCTGATAGAACTCTGCTGTCCAGAGTGCACAAAGAACTTAGAAAACTAAACACCAAGGAAACCAATGGCCCATTTAAAAAATGGGCCCTGGAACTTCAAAGAAACTTTACCAGGGAAGAAATTAAAATGTCTAACAAATATCTTAAAAAATGCTCCACTTCCTTAGCCATCAGGGAAAAGCAAATCAAAACTTCCCTGAGATATTATCTCACCCCGGACAGGATGGCAAAAATCCACAATACAAACAACAAATGTTGGAGAGGATGTGGAGAGAGGGGAACTCTCCTACATTGCTGGTGGGAATGCAGGCTCATACAGCCACTCTGGCGAGCCGTCTGGAGATTCTTAAAGAAATTAAAGATTGAAATGCCATATGACCCTGCTATTCCACTTTTGGGAATAACCCCCCATACAGCAGAGGTTTGCCTCGATAGCACAAGCACGACCATATTCATAGCAGCACTGTTTACAATTGCAAAGTCATGGAATCAGCCCAAATGTCCAACAGTTGACGAGCGGATAAGGAAACTGTGGTACATCTATACAATGGAGTACTACTCAGCCATCAAAAATGATGAATTACTGGAATTTGCCGGGAAATGGATGTCATTAGAAACAATTATATTAAGCGAAGTATCCCAGACCCAGAAAATTAAGCGCCTTATGTACTCCCTAATAGGTGGCTCCTAGTACCAAAGCCACCCAGCCCACCTAGAGACAGTAATTCCAAGGATTATGAACAGGAGGGATGGGGTAGGATGGCCACACCAGAAACAAGGAGAGAAGGGACCATGTTACAGCAGGGAAAATAGGCCTCTACCAAGGACCCAAATAAGTAATGAGACGTCTGATTAAGTTCACAGACTTTTGTTCCTGATCATTTACTACTGAGGGAGTGTGATCTCACCAGAAGAGGAGGGCATATAGTCTGGCAGATAAAAAGTAACCATTTTGCAAATGGGTGATAGACCCCTCCATTAGTATGGTTTCCCACTTTTATTACATCTACCTTTGAATGTGCTTTTATCACAAGACTCTAACAGCTTTTTGTCTCTGGCCAGGGGGTAACATACAATGCCCACCAGGATGGAGTGAAGGGCATTGCAGGAGCAGCAAAACTGCAAAAGAAAATCAACAAACCACAATCCAGAACTTCAGAGACTCTATATCAACCATCAAGAACTAGGCCAGCTTAGTCTCTCCTCATCTTGAAGCTCAGAGAAATTTGGAGAAGAGGGGCGGTAAAAGTGTAAGAGCAAAAGAATGGGAGGAGTAATGTTATATAAGATACGCTGTACTAGTTAGGGCTGAAGCAATCATAATTGGACTTTGCATGCCCTGCGCATTGTCCAACACACTGTTGACCTCACAAAGTCTAGCATCTGCTAAAGGTACCAAGAGCCTTGGAGGTAAAGGATTGGCAGCCACAGCAGTGTTCCTATACCTAAGGGGAACACGGAAAGCGTTCAGGGAAAGGCCACTGGGTCCTTGTACGTCATCGGAGAGGAGGGCCCAGAGAAAAATCAGACATGCACAAAAAAGGACTCTCTGGGAATTAGGGTGGGAGGCAATGGGTGGTGGGGAGGGAGAGGCATAGGGAGGGGGAGAACGGGGTAAGGGGGAAGGAGGCGGAAGGGAGGGAACTGGTGTACCTGATAACTTTGTGTGAGCTGAAATTAAATAAATATATATAAAACAAATAAAAAAAAACAAACAAGTGCACTTGCAACATTTAACTGAGAGTCCACCTCACTTGGTTCACTATTTTGTAAAATCATGGCCTGTGTGAACATGTTCCATTCAAATGTCACAAAACAAGAATGATTTTCGCCTGAACACCAATTTTATACTATAGGAACTTCTCTAGGATACTTATCCCTAGGAAGTGAAATCCACATTTGACTCTAAATCCTCCGCAATTGGTTCAATATTTTGGAAAATCAAGGCCTGCGTGAACATGTTACATGCCAATGTCGCAAAACAAGTATGATCTTCTCCTGAACACAAAGTGTAACACTATAGAATCTTCTGTACAATATTATCCCTCAGAAGTGCACCACCAAACTTTGACTCTCAGTCCTCCTAAATGGTTCACTCTTTTGCAAAATCAAGGCCTGGGTGAACATATTCCATGAAAACGTCACAAAACAAGTGTGAATTTCTCCTGATCATAAAAAGTTACAAAGTATGAATATCTATAGGATTCTTATCTCTGAGAAGAGAAAGTGAAACATGTGAATTTGACGTGTCCACATTGGGTCACAGCTTTCAAGGTCATTACAAGCCTGAATACAGTTGGAAGAATCAGCACAAAACAAATGTTGTTTTCTCCAGAATACAAAGTATTACAGTCTAGAAACATGTGTAGGATACTTTTCCCAAAGAAGTGCACATGCTACATGTAACTTCCCAAAAAGTGCACATGGGACATATGACTGTGATTCCTCTTCACTTGGTTCACTATTTTGGAAGGGAACGACATGCATGAACATGTTTCATGGAAACGTCGTAAAACAAGTGTGATTTCCTCCTGAACACAAAGAGTTACAATATAGAAACATCTGTTCGATACAAATCCGAAAGAAGTGCACTTGCAACATTTAACTCTGAGTCCTTCTCACTCGGATCACTATTTTTGAAAATCAAGGCCTGTGTGCACATATTCCATGAAAACGTCAGAAAACCAATATGAATTTCTCCTGAACATAAAAAGTTACAACGTATGAACATCCACAGGATTCTTATCACTGAGAAGAGAAAGTGAAACATGTGAATTTGAAGCATCCTCACTTGGTTACTATTATCAAGCTCATTACAAGCCTAAACATAGTTGGGAGAATCAGCACAAAAAAAATGTTATTTTCTCCAGAATACAAAGTATTATAGTCTAGAAACCTGTGTAGGATACTTATCCAAAGAAGTTCACATGCTACACGTGACTTTCCAAAGAAGTGCACATGCTACACATGAGTTACCAAAGAAGTGCACATGCTACATAAGACTGTCAGTCCTCTTCACTTGGTTCACTATTTTGGAAGTGAATGATATGCAAGAACATGTTTCATGGAAACGTCGTAAAACAAGTGTGATTTCCTCCTGAACACAAAGAGTTACAATATAGAAACTTCTGTTCGATACAAATCCGAAAGAAGTGCACTTGCAACATTTAACTCAGAGTCCTCCTCACTTGGTTCACTATTTTGAAAATCAAGCTTTGCGAGAACATATTCCATGAAAACGTCACAAAACCAATGTGAATTTCTCCTGAACATAAAAGTTACAACATATGAACATCTACAGGATTCTTATCACTGAGAAGAGAAAGGGAAACATGTGAATTTCACGCGTCTTCACTTTGTCACTGTTATCAAGCGGATTACAAGCCTCAACATAGTTGGTAGAATCAGCACAAAACAAATGTTGTTTTCTCCAGAATTCAAAGTATTACAGTCTAGAAACCTGTGTAAGATACTTATCCAAAGAAGTGCACATGATACACATTACTTCCCAAGGAAGTCCATATGCTACACATGACTTCCCAAAGAAGTGCACATGCTATATATGACTGTGAGTCCTCTTCACTTGTTTCACTCTTTTGGAAGGGAACGGCATGCATGAACATGTTTCATGGAAACTTCATAAAAAAAGTGTGATCTCCTCCTGAACAGAAAGAGTTACAATATGGAAAGTACCCTTTGATACTTATCTTAAAGAAGTGCACTTGCAAACATTAATTCAGAGTCCTCCTCACTTGTTTCACTATTTTGTAAAATATTGGCCTGTGTGAACATGTTCCATTCAAATGTCACAAAACAAGTATTATTTTCGCCTGAACACCAATTTTATAAATAGGAACTTCTCTAGGATACTTATCCCTAGGAAGTGAAATTCCATCATTTGACTCTGAATCCTCCGCAATTGGTACACTATTTTGGAAAATCATGGCCCGAGTGAACATGTTATATGTCAATTTCGCAAAACAAGTATGATCCTCTCCTGAACACAAAGTGTAATACCGTAGAATCTTCTGTAGGATACGTATCCCTAAGAAGTGCACCTCCAACATTTGACTCTCAGTCCTCCTCAATTGGTTCACTATTTTGGAAAATCAAGGCCTGCGTGAACATATTCCATGAAAACGTCACAAAACCAGTGTGAATTTCTCCTGATCATAGAATGTTAAAACGTATGAATATCTACAGGATTCTTAACACTGAGAAGAGAAAGTGAAACATGTGAATTTGATACGTCCACACTTGGTCACTGTTTTCAAGCTCATTACAAGCCTGAACATAGTTGGTAGAATCAACACAAAACGAATGTTGTTTCTCCAGAATACAAAGTTTTACAGTGTAGAAACCTGTATAGGATACTTTTCCCAAAGAAGTGCACATGCTACATATGACTGTGAGTCCTCTTTACTTGGTTCACTCTTTTGGAAGGGAACGACATGCATGAACATGTTTCATGGAAACGTCGTAAAACAAGTGAGATTTCCTCCTGGACACAAAGAGTTACAATGTAGAGACTTCTGTTCGATACTAATCCTAAAGAAGTGTACTTGCAACATTTAACTCAGAGTCCTCCTCACTTCGATCACTATTTTGAAAAATCAAGGCCTGCGTGAACATATTCCATGAAAATGTCGCAAAACCAGTGTGAATTTCTCCTGAACATAAAAAATTACAACGTATGAACATCCACAGGATTCTTATCACTGAGAAGAGAAAGTGAAACATGTAAATTTGACGCGTCCTCACTTGGTCACTATTATCAAGTTCATTACAAGCCTGATCATAGTTGGTAGAATAAGCACAAAACAAATGTTGTTTTCTCCAAAATACAATGTATTACAGTCTTGAAACCTTTGTAGGAAACATATCCGAAGAAGTTCATATGCTACACTGGACTTACCAAAGAATTGCACATGCTACACATGACTTCCCAAAGAAGTGCACATGCTACATGTGAGTGTGAGTCCTCTTCACGTGGTTCCCTATTTTGGAAGGGAACGGCATGCATGAACATGTTTCATGGAAACTTCATAAAAAAAGTGTGATCTCCTCCTGAAAAGAAAGAGTTACAATATAGAAACTTCTGTTCGATACTAATCGTAAAGAAGTGCACTTGCAACATTTAACTCAGAGTCCTCCTCACTTGGTTCACTATTTTGGAAAATCAAGGCCTGCGTGAACATATTCCATGAAAACGTCACAAAACCAGTGTGAATTTCTCCTGAACATAAAAAGTTACAACGTATGAACATCCACAGGATTCTTATCACTGAGAAGAGAAAGGGAAACATGTGAATTTCCCGCGTCCTCACTTTGTCACTGTTATCAAGCGCATTACAAGCCTCAACATAGTTGGTAGAATCAGCACAAAACAAATGTTGTTTTCTCCAGAATACAAAGTATTACAGTCTAGAAACCTGTGTAAGATACTTATCCAAAGAACTGCACATGATACACATTACTTCCCAAAGAAGTGCACATGCTACATATGACGGTGAATCCTCTTCACGTGGTTCACTGTTTTGGAAGGGAACGACATGCATGAACACGTTTCATGGAAACGTAGTAAAACAAGTGTGATTTCCTCCGGAACACAAAGATTTACAATATAGAAAGTTCTCTTTATACTTATCTTAAAGAAGTGTAGTTGCATCATTTAACTCAGAGTCCTCCTCACTTGGTTCACTATTTTGTAAAACCATGGCCTGTGTGAACATGTGCCATTCAAATGTCACAAAACAAGAATTATTTTCACCTGAACACCCATTTTATAGTATAGGAACTTCTCTAGGATACTTATCCCTAGGAAGTGAAATTCCATCATTTGACTCTGAATCCTCTGCAATTGGTTCACTATTTTGGAAAATCATGGCAAGCGTGAACATGTTACATGCCAATGTCGCAAAACAAGTATGACCTTCTCCTGAAGACAAAGTGTAACACTATAGAATCTTCTGTAGGATACTTATCCCTCAGAAGTGCACCACCGAACTTTGGCTTCAGTCCTCCACACTTGGTTCACTATTTGGAAAATCAAGGCCTGTGTGAACATATTCCATGAAAGCATCGCAAAACCAGTGTGAAATTCTCCTGAACATAAAAAGTTACAACGTATGAACATCCACAGGATACATCTCACTGAGAAGAGAAAGTGAAACATGTGAATTTGATGCGTCCAAACTTGGTCACTTCTTTGAAGTTCATTATAAGCCTGAACATAGTTGGTAGAATCAGCTCAAAACAAATGTTGTTTTCTCCAGAATACAAAGTATTACAGTCTAGAAACCTGTGTAGGATACTTTTCCCAAAGAAGTGCACATGCTACATATGACTTCCCAGAGAAATGCACATGCTACATATGACTGTGAATCCTCTTCACTTGGTTCGCAATTTTGGAAGGGAACGACATGCATGAACATGTTTCATGGAAACATCGTAAAACAAGTGTGATTTCCTCCTGAACATAAAGAGTTACAATATAGAAACTTCTGTTCGATACTAATCTTAAAGAAGTGCACTTGCAACATTAAACTCAGAGTCCTCCTCACTTGGATCACTATTTTGGAAAATCAAGGCCTGTGTGAACACATTCCATGAAAAAGTCCCAAAACCAGTGTGAATTTCTCCTGAACATAAAAAGTTACAACGTATGAACATGACAGGATTTTTTTCACTGAGAAGAGTAAGTGAAACATGTGAATTTGACGCGTCCTCACTTGGTCACTATTATCAAGATCATTACAAGCCTGAACATAGTTGGTAGAATCAGCACAAAACAAATGTTGTTTTCTCCAGAATACAATGTATTACAGTCTAGAAACCTGTGTAGGATACTTATCCAATGAAGTGCACATGCTACACATGACATCCCAAAGAAGTGAACATGCTACATATGACTGTCAGTCCTCTTCACTTGGTTCACTATTTTGGAAGGGAAGGACATGCATGAACATGTTTCATGGAAATGTCATAAAACAAGTGTGATTTCCTCCTGAAAACAAAGAGTTACAATATAGAAACTTCTGTTCGATAGTAATCCTAAAGAAGTGCACTTGCAACATTTAACTCAGAGTCCTCCTCACTTGGTTCACTATTTTGGAAAATCAAGGCCTGCGTGAACATATTCCATGAAAACGTCACAAAACCAATGTGAATTTCTCCTGAACATAAAAGTTACAACATATGAACATCTACAGGTTTCTTATCACTGAGAAGAGAAAGGGAAACATGTGAATTTCACGCGTCCTCACTTTGTCACTGTTATCAAGCGCATTACAAGCCTCAACATAGTTGGTTGAATCAGCACAAAACAAATGTTGTTTTCTTCAGAATACAAAGTATTACAGTCTAGAAACCTGTGTAAGATACTTATCCAAAGAAGTGCACATGATACACATTACTTCCCAAAGAAGTGCATATGCTACACATGACTTCCCAAAGAAGTGCACATGCTATATATGACTGTGAGTCCTCTTCACTTGTTTCACTCTTTTGGAAGGGAACAGCATGCATGAACATGTTTCATGGAAACTTCATAAAAAAAGTGTGATCTCCTCCTGAACAGAAAGAGTTACAATATAGAAAGTTCCCTTTGATACTTATCTTAAAGAAGTGCACTTGCAACCATTAACTCAGAGTCCTCCTCACTTGTTTCACTATTTTGTAAAATCATGGCCTGTGTGAACATGTTCCATTCAAATGTCACAAAACAAGTATGATTCGCCTGAACACCAATTTTATAGTATAGTAACTTCTCTAGGATACTTATCCCTAGGAAGTGAAATTCCATCATTTGACTCTGAATCCTCCGCAATTGGTACACTATTTTGGAAAATCATGGCCTGAGAGAACACGTTACATGTCAATTTCGCAAAACAAGTATGATCTTCTCCTGAACACAAAGTGTAATACTATAGAATCTTCTGTAAGATACGTATCCCTAAGAAGTGCACCTCCAACATTTCACTCTCAGTCCTCCTCACTTGGTTCACTATTTTGGAAAATCAAGGCCTGCGTGAACATATTCCATGAAAACGTCACAAAACCAGTGTGAATTTCTCCTGATCATAAAACGTTACAACGTATGAATATCTACAGGATTCTTATCACTGAGAAGAGAAAGTGAAACATGTGAATTTGATACGTCCACACTTGTTCACTGCTTTCAAGCTCATTACAAGAATGAACATAGTTGGTAGAATCAGCACAAAACGAATGTTGTTTTTTCCAGAATACAAAGTTTTACAGTGTGGAAACCTGTGTAGGATAGTTTTCCCAAAGAAGTGCACATGCTACATATGACTTCCTAAAGAAGTGCACATGCTACATATGACTGTGAGTCCTCTTCACTTGGTTCGCACTTTTGGAAGGGAACGACATGCATGAATATGTTTCATGGAAACATCGTAAAACAAGTGTGATTTCCTCCTGAACATAAAGAGTTACAATATATAAACTTCTGTTCCATACTAATCCTAAGAAGTGCACTTGCAACATTTAACTCAGAGATCTCCTCACTTGGATCACTATTTTGGAAAATCAAGGCCTGCGTGAATATATTCCATGAAAATGTCACAAAACCAATGTGAATTTCTCCTGAACATAAAAGTTACAACATATGAACATCTACAGGATTCTTATCACTGAGAAGAGAAAGGGAAACATGTGAATTTCACGCGTCCTCACTTTGTCACTGTTATCAAGCGCATTACAAGCCTCAACATAATTGGTAGAAACAGCACAAAACAAATGTTGTTTTCTCCAGAATACAAAGTATTACAGTCTAGAAACCTGCGTAAGATACTTATCCAAAGAAGTGCACATGATACACATTACTTCCCAAAGAAGTGCACATGCTACACATGACTTCCAAATGAAGTGCACATGCTATATATGACTGTGAGTCCTCTTCACTTGTTTCACTCTTTTGGAAGGGAACAGCATGCATGAACATGTTTCATGGAAACTTCATAAAAAAAGTGTGATCTCCTCCTGAACAGAAAGAGTTACAATATAGAAAGTTCCCTTTAATACTTATCTTAAAGAAGTGCACTTGCAACCATTAACTCAGAGTCCTCCTCACTTGTTTCACTATTTTGTAAAATCATGGCCTGTGTGAACATGTTCCATTCAAATGTCACAAAACAAGTATGATTCGCCTGAACACCAATTTTATAGTATAGGAACTTCTCTAGGATACTTATCCCTAGGAAGTGAAATTCCATCATTTGACTCTGAATCCTCCGCAATTGGTACACTATTTTGGAAAATCATGGCCTGAGTGAACACGTTATATGTCAATTTCGCAAAACAAGTATGATCTTCTCCTGAACACAAAGTGTAATACTATAGAATCTTCTGTAAGATACGTATCCCTAAGAAGTGCACCTCCAACATTTCACTCTCAGTCCTCCTCACTTGGTTCACTATTTTGGAAAATCAAGGCCTGCGTGAACATATTCCATGAAAACGTCACAAAACCAGTGTGAATTTCTCCTGATCATAAAACGTTACAACGTATGAATATCTACAGGATTCTTATCACTGAGAAGAGAAAGTGAAACATGTGAATTTGATACGTCCACACTTGTTCACTGCTTTCAAGCTCATTACAAGAATGAACATAGTTGGTAGAATCAGCACAAAACGAATGTTGTTTTTTCCAGAATACAAAGTTTTACAGTGTGGAAACCTGTGTAGGATAGTTTTCCCAAAGAAGTGCACATGCTACATATGACTGTGAGTCCTCTTCACTTGGTTCGCACTTTTGGAAGGGAACGACATGCATGAATATGTTTCATGGAAACATCGTAAAACAAGTGTGATTTCCTCCTGAACATAAAGAGTTACAATATATAAACTTCTGTTCCATACTAATCCTAAGAAGTGCACTTGCAACATTTAACTCAGAGATCTCCTCACTTGGATCACTATTTTGGAAAATCAAGGCCTGCGTGAATATATTCCATGAAAATGTCACAAAACCAATGTGAATTTCTCCTGAACATAAAAGTTACAACATATGAACATCTACAGGATTCTTATCACTGAGAAGAGAAAGGGAAACATGTGAATTTGACGCGTCCTCACTTTGTCACTGTTATCAAGCGCATTACAAGCCTCAACATAATTGGTAGAAACAGCACAAAACAAATGTTGTTTTCTCCAGAATCCAAAGTATTACAGTCTAGAAACCTGTGTAAGATACTTATCCAAAGAAGTGCACATGATACACATTACTTCCCAAAGAAGTGCACATGCTACACATGACTTCCAAATGAAGTGCACATGCTATATATGACTGTGAGCCCTCTTCACTTGTTTCACTATTTTGGAAGGGAACGGCATGCATAAACATGTTTCATGGAAACTTCATATAAAAAGTGTGATCTCCTCCTGAAGAGAAAGAGTTAGAATATAGAAAGCTCCCTTTGATACTTATCTTAAAGAAGTGCACTTGCAACCATTAACTCAGAGTCCTCCTCACTTGTTTCACTATTTGTAAAATCATGGCCTGTGTGAACATGTTCCATTCAAATGTCACAAAACAAGTATGATTTTCGCCTGAACACCAATTTTATAGTATAGGAACTTCTCTAGGATACTTATCCCTAGGAAGTGAAATTCCATCATTTGACTCTGAATCCTCTGCAATGGGTACACTATTTTGGAAAATCATGGCCTGAGTGAACATGTTATATGTCAATTTCGTAAAACAAGTATGATCTTCTCCTGAACACAAAGTGTAATACTATAGAATCTTCTGTAAGATACGTATCCCTAAGAAGTGCACCTCCAACATTTGACTCTCAGTCCTCCTCACTTGGTTCACTATTTTTGAAAATCAAGGCCTGCATGAACATATTCCATGAAAACGTCACAAAACCAGTGTGAATTTCTCCTGATCATAAAACGTTACAACGTATGAATATCTACAGGATTCTTATCACTGAGAAGAGAAAGTGAAACATGTGAATTTGATACGTCCACACTTGGTCACTGCTTTCAAGCTCATTACAAGAATGAACATAGTTGGTAGAATCAGCACAAAACGAATGTTGTTTTCTCCAGAATACAAAGTTTTACAGTGTGGAAACCTGTGTAGGATACTTTTCCCAAAGAAGTACACATGCTACATATGACTTCCCAAAGAAGTGCACATGCTACATATGACTGTGAGTCCTCTTCACTTGGTTTGCTATTTTGGAAGGGGATGACATGCATGAACATGTTTCATGGTAACATCGTAAAACAAGTGTAATTTCCTCCTGAACATAAAGAGTTATAATATACAAACTTCTGTTCCATACTAATCCTAAGAAGTGCACTTGCAACATTTAAACAGAGACCTCATCACTTGGATCACTATTTTATAAAATCAAGGCCTGCGTGAACATATTCCATGAAAACGTCACAAAACCAGTGTGAATTTCCCCTCAACATAAAAAGTTACAACGTATGAACATCCACAGGATTCTTATCACTCAGAAGAGAAAGTGAAACATGTGAATTTGACGCGCCCTCACTTGTTCACTACATTCAAGCTCATTAAAAGCCTGAACATAGTTGGTAGAATCAGCTCAAAACAAATGTTGTTTTCTGCAGAATACAAAGTTTTACAGTCTAGAAACCTGTGTAGGATAATTTTCCCAAAGAAATGCACATGATACATATGACTTCCCAAAGAAGTGCACATGCTACATATGACTGTGAGTCCTCTTCACTTGGTTCGCTATTTTGGAAGGGAACGACATGCATGAACATGTTTCATGGAAACGTCGTAAAACAAGTGTGATTTCCTCCTGAACATAAAGAGTTACAATATAGAAACTTCTGTTCGATACTAATCTTAAAGAAGTGCACTTGCAACATTAAACTCAGAGTCCTCCTCACTTGGATCACTATTTTGGAAAATCAAGGCCTGTGTGAACATATTCCGTGAAAAAGTCACAAAACCAGTGTGAATTTCTCCTGAACATAAAAAGTTACAACGTATGAACATGACAGGATTTTTTTCACTGAGAAGAGAAAGTGAAACATGTGAATTTGACGCGTCCTCACTTGGTCACTATTATCAAGTTCATTACAAGCCTGAACATAGTTGGTAGAATCAGCACAAAACAAATGTTGTTTTCTCCAGAATACAATGTATTACAGTCTAGAAACCTGTGTAGGATAATTTTCCCAAAGAAATGCACATGATACATATGACTTCCCAAAGAAGTGCACATGCTACATATGACTGTGAGTCCTCTTCACTTGGTTCGCTATTTTGGAAGGGAACGACATGCATGAACATGTTTCATGGAAACGTCGTAAAACAAGTGTGATTTCCTCCTGAACATAAAGAGTTACAATATAGAAACTTCTGTTCGATACTAATCTTAAAGAAGTGCACTTGCAACATTAAACTCAGAGTCCTCCTCACTTGGATCACTATTTTGGAAAATCAAGGCCTGTGTGAACATATTCCGTGAAAAAGTCACAAAACCAGTGTGAATTTCTCCTGAACATAAAAAGTTACAATGTATGAACATGACAGGATTTTTTTCACTGAGAAGAGAAAGTGAAACATGTGAATTTGACGCGTCCTCACTTGGTCACTATTATCAAGTTCATTACAAGCCTGAACATAGTTGGTAGAATCAGCACAAAACAAATGTTGTTTTCTCCAGAATACAATGTATTACAGTCTAGAAACCTGTGTAGGATACTTATCCAATGAAGTGCACAGGCTACACATGACATCCCAAAGAAGTGCACATGCTGCATATGACTGTCAGTCCTCTTCACTTGGTTCACTATTTTGGAAGGGAAGGACATGCATGAACATGTTTCATGGAAACGTCCTAAAACAAGTGTGATTTCCTCCTGACAACAAAGAGTTACAATATAGAAACTTCTGTTCGATAGTCATCCTAAAGAAGTGCACTTGCAACATTTAACTCAGAGTCCTCCTCACTTGGTTCACTATTTTGGAAAATCAAGGCCTGCGTGAACATATTCCATGAAAACGTCACAAAACCAATGTGAATTTCTCCTGAACATAAAAGTTACAACATATGAACATCTACAGGTTTCTTATCACTGCGAAGAGAAAGGGAAACATGTGAATTTCACGCGTCCTCACTTTGTCACTGTTATCAAGCGCATTACAAGCCTCAACATAGTTGGTTGAATCAGTACAAAACAAATGTTGTTTTCTTCAGAATACAAAGTATTACAGTCTAGGAACCTGTGTAAGATACTTATCCAAAGAAGTGCACATGATACACATTACTTCCCAAAGAAGTGCATATGCTACACATGACTTCCCAAAGAAGTGCACATGCTATATATGACTGTGAGTCTCTTCACTTGTTTCACTCTTTTGGAAGGGAACAGCATGCATGAACATGTTTCATGGAAACTTCATAAAAAAAGTGTGATCTCCTCCTGAACAGAAAGAGTTACAATATAGAAAGTTCCCTTTGATACTTATCTTAAAGAAGTGCACTTGCAACCATTAACTCAGAGTCCTCCTCACTTGTTTCACTATTTTGTAAAATCATGGCCTGTGTGAACATGTTCCATTCAAATGTCACAAAACAAGTATGATTCGCCTGAACACCAATTTTATAGTATAGGAACTTCTCTAGGATACTTATCCCTAGGAAGTGAAATTCCATCATTTGACTCTGAATCCTCCGCAATTGGTACACTATTTTGGAAAATCATGGCCTGAGTGAACATGTTATATGTCAATTTCGCAAAACAAGTATGATCTTCTCCTGAACACAAAGTGTAATACTATAGAATCTTCTGTAAGATACGTATCCCTAAGAAGTGCACCTCCAACATTTGACTCTCAGTCCTCCTCACTTGGTTAACTATTTTGGAAAATCAAGGCCTGCGTGAACATATTCCATGAAAACGTCACAAAACCAGTGTGAATTTCTCCTGATCATAAAACGTTACAACGTATGAATATCTACAGGATTCTTATCACTGAGAAGAGAAAGTGAAACATGTGAATTTGATACGTCCACACTTGTTCACTGCTTTCAAGCTCATTACAAGAATGAAGATAGTTGGTAGAATCAGCACAAAACGAATGTTGTTTTCTCCAGAATACAAAGTTTTACATTCTAGAAACCTGTGTAGGATACTTATCCCAATGAAGTACACATGCTACACATGATTTCAGAAAGAAGAGCACATGCTACATATGATTGTGAGTCCTCTTCACTTTGTTCCCTAGTTTGGAAGGGAACGACATGCATTAACATGTTTCATGGAAATGTCATAAAACAAGTGTGATTTCCTCCTGAACACAAAGAGTTACAACATAGAAACTTCTGTTCGATACTTATCCTAAAGAAGTGCACTTGTACATTTAACTGAGAGTCCTCCTCACTTGGTTCACTATTTTAGAAAATCATGGCCTGCGTGAACATGTTACATGGCAATGTCGCAAAACAAGTATGATCTTCTCCTGAACACAAAGTGTAACACTATACAATCTTTTGTAGGGTACTTATCCCTCAGAAGTGTACCACCAAACTTTGACTCCATGTCTTCCTCACTCGGATCACTATTTTGGAAAATCAAGGCCTGCGTGAACATATTTCATGAAAACGTCACAAAACCAGTGTGAATTTCTCCTGATCATAAAAAGTTACAACGTATGATATCTACAGGATTCTTATCACTGAGAAGAGAAAGTGAAACATGTGAATTTGACTCTTCCTCTCTTGGTCACTATTATCAAGCTCATTACAAGCCTGAACACAGTTGGTAGAATCAGCACAAAACAAATGTTATTTGCTCCAGAATACAAAGTTCTACAGTCTAGAAACCAGTTGTAGGATACTTATCCAAAGAAGTGCACATGCTACACCTGACTTCCCAAAGAAGTGCACATGCTACATATCACTGTGAGTCCTCTTCACTTGGTTCACTATTTTGGAAGGAAATGACATGCATGAACATGTTTCATTGAAACGTCATAAAACAAGTGTATTCTCCTTCTGAAAACAAAGAGTTACAATATAGAAACTTCTGTTTGATACTAATCCTAAAGAAGTGCACTTGCAACATTTAACTCAGAGTCCTCCTCACTTGGTTCACTATTTTGGAAAATCAAGGCTTGCATGAACATATTCCATGAAAACGTCACAAAACCAATGTGAATTTCTCCTGAACATAAAAAGTTACAAAGTATGAACATCTACAGGATTCTTATCACTGAGAAGAGAAAGTGAAACATGTGAATTTGACGTGTCCACACTTGGTCACTGCTTTGAAGCTCATTACAAGCCTGAACATAGTTGGTAGAATCAGCACAAAGCAAATGTTGTTTTCTCCAGAATACAAAGTATTACATTCTAGAAACATGTGTAGGATAGTTTTCCCAAAGAAGTGCACATGCTACATATGACTTCCCAAAGAATTGCACATGCTACGTATGACTGTGAGTCCTCTTCACTTGGTTCACTATTTTGGAAGGGAACGAAATGCCATAACATGTTTAATGGGAAAGTCGTAAAACAAGTGTGATTTCCTCCTGAAAACAAAGACTTACAATATAGAAACTTCATTTCGATACTAATCCTAAAGAAGTGCACTTGCAACATTTAACTCAGAGTCCTCCTCACATGGATCACTATTTTGGAAAATCAAGGCCTACATAAACATATTCCATGAAAACATCACAAAATCAGTGTGAATTTCTCCTGAACATAAAAAGTTACAAGGTATGAATATCCACAGGATTCTTATCACTGAGAAGAGAAAGTGAAACATGTGAATTTGACGCGTCCTCACTTATTCACTACTTTCAAGCTCATTACAAGCCTGAACATAGTTGGTAGAATCAGCACAAAACAAATGTTGTTTTCTCCAGAATACAAAGTATTACAGTCTACAAACCTGTGTAGGATACTTATCCAAAGAAGTGCGCATGCTACACATGACTTCCTAAAGAAGTGCACATGCTACACATGACTTCCCAAAGAAGTGCACATGCTACATATGACTGTGAGTCCTCTTCCCTTGGTTCACTATTTTGGAAGGGAACGACATGCATGAACATGTTTCATGGAAACGTCGTAAAAAAAGTGTGATTTCCTCCTGAAAACAAAGAGTTACAATATAGAAACTTCTGTTCGTTACTAATTCTAAAGAAGTGCACTTGCAACATTTAACTCAGAGTCCTCCTCACTTGGATCACAATTTTGGAAAATCAAGGCCTGCGTGAATATATTCCATGAAAACGTCACAAAACCAGTGTGAATTTCTCCTGATCATAAAAAGTTACAACGTATGAATATCTACAGGATTCTTATCACTGAGAAGAGAAATGAAACATGTGAATTTGACGCGTCCACACTTGGTCACTGCTTTCAAGCTCATTACAAGAATGAACATAGTTGGTAGAACCAGCACAAAACAAATGTTGTTTTCTCCAGAATACAAAGTTTTACAGTCTAGAAACCTGTGTAGGATACTTTTCCCAAAGAAGTGCACATGCTACATATGACTGCCGAAAGAAGTGCACATGCTACATATGACTGTGAGTCCTCTTCACTTGGTTCACTATTTTGGAAGGGAATGACATGCATGAACATGTTTCAGGGAAACCTCATAAAACAAGTGTGATTTCCTCCTGAACACAAAGAGTTAACATATAGAAAGTTCTCTTTGATACTTATCTTAAAGAAGTGCACTTGCAACATTTAACTCAGAGTCCTCCTCACATGGTTCACTATTTTGTAAAATCATGGCCTGTGTGAACATGTGCCATTCAAATGTCACAAAACAATTATGATTTTCGCCTGAACACCAATTTTATAGTATAGGAACTTCTCTCGGACACTTATCCCTAGTAAGTGAAATTCCATCATTTGAGTCTGAATGCTCAGCAATTGGTTCACTATTTAGGAAAATCATGGCCTGCGTTAACATGTTACATGCCAATGTCGCAAAAAAAGTATGATCTTCTCCTGAACACAAAGTGTAACACTGTAGAATCTTCTGTACAATAGTATCCCTCAGAAGTGCACCAACAAACTTTGACTCTCAGTCCTCCTCACTTGTATTACTATTTTGGTAAACCAAGGCCTGCGTGAACATATTCCATGAAAAGTCACAAAAACAGTGTGAGTTTCTCCTGATCATAAAAAGTTACAACGTATGAATATCTACAGTATTCTTATCACTGAGAAGAGAAAGTGAAACATGTGAATTTGACGCATCCACACTTGATAACTGCTTTGAAGCTCATTACAAGCCTGAACATAGTTGGTAGAATCAGCAAGAAACAAATGTTGTTCTCTCCGGAATACAAAGTATTACAGTCTAGAAACCTGTGTAGGATTCTTTTCCCAAAGAAGTGCACATGCTACCTATGACTTCCGAAAGAATTGCACATGCAATATATGACTGTGAGTCCTCTTCACTTGGTTCACTATTTTGGAAGGGAACGACATGCATGAACATGTTTTATGGAAAAGTCGTAAAACACGTGTGATTACCTCCTGAAAACAAAGAGTTACATTATGAAACTTCTGTTCGATACTAATCCTAAAGAAGTGCACTTGCAACATTTAACTCAGAGTCCTCCTCACTTGGGTCACTATTTTGGAAAATCAAGCCCTGCATGAACACATTCCATGAAAACGTCACAAAACCAGTGTGTATTTCTCCTGAACATAAAAGTTACAACATATGAACATCTATAGGATTCTTATCACTGAGAAGAGAAAGTGAAACATGTGAATTTGACGCATCCTCACTTGGTCACTATTATCAAGCTCATTACAATCCTGAACATAGTTGGTAGAATCAGCAAAAAACAAATTAGAGACTAGAAACCTGTGTAGGATACTTATCCAAAGAAGTGCACATGCTACACATGACTTCCCAAAGACGTGCACATGCTACACATGACTTCCCAAAGACGTACACATGCTTCACATGACTTCCCAAAGAAGTGCACATGCTACATATGACTGTCAGTCCTCTTCACTTGGTTCACTATTTTGGAAGGGAACGACATGCATGAACATGTTTCATGGAAACATCATAAAACAAGTGTGATTACAATATAGAAAGTTCTCTTTGATACTTATCTTAAAGAAGTGCACTTGCAACATTTAACTCAGAGTCCTCCTCACATGGTTCACTATTTTGTAAAATCATGGCCTTTGTGAACATGTGCCATTCAAATGGCACAAAACAAGTATGATTTTCGCCTGAACACAAATTTTATAGTATAGGAACTTCTCTTGGAAACTTATCCCTAGGAAGTGAAATTCCATCATTTGAGTCTGAATCCTCAGCAATTGGTTCACTATTTTGGAAAATCATGGCCTGCGTGAACATGTTACATGCCAATGTCGCAAAACAA
Organism: Typhlomys cinereus; assembly: GCA_023101885.1. NCBI lineage: Eukaryota > Metazoa > Chordata > Mammalia > Rodentia > Platacanthomyidae > Typhlomys > Typhlomys cinereus. The sequence continues at coordinate 5,790,956 of JALPQD010000103.1, forward strand.
GTATGATCTTCTCCTGAACACAAAGTGTAATACTGTAGAATCTTCTGTACAATAGTATCCCTCAGAAGTGCACCAACAAACTTTGACTCTCAGTCCTCCTCACTTGTATCACTATTTTGGAAAATCAAGGCCTGCGTGAACATATTCCATGAAAAGTCACAAAACCAATGTGAATTTCACCTGATCATAAAAAGTTACAACGTATGAATATCTACAGTATTCTTATCACTGAGAAGAGAAAGTGAAACATGTGAATTTGACGCATTCACACTTGGTAACTGCTTTGAAGCTCATTACAAGCCTGAATATAGTTGGTAGAATCAGCAAGAAAAAATGTTGTTCTCTCCAGAATACAAAGTATTACAGTGTAGAAACCTGTAGTAGGATACTTTTCCCAAAGAAGTGCACATGCTACATATGACTTCCGAAAGAAGTGCACATCCTACATATGACTGTGAGTCCTCTTCACTTGGTTCACTATTTTGGAAGTGAACGACATGCATGAACATTTTTCATGGAAATGTCGTGAAACAAGTGTAATTTCCTCCTGAAAACAAAGAGTTACAACATAGAAACTTATGTTCGATACTAATCCTAAAGAAGTGTACTTGCAACATTTAACTCAGAGTCCTCCTCAATTGGTTCACTATTTTGGAAAATCAAGGCTTGCGAGAACATATTCCATGAAAACGTCACAAAACCAGTGTGAATTTCACCTGAACATAAAAAGTTACAACGTATGAACATCCACAGGATTCTTATCACTGAGAAGAGAAAGTGAAACATGTAAATTTGACGCATCCTCCCTTGGTCATTATTATCAAGCAGATTACAAGCCCGAACATAGTTGGTAGAATTCGCACTAAACAAATGTTGTTTTCTCCACAATACAAAGTTTTACAGTCTAGAAACCTGAGTAGGATACTTTTCCCAAAGAAGTGCACATCCTACATGTGACATCCCATAGAAATGCACATGCGACATATGACTGTGAGTCCTCTTCTGTTGGTAGAATATTTGGGAAGGGAACGACATGCATGCAACATGTTTCATGGAAACGTCAAAAAACAAGTGTGATTTCCTCTTGAACACCAAGAGTTACAATATAGAAAGTTCTCTTCGATACTTATCTTAAAGAAGTGCACTTGCAACATTTAACTCAGAGTCCTCCTCACTTGGTTCAATATTTTGTAAAATCATGGCCTGTGTGAACATGTGCCATTCAAATGTCACAAAACATGTATGATTTTCGCCTGAATACCAATTTTATAGTATAGGAACTTCTCTAGGATACTTATGCCTAGGAAGTGAAATTCCATCATTTGACTCTGAATGCTCCGCAATTGGTTCACTCTTTTTGGAAAAACATGGCCTGCGTGAACATGTTACATGCCGAATGTCGCAAAACAAGTATGATCTTCTCCTGAACACAAAGTGTAACACTATAGAATCTTCTGTACAATACTTATCCCTCAGAAGTGCACCACCAAACTTTGACTCTCAGTCCTCATCACTTGGTTTAATATTTTTGAAAATCAAGGCCTGCGTGAACATATACCATGAAAAGTCACAAAACCAGTGTGAATTTCTCCTGATCATAAAAAGTTACAACGTATGAATATCTACAGTATTCTTATCACTGAGAAGAGAAAGTGAAACATGTGAGTTTGACGCATCCACACTTGGACACTGCTTTGAAGCTCATTACAAGCCTGAATATAGTTGGTAGAATCAGCAAGAAAAAATGTTGTTCTCTCCAGAATACAAAGTATTACAGACTAGAAACCTGTGTAGGATATTTTTCCCAAAGAAGTGCACATGCTACATATGACTTCCGAAAGAATCGCACATGCAACATATGACTGTGAGTCCTCTTCACTTGGTTCAGTATTTTGGAAGGGAATGACATGCATGAACATGTTTCATGATAAAGTCATAAAACAGGTGTGATTACCTCCTGAAAACAAAGAGTTACATCATGAAACTTCTGTTCGATACTAATCCTAAAGAAGTGCACTTGCAACATTTAACTCAGAGTCCTCTTCACTTGTATCACTATTTTGGAAAATCAAGGCCTGCATGAACATATTCCATGAAAACGTCACAAAACCAGTGTGAATTTCTCCTGAACATAAAAGTTACAACATATGAACATCTACAGGATTCTTATCACTGAGAAGAGAAAGTGAAACATGTGAATTTGACGCGTCCTCACTTGGTTCTATTATGAAGCTCATTACAATCCTGAACATAGTTGGTAGAATCAGCAAAAAACAAATTACAGACTAGAAACCTGTGTACGATACTTATCCAAAGAAGTGCACATGCTACACATGACTACCCAAAGAAGTGCACATGCTACACATGACTTCCCAAAGACGTGCACATGCTACACATAACTTCCCAAAGAAGTGCACATGCTACATATGACTGTCAGTCCTCTTCACTTGGTTCACTATTTTGGAAGGGAACGACATGCATGAACGTGTTTCATGGAAACATCATAAAACAAGTGTGATTTAATATAGAAAGTTCTCTTTGATACTTATCTTAAAGAAGTGCACATGCAACATTAAACTCAGAGTACTCCTCACATGGTTCACTATTTTGTAAAATCATGGCCTTTGTGAACATGTGCCATTCAAATGTCACAAAACAAGTATGATTTTCGCCTGAACACCAATTTTATAGTATAGGAACTTCTCTTGGAAACTTATCCCTAGGAAGGGAAATTCCATCATTTGACTCTGAATCCTGCGCAATTGGTTCACTATTTTGGAAAATCATGGCCTGTTGAACATGTGCCATTCAAATGTTGAAAAACAATTATGATTTTCATCTGAACACCAATTTTATAGTATAGGAACTTCTCTAGGACACTTATCCCTAGGAAGTGAAATTCCATTATTTGAGTCTGAATCCTTAGCAATTGGTTCACTATTTTGGAAAATCATGGCCTGCGTGAACATGTTACATGCCAATGTTGCAAAACAAGTATGATCTTCTCCTGAACACAAAGTGCAATACTGTAGAATCTTCTGTACAATAGTATCCCTCAGACGTGCACCAACAAACTTTGACTCTCAGTCCTCATCACTTGGTTCACTATTTTGGAAAATCAAGGCCTGCTTGAACATATTCCATGAAAAAGTCACAAAACTAGTGTGAATTTCTCCTGAACATAAAAAGTTACAACGTATGAACATCCACAGGCTTCTTATCACTGAGAGAGAAAGTGAAACATGTGAGTTTGACGCGTGCTTACTTGGTCACTATATTCAAGCTCATTACAAGCCTCAACATAGTGGGTAGAATCAGCACAAAACAAATGTTCTATTCTCCAGAATACAAAGTTTTACAATCTAGAAACCTGTGTAGGATACTTATGCAAAGAAGTGCACATGCTACACATGACTTCCCAAAGAAGTGCACAAGCTACATATGACTGTGAGTCCTCTTCACTTGGTTCACTATTTTGGAAGGGAACGACATGCATGAACATGTTTCATGGAAACTTCATAAAGCAAGTGTGATTTCCTCGTGAACACAAAGAGTTACAATATACAAAGTTCCCTTCGATACTTATCTTAAAGAAGTGCACTTGCAACCATTAACTCAGAGTCCTCTTCACTTGGTTCACTATTTTGTAAAATCATGGCTTGTATGAACATCTGCCATTCAAATGTCACAAACTAGTATGATTTTCGCCCTAACACTAATTTTATAGTATAGGAACTTCTCTAGGATACTTATCCCTAGGAAGTGAAATTCCATCATTTGACTCGGAATCCTCTGCAATTGGTTCACTATTTTGGAAAATCATGGCCTGCGTGAACATTTTACATGCCAATGTCGCTAAACAAGTATGATCTTCTCCTGAACACAAAGTGCAACACTATAGAATCTTCTGTAGGATACTTATCCCTCTGAAGTGCACCACCAAACTTTGACTCTCAGTCCTCCTCACTTGGTTCACTATTTTGGAAAATCAAGGCCTGCGTGAACATATTCCATGAAAGCGTCACACACCAGTGTGAATTTCTCCTGATTATAAAAAGTTACAACGTATGAATATCTACAGGATTCTTATGACTGAGAAGAGACAGTGAAACGTGAATTTGACGCATCCACTCTTGGTCACTGCTTTCAAGCTCATTACAAGCCTGAACATAGTTGGTAGAATCAGCACAAAACAAATGTTGTTTGCTCCAGAACAAAGTATTACAGTCTAGAAACCTGTGTAGGATACTTTTGCCTAAGAAGTGCACATGCTACATATGACTTCGGAAAGAAGTGCACATGCTACATGTGACTGTGAGTCCTCTTCACTTGGTTCACTCTTTTGGAAGGGAATGACATGCATGAACACGTTTCATGGAAACCTCAGAAAACAAGTGTGATTTCCTCCTGAACTCAATGAGTTAACATATAGAAAGTTCTCTTTGATACAAATCCTAAAGAAGTGCACTTGCAACATTTAACCCAGAGTCCTCCTCACTTGGATCACTATTTTGGAAAATCAAGGCCTGCATGAACATATTCCATGAAAACGTCACAAAACCAGTGTGAATTTCACCTGAACATAAAAAGTTACAACATATGATCATCCTCAGGATTCTTATCACTGAGAAAAGAAAGTGAAACATGTAAATTTGACGTGTCCACACTTGGTCACTGCTTTCAAGCTCATTACAAGCCTGAACATAGTTGGTAGAATCAGCACAAAACCAATGTTGTTTTCTCCAGAATACAAAGTTTTACAGTCTAGAAATCTGTGTAGGATACTTTTCCCAAAGAAGTGCACATGCTGCATGTGACTTCTGAAAGAAGAGTACATGCTACATATGACTGTGAGTCCTCTTCACTTGGTTCACTATATTCGAAGGGAAAGACATGCATAAACATGTTTCATGGAAACGTCGTAAAAGAAGTGTGATTTCCTGCTGAAAACAAAGAGTTACAATAAAGAAACTTCTGTTCGATACTAATCCTAAAGAGTGCACTTGCAACATTTAACTCAGAGTCCTCTTCACTTGGATCAGTATTTTTGAAAATCAAGGCTTGCATGAACATATTCCATGAAAACGTCACAAAACCAATGTGAATTTCTCCTCAACATAAAAAGTTACAACGTATGAACATCTACAGGATTCATATCACTGAGAAGAAAAAGTGAAACATGTGAATTTGACATATCCTCACTTGGTCACTATTATCAAGCGTATTACAAGCCTGAACATAGTTGGTAGTATCAGCACAAACAAATGTTGTTTTCTCCAGAATACAAAGTATTAAAGTCTGCAAACCTGTGTAGGATACTTATCCCAAGAAGTGTACATGCTACACATGACTTCCCAAAGAAGTGCACATGCTACACATGACTTCCCAAAGAAGTGCACATGCTACGCATGACTTCCCAAAGAAGTGCACATGCTACATATGACTGTGAGCGCTCTTCACTTGGTTCACTATTTTGGAAGGGAAAGACATGCATGAACATGTTTCATGGAAACCTCATA